>CAWUFW010001379.1:1677543-2887586 GCA_963921515.1 Calotriton arnoldi
GAGCAGCGCATGCGCGCTGCAACGCAAGGCGAGACCCAAAAATAAGGAAATTCACGACTAGGTGTCTTACGATCTAAGAAGAATAGGAGCAATAGGAACAATTACCTTTTTTAACCTCTTGAGTGCTCATGACGGCTCCCGGCCGTCATGAGTCACAGTAGACGTGTGCTCATGACGGCCGGGAGCCGTCCGAACGTTGCCGCTCCGCCCATGCGGTATTAATTCCCCGCCTGTGCGGGGAAATTAATCAGTGGGCGGCGTTCGGACGGCTCCCGGCCGTCATGAGCACACGCCCACTGTGATTTATGACGGCCGGGAGCCGTCCTGAGTACCCGAGCGCCATGCCCAACCCCGCCCCCTCTCGCACCGCGGGGGAATTTGCCCCGCAACGAAGGGGTTAAATTATTGTATCATTATGTTTACAGGTATTGGAATTAACCAGAGAAACTATATATTATATGTTATGGTATGTGCTTCGGTGTATTCATAAAAAAGGTCATAATATATGAATGGACACCAGATTGGATTGTGACAAACATCGTATGAAATAATATTGAAGATATTGGAACTGAACATTGTATACATTATTTTTAATGGAAGTATATCAGTACGCTGCTCGTTGTATAGAACAGTAAAGAATGAAATTAGAGAAGGGATTTATTCTATTTGTGATATCTAGAAAATTGCCTGGCAAATGAATGCTCTATGAGGGGAAAAAATATATGAATTTTGTAAATCGGATGTTTCCCTTGCTTTTGGAATTGTTTATATTGTTTTTAACATGTTTGTCTGTGTAAAAATGTGTATTTAAATTGTATTTTGTGTATACATTTCTATAGCCTAGATGAAGTTCCAGTGAAGAAATAAACATACTGGCTTGGCTGACCTGTTTAACTTTGATGTAGTTGCCATGATTCCTTCCAGTGAACCATTGAGAAGACAAAGGAAATTTCTGAACTGCGTGCCTTCATTTTTTTAAATGAAATAATTGGTGAAATGTTACTAGATTCTTTGTATATGACCGCTTTACCCAATATAGCAGCATTATTCAGCTTAGTGCCTTAGAAGATGGCCTTAGATGGCTGGTCTACATAGGTGTATAGCACTACAATGATGTACTAATGGAATAGCAGTGAAAACGAATGCCTCAGCTATTCTTGCAAATTAAAAGGCAAATGAAGTCTGCTTCGCAGCACTTTCCTTGTTGCATTAGCTCTTCGCTTGCTGTTTGTTCATTGTCTCATTCCTCACCTCTCTTATTTTCCTCCTGTTTGATTCCCTCCGTATTTCTGACCTCTGCCTGCTTTCCTGACTTTGGCTTTTAGACTTCGATTTGGCTTTGTTGTGCTGCTATGACCTCTTTACCCTGTTTCTTTTTTACTTGTAGTATTTCCTTGGCTTGCTTACGTACTGTCTTACTAGCTTCCTCCAGATTGGCTTAGGTACACCCTGGCCAGTCATACTGAAGCTGGTAAGTCATTGTGGCATTCTAACATCAAACCAAGTTCCATATATTAACAACTGTTACTAATGTCTTACTGCCACTACAGTCTTATATGCTGTTTTCCTGCATATAGAAACAGTCCCTTACCGGAGTGCTTTGGCCAATAACATTGCTGTGATACCAAAAGTGAGACTAGTGAGAGTGGTGCAACAGAAGACTCTGGTATACTATTTATTTCTCTATTTGTCTCTCTGTCTACATACCATTGCCCTTTGCCTCCAGTATTTAATTCTGCCTGGAACATCTACCTTGGTTTGGGAGGTCCTACATTCTGGGGACTGGAGTGAATTGTCATCAGAACCTGTCAGACATAACACGGAAATCCTGACACTGACCAATTTATTTGGACAGCAACTGGACAAATACCTACTCAAGGTTCTCTCAATAAAACAACAGAAGTGGATTTTCACTCAAGAAACAGACTCCTGCAGGGTCACTGATGGCAATAACGGTCAAGCATTATCATGCTGACATCTGTTTACATTTTAAATGGATTTTGGCGATCACAGCACTCTCCAAGATGGAGCCTTTCTTTTTATTGCACACCCTCAGCTGCACCGCCTGTAATGGTCGATCCATTTTTCTTCCCTGGTGCAGGGCTTTTTCAGATGCTCTACTCTGTCGGATTTGTCTTCTCAAGCAGAGATGTGAGTGATTGTAGCAGCTAATTATTCATGCTTTTCCATCATTGCTTGACTCTAAAATGATCTTTCAAACCTCTTTTCAGCTGTTTTCTTATCTTCATAGTAGTAATAAATTGTTTATTTGAGACCATAGTCTGTAAAACAGAAAATGCTCAAAATTCATATCTACAACTATAATTTACAATACTTACTTTTAAAATGAAATATAATTTATTCAAGATTTCTAAGCCCCTCACAGCCATTACAAATCTAATCATCCCACTGCAATGATTACATCTAAAATTGCACAGCAAATAAAAATTCCACTGCTTGTATGCAAGAGTTTATCCTATATTTAATTAAGATTGGCTTTGAAAAACATTGTCTTTGATACCGAAAATGTAAACAAGCCAACAATATACGTAGATATATACACTTGCCTGAATCACAGCAGCAAATACACTCATCTTCTTGTAAAAACTTTACACCCTCTGGTTAGGAACACAATAGATTTAAACCTATTCGGAATTTTAATACTACATTTCCATCTATAGGTTTGGTAAGTCTGAAATATATGAATAGGCGTTGATTCCTGCCATGAAGCTTATGTTTATAGATTGTCCCTTGAAAACATCACATTACTGTACATAATAATATTCTTGACAGTCCCACGTTGTCCTAAAGTTGCCTATATTTTTGATTGTGTACGCTAGGCGATCTTTATGTCTAAATTAAAATTTTTAAAGCTGGGTTCATAGATGTGGCAAGTATTTATTTACATCATGCACACACATAGGTTTTCCTTTGTTTGAATTAGAATTCATTGTTTTTGATGTGACGGTGCCATTGTTTACCACCCTGAAACACACTGTACCTTGACTTTCAAAGAGAGACTGTAGGTAGAGAGTCCTTTCTCTTTTGTCCTGATGAAACTGTCCAGCTTAACTGATTGCACTGAAACATGACTCCTCCTCATTTGGGTGACTGCTTTTAATTTTGCGCTAGAAATAGCACTTAATAAATGACCAGGATGCTTTCTTAATGCAATTTTTTATTTGTTTACGTACCTTGTTGATTCTATGATTTTTACTGTAAAACACTACACAATTGGTTGCCAGGTTGCTTACCACATGCTTGTTTGACCACAACTTATGTTTGCTATGTGGGCAGCAGAATCTCCCCACTTCTTGCACCAAAGTTACTTAAACATGTCCAAGTTTCCGACCTCACGCATGCCCTTTATTTGTCAGCTCATGTCATTAGCCTCCGCCTTTACTTCAACACATAGGGAGAGAGGCAGTTAGTTGTGCCAGTATTAAGGCACTCACCTTTATATTCTTTACAGGCAGAGAAAGTGTATAGGAGGTATCTGTAGGGCCATTTTCTCCTTAGATCACCTCTCACTAGAGTGACCACCTCCCTCCAGGTCATTACAGACACTGTTTCCAGTCATAGAATTTCATTTGATAAACTAATGCTTCATTGGTGTTGTAGTCTTGTTTTACTCCTATTGAAGTACTTAGACTAGCACATCTAAAATCAATGGTTTGTAGGTCAAAAGTTCAGGACTGGAGACTGTGTCCATAATGGCCTGGAGTAATGTGATCACCCTACCTCACACTGACTCGCAAACAAGAAAAGGCATAAAAGACAATCTGCATTTGAGGATGAGGCTAGGCCATGAACGCAAGGTGTGCTCATGGGGTGTATTTTTGATTTGCATGGTGTGGAAATAGTACTCACTAATGCTCACTTCTCATATAGTAATGAGATTGTTTTCTAATTGTTTTCCAGATACTCCTATGGAACCCCTGATCCTTAATTTGTTGCTGTTTCAATAGTTCCAGGATTTTTCTTGGTTTTCACGTTCAGATGAGGGTGACCCTGGGAATTTCCCTTGTTTACTTTCTGAATATAGTGCTTAAATGAAGTCTATAGTAATATCTTTTGAAATTATAAAACTGTGACAAAGGGAGAAAGTGCCATTGGAGTCAAGCTATCCTGGCTGATGAGGGGTGAAACCGGTCCTAGGATGCTCGTTTCCAGTCCAGGGAGGACCTGGCTTGGCAGTTCGGGCTGGACTGTTCCCAGGAGGCACAGGGTCAAGACTGATTTGCATATGGCTGGGTTCAAACTGGAATGGCATGGTGAGCAAAAAAACGATGGATTTAAGCCCAGATCTCTGTACTGGGGTGAATGTATGACATTGTTCTGCATTCTGTCCATCAACTGTTCTTTTTGCAAAGGGAGAAAGTAAGCATCAAGAACCTACAAGAGTGAGATAAAGAAATAGGATGTGTAGGGTGGTGGAAGAAAGAGGCATGAGGTGGACCTAAAACTAGGCAATCTTGGTATTCGGCAACTCTGGTGTTTTGCGGTGCTTCCTTTGGGCTCCTAAGAAAAACGTTGGGCCCTTGCACTTATTTCTTATTTTTTTCAAAGTAACCACTGGTTAGAAAATTCAGAAACTGTATAGAAAGCTAGGATGGTTGGGGTTAGTGCTGTTATGTCATGGTGGCGGCTCTAGGATTCCAGAGATTAGACTACTGATTGTGGATATTGCCTTGGCCTTGTGGTGGAAAAGGTCCTTCAAGAGGTGGGTTTTGAGATCCCTTCTAAATTAAGTAAAATAAACCACAAATCATTCAACAGAGGAAACATAGCCTAAGTAACTTGAGCCTTTTAATGTGACAAAAAAGAAAAGAGGGAATGAAGAAGCTAATTACAAACACACCTGAATGTTGTACCAAAACTGAGAACTTTCTAGATTTTCAGGAGATATGTGGTCTGTGGAGGGGCAGAATACGTTTACAAGTATAAAAATCTAATCAAAGTCAATTACAATAATATTAAATTCAGAATTACGTCTTTGCCGTGCCTACAATTCTTCAAATGTTAAAATTGCTTTAAAAGATATTTGTTCAATAGAAAATAAACATTTTCTAAATCATTTACACCACTCCCATTTATTATGAGCTTTCACACAAAAATCTTTCAGATTCAGAGCCGATAGTGTTAAACAAACTTTCAGTCTACAGTGTCTTCTATTTTGCTATAATAATGTTAGAACTTTAAGCAGTGGCGGTACCAAATCAGTTTTGACATCCAAACATTTATAAGAAATATTGTTGATTCATTTTAAGCACACTGCAGACATACCACACTGCTAAGTGCAATCATGTTTTATCAGTATTAGTGAGCCCTCATTCCTGACAAAATGGAACATTCTTTCAGATATGTGTTAGTTAGTTATTTATTAACCTAGGAACAAAACTGTGAGGCAGTATGCATAACACAGTAGCTTGAAAACAGAAAGCCTGGCACCGTACCTTCACAGAGTGGTTGTGGAAGTCCGTCACAATGATTTCGTTGTTGTGGTTCACCGCTGCAAAATGAGGACCTAAGGAGAATGTAGTTAGAAAATGAGACTTTCAATACCAACCATATTATTCATAAGTAAAGCAGGTAGGAGAGAACTATTTAGTAGTAACAGTAACCATTCATCTGTGAATGTGTCTTCCATTATGCATTTTTAACTTATAACATATTCATTGGTCCCACTTTTAGGCCAACTAATTAGGCAAAAAAGCAATTGAGCTCACACAGTAGCTGGTTATATATTGCACACAATGTTTCCCAAGGTATCTGGGTGTTTTATTTTTGTATCAAAACTCCTATTACAAAACAGATTAACCTCACAAGGATTTAATCTAAGCTAATCATCATTGATACAATTTAAAAAGCTGTTAATTTACATAAATCAATGCACCAGAGACATTAACACATTGTGCTATCTAAACCGGATACATAGTTGTGTGTATATGGTATTCCTATAGCGGAAACTTTGCTTGCCAAAACACAGCAAAACATTGTACATGGTGAAAGACAAGCATAAAGCCAACGGGTAAGAGGAGATGGAGCTGGATTGAAGATAGTTAATGCATAATGTTCTTTAAAGAGATGAGTCTTCAACTCTTTCCTAAATAGGAGAAGCGTTGAGGCAATCCTGATGGATACGGGGATGTTGTTCCAGATCCTGGGTGCATGGATGGAAAATATATAAAGAAGCTGCAGTGCTCAGATGAGAATATGGTTACTGTTGATACTGTCAAAAATGGGATTAATAATTTAGAAGGAGGGCACCCCTACCAACTCAATAAATCCACTTTGATTAGGTCAAAGCACAATTCTGAGAGAATTTCTGCTCAATTCCTGATAGCTAGGACACAGGAAGCAGGCAATCCATAAGGCAAATGAAAGCCAGGACCAGTGAAAATAGGTCTGGATTGGTCCTTTTCTGCAAAAATAAAAAGCAGATAATAAATAAGGTGGTCAGATTCTGTATTTTTCTTACACTAATTAAAGTGGACACCCTGCACAGTCCAAACAACCCTTATGGTTATTTAAGAGGTCAAAGATAACCTTAGAAAGCTCTCCAAGTGGTAGCTTTGGCGAGCAGCCTTCAGGCTTAGTCTTGAAGGAATGTTAAGCAGCTTGTTTTACCAAAATGCAACCTTATTGTATTGGTTAAATGAAAGGAGAACCACATAGTAGTTATAAGATTATATATTTATTATTATAACACCTTAAATACCTCACAGTATCAGCTACATGCAGATAAACACAAAGCACACAATACTATAGCACAGCAACAATCGTAAGTAGCACTAATACACAGTGGGCTCCCGGGGGAGACCAAACCATATACTAAAATAGTGGTATAAGAACCACGACTCGAGTCCAGGCAATGTCTAGGGAGTGTAGAATCGCTGGGACCCCAAGGAACCACCCAAGGTGAGTAAGCAGGGACCCCACGGAGGATGTGTGCAGTGTGAGAACATGACCGTGAGCTATGTACAATTCAATGGGAGAGTCGCAGTTGCAATTTTAATGTTAAAGGACCCTTCCCAGTGGATTACGAGGAAACCCTTTGGAACATAGAAGGTTGGAGAGCCACCCCACCAGTGGATACCAAAGTACCAGAGTTACCTATCCCAGGGAAGCCAGGTGCATAGGTCTGAAGTGGCGTCGGAAACCGCCGTCGTTCTCAATGGGAGTCTTCAAAGAAACGCCACTGCTGGAAAGAAGAAAAGTGTCCAGTGGAATCCGCAGGTGGATTCTTGATGGAAGGAACCTGAAAGCAGAGGGGACAGAGTCTGGGTCACTCATGAGTGACCAGGGGCTCAGTAGACAAATGCCCACCGATGTCGGGTGTTTCAGCTGTAAAGAAGGAGACCTTGACTCCACAGCTGCAGGGACCAGGAGACGTCGAGGAAGACCAGGAGTCGGATACGAGCTGTCCCACGAAGGATGTCGAGTGCTGAGGGGTCGGTGTCCGGCAGGAGCACCAACAAGCCTTGGCAGCGGCAACCCATGAAGAAGGTCAAAGAAGGTTACGGTCTGGCCCAGCAAGGACCAGAGGTCTCACCACAGCAAGGGGAGTCAGGGCAGGCCTGGAGCAACCAGGGGAGCCCAAGAAAATCAGGATTGTCCCTCAAGTGGACCCACAGGCCGAAGGCACAGGAGTCGCGAGGGGACCTCTAGCAGTTTCACAAAGTCACAGCTTGCAGGGCACAGAGTGCGAGGAGGCCGGAGTCCTTTATACGAAATGTGCGCAGAGGTTGGGGCTATCGATAGCCCAATGCACGAAGTTGGGGAAGACCAAATTGCATATGCAATTGCAAAAGTACGCGGTGCACAGGGGTTCGGGTTATGCGGTCCCCACGAGGGATACTAGCCTCAAACTTGGTGAGAGGGCAGCTCGACCTCAAGGAACGTAGGAACCCACCTTCTGTGTTGCTGGGGCCTTCGGAGTCCACAGGAGCTCAGGATCAGCAGACCAGTCAGTTGTGTTACGGTGCCTGCAAACACAGGGGAGTGACTCCTTCTTCCAAGGGAGATACTTCAGTTGTCCTTGATGCGCCACAGGTCTTGCACGGAGCCTGTATGGTGCACGTGCACAGACAATGCTTTGGACGGAGAGGGAGACGAAGTCGCGCCCAGTCAAAGTCCAGTGAAGTCCAGGGTGTCCAGACGGTCGAAGGTCAGTGGTTTCTGGTTCAGAATCTTATCCACGTCGAATCTAGGGTCCGACAGCCAGGTAAGCCCTTTTGTACCCACGGGAGAGGGTTGGACAGATTCAGGGGACCCTCCCAGGGGAGGGTCAGGACAGGGGGGTGGTTACACCCATGTCCTTTGTCCAGTTTCGCGCCAGAGCAGGAGCCAACGGCTCCAAGGACTGGTTTGAGCTGGACTATGCACAGGGACACCAATTGTGCCCCTCGTGCAGACTTTCAGGCACTTTGGCAGTGCCCCCACCCACATCCAATACACTAAATCCTGTCTGGGAGGTGGTCACACCTCCCTGTGACAGGATGCCTATTGTGCTGCCTTCCTCTGCTCGAGCTTGGCTCAGCAGCAGGAGGGCAGAAATGTATCTCTGGTCGGCAGCATCCATTTTGTGCTGTCCGGGTCGAGAAGGCTGGTACTGGGAAGACCAGGGACCCACGAAGCTCGCTTCTGAGTGATGGAATCATACCTCCCACACCGGTTACCGATGTGGAGGTATGATTCCAAGGTGTTTGATACCAAACACGACATGTTTTGTTTCAACCGTATTCGAGATAGCATTTACCGCGAGGTTATAATGGACCTCTACCTATATGTCTGGCTGTGTCACAGACAACCCGGGAGAATGGTCTCCGAAGGCTGCAGAGGGGCTCTGCTCATGCAGGGGCACCCTCTCACGTAAAACCCAGCACCCTGCCTTCAGGATTGTCAAAGCCTGCTATAGGGGTGACTAAACCTATATCTAATGTAAGTGGTGTATGCACCATCCTACACAGGCTGCAATGGCAGGCCTGTAGTTCCATTTTGCATGGTCTCTCATGGGTGGCATAATACATGCTTCAGCCCATGGGAGGCCTCTGGGGTACCTATGCCCTGGGTACATGTGTACCATATACTAGGGACTGATAAGGGTACCCCAGTATCCAATCTGGAGTGTACCTAAGTACATGTCATAACATTTTAGGGAGAAAGCAGATAGACTGGGGTCCTGATTAGCAGGATCCCAGTCTGACTAGTCAAAAACAGTGTACCATCGAGCAAAAAGTGGGGGTAACCATAAGAAGCAGATCCTACTTCCCTACACTCACTCTTCTGGCTGTACTGTAAACTCCAATACAATCTTTCTACCATTAAGCCAGTGGGCCACTTTTTTCCAAAAGGTCTTAGAATCTTTGGCTGTCAGTGCCCTTTGTAGGGAGGACCATAGGGAGCTTTCCCAATTCTTCTTGGCTGACTCTATTGCTTGCCTATACCTTACTCTCCCTGCCACCATATCAAGGCGAACATTAGAATTTACTGCCCTTATGGGCTCAACCTTTGCTTTCCTACAGTCCTGATTATACCAAACTACCTGGGGATCTCACCTTAACTGTTTCTTTTCTATATCAGGTTTCTGCTCCTTACACGGCTTGCCCAACAGATCCCTAATCTCATTATCGAGGATTTCATGCTGGGTGCCCAATTTCTCAGCTGCTTCATCTTTGGGGAATTTGGACAGCTCTTCCACCTCCATGCGGACTTTACCTTTGACTACTTCCAAAACCCCTGGATGTTCCTCCACCCAATCCCATCTAATTGTTCTCAGGTTGTTCGTGATGGACAACTCACCCAGGTCGGTCCTGCCCATGGTATCAGGTTCGTTTTCACTCTGATTTATTAGGGAGAGGATCAGGGCATTGTGGTCGCTATCATATCTTTTGGCCACTGACATGTCGTAAACTAATGGCCAGAGTCTAAGGGCAACCAAGCAATAATCAATTCTGCTGGCATAGCCAGGTCTGTTGAATGTTAGTTCGCCATTTGGATCGGATTCGTTCTCCCATTGGTGGCTCTCAGGTCGTGTAGCAGTGTAAGGGCCAGCACCTGGCCTCCTCTCTTTGACCATCTAACTGGGGGAAGATCAAACTGTGGAATTTGCTAAACGCTATTCCACTACTCAGTCAAATCTAAGGGAGTGAGGGCGAATGGTTCAAAGGTACAATTAAGATCAGCAGCTACCAGAACAGGGACATTGTCTGTGGATTCAGACAATGCATGGTCTAAAATTCGGATTGTATTAGTTTCCTCAGAACCCAGAGCAACTCTATTATAAACATTAAAAATCCTAATTTTCAGGCCACTATAGAGTGCCAGATCTATAGCTAAAATATCATGGGAATCTACGTGGACCGACTTAACGTTCGACCCAAGAGCAGTTTTAACCCAAATTACTAAACCTCCGGAGGGTCTCCCCATCTCTTTCCTTGTGGCGTTTAGACCATAAGCAGAGAACCCACATCTGTGGGGAGTGTGCAAGTTCCAGGTTTCTTGAAAAAAGATCACATCATATATGTCCACAAAGGTGCCCCAATCAGAGTCTGCTAACAGTTTAGTGATCCCTGCCATGTTCCAAACCAGGACTCTTGGGTGTCGGTGGCAAGCTTTAATATGGGTATAATTGGTGCTATACTCAATGGTTTCTCCCCCTTCCTCAATTACGGAAGGATTGTCAACCCCCTAGACCCACGTTAGATGGCTCACAGTAAACCTCGGTATTGGCGGTCAGCCCAGACCGAGAGAGAACTTTTGGCTGGGGCTTGGTCACATTTGACCCGAGGGATGTTACATTTTCATCTTGAGGTGACAGTCCTCCTGTCTTTAGACATCCCTGCCTTCTTGCACCATCTGTATTTGTTGAGGGCCCTCTTTGCAAGGCAGACCTGTGTGACTCTAAGTCTACCGGCGGTCTATATCTAATGATAATGGAGGTGTTAGCAATAGGGATGGTACGAGAATCGATTGACATTAATTCATCAACTGGTGCCATGCAAAAGAAGCTAACTTTCAGTACATCCTTTAGCATTCCTGAGAAGGATAATCTTTTGGCATACTTGATGCCATCTCTTATGATTGAATAACAGTGCCGGGTATCCCTGAGCCAGTAGATGACCTTATTCTTGAGTGAATCAGTCTTCATATCCATCCCTTGGGAGTTTGGGTACCTCTGCTAGGTATATTACTCCTTTTTTGTCCTGAGCATAGGTTCTGGTGTAGACACCATCCTTCATTACCCCCTTTCCAATAGATCCCCCAAGGCTAAGCATAGGAGGACACCCTTCATCTAGTGTGACCTCACCTCTGTCACCCTACCCTCCCCCTTCCCTGGAAAGTGCCTCGGGGTGCTACTGACTTGTCAATGTAGGCATTACTACAGGAGCGACCTCTCGGGGGTTAGAAACATTGGGAATGGACCTTGGGTGGGCAGGGGGGCACAGTAAGTCAATTGGGAACTGGGGTATGCTGGTCCGACATCGTCCATCCTAGATGGCCCCGTGCATGCAGTAGTCAACCCCTTAACGGCACTGGGCGGGAGTTCTGGGCTGGTCTCTAGTGGGATGGCCTTATTACTCTTTACCCTCCCCTTTAAGTCAGCAACCTCCAATCTCAGGGAGACTACCTCGTCTCTCAGAGACTCAATAGTGGCTTTTAGAGCCTGCAACAAGCCATTAAATGCTTTGCTTTTATCACCATGACCGGCTGACCATCCCCCTGTTACTCCAGTTTCCTCCTCTGCAAGAACCTCAAATCTATTGTGGCATTCTACTTGGGTTACAAGCACCTCTTCTGGGTGGTCCCGTAGCTCACTATAAGGTGAGGCGGGGTCTGGATCATGCTCGGAGCCAATGAGCCTGCTTACAGACCCTTTCCCACTCCCCTTGTGGAGATTTTTAAACACCAGGGGAATTTGCTTGGTGGGTGTTTTTGCGGGGGCGGGGCGGCGGGAGAGAGTTCCGGCGGGTCTCCGAAATATGGGTCGGGCTGGTGGAATATGCTAGTTGGGAGGAGGGCAGAGGTGTTCCCGAGTGTGCTATTTCATGGCATTCAGTAAGTATGGACTCAATCCTATCCATCGCCTCGTAGCAGACTGCACCCGTTGCCTTTTTTTTCAGGCGAGACGTGCCCTGGGCTCTGTCCTGGCCTTTTCTTTTGCCATAGCTCAGCGGACCCTCCAAGTACTCCACTTATTACAGCTAGTTCAAGGGCAGAAATAAGCGAAAAGGGGTTTCTTCAGATATAGACTAGCCCAAAAGGGAACAGATCAAACAACTCGGTAATTGACCGTAAGGGAAACACAACCTCCCCCGCAAGTTCCACCACAGTCAATTTCCTGTGGGTCTAACTGCTGAGGGAGTTAGAGAACAGGGGTGGAAGCTAAGGCAGCCTGTCGGACACCGAGTAGCTGGTTCAGTACCTTTCTGTCAAGAAGCACTCCAGAACAGCAAGAAGGTGGAATGTAGTGAGTGTTCACAAGCAAGCGGGGTGGCCTGCCCCGCCTCTTCCTGGCGCTGACGTGTGCTGACGGGCCCACCCTTGGCCCGGGCTTTGCCCGGGCACACCAGCGTGTGTCCCGTGCTGCGGGAGAGTGGCAGTGGTTTTGAAGCAGGGGGAGGCTCCTCCCTCCTCCCTGAAGTTGGATCAGCTGGGGGACCGAGTCCCACCCCAGCACAGGCAAGCACAGACAAGTGGGCTGCATCGAGTCCCACCCCAGCACAGGCAAGTGGGCTGCAGCAGCAGCGGTGAAGGCGTCCCACGCTGCGGGAGAGTGGCAGCGATTTTGAAGCAGGGGGAGGCTCCTCCGTCCTCCCTGAAGTTGGATCAGCTGGGGTACCGAGTCCCACCCCAGCACAGGCAAGTGGGCAGCAGCAGTGAAGGTGAATGTGAGATTCACTTCTAAGTGTTAACCATTGCGGCATTCTTGGCCTTGATACATCATGACCTGTGTGATACATCATGCATAGCAAACAACGTTTAGTCCAGCTTAAAGCATCATCCCAACAAAGTGATCCACTCTGATCTTTCTTTTCCTTCTGACAGAAACAGCTTGTCAGCTTACTAGCAATGTGCCTATCTACAATGTCCTCAACATATTAACATACCTACACCAGCTGCTTTTGATAGCTGGGCATGATCAGCAACATGATGCAGTAAAAAGAGAACAGGCAGGTGTTTAAATCCAAATCACACCAAGCTCAATAACTTCAAGACAACAATATATTCAGTCACTAGTCATCTATTGACAACTTTGGGAGAAATTGATAGATATAAAAAACAAGAGTCATTTTCTCAACAATTGTTTATTTACAATTTCTCTAGCCACTTATGCCACAAAAGAATGGTATTGGGTATGTCCCCAATGAGCCTGGTGACAACATGAACTTAACAGATGTCCCTGTACCCTTCATTTAAAACACATCATCGCACGTTTTAGGATAGTAAATACCTGGGATATGGGACATTCCATTAGGCAGTGATACCTTGTGAAGTCAGTTCTGAATTTATTTAAAGACTTATACTGGAGATGAGTAATGAACTCATTGGTTGGTTTAAAGTTTCACATTTCCTCTGATCTTGAAACTCAACCATTAGGTACTTTCACGTATTGCTATATATTAGTGATGCAGATAAAGGATACCCTCCTTTTTTATACATGTGAGCTCATCACTAATGGGTATCTTATCTGTCACACCATGGATTTTGAATAACGGTTCAAACTTCGTTCCTGCCTCACATGACCCACTAGAGTTTGGCAAGAACCATTTTAACAACCAAGTGGTTGCAACTCCTGGTATTCTGTTTCAATACTAATAAGGCTGATCTAACTATGTATTTCTGTTAGTTTAAATAACTAGAACCTGTCTTTTCTCTTGATTGCAGCACCAATCTGTATTTTTCCAAAATGACTCCTGCTTCTGCACAAACTCCTCAATTATTTGGGGCTTAATGTTTTTCGCTGCAGAACTCCTGACCAGAAACAAAACCCCCTACACAGGGCATCAATATATTGCTCTCTGTAGAACTGGTTCATATTTCAAATCCTTGCAAGTGAAAACAATTGCCAAAAAAAAAATGCTTATATGCATAGTTTATTGAATGAGTATGTATCCTGGTTTGACCTTGTTAACATACCATGTCATGGGGGGGGGCGTGGCTTGCAGCCCAAGATGGTGGTCGCTTAAGCGACGTGCTCTGGGCCGGGGCAGCTAATCCGTGCAAAATCCGACATTCCCTGCTATATCCGAGTACTGGCAGAGACACAACGGAATAACTGCCCACAGGAGGAATGCAGAATCGGACGCTTGGGATGACCGAGAGACCGAGTTTCGAGTTGCGATGGATTCCGGTGAGGCGATGGGCCTAAGGAGTGGGAGTGGCCTATAACGGAGCGGCCTTTCCTGGGACTTGGCCGGGCAAGCCTGGAGGCGGCTGGCGCACAAACGCAAGACCCCGGATCTGGGCCCAGCAGCCGGTGCCTGAGCTCGCCGCCCGAAGAAACCCCGATGTAATCTGCTGGGACTTGCATCGCCTGTTGTGGGTCGGGGCGCCCCTGGCACTGCGGTACAATCGAGGGGGGCATTAACTGGACAGTGTAGACGGGCCGCTTGCCATCTGCGTGGCCGTCTCTTCCCCTCAATTTGCCTCGCCTAATCTGCTGGCAGCGGTACTGTCTCCGGGGGGTGTCGCTCAGACCACCAAACTGGCGGAGTCTACCCATATTGCTGGCCCCCCCCCCCACAGTGAACGTTACTCCCGGGTAGCGACTTCGAATACGTTGCTACCGTGAGGGGCCCTAGGAACTGTGTCTGGAGCGGGGACCTGTCGGGGGCACTTTGTCGTGGACCAAGTAGATCGTGACCCAGATCGGCCTGCGCTACCCCTGGAGGAGCTGTGAGGCCGGCGGAGGCCCGGAATACTAGTTGCGGCGGTACCGCGGAGGTCCCCGAGGCCGCCTCTCTTTTTCTGCTTGCCCCTCCTGCTGAGCATAAAGCTGCAGGTTAGTGGGGGTCCTCCGTCGGTGATCGCTGAATGAGCTGGAGCCCTTACTGAGATGGGCGCCAGGGCCAAGACATAGCGTGGTGCGTCAGGTCCCCCCATATCGGACCCTGGAACCCATGTGGGGCCTGCTGGCGGGGTCTACTGAGGATCGCAACGATTGGGCCCCGGCTGGAATATTTCCTACTCAGTGGGAGTGAATAGCGATACTGTCTCCAGAAGGTGAAGATCCCGCGGTGTAGCCGCCAGTTCGTTTCTTTGTTCCCGCCTGGAACGCCCCCTTCTCTGCCTGTGTTGGTGTTATGAGGGAAAGCTTTACAGCCACAACTGGGCGCCGGCATAAATACCCTCATCTCTGCAGATTGTGAGTACCTTTATTTCACATCAGGTACCCTGTCTGAGACTGGGCGGGATGCATCGCCGAGTCCCAGCTGAGGCCCAGGGTGGTAGTATTCGAGGAGGAGGCTGATTGGGGCACTGGGCAGTGTGGGACCAGAGGCATGGACGAGTACAGGTGAGATCCGCTTGTGGTAGGGTCAGTACGATGTTCTTGATGCAAGACAACGGGGGTTTTTTTTTTTTAGGACGAATATAACCGAGCGATACAAAAGGGGATGATGGACGGAACGTTTGAGCCAATCAAACACTCACCCCCAGTCAACTGATCTGGGTTTAATCCATCATCATTCTTTAGCTCACTCCACCACCCCAGTTCAGACATGGCCATATGCAAATCAGTCTGACCCTGTGCCTCATGGGAACAGTCCAGCCCGAACTGCCAAGCCATGTCTTCCCTGGACCGGAAACAAGCATCCTAGGACTGGTTTCTGGCATTTCAGCCGTCATCAGCCAGGCTTGCTTGAATCCAGTGGCAAAGTGAGCAAGGGACCCACGTCTGGGCATACCCCCGCCAACTTAGGGCGAACAAAGCGATACAAAAGGGGATGATGGACGGAACGTTTGAGCCAATCAAACACTCACCCCCAGTCAACTGATCTGGGTTTAATCCATCATCATTCTTTAGCTCACTCCACCACCCCAGTTCAGACATGGCCATATGCAAATCAGTCTGACCCTGTGCCTCATGGGAACAGTCCAGCCCGAACTGCCAAGCCATGTCTTCCCTGGACCGGAAACAAGCATCCTAGGACCGGTTTCTGGCATTTCAGCCGTCATCAGCCAGGCTTGCTTGAATCCAGTGGCAAAGTGAGCAAGGGACCCACGTCTGGGCGAGGTGGCGCCCAAAAGAAAGTAAGGAAGCCTGGCATAGAAAATTTAGACGAACTGTAACGCCCTCCCCAGTGACTAATGCAGGGCGTAGCGACACCGCTGGGGCATCAAACAATAGGGGCAACCCTGCTGCACGTAGCAGGCGTAGGACACTGATGGGCTCCCGCAACGATCCACATCAACATAAGCTCAATGCAAACTATAAATTTGGAATGAGACGCTGATCCCTTATCGTTGTCTTTAAAAAGAGGCCCTGACCTCACTTGAACATAAGCTGAGCAAATAGTAGACGAAGAGATTAGATTGAGCCATTGTATAGTCAAGTACCACTTAATCACCCAGCTCATTTGTAATCATGGGCAGAGAAAAGACTAGAACAGCCTCTAGATCCAGGAGGGCTGGGTCACACTCACCGCCCTCAGAGCACTCATTCGGACGTTCACATCAGGCAGAGGAGGGGGCTGTATCCAATCCTCCAGTGGATAAACTGGACATGATTTTGAAAGAGATACGAGGTTTGCACTCCGCGATTGAAAATCAATTGGGTACGATCTCAGTGGAACTCAACTTGCTCAAGGACGATCATAGAAAATTAGCTGACAAAGTTAAGTCCACAGATCAAACTTTAGAAACGATAGTACCACAGGTGAAAAATCATGACGAACAGTTAAGCCAAATGCGCCAGCAAACTGAATCCCTACAGGCTCGTGCGGATGATGCAGAAGGTCGGGCTTGGCGTAATAACCTTAGAATCGTCGGCCTCCCGGAAGGAACATAGGGCCCTAACCCGACAACCTACATAGAGGAATGGTTGAAAACTAGTGTGGC
Source organism: Calotriton arnoldi (assembly GCA_963921515.1). Classification (NCBI taxonomy): domain Eukaryota; kingdom Metazoa; phylum Chordata; class Amphibia; order Caudata; family Salamandridae; genus Calotriton; species Calotriton arnoldi. The sequence continues at coordinate 1,694,608 of CAWUFW010001379.1, forward strand.
CCCTGCGGGTCTGCCCGCGCATTTTACTGTTGAACGAGCCCACAGAGTCCCCACGCGTCGACCAATACCTGGTGCAAACCCCCGCCCAATACTGGCCAGGATTTTGAACTACAGAGATCGAGACCATTTATTGCAAGCGGCAAGAGACAGTGGCCCGCTACAAGTGGATAACGCTAAAATCTCGATATTCCCCAACTACACACTAGCTGTGCAGCGTAAACTCTTTTCATTCATGGAAGTTAAAGCTCGGGTCCGAGCAGCGGGCCTCACATTTGCATTGCTTTTTCCAGCAAAATTGAAAATCATATATAACCAGCGTTCTTTATTTTTTGACACGCCGAACAGTGCTTGGGACTGGCGGGACTGGCTGGACAGGAACTTCCCAGATACTTTGTCTGCCAGACGTTTGGAATCAACGCAGCCGAAATCACAATGCGCCCCCCGGAGACGCAGGAGGAGTCTCCTCACACAGAGTACAGGCTCCAGTCCCCCGCCTCGTCAGCAGGTGATGGAAGGTAGGCAGGAGGCCCTCCGATCCGCCACGGCCCTCCGTGTCTCTTGTCCACCTATTAGCACAAGTCCTTCAGACGAGGTAAATTCGGACTCGGACAGAAGTGTTGCACTGTTCCCATCGGGGTCCACGCAGCTCAGCAACGTTCCCTTGGGGTGACATGATTGTGTATAACATGGAACGTTGTCTCCAAACAGTTAGACTGCGATGTGCAGGCCTTACACGTAGGCCATAACACTGACCCCAAAGTCATGTTAGCCAGTATATACATTACTATGTAATATAGCTATAATGTTTTGAACAAACGAAAGGGATGGATTGGTAAGTCCCCTGGCCTGGCCTGTTCTGGGCACTCCCATTCATTGAGTACCGTTTTAGTTACGAATGGTATACGCAGCCTCCCCTGCAAGTGACAGCAACTGTTTAAAGTGTAATATGTTGACTTTTCTTACACAGTTTGGTCGAGCGAAGTTAGATCATTGGACCCAGTATTGGGATAAAGTTGTATTGTTTGTATTATTGCCGCACAGTCCGATGTTGAAATGGGGGGGTGGGGTTTGGGGGGTGGGATGGGGAGGTTTTTATAAATGTGCCCTGATGATGTTGATTGCCAAATCTTATACTATCATATCCTGGAATGTCCGGTGAATGGGAACGATTCACAAGCGGCATAGAATAGCCGCACAACTACACCGCCATAAAGCCCAAATAGTGTATCTCCAGGAGACACATCTACTACCATCAGAAACTATGAAGTTACAGAGACGCTGGAGGGGTCAATTTTATGCAATGGCTTACTCCGCCTTCTCTAGGGGGGCTGCAATTTGGATACAGGCGGGAATCCCCTTCTCCCTCAGTGGGAGTAAGATAGATGAGCAAGGGAGATATGTGTTTATACGGGGAGCATTGGATGGTAAACAGGTGGTGTTGGGTTCCATTTATGTTCCAAATGTGGACCAAGATGCTTTTTTATCACCGGTATCCAGGGCGCTCTCGGACTGGTCTCAATACCTATGGATATTAGGTGGGGACTTGAATGCAGTGTTTGATGTGTACCTAGACCGCTCTCATCCTCCCTTGTCGAATACTAACGCTCACTCACAAGCTACTGCTTTGACCCGATGGGCACAGGGATGGAACTTATTCGATGTCTGGAGGTCCCTGTATGTTAACGTGGGGGAATATTCCTTTTATTTCCACCCGCACAAGTTACATACCCACTTAGACCACTTCCTTTGTACACCAGATTTATCCCTGACCATTATGCAGTGTACTTATCTGGGCAATACCATATCGGATCATAATCCCATAGAATTAATGCTAAATTGGGGCTGTTCCCCCGTGCCTATCCCAACATGGCGGTTACAACCTCTACATTTAGAAGATCAGGTGTTCCGTGCCACATTGGCTACAGCTATAACCACATATTTTGAGGAAAATTAGGGTCAGCCACGACCAGATCCTTAGAATGGGAGGCTTTTAAAGTAACGATACGGGGAGTCTCCATGGGGTCCTTGGTGGGATTCAGGAGGGAGACAGTTAGAGACATAACTGAATTAGAAGATATTTTGCAAGCAAAAGAGGTGGCAGCCCAAGTAAGCGCGGACAGGGCAGAAAACCTACAAGAGGCCAGGATAAAGTATGCAGAATTGTTAGAACGTTTAAGGACGATCGACATGAAGGCATACACACTTCGCACGCACGCTGAAGCTGATAGAGCTAGCACATTGTTAGCACGATTAATTTAACGCCAAACAACCCCTACTCCCATACTAGCGATAAATAATGCCCAGCGTACACTGATCACTTCCCAAGCTGAAATAAATAAAACCTTTCAGGAACACTACACAAATCTGTACACTGCTCCCTCCCTAGACACGACAGAAGCAACTACTTGTTTCCTTGAAGATATTGAACTCCCCACTATTTCAGATTCAAACGTCGAGGAGTTGGCAGCTCCGATCACTGCAGCAGAGATCCGTACAGCTATAAAGGCATTAGCCTGTAATAAGACACCGGGCTCGGATAGGCTCCCTATTGAATTTTATTAAACTTTTGCAGCAACATTAATTCCCAAATTATTCCAACTTTACACTACCTCACTTATTGAAGGCTCGGTGCCTCCTACTACTAGAGAAGCATTAGTCACATCCCTGTTGAAACCTGATAAGGCCCCGACTGAACTTATGTCATATAGGCCCCTATCAATCCTTAATACTGAGTACAAAATACTTAGAAAATCTTAGCATCTAGATTACTCCCCTTACTTCCCAAGTTAGTACACACGGATCAATGTGGGTTTATACCCAAACGCAGCACCTCACTAAATATTTGCCAGCTGCATGCCTTGATACATGCAGCTTCGGCATCAGCGCCGTTAGCTGGATCTTTATCACTAGATGTACGCCAAGCTTTTGATACCCTTGAGTTGGCCTTATATGCTGGCCGTATTGGCCAAATTTGGGCTACCCCAGAATACTGCAATTGGGTAAAATTGCTCTACACCAACCCTACAGCCCGTGCCAAGACTGGGACAACGATCTCGCCCACATATCATGTCTATCGTGGAACACGGCAGGGTTGCCCCCTGTCGCCCTTATTGTTTGTGCTAGCATTAGAGCCCCTAGCACAACATCTGCGTCATATTATGGTCCCATACAGTATTCCAATAGGTGAGACAATCCATTCTGTATCACTCTACGCAGACGACATGCTGCTGTATTCTAACGATTTGAACAAAGACATGCAATCGATAGCTGCCGTGTTTTCACGGTTCGGGGAAATATCCGGGTTATATCTTAACGCTTCAAAATCGGTGGCGTAATCCTTTTACGATACTTATAATAGACCCTATTTGCAATTTGGCCACATGCAGTTCAAATTTGAACCCACAACTTTCAAATATCTAGGAACACACACCTACAGGACCAGTGCGGACACTATAGATGGGAATATGGTTAGAACTATTAATTCGCTTCGTTCCCAGATCTCGTTTTGGAATACCTTGCCATTAACGGTGGCGGGCTGTTTGGCTGTGTCTAAAATGGTCATGCTGCCCAGACTCCTATATCACTTTGTGAACCTCCCTGTTGTTCTCTCGGCATGGATTTTTAAAACACTAGATACCTTGTTATCATCTTTACTTTGGGGAACGGGTAGGCATAGGCTAGCATTGGCCAAGATGCAGCTTCCGAGTACCGCGGGCAGTATGTGGGCTCCTGATTTTAAGGCATATTGTATAGTTGGGCAACTACAATGGCTAGCATATTGGTTGGCGGGCCATAACTTATTTGAAATAGGATATTCTCCTGACCGTTTGTGGCGCGGAACTCTACAAGCTCTGTTATGTCCTGGTGTTGAAAAGATGCAAGATCCCCCCTTTCTCCTGCATATAGCAATACATTATTGGAAACAGGCACAAAAATATGCAAAAATACCTTTCCCATATGCCCCAAATATCCCACTCTGTGGCCTACCCACCAGACGTGGAATATTGTCAATGGCTCGGCTAAGGAGTTGGACACAGGCCGGTACAGAGACGGTCGGTGACCTATTCTTAGATGGTAACCTGATGCCCCATAACGAATTTGTGCACACTAATGCAGTACCAGAAACCTTATTCCTCACGCATGCCACAATTACGCAATTCATTCGGAAATATTGGTTGGTGGATCAGAAAGAACCTCCCACCTTTCAATTGTTGAAGACCATTCACATAATGGGGCATGGATGCCACTTTGTTAGGTGGCTATACCGAGGGTTGAGGGAACATCTGGGTATTCCACTACTGCCTCTTCAGCAAAAATGGGAAACGGTGCTAGTAAGGGAATTGGAGGATAGAGAATGGGCCTTAGTGTTGGAACGCCCTAGGTGGGTCTCCCGCAATTTCCGACTGAAAACAATACAGCTATTAATATTACACAGGGCTTACCTCACCCCAATGGCAATACAGAAAATGTACCCCACTGCCTCTTCTGACTGCCCAAGATGTTCTAATCGCAATGCTGACTTTATTCACATGTTATGGTCCTGTCCTGCATTGGGGAGGTTTTGGTCGGAGGTTACTCGGAGCCTATCACTACTAACGGAGTGCTCTCCTTGGGATACTATAGAGGCCTGCCTTCTGGGCCTATTCCCTATCCCCAAGAAGGCGACGTTACTACGCACAGCGCTGGAAATCCCGCACAGCACCACGAGAAGGCAAATGGAGGGAGGAAGTTATTCGATGGGCTGTGGCAGAAGGGGAAGCGCTTCAACCTGAGAAATATAGAGGGCTGAGAAAAAGACCAATCTCCCTAGACTGGGCACAATTGGTAGAGCATTTCAAAGCGGAAACAGAGGAGGTGTTGGAGGATCCCCAGGATACACTGAATGATCATATAGATAATGCCTGATTCCCAATATTACAGTAATTCTGACTCATATAGTTGTCTCCATCTCCCCCCTCCTTCCCCCCTCCTCCGCCTTTCCCTCCCCCTCCCCTTACCCTTCCCTCCGATATCGGACATGATTACCCCATAGTACTATACACCTGCACGGGGGTGATTAAACCACAGCGGCAAAAGTTTTTTGTGGGGGGGGGACTGTTCGTGGGGTGGGTTATATTGTGGGAGGGGTGTTGTGGGAGGTTATAAAATTAAAGTTAAACACACTGCTATCGATTATTGAAATACAAATGGTTCGTGAATCCATAACTAACTTGGATGTAAAAAAATAATTTACACTGAAAATCTAGAAAATGCTGTAAGTATATGGAACTATGAGACGATATGTACACTGAGATATAAAAATGTTAAAAAAGTAATTCGAAATGTACAATGTGCATGAAAAATCCGAAAAGCTTAATAAAGCTTGTGTTAAAAAAAAAAAAAACATACCATATCATCCTGCAAAGTTTGGAAGGAAATGGAAACATTTACCTGCAAACTGACGGTCCCCATTTCCTCTGGTACCGAACTTTGTTACTATTTTGCCATTGGCCTGGAAGATGAATACGCAGCAGGCTTTGTTATCCACTACGATGATATGCCCATTACGATCCACCGAAACACCTTTGGGTCCCATCAGTTTTCCAGATCCAATCTTCGTCTGTTCAAAGGAAAAATAATGGATTATTGCATTACGGAAGAAAACATAGGACCGGGCATGTCTTCTACAGTGCTTGAAACTTGTGCAAGGTATTTATTATTTGTTTTTTGTTTCATTTAGAAGAAATAAATATACAGAAAGACTGTTGCTGAAGATTCTAATCAATGCTTGGTAGGCAGATGCCTACCTTTCATTGGTGCAACAAGTGCCTTGGCAGGGGCATAAAGGGTCAACTACACCCCCAATTATGTATGGCTGTTAATACCGGACCCGGAAATGGGAGGCATTTTCCTTACTCACATTAGGGTCAATGGTACTCTTGCTAAGCCACTCTTTCAATGAGAGGGGATAGTCAAGAACTCCTAGCAAATGAGGGAGTTATTCTGCTCCTTGCCTAACCTAGAAGATTTAGATGTTTTCTTTCATAAAGCACAAACATGCCAATTGTGGACAGCTTCAGATACTTGGCACCAACACAAACATACTTCTAAAATGAACCATGTTAGAAGAAGAAACTTAAATGTAATTTCTTGTATTTTATTGGAGAATTTATTTATCACAGATCGGGCATAGGCACACAATGTTACAGAATGTGTGTGAGGGTGTTTACATGGTGCAGGGGTGCACATATAATGAGGTTCAATGCAAAATGGGGAATTGGGTAGGAGGGGTTGGTGAAAGGTTAGCCTGGGTGGCTGTTTCTAAGGGTGAGTTACTGATGGCATTAGGAAGACATTGAAGAGCTGTTGTTTGAGTTCCTTACTGGATTGTAGCAGAGTAGAGAAGAGTCAGAATTGTTGGAGGAGATTGTTCAAGAGTCTCAATGTATGGAAGACTTTCTTTCAGTGTCCACATCTTTTTCTGTATCTCAAGTTCTTGTCATGTATGTAGTACGTGTTGAATGAAGGCCAGCCAGAGATATCATTTGTATAGTCAGGGTAAGGTGGATACACTACTGAAATAACCCCTGCACACCCCCTTGTAGCTTGGCACAAGCAGTCAGGTTTATCTCAGAGGCAGTGTGTAAAGCATTTGCACATAACCAACAGTAATACAGGGAAAACACTACAAAAGGACACCACACCAGTTTTAGAAAAATAACCAATATTTTATCTGTGCACACAAGACCAAAAACGATAACAATCTACAATACAGTTCTCCAGAATTGCAATAATCACAAATAGGCTTACAATACAGTTCCTTGAAGTCGATAGCTCTGTTTGGGGCTATCACAGCGTTGTGAACAACAAATCCAAGCAGTTCTGGCTGACCGCGGCGTCGCGGGCCAGCTACGGTGTTGGGAAGACCCGCAAAACGGTAGCTTTAGAAATGCAGGGCGTCGGCGACCTCTCATTGAGCTCTACGAGCCGGCATCGGTTCCGGAAGACAGTGCAGAAGTCGTCGGGCCCTTGAAGTCACACTCGTTGCAGATCGAACTCCTCGCGGTTGAAGTCGGGAATGCCGGCGTCGGGGCTGTAGTGCGAAGTGCAGCAGTGTGGCATGCGGTGCCCTCAGGTAGCGGTGCAGGCAGCGGCTCGGTGACGGTCGGCCATCGGCGTCAGTGAGTCCGGGGCTGAGGTGCGAGGTGATGCGGTGTTCGTCACAGTGCTGGCAGGTCACGGTGCAAGCAGCGGCATCATCGTTGCTGAAGCACTGTCGTCGGCTGACGAACTGGAGTCGATGGCACCGGCGTCAGTAGGCCAAGGCTGCGGTGCGGGATGAGGACGGTGCGTCGTGTAACTTACGAGCGGTGCCCTTGAGCCACGGTGCAAGCAGCGTCATCAATGTCAGCATGGAGTGGCGCCATTGGGGATACCAGTGCGTCGGCGTGAAGTGAGGCGGTGCGAAGTGCGGTGCCCACAGGTCGCGGTGCAAGCAGTGGCTCGATGGCAGCCTCGGGTGTCGTCGTCGGTGAGGCCAGGGTTACGGTGCAAAGTGCGGCGGTGCCCTCTGCGGTCCCTTCAGGACACGGAGTCGGCAGCGGTGTTGTTGACGGCGTCAGGTTGCTTTTTTTTCTGTTGCATCACAAAACACACAGTTCCCAGTGCTGGTAGCAGATGAACTTGAAGTCTTTGCTGTTCTTGAGCAGGGGGAAGCTCTACCTCAAGACCTTGGAGGAACTCACAGAAAGAAGTTGCAGAAAGTTCAGTCCAGTCCTTTCACTGCCCAAAGCAGAAGCAGCCACTGCAGGCCAACACAGCAAAGCACTCAGCAAAGTGGTAGTTCCTCCTCACAGCTTCTCCAGCATTTCTTCTTGGCAGTCTTCTTGTTCCAAAAGCGTTCTCAAGTTCTGGGGTTTGGGCCCCAATATTTGTACTAAGTTTCTCTTTGTTCTCTCAGGCAGAGAGGCTCTGTGCTCAGTCGAAATCAGTTATGTCCTCTCTGGCCCAACTTCCCAGCAGGAGGTGGAGACGGCATTGTATAAGGCAGACCAGGACCATTCAGGTGAAAGGAACTCTCCTTCCACTACTCTAAATGGAGCCCAGGTCTATTCAGCCCAGCCCAGACTCATCCAGGAAAGGCAGGCCACCCCTCAACCCCCCCAGTGGCTGTCTACAGTGAATGCATAGCCCCTGTCACTCCAAAATCAGACAGTCAATCCACAACCCAGCAGAAGCACACAGGATGGCTAAGTAAGAAAATACCTACTTTCTAAAAGTGGTATTTTCAAACACAGAACATAAAAATCATCTTTACTAAGTCCAGGCATACTAAACTCCATTTTTCTATCTCGTCCCAATGGGAAGTTATACTTGTACGATGTTACAAAATATTTCTCATTCTATCCTATGGGACAGATAGCCTTTCCATAGTGAAAAAAGAAGTACACTGTAATTACTACCAGGACATGGTATACACACCGGTACCTGTCCTACCTTTCACATACACTGCACCCTGCCATCAGGGGTACCTTGGGCCTACCTTAGGGGTGACTTACATGTAAGGAAAGGTAAGATTAGGGCCTGGCAAGTGGGTGCACTTGCCTGGTCGACATGGCAGTTACAAACTGCGCCCAAACACTGCAGTGGCAGGCCTGAGAACCCTTTACAGGGCTGCTTGTGTGGGTGGCACAACCAGTGCTGCAGGCCCACTAGCAGCATTTGATTTACAAGCCCTGGCACCCTCAGTGCACTTTACTAGGGACTTACTAGTAAATCAGATATGCCAATCATGGAAACACCAATCCATAACACAATTTAAAACAGGAGCACTTTGCACTTTAACACTGAACAGCAGTGAGAAAGTGCTCAGAGACACTAAACCAGCAAAAACAGAGTAAAAACCCGGAGGTCAGAAAGCAAAAAGTCAGGGGAAACACGCCCAAAGATGCCAGGTCTAACACTGTTTAGGACTAAAATGTTATTATTTTTTCAGAGCTCTAACACCATTTTTTCGAGTGAAATTCTAATGCATAAGAATTTGTCCACCTTGTGCAAGTCTAGTTGAAGACCATACAACTAATCCACACCTCTAAAGGAGGCACTCTTTTCTCCAACACTCACAAAGAAACATGTAAATCTACATGCTTGTTAAAGACTTTGTGAATAGGAAGACTAATGATCCATCCTTTCAATTTAATTTTTAGATCAGGCCACTTGTCAGGAGGTTTGGCTGTCTGTTTAAGACTTAGCGGGACTGGGGGAGCGATACTCCAAACCTGATTGCACTGAGTCCATTTCAAGAAAGGAAAGGCTGGCGGTCCTTGCAGAGTGCTTGCACTGTCTAGTGTGACGCTTTATGTGTGAGGAGAACACACCACACAAACAAACTACATTTTCAAGAAGTCCCTGAACTCTCACATGATCTGCAGATGGCAACGGCCATCTTGGGTATCTGGGTATTACTTCCTGGTTACATATATGTACACATGATTATAAGTAAGGTATTCATAGTTCTAGTAAGTAAAATAAGAGTTGCTAAAGTAGGTGTCACAGAATATTAATGCTTGCTAATTACCTTTCACAATGGCACAAGAGTCAAGTCATGCAGCTTGAGGTAGTTATCTTGCTAACAGAAAGAAGTGTTAATGAACATATATTTACAATGCTTATCCCTTGTATGCTTTAGTTTCAGGAATAACAAGTTTCACATCAAACAACAGAGAGATGGTTATTCAGAGATACAGCTAAGGTATATCCATTCACTGTTAAAGTTAGATACAGGACTTACATGGCAGGTTATTAAGATACCTCTAACTACCTTTAGATACCCACTTCGCCAAGCAGAAGTGATGAGTTAAAGTGCTGGTGCCCGGTGTCTCTGTTGCCTCACATATCCCATTCCCCTTTTCCTATTTCTACCACTTGCTGTCTTATTGTTGTTGTGTGTTGTCATTGGTGGAGGCAGTGAGAGATGGATGAATGCATCACTCCCGCTGGATCAACAGTACAAGATTAGTGTTTTCTGGGAGGGGGTGGAGGGGGGGGGGTCGGGTGGCCAGCAGCCTGCTAAGATGGCCGCAAGCTAAAAGAGCTGCGCTAGCCACGCAGTGAGTGCCCTCGTATATCCGTCATAATCCGGCATTTGGGGTGCCCTCGGCAGAGGGGAGAGGACCGGGAGCCTGTGGCGATCTCCCGAGCGAGTTTGGGGCTGTTCTGCGGCTCGTAGATCGAGGAAGCGACTGGCGGCCGCGGGAGCTGGCGTAGGTAAAATGGCGCCACCCCATCGGGCCTGAGCTCGGAAGCGACGACGCTGCTGGGGCCCAGCGTATGAGACCGGGGGGGCTGGCAGTAGGGTGCTTGGCTGCGAGTGAACCAGCACTTGAGGGGCCCCCTCATCGGCTTCGGCGAAGACAGCGGAAAGTGAGGAAAGCGACACTCTAAACCGCAGCCTTGTGTGTGCGATAGACCCAGTGGGCATGCCGCAGTTCCATAGGCGGCCGGTTGGTGTCGGAAGGAGAAGCCAGTGGCTTGATACAGCCGGAGCTGGCGCGACTTGGGAGTGGCCCCCCCTGCTTCTCTCCCTCTGCCCCCAACCAGTGATAGCGGCCGCGGGCGCAGGGGACGTAGAGACGCGCCCGCGGAGAGAGATGGGGCCCGTTCTGGAGGCCTAGGGCCAAGAGCTGCAGCAGGGAGTTCTCGTGCCTACTCCCGGTGGAACCGGTGCTGCTGGGGCCCGGCGTATGAGGTGGGAGGGAGCTGGCAGCGGTGTGCTTGGCCGTGAGTGAAACAGCACTTGAGGGGCCCCCCCATCGGCAGCGGCGAAGATAACGGAAAGGGAGGAAAGCGACGCTGCAAACCGCAGCCTTGTGTGCGATAGACCCAGCGGGCACGCCGCAGTTCCATAGGCGGCCCGTTGGTGTTGGAAGGAGATGCCGGTGGCTTGCTACAGCCAGAGTGGCAGCGACTCGGGGGTGCCCCCCCCTTGCGTCTCTCCCTCTGCCTCCAAGTGAAAGCGGCCGCAGGCGCAGAAGGCGCTGAGGAGCGCCCGCGGAGAGAGATTGGGCCCGTCCTGGAGGCCTAAGGCCAAGAAGTGCGACAGAGTTCTTGGTCCTGAGAGAGCAGGAGGCCAACTGGCGAGGGACCCAACTGATAGCGGCGTGTTGTGACGCGGTGGGGGCCAATCCAGTGGGCCCGGTGGTGCACCAGGGAGCCTGGTAGCCCAGCAGTGTGAGGGCTAAGAACGTCAGTATTGAGCGTGGCCTGGGCAGCGTTCGATTGCAGCAGGGGGGGCCCCCCGGAGGTGCGTGACCAAGCCCACCCACGTAGAGGCCAATATTGGGCAGTCTCAAGGGGCCCCAATGCAGGGAGTGTCATCTCTGGGCGCCCAGAGGCGTGCTACTGAGGAGCCCGCTGCCTACAGGCCAGACTGTGTTGCGTGCGAGAGCAGGACCACTACTGCGTGAATAGGCCGTGGTATACAGTGACCGTAAGTGTTTCCAGTCCTGTGATACCATCGGAGAGCTGCCGGATGGGGCGCACGAAAGGAGTAGGGTCGGGCCAATCTAACCATATAGATAAATATACAGTTGCCATGGGCTGTGAGGAGAGCGCTACGAGGGGAGCTCCGGGACAGGAAAGGGAAGATCCAGCCCAGGACCCCTTATTGAAAGATATACTTAGGGCGATAACAGAACTTCGAGGCACCTTAGAGCTGAAACTAGACTCAGTCACTGAGGAGGTCAACCTGCTCAGAGTGGACTTTCTTAAGATGGCGGACAAGATGACGTCAGCAGAATCCAACATCGACAGGTTACAATCAAAGACTAAACGCCTGGAGGAGCAAGTCCTGAAATTAACTAAGAACCAGACTGATATCCTGACCCGGCTAGATGACCAGGAAGGTAGAGCCCGGCGTAATAACATCCGCGTGGTTGGGGTGCCGGAGGGCATGGAAGGGCCATTGGTCGATCTCTTTTTGGAGGACTTGATCTTGAATAAACTAAAACCGCAACGCCTTTCCAAAATCTTCTCTATTGAGAGGTCCCACCGTGCCCTGGGGCCGAGGCCTAGATCGGGAGCTCCTCCCCGCACAATAATAGCGCGCCTGCTTAATTATAGAGACAGAGACATAATCCTCCAAACGACGCGCCAACACGGAGACCTACAGCATGAAAACGCCACAATCCCATTCTTCCCTGACTTCACGCTCCAGGTACAGCAACAGCGGCGAACCTTCGATGCGGTGAAACGGGCCCTACGTAATCAGAACATTAAATACATGATGTTGTTTCCAGCCAAGTTAAAAATAATCGCAGATGGCAAGACCTTCTTCTTTAACGCGCCAGAAGAGGCGAGCGACTGGCTGGAAGGTTGGAGAACGGTTGGGCGAAAAAGAGGCAGGGCCCAACAACACATCCCCAAGGAGCGGGATGGTGAGCAGAGAGGTGAAGATCAGGCAGTTGACAACTCAACACAGGGGCAGCGACCAGATAAGTGACCACCTCTGGGGTATCAGGTCTTTAACTTAGAGAGCGTGTTTGTAAGGGATGGGGTGGTAACTCCATTAAGTTTGCTATTGCATTGAAGCTCTGGAGAGCAGTCGCAGAGACAATGTTGCGGGGACAGCCAACAGATACTGAACTAGAGACATGGATGCAGAGATGCACCCACAAAGAGAACTGGGGCATGGTTTATCTGAGGGTTATATGAGTCATCATGTGGCTGGAGGGTGGCGCGTACCCCACAGGACTTGTTACCATTACACAGTTTGGGCGACAGGCACTCTGCATGTTGGGGAGGTGGGAGGCTTTCTACTCACCGAGCAGAGTTGCAGGGGGAGGGAGGTTGGGAAATTGTTTTGCTTGTTTTACGTGTGTTCTTGTTTGTTTTGATGTTTCTAGCTTAAGACCAACAGAAAGGCAATGCACATGCACGGAGGGGAGGGACGGGGTGGGGGGGGAGTGAGATACGTACCCAACGAGTGTCACCGTGGCTAGAATAAGAGAGAGCCCAGCGCAGCTCAAGGCCTGGACCTGGAATGTTAATGGATTGGGGAATAAAATCAAACGCACTCTTGTCTTGCAATATATCACCCCGGACGTTGTAATGATTCAGGAGACACACATTAGAGGGAACAAGTATAAGGCGCTGGGCCGTTTTGGTTATAAACTAGTAGCCCATTCGGGGTACACATCTGACGCCCGGGGGGGTGGGGATCCTGGTGCGGTCTGCCTGCCCGCTTATTGCGGAGAGAGTTTGGACAGACGACACTAGTTGTTGCGTGGCTGTTGCGGGGAGGTGGGAGGGACGGAGTATAAACTTCTGCTCATTCTATGCTCCCCCGCGATTACAGAAGAGTGTCTTCCCAACGATCAGCAAAATCCTTATATGGCTCCCGACGGGCACGCCCCTAGCGGGGGGCGATGCCGATGCTGTGTTGGAACCGGAGCTGGATCGCTCGCGCGACTCGGTGGGACAGGAGGGTGAGAGGCTTCTTCTCGGATTACTTTCCGCTTTGGGATTAGTAGATATATGGAGGGCGCAGCATCCCCAACAGCGGCAGTATACGTACTACTCAGCACATCATGGCTCGTTTTCTAGACTGGATTATTTAATCACGCAGGGCGATATGGTGGGAGAATTTTCAGCTCCCCAACATATGGCTTGGGGCATTTCAGACCACTCCCCCGTTTGTGTTACGGTTCAGGGGCCACACGTTAATAAGGGGGCTTTCCCGAAGATAGATCCGTGGAGATTGAGAGATCACATGCTGAGAAATAAACTACGGGAGGGTACAGACTGGTACTTTAAGGAGAATGGTGGCACAGTAGATTCTCACCGTACAATATCGGAAGCATATAAAACAGTGATTAGAGGCCAAGCACAGGCACTTATTGGGGGGCAAAAAAAGGAAGAAGCGAGACATATAAAATCCCTAGAGCAAAAGGTGCTACGGGCGGAGCAGAGGGCGACGGCACGGGAAGACGCTGACCTACGCCATGCTCTGGCCCTATGCCAACACGAACTGAGAGCAGCAGCGGAGGGAGCAGCAAGGGCGCATGCATTGGCAGTACAACACCGCCTATACGACGTCGGTGATAAGACATCCAAGTTGCTTGCATGGCTCGAGAAACGCGATAGAGAGAGGTCATGGATGGCATCTGTACAAGATGGGAATGGTATCCACCACGTAGATAGCGTAGATGTTGCAGAGGTGTTTGCCTCCTACTATGAAGGCGTCTACTCGCCAGTCAGTACTAGATCGGAAAGTGACTGTACGGAATTCCTCAAAGACTTCGCATTGCCGGTGGTTTCGGTAGAAGACAGAGCGGCTTTAGAGGCCGAGATCACGGAGGAAGAATTGTCGACGGCACTGGGATCCTTAAAAGTGGGAAAGGCGGTTGGCCCCAATGGGCTTCCAGTGGAGTTATTTAAGGGCTTAGCCTCCAAAATAGTGCCACCACTACGCAACATGTTGCATGAGGCACAAGAAGAGGGACAGCTACCGGTCGATCAGCGGGTGGCCACTATTGTGGTCATACACAAACCCGGGAGGCCCCCCGACCTCTGCAGCTCATACAGGCCAATTTCCCTCCTAAATGTTGAGGTTAAGGTCTTGGCCAAGACCCTGGCTAATGGATTGATACCAATCATCACCAACTTAGTGCATAGAGACCAGTCGGGATTTATGCCCCATAGAAGCACCCGACACAACCTGCGCAGGCTATATGGAGTGTTACACACGACGCGAGACCCCACTGGCCCGCAAACTGCGCTGATGGCGCTTGACGCATCGATGGCCTTCGACAGTATTGAATGGCCATACTTGTTTGCCGTGTTAGCAAAGTTGGGTTTCGGCCCTAATTATTGCAAATGGGTGAGACTCCTCTATCAGGACCCAATGGCCCAAGTGCGAGATAACGGTGTGCTGTCACGGCAATTTCACCTGCGGAGGGGCACAAGACAGGGGTGCCCTCTGTCTCCCTTGCTGTTTGCGCTGGCATTGGAGCCCTTGGCACACTGGTTCAGGAGGAACCCTATGATATGGGGTATTGAGGCACCGGGAGGCTTGGAGGATCGTATATCGTTGTATGCTGACGACATCCTGTTGTATCTTGCGAGGCCCTACTACTCAATTGCAAGGGTGCTCCACCTCTTTGACTTATTTGGAAGCTACTCGGGATATACTATAAACTGGGCCAAATCAGTGGTGTTTCCACTGGCGGGCCCCTCCCCTAGACTTCCGGTGCGGTGTATGGCTCCCATAGTTAAGGAGGGTTTTAAATATTTGGGGATTCATGTAATGCGGAACCAGCAGCTGTTTTTGGAAAGGAATCTTAGCCCCCAGTTGGAGAGACTCCACAGTGATGTACTACATTGGCGAACCCTACCATTGTCCCTAGCAGGCAGGGCGGCCCTCTTCAAAATGATGGCCCTGCCGCGCTTGTTGTATATCCTGCAGAATACCCCTTATCCCGTCCCGCCGACGGTTTTCAAAAAGATTGCCCAAGCGACTCAGGAATTGCTGAGGCAGGCGGGTACGCCTAGAATAGTACTGCATAAGTTGCAGAGAGGGGTATATGATGGAGGCCTGGCTGTACCTGATCTACGACTCTATTATTGGGCATCGCAACTATTGGTAGTGAACGACTGGGTATACGCGGATAGAGATGAGCCAGCATACAAGGTGGACCGAGACGCTATGCCTGCAGGGAATTGTGAGCCACTGCTGTATTCGCGAAAGAATGATCCGAGATGGCCCCCACATACAGCTGTAGTTGTGACGTGCTGGAGGGAGGCAAATCGGGCCCTGGGGTGGCAAAACAAACTGACCAGTAGAACGCCACTATGGTTTAGTGCAGGGTTGACATAGATAGCTTCGCTCCAAAGGTTTGCGGGCTGGAAGAATATAGGCATAGATAGACTGGGGGATGTTTGGAGGAAGGGCGCCCCTCTTTCGTTTGAGGACCTACAGAGGGAGTTTGAGCTGGCTGAGACCCAGAGGTTTCATTATTTGAGACTTAGACATGCACTGTTGACTCAGTTGAAGGGCGACATGTCTCCCTGATTATTCTCCCCTAGAGGATGGATTGTTAATGGACGCTATCCCCGAGAAAGCAACCTCAACGATATACCGGAAGCTCATGAATAACCTACCAGACCAGCTGACAGCCTAAGGGCCACCTGGACGGACGACCTGGGCAGTATAGAGGATGAGGAGTGACAAGAGGCACTTCAGGGCCCGAGGGAAATAGCAATACGGGTGCGTTTCAGACTGATTCAGCTCCGGATCTTGCATCGCTCTTCTTACCCTTCGACGCTTTTGCATAAGATCGGTAGGGCGCCATCATCACAGTGTATCCGAGGTTGCCAGAGTGAGGGCACTTTCCTCCACATCCTATGTGAATTTCCGAAAATTGCGCGGTTTTGGCGCAGGGTCACGGCAACTATGGCCAGGGTGGTGGGTACTGCCGTGCCGCTTGACGCAAAATGGCATCTACTTATCATTAAGGGAGAGACAGTATGGCCTAAATATGCCACCATATGGCTCACCTTGGATGCGGGGATCGCGAAATGCAATATCGCTAGGGGATGGGGGGGCAACACTTCCTCCATCGGTGACAGACTGGGAAAAAGACATTGATTGGTGCCAGAGAGCAGAGGAAACAGTCTATAAAAGTAGAGGGTGCATAAAGAAATGGGAGAAGATATGGGCGCCATGGCGCGCCTATAGAGGGTCACTAGAGGGCCCCGTAGAAGCCAGAGAGGCATTAGCCGACTAAAGGAGGATGCTCTTTAAGGTGGATTCCTCCTTGTTGTACGATCTAAATCTAAAATCCGTATTTGTAAAGCGCGAACTACTCACCCTTACGGGTCTCAAGGCGCTGGGGGCCGTAGTGGAAATTAAGTGAGCTATTGCCCAGAGTCACATGGTGCTGAGCTGAGCTGCCGCCGGAGCCGGGGATCGAACCGTGAACCCTGCTGCTCCGAAGTCAGCTGCCCTGGCCGCTGCACCACACCTCTCCACTCCAAAGACGATGATTTCTGCCTCACCCTGTCATTTGTCCTTCTAACTGATGGAGTAGGGTAAATGAAATGTTTTTAACCTCCTAATATTTTCGTAAAATAATTAATAAACGTGTTCGTTTAAGTAAATAACCAACAATGTATGTTACATGTTAAGGGTTAAAGGTAACACGCTATTCTGTGTGCAAATTAATCAACTTATAATTGTTTACGTGTCTAAACATAACATATTTGCGTACTAATTAAATAATAAACGCATGATCTGTGCTTTTAAATAAAACGTGTGGTTGCAAAATAAAGCGATGGTAAGTAAGGGACAGCTTTATATGTTGCTTTTTGCTAGGTAATACCTATTTGGGGTACGTAGAAAGACGGGAGGAAAACGAAAGGGTTTATATTTCTTTGTTTTAACAATATTTTGTTTATCTTTGAAAATAGTGCGCTTAGGCCTGTCGAGCAGCGATATAAAATGGCCGCCAGTTGCTAGAGTACGCATGAGCGGGGGACCATGTGATAGAGGAGAGAGGCTGTGGAAAGGGATGATCACGTGCTGGTGCTGAGAGGCTAAGATGGAAGTATGGTCAAGGCTGTTGTGACCTTTCTGAGCAGATGTGTGCCAAGATGATCAGCAAGAAGCGTGAGAAGTCCAACTGAATCAATGGACGGAACTGTTAAACCAAAATGTAGCAGAAAAAGATACAAATTGGACTGATCGAAACGGATGAGCAATGACATAAACTGTGGGAAACGATGCAAGCATGGACATTCCACAAAGAACTGGTTAAGACCAGGAAGTTTGATTAAAATGTATATGGGCCTGAGTTTTGACCAATGAGAAAGAGTCACGCCATGAAGAAGAAACATTTTATTCTGTAAGCTAGAATTAGGGTATAAGAAGACCTACTCTTGGTGGGAGAGGTTAGTTGCAGCGGGAGTTAGTTGCTGCGGGAGTTGCTGGAGAAGTTAGATGCTGTAGATGGGTGAAGTTGCGGTTGCTGATGCTGACGAGCTGATGCTGCTGCTGCTATTTTTCTTTTCCAGTTGAGTATAAGATGCTGCTTTAGGAGAATTTTTCCTGATAGATTTTTATTTTAGAACTATTAGATTTTCCCCAGATAGATAGATTGATCTTTAAGAGTTCTTACTATGATAACCTTATTTTTCCGTCTAATAAATATGCATTGCAATTTCAATTTATTCTTATATTGATGATAAATGTAATGATCTGAATAATAAGCTTAACCTCATTTCCTGCATTCAAAACTTTATATAAACTTTATTATTCTTTAAGCAAATGACTCAGTGATTCTTTAGCTCAATGATTAAAATGAAATGTTAAAGAGTTTATTGTGATTGAGCTGGTCTTAATCACCATCAACTGATTCCTACTAGTTGGTCCATCGACCAATGAGCGGAATACCTTAAAACAAAATGAGAAATATTATGTCATGATAAAAGAGGTATCCCGACTCCTTCCAGCGAATCGTTTTCTCCTAGGTTAATGACGGAGGAAATCCAGGGAATAAATGAGTAAGTGAATGTATATGCGGTGTTATGGGCCCCACCGTCATATGGATATAGTGTGTGTGATAGAGAAATAGTTGCACCTGGATAACCAAAGCATAATAGGAGAATTATTTTTATTGTTAGCGCTGGATCAGATTTCTTGGTAGCAGAGTTATGGTTACTATAGATTAGTTTGGTGATTATTGATAAATTCATGTCTAACACTTTTTGTTGAGTCGCGTTATGTTATATGTAAGTTTTCACGCTTCTGGGAAGTAGGAAGTGGAACACGTGTGGCAAGAGAAGTCACATGGAATTGTGCATTGTCTGAGTTCATTTTTGGTGATAACACAGGTTGTGTTATGATAGGGACATTTTCCGTATAAAAGGTGTGTAAGTGAAATAGTGATCGGTTTTCTTGTGAAACTTTGGCCTTAATTCTCAGGAGCAGTATAGTCTCCACATGTGTTTTATCCCCAGAGAAACGGGTTTACTGATTGCTTGAAAGAAGGGTAAGGTAGAGGGAAGTGCTACTTTATCGGCGAAACTGAAAATTCTGTGGTAGGGTAGAGGTAAGCGCTGCCTAATGGAAAGTTCTTGTGTAAATGGTCAAAGCTATTTCTTCGGTTTAGCGAATCAGACAATGAAAATGTGTTTTAAATGTTGTAACTAACGAAGAATTGTTGAAAAAGAAATTGCCGACAAATTTTGTAAAGGAGGGGTCAAGAGCAGAAGTGACGTAGACAAGAGTCGCGCTGGGATTGGACAGTGCGTTAGTCACATGGGAACAGGAGCAGAACTGACATAGACAGAAGCCGCGCTGATTGGAGCATTGGTGTGAATCGCGCTAGTATTGGTTGGAATAACGCATAGAGAACAGTGTTGAATTGCGGATCATTTAAGGAGAAAAGAGGTTGTGAATCATGTCGTATTATGAGTATGGTAGAGAGAAAACGTCATGGATGACGAAAGTTAAGAACTTCTTTAAGAAAGACAAAAAGGTAGTGACTAGAGAGGGACAAATAATTCCTCCGCCGAAATCACCAGCTTCACATATGATGCTGAAATATGGATATCATACATGCATATGGTTAGAGAATTGGACAAAATATACCAAGAATGATGGAGTATTGGCTTTCCCTGAGAATGGTTCATTTAATGTAGCTGTACTACGGAACTTGAGAGAAAAGATGGCAATGTTAGAACCAAGACCTAGACCGACACAGTTTGAAGCTTTAACGGAATGGGAAGATGAGATGTACGAACGAGAGAGATTCAGAGGATTAAAGAATCATGAATTTGTGCCTGGAAGGTTATGGGGAGTAAATCATGAGGACAGAATAAAGCGTTGGAGATATGCTAACATGACAGGAGGTTTGTTTCCAGCTTTTACAGTTGAGGAAGAAGCAAAGAGAAAGTGTACAGAGAAAAAGAAACATGTAGTGGTAGAAAAGTATGTGTATGGTGGTAGTGAAACGGATGACGAATTGCTGGAAGATATTTTAAACAGAAACCCACCTCCATACCAACAGACTTCTGCGGTGGTGACACCTAATGCACCGCCAATGGAAACTGGGAGGAATAAAAATCCCGAACGAAGAGATGAGACAAATAGGTCACAAGATCAATTATAAACTTCACAAAATGAAGAGATAGAAAGTGACAATGCAACTGAATTAGCAAAAACGACAAGAGAATTGACTGAGAAAATAAGAGAATTGACAAAGAATATGGAAGCTGTAACTGTACCAGTAACGATAGGTCCAGTAATGGCAATTTTTGAGAATCAGAAAATTGATGAACGTTCTTTAGTGATTCCTATGAATTCACATTTGCAAAGAAAAAGAGAAGGGATGGAGCTGAATAATGAAGGTGCACACAATTTGGCTAGTACCTATAGACCAAGCCCACCTACTAATTTGACGATAAATCAAAATGAGATTAGGAGAATGCCTATGGTGACGGAGTCCGCATCAGGAACACCAGAAAGAAGTAGCAATTGGATAGAATTAAATAGTACGCCTGTAGGTCCGACGCCAGATGAGTTAAATGAATGGATGAAAGCGCTAAAAACAAAAGAAACGGAAGAGAAACCATTAGATGTAATTAGGTTGAAAATAGACATGGAAGAATTGATTTTGGGAACAATTGGAACAGAAAAATAAAAAAATTATCAGGATGATGAGATTATGTTTTTGTGCAAAAGTCTTACATGGAGAGCTAGAAATTTACATGACAAATTGGAAGAGACAGCGAGTGAACTAGGAGTGGAGTTTGTAAAAGTGAGAACGTTGCAGAAACCATACAGAGTAGATTTTTGTGAGAAAGACATAGAGAATTTGAACACATCAGGAAGACTGACCCAAATAAAAGAGTTAATTGTTTTATTGAGAAAATGGGGTGATGTGGATAGATGGAGAAATAGATGGTCGAAAAAGAATGAGAAAACAACAGATAAAGCATCTTTGGCTTTTGCAGTGACAGATAAGGAACCAGTTGTAAGGGAGTACCCGATGAGAGAAACTCCAGGTGGTAGTTATGTGCATGTTCCATGGACCAGACAGGATATACTGTCATTTACAAATGACTTCCCAAAGTTGAGAGAGAAGCCAGTAGAATGGTACAGACAAGTGGAAAGATTTGTGAAGGTTTCAAAGGTGTTGTGGATAGATCTGGATGGATTGTTTGATATAGTAGTGCCAGCTGATTTGTGGACAGAATGTAAGATTACTATTGATTGGCCAACTGTAGAATATCCAAGGGACGCTAAAACAGGAGCGCCAGGACCAGAAGTGATGAGGAAGTACGACCAAGTAATTACCTTTTTGAAGAATAAGATTCCACCTAAAGAAACAGATTGGGAAAAATAGACAGAACCACGCAGGAAAGTAAAGAATCAGTGCACGCTTACTATGAGAGATTGTTGTTGGTTTTCAAACAGTACAGTGGTTATGAGACACTGAATGAGAAGGATATGAGTCATTTTGTATATAGGTGTGTGTATGGATTGAAACCAGAGATAAGTGAAATGATTAAGCAGCATATGATTTGTTGGCAGAATAGCACAGTGGATGAGGTTTTGAGATATGCGAAGTATTGCAGTGATGATATTGAGAGTAGACAGCGTAAATTGAAAGAAAAGGCCATGTGGGCGCAGGTGAAAGTTGCAGAGAAGCAAGAAGCTCAATTGAGTAATACTGGTAATGAAACAGGACAGGTTAGATCCCGACCTAATATAGGTAAAGGAAAAGGACAAATGAGCATAGATGAGGCAAAGAAAAAGTGGCCATGCCACAACTGCGGAAAGCTAGGACATTGGAGAAACAAGTGTAAATTTCCTCCAAAACCTAATGTGGAAAATCAATCATTAAATTCACAGGTGCAGAGTGAGGTAGTTACTCAACAAGGTCAGGTGCCACAACCACCACTTCCCAAGAGTGTTAACCAACAGAAATACAGTGCAGAAACAGGATTCTACGGAGGAGAACAGGTAACACAGTTGCCGCGTGCAGCTGCAATTTCTCAATATTGGTTACGACAGGATGAGGATGACACGGATGAAAGTTCCTGACGGTGCCTAGGAGAGGGGGAAGAGTGCGTACTTGGCGCAACTCTAGAGGTAGATCAGTCTGGTCCATTTGCGGATGGAGAAGTGAATTGTGCAAATGTAACATTCCTTGTTGACACTGGAGCTACCCGTTCTACTGTTAGGTCAGTGGAAATTCCAAACCTTCCTCTCTCAGGTGAACATATCCAAGTAGTTGGAGTTTCAAATCAGCAAATTAAAACGCCTCTTACTAAATTAGTGAAGGTAAGAATTGGTCCATTTAGCGAAATGCACCGATTTGTGGTATGCGATTGTAGTCCCGTAAACCTATTAGGACGCGATTTATTGTGCAAGATGAACTGCACTATCTATTGTACCCCAGACGGAATTGCATTTCAGACTTCAGATGAGGATGTGCTGTATAAAATGACAATGGTGAATTTAGAACCAGAAGTAAATGGTTTGTTTCCTGTATTTGATGCAGAGAAAATCCCAATTGAATTGAAAAAGACAGTGAAAGAAGAAGTGTGGGACTTTACAGGAGAAGATGTAGGATTAATGAAAGGAGTAGATCCCGTTAAAATAACAGTGAAAGAGGGAATGAGTTACCCAAATACGCCCCAGTATAAATTGACACCAGAGATAATTGAAGGAATAACGCCAGTAATAAACAAAATGATTGAACAAGGGATTTTAAAAGAAATCATGAGCAGTCCATGTAATTCGCCAATAATGGGACTGAAAAAGCCAAACGGAACATATAGAATTGTACAGGATCTGAGGAAGGTAAACAAAATTGTTGTGCCTTGTTGCCCGATAGTACCGAACCCTGCTGTGATTCTATACCAGATTCCACGTGAAGCAGAATGGTACACAGTAATTGATTTATGTCATGCATTTTTCTCAATTCCATTGCATCCAGATAGCCAGCCATTATTTGCATTTAGGTTTGGAGAGCGTATTTTGGCATGGTGCCGAATTCCTCAAGGGTACACAGAAAGTCCCTCAATCTTTAATCAGATTCTAAAGAAATCGTTGGAAGATTTAAAAATGCCAGAAAAATCAGTGATGGTTCAGTATATTGATGACCTACTGGTGGCATCAAAAACGAAAGAAGCATGTGTCAATGATACAATTGCTTTGCTGAATCATTTAGCAAAAGAGGACATAAAGTGTCCCCTTCAAAATTGCAGTTTTGTCAACAAGAAGTCCAGTATTTAGGGCATAAAATTGAGAAAGGAGTGCGAAAGGTAACGACTGAAAGAATAAAAATGATTCGAGGAATGAGAGCTCCAATGACACAAAGAGAGGTAAGAATGTTTCTGGGAATGGTTGGATATTGTCGACAATGGATAAGCGGATTTTCACTGATTGCTAAACCATTGCAAAAACTGACAAAGAAGGATGTTAAAGATCCTTTTGAAATGAATGATGAAGAAATGAAAGCATTCAGAGAGCTGAAAAAGAAATTATGTGAGGCTCCAGCATTAGGAATGCCTGACTATGAGAAAGATTTTGAGCTGTATTGCAGTGAAAGAGATGGATGTGCATTTTCAGTTTTGGTACAGAGACATGGAACTATGAAAAGACCAATTGCATATTTTTCAGCTGTTTTAGACCCTGTAGTGAAAGCATTGCCTGGATGTTTGAAAGCAGTTGCTGCTACTTGTGTGAGTCTGGAACAGAGTGAAGGCATAGAGATGGGATATCCACAGAGAGTATATGTTCCCCATTCTGTGGAAATTCTCTTGACAAGAACGAAAACCCAATACATGACACATAGTCGGCTGACTAGGTATGAAAAAGTAATTTTGAGTGCAGATAATGTGACCATTGACAGATGTATGAATGTGAATCCTTCGACA
Source organism: Calotriton arnoldi (assembly GCA_963921515.1). Classification (NCBI taxonomy): domain Eukaryota; kingdom Metazoa; phylum Chordata; class Amphibia; order Caudata; family Salamandridae; genus Calotriton; species Calotriton arnoldi. The sequence goes on from CAWUFW010001379.1 coordinate 1,718,533, forward strand.
TCATTGCCAGATGAAGAGAGTGTGATTGAAATGGATGAAGTAGATCACGATTGTCTGAATGTGCTTGAATACTGTACAAAACCAAGGTCTGACATACGAGATGAGCCTTTGAAAGAATCAGACTATATTCTGTTTGTGGACGGCTCATGTTTGAGAACGAGTGATGGAGTTCTAAGTGCAGCATATGCAGTTTGCACAGTAGCAACTGTAATAGAAGCATCTTGTCTGAAAGGGGTACGGTCTGCCCAAGTCGCAGAATTAGTGGCTCTGATTCAAGCATGCAAGTTGGGAAGAAATGTACGGGTTACGATTGTGACAGATAGCCAGTACGGCTTTGGGGTGGTGCACGACTTTGGTCAGATTTGGTCACAAAGGGGTTTCTTGACGTCTGCCGGAACGCCAATTAGAAATGGAGATTTTGTGAAAAAGCTGCTTGAGGCGATACAGCTGCCTAAACAGATTGCTGTTGTAAAGTGCAATGCACATAAAAATGGGGAAGACTACATAACTGTTGGTAATAAATATGCTGACGAAATGGCACAGTACTGTGCAAAGAATGTGGTTTCTTTGAACAAAAGTCGGGAAAGAGAGCATATTTCCTGTCCTTTGCTTTTTACTAACTCTATTGAGACATGGGATGAGGTGAGGCAGTTACAAGAAGCTGCAGATGATGAGGAACAAGATAAATGGATAAAAGCAGGATGTAGAAAACATGAAGAAAATGATGTTTGGGTTTACAGAGATGAGAGACCAGTTATGCCTGATAGCATGTTTTCTGACATGGCACGGATGTACCATGGACAAGCCCATATTGGGAGAGATTCAATGATCAGACTTTTTAGACAAACTTGGTATAATCCAAAATTCAGAGCCATAGCTGAGAGTCTTTGTCAGAGATGTCTTATTTGTCAACAGTTAAATCCAGGAAGGAAGACAGTAGTGAGTCTAGGAACAATAGGACGAGAAGGAGGTCCTTTCACTAGAATGCAAATGGATTTTATTGAAATGCCACCTTGCAACAGACTAAGGTATGTCCTAGTGGTCGTCTGTTTGTTTTCTCGTTGGGTGGAGGCATACCCAACAAGAAGGAATGATGGAATAACGGTAGCAAAACTTATGCTGCGAGAATTCATTCCGAGGTATGGTTTTCCAGTAACAATTGAAACAGATAGAGGAACACATTTCCAAAATGAATTAGTTAAACTAATTTGTGAAGCACTTAGTATTAAACAGAAACTGCATTGTGCATACAGACCAGAGGCTTCTGGAATCGTAGAGCAAGTGAATGGAACAATCAAGAACAGGTTAGGAAAAATGTGTCAAGCTACAGGATTCAAATGGCCAGATGCCTTGCCATTAGTTTTAATGACAATCAGAAGTATTCCGGAAAGGAAAACTGGACTCAGTCCCCATGAAATAATTATGGGACGAGCAATGAGACAAGCACAAGTACCTGTCAACAAACTACTGACTATAACTGATGATCTAGTGCTGGATTATTGCAAAGGATTGGCTGATGTGGTGCGTTCTGTGTTTCATCAGGTTGGACCGGATGCGACCACTCTTGAAAGAAAACCAGCTCACGACTTGAATCCAGGAGATTGGGTCCGCATAAAAGTCCACAGGAGAAGAAACTGTTTGGTTCCTCGCTGGGACGAACCACGACAAGTGATCCTGGTGATGACCACTGCAGTCAAGTGTGCAGGAGTGAAACACTGGGTGCATGCAAGTCACACCATCAGAGTTCCAGAACCTGAAGATCGACATGTGAGTCGACATCTGGAAGTATTGGATAACAGTTCAGCATCAGAAGCAGAAGAAGAAACAAACAGGGTGCCAGAACCTGAAGATCGACCTGTAAGTCGACATCTGGAAGACCCAACTACAAGTGCAATGACAGAAGAAGTAGAGGAAATAGCTGAAGTTCCAGAACTTGAAGATCGACCTGTAAGTCGACATCTGGAAATATCAGATACCAGTTCAGAATCTGATACAGATCATTCGGATTGTGAAGAAATTCTAAAAAGAAACTGGAATTTTGAAAGCATAAGAGAAGAAACTGAGCCAGAAGATAGTGACAGTGAGCAACCAAGTACAAGTTGTGGTAAAAATCCTTCGGAGATAATATTAATAGATGAAGAAGGGAGAGTTTCAAACAAAAAGCTAGAAAAATCGGAAGATCCCCGAGGAGCAATAGGGACAAATAGTCAAACACGAGAACAGGGAAATTTAGAAGCAGAAAGGAAAACTGACACAAATTCGGAAGAACCTCGAGGAGGGACAGAAATAGGTGAACGAAGGAAGATAAGAAAAGAACCACAAGTAGAAGAAAATGAAATTATAAGTTTCAAAATAAGAGGCAATAACGAAAGAATTGAAACAGAGTCTGAAGAAAGTGGAGAAGAAAGAAATCAAAAACTAGAGTCAAGAAAAAGAAATTGGAAAACAGAAAGAGAGGAAAAAGGAAGTGAGGCAAAAAGGCCAAGAAAAGGAGACAATTGGCCCAACGAAGTAAGAAAATTAAGATACAGAATCATAAGGTTGGATGGGAAAAGTGCTGAACAAGTGAATGAAATAACAAGTCAGAGAGAGCAAGGAAAACAAGGTGGAAAACACTTGCAGAAAACGAAAAGAATAAAGAAGGTGAATCCGAAGTATAGATCGCCTGAATGGTTGCATCTTGCTTTGACTAGTCACAAAGAAGAAAAGAACACTCACGAGAACCCAGAACAAAGAAACCTGATGGGAGAAAGTGAAGTGCAACAAACCTGAAGAAGTTTAAATAGTTTCTACCGGATTTGACAAAACACTGGATCTGACGAATTTACCGGATGTGACAAAGAAAGAATTCTGAGAAAGAATTAAAAGAAAGCACCAAGCAAAGACAAAACATTGGAGTACAGAGTGGCAAATAAGTCATTTCTGAGGTGTAGTGACACAATTTTCTGGAAAACAAATAAATAAGGTTATAAAACAAAATGGAGAATACTAGAGATAGAAAATGTAAATGTGAGTTTTTAAGTAGATGGTGCAAGATGTGCTGCTTTTGTACAGGATTATTAATAACAGTATGGGTGGTTTTAGCAATCACTATTCCAATTAGTTTAGCTGTAGTAGAAACGTCTAATAACACTGAGAAAGAAAAAGGAGCTAACACTCAAGAACCAGTTATTTTAAAGAGTAGTGCAGAATTACACAAGGACAAATCAATAACAGATTTTTCAAAAAATGTTTTTACTAAATTATTATATGAGTATGTAGAAACAATGGATGTAAGAGATTGCTATGTTTGTATGCAGTTGCCTGCATCTGTAGCAGAGGGTGTGACTTATCACCTCCCTTTGACGTATGGAATAACATGTAGTGTTTTAGCAAGTTTATTTTATAAAACAGGTAGATTAGAATATTATTACACTGACATAAATAAGATTTTTGCGAAAGTTTCTGTAGTTCCCGAGTTAAACAAAATAAAAGAGGGAAAACGTTTGGTGAATATTTTCTAGAGGATAAGATTTTAACATTAGATAGTATAATTAGGTACAACCTTACCTGCGAGTTAAAGAAGGAAGAAAAAGTATTTTTAGAGATGGTTGAAGAGAGAAGAGTGAAATTTCAAAGAAAAGTGATAGACGAGACAAAAACACCCCTTTGGGCGTTTGAGGAAGACAATCATGACAAGAAAAAGACAAACGCAGCTATGACTCTGGATTGGCCCCAACAGGGAAGGTTGTGCATTAGAAGAAATAAGCCAAGATATGACAATTATTTTGTGGGTTCCAGTATTTGCCATGACAATTACCAAATTTTAGGTGGATGGGGATTCAAAGGGGGAAAAGATCCAATATTTCCAGGGATTTATTATGTTTGCGGAAATAGGGCTTATTATAGGTTGCCGGACCATTGGTATGGGTCATGTTACTTAGGCCTGGTCTTTCCAAAGATTTTTCATATGGATAGAAAAGAAAAAGGAACACACAAAATGATAAATACCTTTACACGTAGAAAAAGGAAAGTTTTTCAGAAATAGTAGGTGATATTTTTGGAGCATTGATACCAGCAGTGGGAATATCTTTGAATGCATTTAGAATTTGGAAATTATCCACAGTGGTAGATCGTTTATCTACAGATACTGCTGGAGGGTTCTTGATGGTATATACCGAGATGGTTGCCATAAGAGCTATGGTGATGCAAAATCGACTTGCCCTTGACATTCTTTTGGCAAAAGAGGGCGGGGTCTGTGGAATGCTGAAAGTCCAACATTGTTGCACTTACATTCCAGATAAAAGTGAAAATATACAGAAGTATATAACAAATATTACAAATTTGCACAAAGAACTTATTCCACTGGAGGTTGAAAGTGCATGGGGAAAACTTAGTAAAGGGTTTTCTTCAGTAATAAATTGGTTAACAAGAATGAGTGGATTAATAATAGGGAAAGTTATAATAATAGCAACCGTGATAATAATAATAATATTAGTACTGAAGCTTGCAATAACATGTATAAAGAGAAGAAGAAGGCAGAATAAAATAGAAAAAGAAAACATGATAAACAAGGAGAGAGAGAGAGAAATGGGTGAAATAGAGTTAGAAGAAATAAAAGAGAACATGTACAAGAAAACGAAGAGACAAGTTGAAAGGGATACAGTTGTGTAAACTAACAAAAGCAAATGGATAAAAGATATATGCTGTCTGAGAAAATTGTATAACTTGGGTTTTGTGGTGATATTAAAAATCACCAAAGGGGGAGTTGATGGAGCAGGGTAAATGAACATTTTTAACCTCCTAATATTTTCGTAAAATAATTAATAAACGTGTTCGTTTAAGTAAATAACCAACAATGTATGTTACATGTTAAGGGTTAAAGGTAACACGCTATTCCGTGTGCAAATTAATCAACTTATAATTGTTTACGTGTCTAAACATAACATAATATTTGCGTACTAATTAAATAATAAACGCATGATCTGTGCTTTTAAATAAAACGTGTGGTTGCAAAATAAAGCGATGGTAAGTAAGGGACAGCTTTATATGTTGCTTTTTGCTAGGTAATACCTAATTGGGGTACGTAGAAAGACGGGAGGAAAACGAAAGGGTTTATATTTCTTTGTTTTAACAATATTTTGTTTATTTTTGAAAATAGTGTGCTTAGGCCTGTCGAGCAGCGATATAAAATGGCCGCCAGTTGCTAGAGTACGCATGAGCGGGGGACCATGTGATAGAGGAGAGAGGCTGTGGAAAGGGATGATCATGTGCTGGTGCTGAGAGGCTAAGATGGAAGTATGGTCAAGGCTGTTGTGACCTTTCTGAGCAGATGTGTGCCAAGATGATCAGCAAGATGCGTGAGAAGTCCAACTGAATCAATGGACGGAACTGTTAAACCAAAATGTAGCAGAAAAAGATACAAATTGGACTGATCGAAACGGATGAGCAATGACATAAACTGTGGGAAACGATGCAAGCATGGACATTCCACAAAGAACTGGTTAAGACCAGGAAGTTTGATTAAAATGTATATGGGCCTCAGTTTTGACCAATGAGAAAGAGTCACGCCATGAAGAAGAAACATTTTATTCTGCAAGCTAGAATTAGGGTATAAGAAGACCTACTCTTGGTGGGAGGGGTTAGTTGCTGCGGGAGTTTTGCTGCGGGAGTTGCTGGAGAAGTTAGATGCTGTAGATGGGTGAAGTTGCGGTTGCTGATGCTGACGAGCTGATGCTGCTGCTGCTATTTTTCTTTTCCAGTTGAGTATAAGATGCTGCTTTAGGAGAATTTTTCCTGATAGATTTTTATTTTAGAACTATTAGATTTTCCCCAGATAGATAGATTGATCTTTAAGAGTTCTTACTATGATAACCTTATTTTTCCGTCTAATAAATATGCATTGCAATTTCAATTTATTCTTATATTGATGATAAATGTAATGATCTGAATAATAAGCTTAACCTCATTTCCTGCATTCAAAACTTTATATAAACTTTATTATTCTTTAAGCAAATGACTCAGTGATTCTTTAGCTCAATGATTAAAATGAAATGTTAAAGAGTTTATTGTGATTGAGCTGGTCTTAATCACCATCAACTGATTCCTACTAGTTGGTCCATCGACCAATGAGCGGAATACCTTAAAACAAAATGAGAAATATTATGTCATGATAAAAGAGGTATCCCGACTCCTTCCAGCGAATCGTTTTCTCCTAGGTTAATGACGGAGGAAATCCAGGGAATAAATGAGTAAGTGAATGTATATGCGGTGTTATGGGCCCCACCGTCATATGGATATAGTGTGTGTGATAGAGAAATAGTTGCACCTGGATAACCAAAGCATAATAGGAGAATTATTTTTATTGTTAGTGCTGGATCATAACCAATGTAAAAGATACCCGATGTGCATGCTTTGGTAAAATGTTTTTGTACTGTCTATTGAGCTTTCAATAAGTGTTTTCTGAATTTCTTTATCTGTTCCTTCATGCTAAGTGACACAGATTTTCTGTTGTGTGATGTGCTTTATCAACACTTCGCTAAGAATCACAGCTACATCTTTCTAATCCTCCTTCTTCCTGCAACTATTCTTTAAACTACAAGTTTTAACCATGGCAAAATTTACTGTGACAATCCTTTCCATTATGGGAAAGGTCACTAAATATAGCAACTTACCTCCAAAAGTAGATCCCTGAAAACTACATGTAACCAATAACTATTGATTGTTCTGATTCGTCTGCGGGATTGTCAGCTACCCTACATTATTATGTAGGGCTAATGATGAAGATGAATGTTGCTTCAGCTTGCTCTCCCTTGGCTGTTTACCTACCTGCAACACTTTGAACCCATTATTAAACTCTGACATGCAAAACTTGTAAACCATACATGTAAAATCTGGATCCACAGAGACAGAATCTGTGTGTTTTTAGTCTATAGGTGTCACAACTGGAAATTTAGCTACCATGTGCAGGTGTTTCAGCAGACATGGGTAACACTCAGGGCAGTGGATCATAAAAATGATGCGGACAACCACAAAGCTGTAACTTTGTGGTATTCACACATTTGCAATGCCACACTTATCTGCACTTATAAACGTACACCTAATTTGACAAGGCATTAGTGGTGCAGTAGCCTAACAAAGTGCATAGAAAACTCTATTTTTGCACTCAGTGCAGGAGAAGGGGATTCTTCACATGGGAAAAAATGTTCAACATTAAAAGGTGACCAACATAAATATTTGTGGATTTTCTGCAATGTGTGCAACCTCCCCACATTATTGGAGCAAACAGGTTTATGCTAAGGAGACCATTGACATAGTTTTCAGTTGCCAACACCTCAAAGTTATGTGAATATGATGGCCATTTTGCAAGCAGTCTAAAGTTACACCTGAGCTATGTGAAGCTTTATAAATCAAATTAATTAAAAAAAGTGTAAATGTTGGATATCTCTGCCAACTGTACATGTTGACTGTGGTCATGTTGGAGTGATATGTGCATCTGATCTGACCTCTTCAGATACACTGCAATTTCCTTAAAATAGTTGTTGATGACATTAGAGTAACACCTGTGTGTGTTAGCTTAATGTAATATTCATTTATGTTGATGTTATACTGTAAATGGTTCTCTGCACTCATTTTTCTTTGGACGGTAATTGATTCACTGTAAAAAAGGTGGATTCTCAGGCAGTTCTTGATGTTGACCCCTTTTATTTCTGATAACTGACAATTCATCAAAAAATATATACTTTTTTTGTCAAAAGGAACTTTGAGAATCATTGCAGTCCAAGCCAAATGCCCAATGTTTATACTAAACAACTCACACAGTTGGTCTAATCATGTTACCGAAGGTGTGAATGCTGTCAACTACCAACTATTTCACCTCATAAGAAATTTAGTTCCCTTAGCCTCCAATGATACCACACATTTGCCAATGCACCAATCATATCACAGTCTGTATTTTAATGCAATAGTCTCCAAACACCGTACATTCGTCCATATTATCCACATCCTAAAAGCACTACATTAGCTCTAACGGAAAGGGTGCTAGGATTTCTTACAAATTCATCTTTATCACCCGAAATGTTCTGCACCAAACCCATTCAGTATAAATAACTATAAAACTTCAGAAAATCAGAGCAAAAAGTTAGACAGCTGCTATTGAAACACAAAGACATCAATGCCTCTTCTAAAAACATAAATAAAAAAAACATTCTCCAATATAGCATCTAGGGACTGGACCTACCAGCTAACACCTCTAAATCTCAAATTCTGGAAACAGATTTTCAAATGCAGTGCCTTACTAATTGGTTAATTTCAGTTTAATACGAACCATATACATTTAATCAATGAATTAATTGCCCAAACTGTTAAAGTAATTCGAAAACTACAATAGCTACACATGCATAACATTCTTTGATATTCATAAAAGACATAATTTTCTTTTCGTTCATTTTACCATCACCGAGGGAACGTTTCCTCGGGTATTTATGGCATAGCGTTGCCGGTCATTTGGACTGAAATATTAGATCTGTGGGAGTTTCTCTGACAGCTTTACATACTCAGCATCTTCTCTTTTCTATAGCAATTCTCAGCCATCTTCCATTCACCTTAAGTGCTGGAACTGGTTGAGTCTTGCCAGCATCAAGTTCTTGTTTTGCTTAGCTTCCTTGAAGTTATGATCTAGCCTACATGAATGCTCGCGTTGCAATAATATATAGTAAGTTCTACATGTTGCCTTCAGACTTGTATGATCCATGTCTGTTTGCTGAGATATAATCTTTAGCTGCTTTCATAAATAATTGTATGGCATTTACAGATATTCTTTTGTCCTCTTTTGCACCTTGAAGAACCAACTTAACAATCTATTGTTCGTGTTTGCTTTTCTCTTTTGTAGCTGTGATATGCCACTTTGATTGCCCAGTTATGGATGTTGTAGGGAAACCTTGATGCGTTGGCTCCACATTGATGCTTACCCTTTCATCAAAACTGATTGATTAAATTACAAACTGTCAAGACTATTTTTATAGTGATAAGCCTCATTCCCAGAACACGACCACCCTTTTCTTCACAAAAGCCAGTGCTGTAAATCGTTGGGACAAGGACAGGACATTTTTCAGCAAACCCAATATGGTCAATAATCGTGGCAGTCAATTTTGCATATTATCACGTCCAACAAAGTTGAGAAGACAATGATCCATTAATTTAGTAGTATTGGGCATGCTAATGCTAAGTGCAGGAAATCAGCTTCTGTATTCAGACAGGTAAAGTTGCTGGTATACACCTCAAGCCCAAAGGATTTTAATTTGAAGTGGCACAATTCTTAATGACAGAGGGGTTGGAGCTATGTAAGCTTCTTACCAGATGCAGCAAATACTGTAACAGGCCCATTTCTAAGCACACTTAAATGTTGTCATGGAGCCTTGAAAAAAGAGCTATTGCATTAGATGTCAGGGATATCTAATCTTTCCTATGTCTATTTACTGTTAATGGGGATGTCCTACAGCTTTCTTTTTTGATCAATCTGGCACATTTGTAATCTGCTGCCTAGCCACATCCGGGCCAAATAATATTTTTTGGTTGGATTTCAGCTCGTTGTTCCTCACAGGTTTTATGTTAGGGTAGTTGCCTTGGTGGCAACTCATCTCTTGTTCTCCATCATACAACTTGATGATGACAGGACATCCCACTTCAGCGGTTTGCTTACTTCAGAAGCCTGAAAGATAGTTGTAGCAATCTAAGTCATGCTTAAATGTGTGGGTATAACAGCAGCTGTTAATCATTAGGTAAGGCCTGCAGTATGACTTCACAAATATGAGAGTGCATCAATGCCCGAGTTAGTATCCTCAACGCATAATGATACTTTAAAATAAATATCACCTTTGGAAAGTTGAGAAAATCTCAATTACTGGCTCCGAAAACTTTGCAGTTTATTTAATTTACAAAACTGGACATGATATTGATACCTTCAATAACCCAAGTGGGTGAAGATGGAAGCGGTCTCAGGTTACCTCCATTAATTTATGTGGGATTCTGATGCAATTTCCCGGCACATCACTTGTAAATGTCCACTGCGCTGTATTGTCTCTTAAATTGGCTCTCCGATATTTTGCCACATGACCCTTTGTCTACAGCTATCTTGTAACTACCCCAATTTCCTGCATCCACTGTATGCATTTTCTGTCACTAGGAACATGTTTAAATACTCAGCCCACATTTTTAAGACTGACAGTCATAAAGAATCTAATAACAGGCAGCTAACATTCAAGGTTATATAACTATCAGACCAACATGGATTTTCAGCGTATTGGTCCCTCAGCGGGAGGCTTCATTTGGAATCTGAGAAACAAATAGTCAGCTTTCAGAGTGAAGTGGTGAGCTTGAAGCTTCACACCTCTTTGCTTTTTTTTTTTTTGATAATCAATTTTATTGACTTTGAATTAACACAGTTGCAGCAAAAAACAAAACCAGCTTTTCGCACAGTGGTCAGTACGAAACAGTGACAAAAAATGGGAAATAATACTCTCACATACATGAATCCAGCTAGGAATAGCAAGCAACACTGTCCACAACCATGTCCATAAGGAAGCCTCAGGAAGTTCATTCAGTCTTCCACCACCCTGACCCATTTACCCCACACCCTTCGAAACTTTTTGGGACAACCGCGGGCTGCATACATTGGTCGCTCCTGCGCTGCACACCAATCAACCCCCCTGCGCCACCGTGTCATGGAAGGGGTCGACGGGTCCAGCCAAAGGGCTGCGATATCTCGTTTAGCTACCATCAGTGTCGTGGTGAGACAGAGCTTCTCGGCCCTGTTCCCATCCAAGCCATCAGTAACCCCTAAAAGGATGGTCATTGGATTCAGTGGGACCTCCCAGCCCAGGACCTCAGTAAGTTCAGCTGTCACTAGTTCCCAGTAGCGCGTAATAGCGGGACAGAGCCATACCATGTGATAAAAATCCGCTTGGGAGCATTGACAGCGGGGACAGGACGCATCAGGCCGGAGCCCAGAGCGATGAAGGCGCAGTGGCGTGAGGTAAGCTGCATGTAAATAGTATATTTGAACTAATCGGAGCCGCGCTGAAGCTGTAACAGTTTTAGGGGCCATCAGCGCGTCTCTCCAATCAGCATCATCTAGGGAGCCTATCCAACCCTCCCACTTATCCCGGAGATAGGAGAGGGAATTGGGGGTGTTATTTGTGAGGGAACGATAAATGCGGGATATCCCCCCCTTCCCCAAGTTGCCAGTCATGACCTGTGCCTCCGGCGGGCTGTATGCAGGCAAGGAGGTCCCCTCCGAGATGTGGACATGAAGTGCATGGCGCAGCTGAAGATAGCGGTAGAACTGAGAGGCGTGGAGGGAGAACCGGGTCTGCAAGTCTGAGAATTCGCGAATATGGCTTCCGCGCCAGACATCTCCCAGTTGAGAAATGCCGATGAGATCCCAGGCTCTAAACCCAGAGAAAGAGGCAACGTTGTTGAGCCATGTTCCGCTCCACAAAGGGGTACATTGGGTTAGTCTGCCTGACCAGCGGGTATGGCGCAGGGCGGCTCGCCAGGCCAAAAACACCCCACGAGTAATCTCCGGCATGGTGTGGGGGATAGCGGTTCCGTACAGCATCCCTTGAATACCGGAAACACCCAGGGCATGTAGTTCCAGGCGGTAGGCCGGATCCGCCCAGCCACCATTAAACCAGTCATGCACGGTGAGAAGCCTGGTCGCCAGGTAATATAGATGTAGGTTCGTCATTCCCAGCCCCCCATCAAACGGTGGAATTCTGCAGTGACTGAGGGCCAATCTCGGCCTCCGACCTCCCCATAGGAATTTAGTGGCCAAACCATCCATCTCTCGGAACCAGGACCGCGAGAAGGCGAGGGGCGTGTTTTGGAGCATATAGAGGAAACGGGGTAGGACCATCATCTTAAAAAGAGCGATCCTACCCATAAGGTTCAGCGGCAGCGTTTGCCATCGAAGGAGATCCGCGCGTACCCGTTTCACCAGGGGGGTGACGTTGAGAGCCCAGGCGAGATCAGGAAGGAGCGTCACCCAGATCCCCAGGTATTTAAATGACTGTCGCCGGAGAGGGATCGAGGACTGCCAATCAAAGCATTCTCTCGACAAATGAAGGGGGACCAGGACCGACTTGGCCGCATTCAATCTGAGACCAGAGACACGCTCGAAGAGACGTAGGGCTCGGAGACATCGAGGCCCTGAACGGGCTGGGTCCGACAGGAAGATCAGGACGTCATCGGCATAGAGGGCAATCTTGTCCTCCGCCGGACCGGGCCATTGCCACCCCGTGAGTAACGGGTCGGCGCGGACAAGAGAGGCAAAGGGCTCCATCGCTAACGCGAAGAGGAGGGGCGAGAGGGGGCAACCCTGCCTCGTGCCTCTCCCAATGGGGAAGGGGCGAGAAAGGCCTCTGTTAACCATCACCTGGGCCAGCGGCATGCAGTAAAGGGTCTTGATCAAATTGCGAAAGGGGGTTCCAAATCCCATCTCCGACAACAATGCCTCCAGATACCGCCAGTCCACATAATCAAATGTTTTCTCGAAATCCACGAGGAGCAAAGAGAGATAGGGAGTCAGTTGTTGTCGGTGTGCCAGAGCCAGGTAGAGCCGTCTAAGGCAGTGCCTGGTACCCCGGGCGGGCATAAAGCTGCACTGGTCCATCTGGACCAACTTGTCCAGGTGAGGGCGTATGCGGTGTGCCAAAACTGAAGCAAATATTTTGAGTTCTGAGTTGATAAGGGAAATAGGGCGGTAGTCAGAGCAGTGGGCCGAGGGGGGTTGAGACTTAGGGATCACCACAATGGTAGCCAGATCCGTTTCAGGACGGAAGGAACCACGATCTGCCGCCTCTCGGTACATTGCCAGGAGATGGGGGATCAGCGTGTCCCGGTAGGACGCGCAAAATTCCTGCGGGAGGCCATCTGGTCCCGGCGTCTTACCCGCCGCCATGCGGGAGATAGCATCGTTAATTTCTTCCGGAGTAATCGGGAGATCAAGGTCTTCCGCCTCAGCGTCAGTGAGCCGCAGGAGTGGGAATCTTTCACTCCGGAGGAGTTCCGATAGGGCGAGGTCTGGAGGCCGGGCGGAGTACAGAGAAGCGTAATAAGAGGCAAAACACTGGGCCACCGCCGTGGGGGTCTGATGGGTCTGCCCCTGGGAGTCCATCACTTCGGGAATAATACGGTTAGCCATAGGATAAGTGGCCAAACGGTGGAGGAGCTTCCCATTTTTATCCCCCCATCCATACACTCTCGCAACGGAGGATCTCCACAGCAGCTTAGCGGACTCCATGGAGGCCTGTCTGAGCTCGTCTCTGAGAAATGTGAGTCTCCGATCCTGGGCCTCCGTTCTTTCCCCAGGCGGATGGGCCTCCTGCCGGGCAGCTTGGGCATCCAGGAGCGTGAGCCGGGCCTCCTGCTTCGTACGATGGATTTTAAGTTGGCCTTTGGCGAAACCGCGAATAGTTGCCTTAGCGGCCTCCCACAAGGTACCAGGGGACGAAACCGAGTCTTGGTTAGCGGCGAAGTAGTGACGCAGCTCAAGCCCTACATGTTTCCGGAAGTCTTCGTCCTGGAGAAACCAGGCGTTAAGCCGCCAGATCGGGCGTGAAGAGGCCGGAAGGCTACCCAGGTGAATAGAAACTGGGGAATGGTCCGAGAGGCCTCTGGGAAGGATAGTGATGGCTTGGATCGATCGACAGTCCAGGGCCGGAAGAAACAGATAGTCCAGTCTGGCCTGTGTGTGGTGGGCGGCCGATGTGTGAGTGAACATACGAGTAGTCGGGTGCCAGAGTCGCCAGGCGTCACCAAGCCCCAGAGTCGCAGCCCAATTCGAAAGGAGTGCGGATTGGGAAATCCGAGAGACAGAAGGGGCTGCAGCAGAATCAAGGTCTGGAGCCATGACCGCATTAAAATCCCCCCCAACTACAGTGGTCCCCGGGGGCAGAGCGGCTACTAGTGGAGCAAGGCGCTGGAGCGTGGAGGACAGCAGAGAAGGGGGAGAGTACACAGTTATCAGGTTCAAGGCTTGGGTCCCAATGTTCCCTTCCAGGATGACAAAGCAGCCTCCCGGATCATGGATTACTTTACGCTCGACAAAAGGAAGGGGGCGGCGCAGCAGGACCGCCACCCCTCGAGATCCCCGGGTAAAACCAAAGTGCCAAACCCCACCGTAGCCATAGCGCGCAAGGAAGGGGCAATGGTTGCCTACCAGATGGGTCTCCTGAAGCAGCAATATGTCTACATTGTGTCGCTGGGCATACCGCAGGGCTGCAGTGCGCTTAACCTTATCGAGAAGGCCATTGACGTTCCATGACATAACATGAAGTGATGTTAAACCGGTGTGGCCGTCAGACATGGAGAGGCTGGATCAGTGGTCGAGTACCCAATACGCGCAGGGAGCGTGGTATTGGAAGCGCGTGGGGTGTAAGACATAGAAGGACAAGGTCTGTCACTGTATGGACGTTGCAGAATGAGGCAGAAGTGCTGGCATGAGAACAACAAAAAACAAGCAAACAATAAATCCCGGGACAACGGTCCCCCCACCCGAACCCAACCCCCACCCCCCACCCTATACTTCAGGAACGGAAGCATCTGTCGCCCTAACAGTGGAAACTAGCAAAGACCAAACTAAAACGTTTGGGACTGGGAAACGTGGAGGACCCCTCCTCATTGCAGGATGTGCATAGTTAAGTCCATCTGGAGTTGGAGCAGTGATGAGCCGAGCCGCCGTCTCCGGCCGCGGAGCCAGGCCTGGCAGGCAGAGACGAGCTCATACGGGATCCCTGAGGAGCATTGGGCTGCGCAACAGGTCAGTGTCTGGGAGGTCCAGCAGTGAAGGCCGGGGCGAGGAACTTCCAGGATCCAGGCGTCCCGAGGAGCCGGACCGCCGCACACCGGAAAGCTTTCCAGGCAGCGGAGTCGGGTGCCGAGAGGGTCCCAGCGGAGCGTCTGAGCGGGCCCGCCTCTGGCCACGGCGTCTTCGTGAGCGGTTGCGTTGGGACCGGGGGCCAGGAGCCTCTTGGTTGCCAGACCCACAAGTCACGCCGCCTGATGAGGGTGGACGGTCATCGGCTCTCAAGGGACGTTCCTCCGTGGCCCAAGTCCATGCCTCCTCAGGGGTATCAAAGAAAAGGGTCTTGTTGGAGAAAACCACTCGCAGGCGTGCTGGAAAAAGGAGCCTATACTGTATGTTAAGGGCACGCAGCTTTTGCTTGACTTCACCAAACGAGCGGCGCTGACCCTGGACCTCCCGAGTGTAATCAGGGAAAACCATGATCGTTTGATTGTCATACCGAAGACACTGCTGTTTGCGGGCCTCAGCCAAAATGGAGTCACGATCCTTAAAGTTGAGAATTTGCATGATGATGGGTCGGGGGCTGCCCCCGGCGGCGGTTTAGGGGCAAGGGAGCGGTGTGCTCGTTCAATCGTGAACCACGGGGAGGGGGAGCCCTCGGTGACCCACGAGCGAAGCCACTTTTCCATAAAGTCCGCTGGGCGGCCTTGCTCCACTCCCTCCGGGAATCCCACCAGGCGAAGGTTGTTACGGCGGGACCTATTTTCAGCGTCTTCTGCCCTCCGATGCAGCTCTCGGGTGTGGGACTGGAGACGGGTGACCTGCTCCTTAAGTTGTTGGACGTCGTCCTCCACCGCGGAGATGCATGACTCGGTCTCCGTGATCCGGGCCACCGCATTCCGCATATCCTGCCGGATGAGGGTAATGTCAACTCGGACCTCAGCAATCTTACCCTCCACAGAGGACTGCGAGGCATGTATGGCCTGGAGGATGGTTGTCAGGTCGGCGGGGCTTCTCTATCCATGGTTCCCCCGACTGCCCCGGTGTCCGTGGTGGTAAAACAGTCCATTTTGGTCTGGGTGGCCGGGGTCTTGGCCACTTTGTCGCGACCCATGATCGTCACTCCACGGGTCAGGGTCCAGCCGTTTCTTTAGACGGTCTCCGTGGCAGGGGCCACCGATCCAGGTCAAAGGGCGCAGGAGCAAGTTGGACCCAGGGCCCCGGGATCCCACAACAGTCGAAATGTGAGTCGGTGCGGCCACCCCTGACGAGGCCCCAGGTCAGGTGCAAGGTCTTCCGCGCCGGGGGCCCTCGGACCACACCAGGCTCTTTCAGGGCAGGTCAGAGCTGGGGGATGGCAGAGGGAGTGCTCCGCTAGTCTTCACGCCTCACGGTAGTTGCCGCCAAGTGGCTCTCCCCTGGGTCACGGCCTCAGCGAGAGGCAGCACAATGACGGGTCGGCCCAGATCTGGCAGTGAGGGTCTTCGCACAGAAGGATCTACAGTCCCCAGCAGGTATGCCAAGACAGATCAGGGGGAGATGGGGGGGGGGGCAGCGTACAGGGCCCCGTACCGCTCGATGCGTGTGGTCGAACACCCACCTCCTCCGCGCCACAGGCCCTTAGGGGCGGAATAGTGATGGTCGGGATGTAGGCCAGCAAGGGGAATCCCCAGTCCGATAGGCCCAAGGACAGCACCAGGAAGGCAGGCCAGGCCGGGGACAAGGTGCGGCGGAGGGCCCCCTCCGGAAACCCCTCAGCAGACGCAGGCGGCGCCACCTCACCAGGTTTCCTCCAGGCAGGGGTAGGGACGCAGCCCCAGCATGCCGGCGGGAAGAAATCCAGGGCCCAGGAGGTCGGACCCACAGCAGGTGAGGCAGGGGGAGCAGCAGGCCAACCGACACAGCACTGCCCAGGGCCCAGGTCGCACAAGCAGGCCAGGCGCACGGGGGGTCCCTCTCAGCAGTCCCAGGACCTCCCCCCGTCACCCGGACTCACCGCTCTCAGAAGCCGCCAACCGCCGGGTCTCCACCTCTCATAGGTCGCAACGCAGCATCCAGGGTTTCCCACCGCTGCCAGTCCTCAGCCCCCTGCCACCCGATATGGCGGCCGGTGTCACGGCAGCGCCGTAGGGGAGCCGGGGTGCAGCTGCAGATGCCTCTTTCACAAGTAGATGCAGGGACAGCGCCTCACTTCAGGCGGGTCGGTTTCTGCGGCAGGGAACCAGCCCCACCAGGCAAGGAAGGAGGAGGGGCAGACAGTTCCAGGGAGTAGGGAATAGCCCCAGCCGGACGGCGGGAAGAGCTCCAGGGCCCAGGAGGTCTGATTCGCAGTAGATGAGGCAGGGGGAAGCAGAAGGCCAGAGCAGCAGGCCAAACCACACGCAGCACTGCCCAGGTCACACAAGCAGGCCAGGTGCACGGGGGTCCCTCTCAACAGTCCCAGGACCTCCCCCCGTCGCCCGGACTCAGCGCTCTCAAATTCGGCCAGCCTCCGGGTCTCCACCTCCCATAGGCCACAACGCAGCGTCCAGGGTCTCCCTCCGGCGCCAGTCCCAAGCCCCCCGCCGCCCGATGTGGCGGCCGGTACCACGGCAGCGCCGTAGGGGAGCCGGGGTGTAGCTGCAGGATCTACTGCACAGGGGGATGCAGGGACAGCGCCTCGCTTCAGGCGAATCTAGTCGGTGGTAGGGAGCCGGCCTCACCAGGCAGGGGAGGAGGAGGGGGCAATCAGCTCCAGGTCTCCCCACAGGCTACTGCCCTGCGTCCAGGCCTCAAGCGCCGCCGATCCCCAATCCCCAGCTCCGGACTCCCGCCGTCTGATGGAACGGCCGATACAGCGGCAGCGCCGCAGGGGAGCCAGGCGCAGCTGCGGGTGTCCCTGCTGTGGGCGAAGTTCGGGAGGCAGTTTCGCGCCAGCGGCCCCAATCAGGGAAATGGTGGGCCGGAGTCTGCGTGGGAACTCAGCCCGACAAGGAAAAGGAGGAGGCAAGCGGTGTCTAAACCGCTACATCACCTACAAGGTCCCCCGGTCCCCAGGGGCCTCTCATGCTGGGACGGACAGCTCAGCAGGGGCCCGGGCAGCTCAAACCCAGGCTGTGGGTAACGGATGGCATGAGGGGGAAGCCGCCATTTTGGAGGCGAGCGCCGACCAGACAGTCAAACGATCGCGGTGAGGCGCTGGTATCCTGGGTCCCCACAGCCAGGGCCACCGTCAGGTATGTGGCAGCAGTGGGTGGCGCCGGATTTCAGGGCTGGATGGCTGGTAAGACGGGCAGATTGCGGGCGGATAGCGGTGCGACCGCCATCTTAGCTCGCTAGGCCACGCCCCCTATTTGCTTTTTAAAGACCGAATTGGATCACTTCCTAGGCCACATATATAGGTGTCTAGTTATAAATAAAATTCAGTGTGCAACAGGGAAGCACTTTCCTGCGTTTTCAGAAGTTCTTAAATAATTAAACAAACCTATACATACAGACAGCAATGTGTGTATCCCTACCTTAAACTTCCCATCTGCTGAGAAAATGCTGACCCACTTGTTGTCATAATCCGCAATGATGATGTCGCCGCTTGGGTGCACGGCCACTCCTGTTGGACGCTGAAGCTGCCCTGGTGACCTCCCTCTGATGCCGAAGCGGCTTCTGAATTGCCCGTCATTGGAAAATATCTACAGAAAAATAATTGACCCAGCAAAAAAGTTTGAATGTGCATCCATATCTGTATTTAATTATATAGCTTGCTTTAAATGAAGAAATAAAACAAATATTAATAGGTGAAGGAAGTATTTTCAACTGCCCGTATAGCTGCTTCGAAAGTTAAATCTTATTGGTAGGGAAACAAATGAATGCCATATTCGGGGTACTTAACCTTAGAGGAACTCCTGTTGCCTTACAGTTCATTGGGTTTACAGTTGCTGGGTACTATAATGGGCTACTGACCTGCACATCTGTAGCAACTGAAAATTAAAATTAATGTTGCACTCAACTCAATTGTGATTATGTGATCAAGACGATTAGGCAAATAAATGAAGTTTTCTTTTTATTGTGCATCAACAGTCAATATATCACACAGTAGACTCATCAGTAATGTTTCAATAACAGGTTGTGTTTTCTAGATAGCTTCAGCATAATGAGCCCTTAGGAAAATCAGTCCTTATGCAAATCAGTACTGCTCAATATTCGTAGATAGGCAGAAGGTAGATTTTGTCACAGTGGATTATGAAGAGGATGGCTAGTGGAAAAAAAGCCTGAATGTGCTTTGTTCCACCTGGAACTTTTTTTCAATACTGAGGGTGTGCTACCAAAATCCGTTAACTCAACGGAAGACCTGGGTTCCTTGAGTAATGTTGCCTAAATCATAAACATCTTCAAAAAGTGAAGGTGAAAGTCTTAAGAATAAGCATAACAATGTAAATCTTTTTGGATCAGTCCTGTGAAGAAGTATAATGCCATGTGATTATACAGTCAGACAGTAGGGCGCTCAGTCGGATTTAACCAGACTGGCATTAAAGTATTAGGAGGTGTATCTGAGTGCTTCCTTAGTCTTAATTTTCATTGCTTTAAATGAAGGTGTCTGGCCCTTTTTGAAAGCTTGGGAGTTAGTCCTGGATTAGGTTCATGTAAGGAAAGGCTCCGTTAGGTTGTAATTTATGTAAGTTTCAAACAAGCATCAGTGAAGGAATATGCACTTCCTATTAAAGGTCAGGTACAACTGTACTTATGTTACTGTTCTGGGACAATTATTTACTTGTGCAATATTAATTCACTTTTTTGTCTATTATTACTGAAGATCAAGTTACAAAAAAATCCTAAGTTTGCATACAGGGGTCGCATTACACATGCGGCGCATTTTCCTTTATTGCGCCAGGCGCACCTCTAAAAAAGGTGCGCCTGGTGCAATGAAGGAAATTATGGAGAATGCATATGGGGCAGCACATTCACATGAAATACGGAGCGACTGCTTGAAAGCCGCTCCGTGCTTCACTGTGCAAGCGGCAACCCGCCTGCATTTTTAAAGGGGAATAGAGATCCCCTTGCAGGCGGGTGCAGTCAGTGACTGCACCCGCCTGCAAGGGGATGTCTGGAGGGTTCATAGGATGCCCTTTGCCCCCTGCAGAGGGCTGCTCTCAGGAAGCGCAATGACAGTGTGCCACCTTTTAGGTGGGGCACTCTCATGTGCGCCACCTGAGGGCTTCTTTGCCTCTGCGCCCAGGTGGTAATACAGCACAGGTGCAGAGGCAAAGGGATTCCCTCATTTACATGCGCACACCCTCATGCAAATGAGGAAACGCCCCCTTGAAGGTAGCGCTGGCGCTTTATGTGCACCAGAGCTATTCGTATTACAGAAGGGGCCACACAAGCGTCTGCGGCCCCTTCTGTAATACCAAAGTGCCCCCGGGATTCGCAAAGCGGGCACAAAAGCCTGTTGCGCCCCAGGGGGACCTTATGTGATGTATATGATTATGACAACCATCACCATGTACTTTAATGAAAATGAGTTGCGGCATGACACATGATATTTACAAGTTCTCAAAAATAAATTGTTCAAAAACATTTTTATTAGATCACAGTCCCATATTTTGGGCATGAGAAGCACAATTACAGTGTTCAAGCTTTGGAATCCTGTAAGAGTGCAAACCTATGTGACCTTTCCTTGTATATGATGGTCATATTTTTTTAATTAATTTATTGAGATTTTTCTGTTTATGAGTGCTCTCTTTATTAATGTATTCTGCCCTTTTTCCAGCTGCTTGCTATCCAATTTTTGCCTTGAGGTTTCCTTGCAACATTCTGTTCCCGTCCTGCGGGGTGCTACATCTGCTTTAGTCAAAAGCACAGGGTCACATTGTTGCTGATTTTATGAGGTTTCAAAAGAGCTAACCTCCAGCACTGGCCATGTCTACCAGGGTCAAGACTGATTTGCGTATGGCTGGGTCCAAACTGAGGTGGCATGGTTAGCAAAAGAACAATGGGTTGGAGTGCTACCCTGAGTGACTGCTAGTGGTTAGACTTATTGTAAGCAGCCTCCCATCACCTTTTGTGTGTTTCATGTTAGAGGCATGGATATGCTCAGACCTGGGTCCCATGCTCACGGTGTCACTGGAACCAAGCTGTACCCGGCTGATGAGCCCATAACTAGAGGGAAACCGGTCCTGGGTTGCTTGTGTTCCTGGTCAGGGAGAATCTGGTTTGGCAGTTCGGAATGGACTGTCCCCATGAGGAGCAGGGTCTAGACTGATCTGCATATGGCTGGGTTCAAACTGAGGTGGCATTGTGAGCAAAAGAATGATGGGTTGGAGTGTTACCCCGCGCAATGGCCAGTAGTTAGACATATTGCAAGCAGCCTCCCATCACCTTGTTTCATGTTTACCAGGGCCTCAGCAGCGCACCAGAGGAGTCTTGGCAAAGTTAAAATGATGGGCCAGCCAGTATCCTAACCAGAGAAAACTGCAAAAATGACCCACACTTATAGAAAATAGACTGGTCTTATACCTCTGACGTGGAATGATTCAATGGTTCAAATGAGGTGACAAATCTCCTTGGTTAAAAAAGTTAGATGAGTTGAATGAGGGCACCACCTTCAAATTTCTACTACTGGGATGCATGGCCAGGGGCACCAGATGGTACAGAGGATATTTGCATCTGAATCTAAGGGGTGTGAGAAAGGAGAGTCAGAAGATGTAGGATACTGCTCCCATTCATCAAGGAGATCATTCAGTGATCGAGCAGTTGTTGGCTAACCCTGAACAGACAGGTGAGATGGTATGTTAATCTAAGGGCCAAGACAGCAAGAAAATGTAGGGATTGGTGTGCAGACAGAATATCGAGTAAAAAATATCGAGTTGCACTAATATCGAGTAATAAATATCGTGGTTCAGAAATATCGACAGCAAGAATATCGTGGTCAAGAATATCGACTTAAGGTAAGTAATATCGATTTTAAAAATATTGAAGTGTTTAATATCGTTTGCAAAAATATAGTTGTTAAAAATATCGTTTTTTTAATTAATGTTATGTATTTTAGTATATATTTTATATGTATGCGATGTATGTTTTTGTATAAGAATTGTTTGTATTTTTAATATGTGTTAAATATTTAGTAGTTATTAACTTTTTTTTATTTGAATTTTGCGTTTTTAGTTACTTGATTGTTAGTTGTTAATAGTAATAGTTTTTAATTTAAAAATAAGGTGTTTTTTTTTGAGCCAGTAGTTATTTTACAAAAAACATATACATTAAGCCAGAAAAGCATAAACAGGAGGGTATATAGTAAAGTAGCATTGTGTATTCAAAAACAATACACATACCGTTAAAAAATAACAGAGCCGGAAATTTATACAACACAAGCAAGATTGATACCTTCTAAAAATGGCTAAATTTCATTATTAGTTTTCTTGTGTTTTGGGTGTCAAAAATTCTGTCAGAGCCCCCCAAATTTTAACACCCAATCTTCGTTTCTGTAGTCCTTTGATGGCGTAAAGACTAGTTTCGAGTTTGCATATGGCAAACAACCTTCCTCGCCACATCTCGAAAGTAGGGGGTTCTCTCTGACGCCACAGTGATGCTATACACAATCTTGCCACAGCAACAGCGATATATACTAAATATCTGAATGTATACATTCCCTGTATTAACGCGGCATCCTCCAAGACCCCCAACATCATAACTGTTGGGGTTATCTCAATCTGCGCCCCTGTGATTTCTGTCAAAAAGGTCTGCATCCTATTAATTAGTTGTTTTAATTCTGGGCATGTAGCAAACATGTGCACTATATCTGCCTGATCCCTTCCACACCGGGTACACTTATCCTCACTTATCCCTCCCCAATGCGCTATTTTTGCTGGTGTATAATACAAATTAAACATAGTTTTATATTGCTGTGATTTGAGATTGGAAGATAATAAAAGTTTTTCCGCTAGTGCAATAGACTCTTGCAAGATATTGCCCTCTGACAGCCTGATATTCCATTTACTATTTTGTGCCTCCATGTCGTCCTTTTGTATTTCAATAAGTGCTTGATATATATTACCAATCTTCCCCAACCCCTTCACCACTTCTAATAGATTATTTTTCTGTGCTAAACGTGGAGCATCCCCTCTTTTAATTAAATAGTCTCGGACCTGTAGATATTTAAAAAGTCTGCTTTAGGGAGATCATATTTAGCCATTAATGAAGTGTATGTCCTAATACCATCACTATCTACTAGGTTTCCTAGCGTCAGAATTCCTTTACTTCTCCATCTGTTCATGATGCCATCCGAAAAAATTGGAGGAAGTAAACCTGGGGCGTCAGTTGGGGTATAGTAATTAATCCTGCCCATCTTTAGATGTCGCCTGATCTGAAGCCAGGCCTTGTGAGCGGCCTGAAGCATCTTAAAGCGTTTTTTTTGTAGTAACTGGGCTCAAGGATCTTAAAAAAAGTTTACTCTGTTGTAGAGCCTAATAGCAGCTGAAAAATATGTGGTATATCTTCTATGCTTTCGTCTTTAACCCCAACTAATAAAATTCCCATATATTGTAATAAGCACGCCCAATAGTAAAACTGAAAGTTTGGGACTGCCCAGCCCCCTCGTTCTCGCGGAAGGGTCATAAATTTCAAAGCTCGGCGGGGTTTCCCCTGTGCCCACAGAAAGCTGCTGCAGATGGATTGCAGTTTCTGAATCTGTTTCCTTGAAAATTCTAGTGGAACTGCCCTAAAAAGATAAGGGACCTTAGGTAGAATGTTCATTTTTAGGACATTGCATCTTCCCATCAATGACAATTGAAGACCTTCCATCCTAGCTAATTCCTTTTTGATCTTACGCAGCAGAGGGTCCCAGTTAGATACCACCATTGAGTCAAGACATGAATTCAGTCGCACCCCCAAATATATAGCCTCCTCCATGACTCTAGGATCATTAATATGTATTTGATCTGTACATATAATCTGTGTCTTGGCCAGATTAAGTTTATAGCCTGAGCTCCTCCCATATATTAATTCCAGTTGTTCCGTCTCTGCCAATGTGGTGGCGGGATCCGGCGAGATTATCGCTATATCGTCTGCGTATGCTAGTATTTCAACCCGTTCCTGCCTGGAGCCTGATAGTTGGGTATTGAGCATTTGTTCCAATAGGTTTAGGAACGGGTTGATATATAACGCAAATAGCAGAGGGGAGCAGGGGCAGCCCTGTCGGGTACCCCTTGATGTGGACACGGGGTTCGACTCTAGCCCCAACGCACAGACTCGAGCTTTTGGTGATCTATACATAACTTTCATTGCCTGGATAAAACCAGTTCCAAACCCTTGCCACCTCATTGTTGCCCATAAAAATTCCCAGGAGACACGGTCAAACGCTTTTTCTGCGTCCAATAGTATCACCCCGCATGGCAGTTTGCGTGTGTTGGCGATATCCAGCATTGTTGTAACTCTGCTTATATGGTTGACCGTGCCTCTACCTGGTATGAATCCATGCTGATGGACCAAAACTAAAGGTGTAATCACTCTAGAGAGTCGCGTTGCTAGTATTTTAGCGTAGATTTTCCCATCGCAGTTTATGAGCGATATCGGTCTGAATGAGCCTGGAAGTGTGGGTGGCTTGTCTTTTTTAAGAAAAATGACAATATTGGCTGCTTCCCATGATGCAGGGGCAGCACCCTTTTGTGCCTCCCTGAGCACAGCTAGCCTGTCTGATTGTATTTCCGGTAAAAAAAGGTTGTACAGTTCTAGCGGGAGCCTGTCCGGCCCAGCAGCTTTCCCTGTAGCTAATGAGCCTACGGCATCTACAAGCTCTTCCATTGTAATTGGTTCCTCTAATGCTTTCTGGTCTTCCTCCTCCACCATTTTCCTATAAGGATCTTTATACAAATCTTCCACTTCCCCGTGATTGACACTATCCTCTGAATACAACCGCTCATAAAAAGTCCTGAAGATCTCTAGAATTCCTTGTGGCGTTTCTACTATGTTCCCCATTGAGTCTTCAATTGACATAATAGTATTTTTAACTTCCTTGCACCTGATCTTCTTGGCCAAACATCTACCTGTTGTCTCTCCAAACTCATAGCACTCTCTCCTAAAGAGGTGATATTTCTTTGCAATATCTTTAGCCCATTCCTCATTTATCCTGGTTTTGCAGCATGCTACCTCTGTTTGTGCCTGTATAATATCTAACTTCCCCTGAACTGCTTCCATCAAATTAAGTTCAGCATGGCGCAGATCTTCATATAGTGCCATTTGATGCTGTCTAAGTTGTTTCTGCACGTGCAATCTAAAGCTGAGTATCTCTCCCCTGAGCCCTGCTTTCGTAGCATCCCAGACTATAACATACTTAGTGGAGTTACGATTTATAGCCAAAAATTGTGTCAGCCACTTCCGTATATGGTTAATAAATTCTTCATTTAATAATAGTTTCCTGTCAAAGGAGAATGCATTTCTGGGCTGTACCAAGCCGTGCATTGTAAGTTTCAGTAGAACTGGGTTATGATCCGAGGTTATTCGGGGGAAGATCTGTATGTATGCATTATTTAGGTGAGTTTTGGTTAAAAAAAAATAATCTAGTCTGGCTAGCTTTTGATGGGAATAGGAATAATGCGTGTATCCTGGCTCTGGATGTTTTAGCCTGGACCATACATCGACTAAACCATGTTCATAGAGAAGTTGCTGAAGAGCTTTGTATACCTTGGGTTTCCTGCCAAAATATTTTTCTTCACCCCGTCCATAAGTCACTTCCCCCAATTGAATATTAAAGTCCCCCGTAAGTATCAGAGGGTTGCCCACGTGGCTAATTCTATATTCAAGTGTTCAATAACCTGGGTTTCATCATAGTTAGAGCCATATATCGAGCATATTGTGCATTTCTCATTAGCTACAATACACTCGATCATGGCCCAGCGCCCATACTTATCAGCTGAGCTTCTCGCTACTTTTAATAAGTTCTTTTAACAAGAATGGCAACACCTCTAGTAGTAGTGCCTTGAGAGGTACATACCAGAAGCTCATACCCTATCTCCTTTAGTACATTATGTTTACTCCATGGGACATGCGTCTCTTGGAGACATACTACATCAGGGGCTATATTCTTGATTTCTCGAGCCACTCTTTGGCGTTTCCCCTTTCGTTAAGTCCTCGCACATTAAATGTACATATAGTCAAAAATGCCATTTTACCCTGGTTTTGAAGAGCAAACATCGCTGCCTCTCTCTCTTAAATTCATCTCCCTCCCTTTTATAAGTCTTGTAATAGCTACTGGACTTTTTTATGGTTTTACCCCTTAGACCCACCACCCTAGGTAGCCTCCCTCCTCCCCACACCGACAACCCCCCCGCCTCCCTGCTGCTACCTCCTCTACCAAAGAAGGTCCCCCCCACTACCTTCCCCAACAAGGAGGCTGGTAGACCCAGCAGTCTACAGTGATGGAGAGCCTCGTACCCACCCCTAACCCCCGTGTCCCCCCGATAGTAAAGTACCCCTAACTCATGTGTATAAAACAAAGCAAATACTAAAGAAAAAAAAAATGACTGGAATGGAATATCCTTAAAAAATTTCTAGCTTGCGGGTCAGCCTAAATCTATAAGAATAGGAATTTTGACTATAATTTCCAAACTTATATGTCATCCTTCCTATAGCTTAATCACTTGGAGATATTCTTTTGCCTTTACCTCAGACGTAAAAAAACTCGTTTTTCCTTTATATACTATTTTCAATTTGGCTGGGCTTAAAAGAAATGCTTGTGCGCCCTTACCCTGGAAAGAGTTAATTAGTTGTCGTAACTGCCACCTTTTTTCTACAGTAGCAGGGCAAAAATCAGGCGAACAAAAAACTCTACGCCAGCTGCTTTTCTCTGTCTATCTGGCCTGGCTAAATCATACAAAGCCTGTCTAGACAAAAAATTGGATAAACATATCAATATAGCTCTGGGCCTTGCATTCGATTGGTTCTGTTTCACTTGAAAAGGAAATCGGTGGGCTCGCTGTATCTCGGTGTCCCATGCCCATTGAGCCAATTCTGGGAAGGCCTCTGTAAAAAGTTTCACAACAAACTTCCAAGGATCTGAGCCTTCAACTCCCTCTGGTACACCGAGAATTCTTAGGTTATTCCGCCGAAGGCGATTTTCCATGTCCTCAATCTTGCAGGACGTATCATCCCTCTGTGTTGTCAGCGCCTCAGTGATTGTTTTTTGCGCAGCCATCTCATCTTCAAGAGTAGAAATTCGGTTCTCGGCCTCAGATATCCTTTCCGCTATCTCTGAGCAGGATTTGGCCACCCGCCGGATTGAATTCTGCAATTTCCTGCATGCACCTTGGGTTTTTTGACTTTCTGCTCGGCTTTCCTCTCTATGCGCCATCATTGTTTCATATATGACTGTGAGCGAGATGTCCCCTGAGCATTCTGATGAGTTATCTTGGTCTTGACCCCCTAGCAACTGCCTATTATTCGGTCCATTTCCGGATTTCTCTTTTGAGGGTTGTCCAGGAGCAGCCCGCTGTGATTTAGAAGGTGCGGCAGTTATTGTTTTTTTTCGCACAGTCCCAGAGCTGGACATCATATTATCTTTCCCAGTAGTCTCGTCCTCCTGGCATATACTACTGGTTTCGCTCCATCGCCTATTTATTGAGCCGAGTAGGTCGTCGGATATCTGTAATGATTCATCACCTGAAGAATTGGATTGATCTGATAGTGAGAAGAAGGGACTCTCTGCGTCTGTCTCCAACGAATTTACACCGTCATTTAAGCCACCTATATTATTTACAGGTATCAACCTGTCACCCGGTGAGTGCGAGAACTCTGCTCTTTGCCTAATATCAGTTATGGGGCCTGAAGGGACCACGGCTGGCAAAGCCTCACTCCTTACATCAGGCTTTAAAATCTGCTTTTTCAGAACAGGGCTGTCGTGAGGTTCTAAGTCACTCTCTCTCCCTAGCTCTGTGCTCAGCCTAGAAAGTCCCGTAGCCCCTCCATCTCCCATGCTCACCTCTTCAGATATTTCCGCAATAGAGGTTTCCTCAATTGTGCCCTGCCCGGGGTTCTGCTTTTTGCCCTTCCTGGCAGTCATGAAGATTGCAGGTGTCACTCTCTTCCCGCTATTGATGTTGCTGGCCGGGCTGTCAGTATAGCTCTCTACAGCCGCTCCACCTCGTGTGTTTTGGGTGTTTTCCGGGGGCTTGCTCGACGCAGCGTTTCCTCCTGCACCGCGAGTCTTCCCACCCCTAGCGTTTTTCGGCGGCATCCCGTCTCGAGCAATAATCTAGTTTCGTCCCACCGACACATGCCACAAAGCTCCTCGAGTTGGGCGCCAGCTCCGAGAATCGCGCCAGTGAAGCACCAGTGAGATGTCCGCACCAAGACGTTGGAAAGCAAGTAGGCTCCACAGCATTCCCTCAGCACTCCCAGGTATTTGTAATTGATCATCTACTGTTTTCCTCTACTCTGCGTACCGACCCACAGTCTCGCATCAGGGGTTCAGGTTACGAGCGCTCACTCGGCTGAGATATCAGCCGCCATCTTGCCTCCGAACTAAAAATAAGTTTTAATTGTGTTTTATTATTTAAGTGTGTGTTGTGGATATTATAGTGATATTATAGGAGAAGTGTGGCTCAATGGTTAGAGCGGCAGACCCTGATGCAGAGATCTGGCCCGGGACCAGGGTTCAATTCCCACCTCGGCGGGTCTTGGGCTCAATTTCCTCGGACCTGATAATTCTCGCCTCGGTGCCTATTCTAATCATGGGTCCCACTCTGCAACTCTGGACAATAGCTTGCTTAATCTCCACAACGGCCCCAACAGCGCTGGGATGCCTGGCTTCACCCTGGGGGTGCCCAGGAGTGGACATTTCACAGGGAAAAGCCAGGAAGGGTTCCACAGCGGTATGCGTACAGCGCCTGGACACCCCTTTGGGGGTATGGGTGCGCTTTACAAGTACAAATTTCATTTCATTTCATTCAAAGTGAGTGTAGTCATTTAATGTTTATTAGTTTTTATTAATAATATTTGTTTAATTGATTATTAATTATGTTAATTATGGAAGTAAATGTCATTTAAAATATTGAAGTGTGGGCAAGATGGCGGCCGTGAGTGCGGTCGTGTGAGCTCGAGCTCCCGGAGCTCCCCCCCTGTTCCACTTACCGCAGTATCGGTTGGTGATTTCCTGACCATGGTTGTGAGCATGCGGGAGTAGGAGAAGAACCAAGACTGGATGGTGTAGGGGCCTGAGTCGGTGATGTTGTGGAGCGTTTGCCGAGCTTCCCATCTGGATCTGTGGCGGCTTCTGGCACTTGCAAGGCGGGCTTCTGGGTATGCGTGCGTCGGACTCTGCAGTCATAGAGTGTTGACGGAAGGGAACACTGACGCCGACCCAGTTAAGAAACACAGCGCCACTATGCCCCCGAAGGCAGGACGGGGAAGAGGGAGAAATACAATGGAGTTGTCTGATAACGGAGCAATACGTGAAGCAGAGAGGAAGAAACCCGATTTAAACACGGAGAAAACGCGCATGGAGGGTGGTAAGAAATTGGTGCCTGCATTGTTTCTAAGTGGGAAATCAAAGAAACAGCTACCCCCCACATTAATGGCAACTATTGACATACAGAACAGGGGAGATGGTACGTTGGGGGAGAACTCTTCCTCTGACCTGTCTGCAGATAAGGAGAGTACAGCGGGGGATAATCCCAGAGATATATCTAAAGAAGGGGAGAAAGGTGTAAAGAGTGTTGAACACCCCTCGGAGAGTGTGGATATGGGGATCAGTGGAAAAAAGATTTGCAATCAGGACCCTACAAAGGAGAGTGACTCGGGGACATTCTTTTTTCTCGCTGTCAGACCCCTCTGACACTTCTGGGGACAAGACCGATGCAGAAAATCAGGCTAAAAGGAGGGGCCGCAAGGAGTTCAACAGTATCAATAGTAGGCAGATAAAGGAGGTTGCAGACTGGGGGATCGAGTCGTCTGGTACCCCGGAAAACAGCCCTAAAACAGTGCGTAAGAGGGGTGACGCAGGTGCGGGCGTAGGTCATCAGATGGTGGAGAGTACAGATGCCTTCCAGTGGGATTATTCATTCATGGGTGAGGCTGGGACTAATGGAGCGGCTGGTGGGATGCCATCTAACTTTAATGTTATGGAGAAATCTGAAGATAAAGCAGGGAGATGGGCCATTGCGGAATGTATGATTGGTAGCTCAAAATATACTATTTGCTCTATTTATGGCTCTAATTTAGATGAGGCCTTAGTATTAGAAGGGTTAAATGTGGAACTAGCACTATGGCCCACGCCGTTGATCATGTGTGGTGATTTAAATATACATCTTGAGCCAGGGGTGTTACAGGATGACAGCAAATTGTATAGAGGGAGGAAGCCCAAAGTTTTTAAGGCACTTCAGTCTTTACTGGGGATCATGGTTTGGTTGACGTATGGGCAGCATTGAGGGTACTGACCCCGGGTATACCTTTTATTCATATCCGCACCAGAAATTGGTAAGACTAGATTATTTTTTCTCATCCGGTCGCTTGCTTTCGGGTGCTAATATTCAGGTGCACCCGCGGATTTCTTCGGATCATGGACCCCTAGTACTGAATCTTGGTATGCCCAGGACTGGAATTAGGCCACGAACATTTTCTTTTGATAGAAAGTTGCTTCTTGATAGTGAATATGTGACACATATGAAGGTCTGGATAGTGGAATTTTTGGACATAAATCGTAATACGGCACGAATTGGTTCTATATGGGACTCTTTAAAAGCAGGTTTTAGAGGGGAGACCTTGAGTCTTGGGCTGCATAGGCAAAAACAGATGCAAGCAGATTTGCAGGAATTATGTGGCAATCAATAGCGGAAGTAAAACTTATGCAGGGGATTCAGGCGGGACTTGAGATCTCTGAGTTGCAGACGCAGGTAGCGCGGTGTAAGGCTAAAATAAACTTGCACTGGAGTAAAGAAATAGCCAGGAAACACTATTAATAGGAACCAAAGCTATGAATATGGAGAAGCAACTGGGCGCTGTTTGGCGCAAAAGGTGCGATCAAGGGAGGCGAGCGCAAAGAATTGGATCAGTAGCAGATGTTAGGGGGAATATGGTAGATACAGATATAGGGATTTTAAAGGTTTTTCATGATTATTATGAGGCACTATATATTGAGGAGTGCTCTGATATACAGGTTGGGGAAGCCCTGCTGCAGAGTCTTAATTGTAAAAGAGTGGATTTGTTAGCTGCAGAAAGATTAGAGGAGCCCATTACCATGGAAGAGTTGGAAGGAGCTATTAATAGTTTAGCTTCCGGTAAAGCAGCAGGGCCTGACAAACTCCCATTGGAAATTTATAAAACCTTTTTTAATGAGCTTAAAGCTGATATGCTTATCACTTTCCTCCAAGCCCAAGTAGGAGCTGCCCCTTCGACTTGGGATGAGGCTAGTATAATAGTTTTTAAAAAGAAAGATAAACCTGCCAATCAGCCAGGTTCCTATCGGCCTATATCATTATTAAACGCAGATGGTAAAATCTATGCCAAAATCCTCGCGACCCGGTTAGCTGATGTGATAGCCCCGTTGGTATCAAGTCGACAGCATGGATTTATACCTAAGAGGGACACGACTAATCATATAAATAGAGTTATAACCCTGTTGGATATAGCTAATACTATAGGGAGTAAATTCAGCTTGATCTTATTAGACGCTGAAAAAGCGTTTGACCGGGTCGCGTGGGAATTTTTATGGGCGGTATTACGACAGGCAGGTTTTAAACAAAACTTCATCTCGGCTATTCAAGTTTTATATAGACGCCCAACAGCTAAAATTTGTATAATGGGTCTTGAATCTGACTCTGTATGTATAACGCTGGGTACAAGGCAGGGGTGTCCCTGCTCGCCTTTGTTGTTTTCTTTATACATTAACCCCTTTTTAATGATGTTGGAACAAAATGTTGGGATAGAGCCGGTAATCTGGAAACAAGAGCACTATCGAGTGTTTGCATACGCAGACGATGTGGCAGTGGTTACTCCAAACCCTATGGGGGCTATTTCTAAGATAGAGCAACTAGCGCTGGAGTTTGGAGCCACTTCAGGGTATAAGTTAAATGTTTCCAAGACACAAATATTGTGCTTAAATCAAGATGGTTTGAATGATCAACGGGTCCTGAGAGAGGTATCTTACTTAGGGGTTACAATAATGACATGTTTAAAATCATTGGTGGAGGTCAATTGGGGCAATATTTTAATCTCGGTGCGGAAGCAGCTAGACCGATGTGAATGTTTACATCTCTCACTTGTTGGACGGTGCAGCGTCCTTAAAATGTTAATTTTGCCTAAAGTTTTATATTTTTTTAGATCCGTTCCATTAGAAATCTCTCGCGTCCAGCTGGCAGCATTGCAGTCAATATGTGCTAGGTTCTTATGGGCGCAAGGGAAACCTCGAAGAGCTATGCGATACATGATTCTACCTCGTGAGAAAGGTGGGTGGGTAGTTCCTGATTTTACACTATATTACCTGGTGTGTATGTTGCAGCGTATGAATATTTTACTGACGGGGTTAGAACCGTTTAGTATTGCCGAAGCCCCTCTATATACCAGATGCTGTTGGGTAGTGATGCAAAGAATCGGTTGTTTTTGACCCTGGAGCTTAGTTATTATAAATAAACCAGGTTTAAGGTTTTAAATGCTGCTTATAAGGTATGGAAAGTGGTGCAAAAGTGGTACGGCTTTGAGAGGGTCTCCCAATATACCCCGTTTACAGCCACCACCCTCTTACCCCCTATATTCTGGGATAGGATTGCAGATAGATGGCAGACAAGGGGTATTCAATGTATTGGGGATTTATATGTTAATGAGGGGTTGATGTCTTTTGAGATGCTAGTCGGGAAGTATCATCTTCCTAGAACGGAATTTTTAAATATTTACAAATCCGTGATTATTTAAGCAAAAGTCGATGGAAGGTTGATTTAAATCCTATAGTTGAAGCTGTAAGGAAAAATGCCTGCATTGGTTTGCTATATAATTTGTTATTAGAGACTAAGGGTAATGATGTAGACAGACATAACATTAAGTGGGAAAATAGGCTTGGGTGTCAAGGTATACGGGTGGAAGATTCTATTGAATTAGCGGGGAGGTTATTGATCTCTGCTAACCTTCGCGCACAACACTATAAAACTGTGTTCAATCTCTATTATACCCCAGCCAGGTTATTAAAGTGGGGTGGAGTAAATGATGGTAAATGTTTCCGCTGTGGCACTGATGATGCGGATATTGTGCACATTTTTTTTTCATGTACATATTTGAGTAATTTTTGGCTGCAATTAGAGAATTTTTAGCGGAATTGTTGGGGGTCCTATAAAACTAGATATAATCCAGGTGATGTTAGGGTAGTGGAGAGTGATGGATCTAACTAGTTGGCTTATAGGCATCGATATTTGATCTTTATGGTTACAGCCATAGCTAGGTTATGTATTGCCTCAATGTGGCTCCATAAAGATGCCCCGACATTTGAACTATGGAGGGCAAGATTTTTACTATTTTTAATTTAGAGCATAGTTTATATGCATTAAAAGGGGTTAGAAAGAGGAAATTAGGTAGGGAAATATGGGGGCCGGTGCTTTCTTATATGGATGAGTGATGTGTCGTTTAGTAGATATGAGCATTAACACTTTAATGTACAGATTTATATTTAGTATGTTACACTGTGCACTTTAGAGCTTAAATAATATTGTAGGTACTGTAAAGGATGAATGTATTAGCACTTTAATGTACAGTTATATAATTTGTATGTTGCATTGTGCACTTTAGAGCTTAAATAATATCGTATGTACTGTAAAGGATGAATTTGTCAACCACTATGTTTGCCTTACCTAGAGTATTTGGATGTGTATCGATAATGTAGTTGATATTTATTTTTATACCATTGATTATATAAAAGTAATGTACTGTGACTGTCATGGATTAATAAAATAAAAAAAAAAAAAAAAAAAAAACAATATTGAAGTGTTTTGTTTTTGGTGTGTTGTTATAGGGTAGGAAATTAAATAAATACATTTATGTACTAATTAATTTTTTTGTTTGTAAATATTTTCTAGTTTAATTTTTTTTAAATGTATTTATTATTTTATTTTATATAATATTTGTAGGTCTTTGTTATATGTAATTAATATTATATGTTTTCTTTTTATATATTTAATATATTTTAATTTTCATTTTTGAAACATTGTTTATTTATTTTTGTTTATGGAAACAACTATGCTGGGAGGAAAAGGTGTATTTTTGATGTAAGTTAGAATACTTTTCTCGTACTTACAACGCACGATGCATGCGCTAAGTGCTGTAGACAACGTAACAGCTCACCCTACACACCCAGGGGTTAGAGCGCCTTTTTACTCCTTTTGTTAAAATCACGTCTCACACGCGCTCGTGTCCCGTCACGTTATATTAGGACGTCACCTTTCGGGCGATTGCCCTGACCAGCACTACGGTCCTTCGGGGCTGTCCCGATCTCTCCTTTATTCATAACAACGGCTACACACAAAGTTTTCTTCATCATGGAAACCGCCCGGGAAATGCTCCCGTAACCTATGTGTTGCACTCCAATAGCCACGCATAGCTACCGGTTAGGTGTTCCTCACTGATCTCTCCTATATTCATAACAACGGCTACACACAGGGTTTTCTTCACAATGGAAACCGCCCGGGAAATGCTCCCGCAATCTTTTTGTTGCACCAACTTATTACTCCAGTAGCCACGCATAGCTACCGGTTAGATGTTCCTCACCGAGCCTGCTTACCGCTGCTGATACTTATCCCAAAATCCCGTTACCACCATCAGTCAACATCAGCGCAGCTATGAATAACCCCTACCATTCATCCCCGGTTACATAGACGGGGGTTTTTTGATCTATTCATCCACTGATTGCTTGACCCTTGATTAACCGGGCATAATTTTCTGATTTTAACGCCCCACCCTCTACTCATTAGGTTGGACTGGCGTTTGTACCCAAGGCCACTTGCCAGGGACAGATGTGGTAAAATACCTGACTTTTGCAGGTGAGTGACACAGAACTAAGCTTTAAGTGAGTTAAGCACTACACTAGTTCTGCTGTATGACACTTGACACCACGATACAAGTTGTATGTATGTGTTTGTGTTGATATGTAAGAGTGTGGTCCAACTATGTTATACCCCATGAAACTGTTTAACAGTGCAGTATGTTATTTATGTTTTATCACAGGTCTTACCTATGAATCTGCTGAACTGCCGGATCACTGGTTTAAGTATCTCTAACATACCTTAAGACGTACTTTACTTTTTCACTATTTTTATTCACGTAGCAGTAGCTTAACCAAGAGATCCTGACGAAAGCCATGACACTTGTGTAGGTCAACAGGCTGAAACATGTCGATCACTTTCTAGTGCAACAGCCTCTAATGTCGGCAGTTGTACTATTCACTACTTGTTTTTAATCCTAGCACTAGGTAGCAATAACAAACTGTGTCAGGCTAACCTCGTAGCTAGTTTTAATCACGGTTTGTTAGCACTGCACTCCCTCCACCACACACTACACTCCCATTGGGTTTTATGAACACCCATCTTATCAAAAAACATCCCTGAGCTCCTCCCTTGCACCGAGGGGGTCATAGCCCGTGTGACGACTAGGTTCGTGACACGAGGAGGTATCCTGATGGTGAAGCATGATGACACCTCTGGTGTGTGAGGGTAACCGTCCTTAAAAGGGATTCCCCCCCTCCTCCCAGCATAGTTGTTTCCACCCACACACTCGCCTTGTTCGATTTCGGACCCGAGGGCTATTTGTGTTTTTGATAGTCTCGGATTGGGGAGTTTGCCCTCGCCGGTCCTTAAAACCTCCTCAGGCCCCCCTTTAGTGTTTTCAATAGTAATTTTTGCCCCTCCGCTATCCAACACTTTCCCTACTGTTGCTCTCACTGGAGTGGGAATAGTACATTTTACCCCTATGCTATCCAACACTTACCCTACTGTTGCAGTCACTGGAGTTGGCTGCTATCCAACACTTTCCTTACTGTTGCACTCACTGGAGTGGGAATAGTAATTTTTACCCTTCTGCTATCCAACACTTTCCCCACTGTTGCACTTTTTGGAGTGGGAATAGTAATTTTTACCCCTCCGCTATCTAACACTTTCCCTACAGTTGCACTCTTTGGAGTAGGAATAGTAATTTTTGCCCCTCCGCTATCTAACACTTTCCCTACTGTTGCTCTCACTGGAGTGGGAATAGTAATTTTTACCCCTCTACTATCTATTGCATCTGTTGCACTCACTGGAGTTGGAATAGTTATATTTGCCCCTTTGCTATCCAACACTTTCCCTACTGTTTTGTGATAGGCAATTTTGATGTCACCTCAATACGTTTTGGGCCCTTGCCTGTCACGGGTACTTGGGCCTCCCGCACGAGTGAGGCACCATTTTTATCGGGAGACCTGGGGGAACGCTGGGTGGTAATAAATTTGTGTCAGCCCGGTGATGCCACAACTTTCCCACACAAAAATGTGTGAAAAAAGTGATTTTTTCAGCTAAATTTCTGGTTTGCAGGGGATTCTGGGTAAGAAAACGTTGGGGGATCCACGCAAGCCATACCTCCCTGGAATCCCCCGGGTGTCTAGTTTTCAGAAATGTGTGGGTTTGGTAGGTTTCCCTAGATGGCCGCCGAGCACGGGGCCAAAAACCCAGGTGACCCCCCCTTGCAAAACCAGGTCATTTTGTGATGGGCAATTTTGATGTCGCCTCAATACGTTTTGGGCCCTTACCTGTCGCGGGTACTTGGGCCTCCCACACGAGTCAGGCACCATTTTAATCGGGAGACCTGGGGGAACGCTGGGTGGTAGGAAATTTGTGTCAGCCCGGTGATGCCACAACTTTCCCACACAAAAATGTGTGAAAAAAGTGATTTTTTCAGCTAAATTTCTGGTTTGCAGGGGATTCTGGGTAAGAAAACGTTGGGGGATCCACGCAAGCCATCCCTCCCTGGAATCCCCCGGGTGTCTAGTTTTCAGAAATGTGTGGGTTTGGTAGGTTACCTTAGCTGGCCGC
The DNA here is from genome assembly GCA_963921515.1 of Calotriton arnoldi. Classification (NCBI taxonomy): domain Eukaryota; kingdom Metazoa; phylum Chordata; class Amphibia; order Caudata; family Salamandridae; genus Calotriton; species Calotriton arnoldi. The sequence continues at coordinate 1,755,313 of CAWUFW010001379.1, forward strand.
CGAGCACAGGGCCAAAAACCCAGGTGAACCCCCTTGCAAAACCAGGTCGTTTTGTGATAGGCAATTTTGATGTCGCCTCAATACGTTTTGGGCCCTTGCCTGTCGCGGGTACTTGGGCCTCCCACACGAGTGAGGCACCATTTTTATCGGGAGACCTGGGGGAACGCTGGGTGGTAGGAAATTTGTGTCAGCCCCGTGATGCCTCAACTTTCCCACACAAAAATGTGTAAAAAAAGTGTTTTTTTTCAGCTAAATTTCAGGTTTGCAGGGGGTTCTGGGTAAGAAAACGTTGGGGGATCCACGCAAGCCATACCTCCCTGGAATCCCCCGGGTGTCTAGTTTTCAGAAATGTGTGGGATTGGTAGGTTTCCCTAGGTGACCGCCGAGCCCCGGGCCAAAAAGTCATGGGACCCCCTTTGCAAAACCAGGTTGGTTTGTGATAGGTGATTTTGATGTCGCCTCAATAGGTTTTGGGCCCTTGCCTGTCGCGGGTACTTGACCCACCCACGCAAGTAAGATACCGTTTTTCTTGAAAGACTTTGGGGAACGCGGGGTGGGTGGAATTTTGTGGATCCACGCCGATTCCAGAACTTTCCACCACAGAAATGTGAGGAAAATGTGGTTTTTTTGACAATTGTTTAGGTTTGCAAGGGATTCTGGGTAACAGAACCTGGTGAGAGCCAGTCAAGTCACCCCATTCTGGATTCCCCTGGGTGTCTAGTTTTAAAAAATGTATAGGTTTGCTAGATTTCCCTAGGTGCCAGCAGAGCTAGGGTTCAAAAACTACAGCTAGGCACTTTGCAAAAAAAGGCTCATTTTTCAATGTGAAAATGTGGTGTGTCCACGTTGCGTTTTGCGCCGTTTCCAGTCGCGGGCACTAGGCCTACCCACACAAGTGAGGTACCGTTTTTCTCGGAAGACTTTGGGGAACGCAGGGTGGGTGGAAGTTTGTGGATCCCCGCAGATTCCAGAACTTTCCACCACAGACATGTGAGGAAAATGTGTTTTTATAAACAATTTCTTAGGTTTGCAAGGGATTCTGGGTAACAGAACCTGGTGAGAGCCAGTCAAGTCACCCCATCCTGGATTCCCCTGGGTGTCAAGTTTTCAAAAATGTATAGGTTTGCTAGGTTTCCCTAGGTGCCAGCAGAGCCAGAGTTCAAAAACTACAGCTAGGCACTTTGCAAAAAAAGGGTAATTTTTCACTGTGAAAATGTGGTGTGTCCATGTTACGTTTTGCGCCATTTCCTGTCGCTGGCACTAGGCCTACCCACACAAGTGAGGTACCATTTTCCTCGGAAGACTTTGGGGAACGCGGGGTGGGTGGAATTTTGTAGATCCACGCAGATTCCAGAACTTTCCACCACAGAAATGTGAGGAAAATGTGTTTTTTTGGACAATTGTTTAGGTTTGCAAGGGATTCTGGGTAACAGAACCTGGTGAGAGCCAGTCAAGTCACCCCATCCAGGATTCCCCTGGGTGTCTAGTTTTCAAAAATGTATAGGTTTGCTAGTTTCCCTAGGTGCCGGCAGAGCCAGGGTTCAAAAACTACAGCTAGGCACTTTGCAAAAAAAGGGTCATTTTTCACTGTGAAAATGTGGTGTGTCCACGTTGCGTTTTGCGCTGTTTCCTGTCGCTGGCACTAGGCCTACCCACACCAGTGAGGTACCATTTTCCTCGGAAGACTTTGGGGAACGCGGGGTGGGTGGAATTTTGTAGATCCACGCAGATTCCAGAACTTTCCACCACAGAAATGTGAGGAAAATGTGTTTTTTTGGACAATTTTTTAGGTTTGCAAGGGATTCTGGGTAACAGAACCTGGTGAGAGCCAGTCAAGTCACCCCATCCTGGATTCCCCTGGGTGTCTAGTTTTCAAAAATGTATAGGTTTGCCAGGTTTCCCTAGGTGCCGGGAGAGCTAGGGTTCAAAAACTACAGCTAGGCACTTTGCAAAAAATGGGTCATTTTTCACTGTGAAAATGTGGTGTGTCCACGTTGCGTTTTGAGCCGTTTCCTGTCGCGGGCACTAGGCCTACCCACACAAGTGAGGTACCATTTCTATCGGGATACTTAGGGTAATACAGAATTGTAGAGCAACTGTTATTACCTATTGACTTTCGATGCATTTCTGCCTTCCAAATGAAAGACAATGTGTAAAAAAGAAGTCATTTTGAATAATGACCTATAATTCTCATGCTAGTAAGGGTACTCCCAATTTCAGAAATGTGCAAATATCTACTGTTTCTAAACTCTATATTTTGTTCTCATTTCAGAAATACATAGGTGTCTTTCATACCGATTTTTCCATGTATACATTTTCCCAGAATAATTGCTATATACCCGGTACATAATAAAAAACCATTGCAAGACGCTGCTCAGTTATTGGCTCTGGGTTCATCGGGTTCTTGATGAACCTACAAGTCCTATATATCGCCACAACCAGAAAGGTCCAGCGTATGTAACGGTATATTGCTTTCAAATAGCTGTCATAATTAGAAGAAGTTACAGGTGAAAACGTTGACACAAATGCCTGTTTTTGTCAACTAATTTTCAATTTTTCCCATATTTAACTGTTAGTTTCTATAAAGAAAACTTTTAGGATCGACACAAATGACCCCTTGCTGAATTCAGAATTTTGTCTACTTTTCAGAAATGTATAGCTTTCCAGGATCCATTATTGCTTTCATACCCATTTCTACCATTAACTGGAAGGAGGTTGAAAGCACAAAAATAGCAAAAATAGGCTATGTCCCAGAAAAATGCCAAAACTGTGTAAAAAATTTGGTTTTCTGACAAAAAGTCTGCTTGTCCCTGAAAGCTGGGAAGATGGTGATTTCAGCACCACAGCCCCTTTTTGATACCATTTGCAGGGAAAAAACCAGACGCTTTCATCAGAAGCCCTTTTTTACCATTTTTCCCCCAAAAAACAAAATTTAGCTGTATTTTGGCTAATTTCTGGGTCCCTTCCAGGGAATCCACAAACCCTGGGTACCTTTAGAATCCCCATGATGTTGGAAAAAAGGGACTCAAATTTGGCGTGGATACCTTATGTGGTCAAAAAGTTACAGGGGCCTAAGCGCGAACTACCCCAAATAGCCAAAAAAAGGCTTAGCACGGGGGGGGGGAAAGGCCTAGCAGCGAAGGGGTTAAATATTTTTTAATAGTTTAATGTCTTAATTTATTATAGATTTTTGTTTTTTTATATTTTAAATCATTAATATATATGTTATTTTTTATATTATTTTAAACTTTTAACATAAATTAAAAATAATAGTTTAATTGTTTTAAAGTAAATATATATGTATAAATTATTATGTTTGTGTGTTTATTTTTTATTAAGTTTATTTGTTATATTTTATTAAAATGTATATTAAATTAATGTTGTTACAACAATATTTAATATTTAATATATAATATTTTATTTTATATTTATATAAAAGTTGATATTTTATACATCTATATTTTTTGTCGATATTTATGTACTTACCTGTTTAAGTATAGGTGTCGATATTTTTGTTGTCTATATTTTTTACTCGATATTTTTAACATCGATATTTTTTACATCGATGTTGTGTCAGTGAACCGTAGGAATTATTTGTATGTTGGGAGAAAGCAAGCAACCAGAATAAGTTCTAAATCACTGGCCTAACTGGGTAGTGACTGACTTAGCATAGTTGTGGGTGCCCTGAGCAGGCGAGTGCAAAAGAAGAGAGATGATAAGTGCCTGCTGGGGAGTTTGTGCAGGTGATCAACACCTTGTTGTTCATTGTGTTCCTCATCTTGAGGCACATGCTTGCTGTGTGGGCAGTAAGAGGGACTACAAAAAATAAATAGAGGGTTAGCCCTAATCACCCCGCATCCCAAGGGCTAACCAAGGCAAAAACACAACACAGGCTGAAATGCGGGAATAGATATATGCAATGCTGTTCCATCAAAGTGATTACCTCAATTAATCATTGATTGAAATACAAATGTCATAAATTTTTATTTTAACATATCAGGTTGTATTCATCAACTCTTTTGTACAAAAGTATGCTACTGTATGGTGTCACATAATAAAACATTCAAATCAAATAATAAACAAAGACTGTACAAAAAAATCACAAAATGTCACTTTAAGTTGACATAAAAAACTCTTCTTTCAATAAGTACGAAACATAGACTGTGCTCTAAATTTTGCACACAATCACAGTAACGGACAGTCTCAGGCGACGGAGTCACATGCCGCTCAACTGCTTCCGGCCGGATTGGTGAAAGAGCAACGCCCGTGCTCGGTGAGGCGCTACCGTGGAGCCCGCCGATGCGTGAATGTTAGTATTTTCCTGGACTTTGATCTGATCTGGAATCTCGACAGCATCAAAGGGACACATATATTGGTCCTTGCATTTCTGGATTGGTGGCCATCTGCTGGACGGGCTGTATGGTCTTTTTTCTTGCCCCGACGTGCTCCTTCTTTCATTGGTCCTGAAGAGGCCTAAAGTTTAAGGCCGAAACACGTCAATATCTTTCTTAAGAAGTCTCCGGAAGTGTAACATCTGTGTATTGAGTACCCTGTACACACTATTAATATTATAAAACAGAAGAAAGTAACCATACTTCTTGTATGTGTACAGACACAAGGGACAATCTGTTACTGTGACTTTGTGTAAAATTTTGAGCACAGCCTATGTTTCATACTTATCGAAAGAAGAAATGTTTATGTCAACTTAAAGTGACTTTTTTGTGATTTGTTATACAGTCTTTGTTTATTGTTTGATTTGAATGTTTTATTATATGACACCAAACAGTAGCATACTTTTGTAAAAAAGAGTCGAATACAACCTGATATGTTAAAATAAAAATGTATGAAATTTGTATTTCAATCAATGTTTAATTGAGGTAATCATTTTGATGGAATAGCAGTGCATATATCTATTCCCGCATTTCAGCCTGTGTTGTGTTTTTGCAGTAAGAGGGACTAGGCACCTGAATCAAACAGCTTCTAGCAGTCCTAGAAATACAGATGTACCATAAAACTTCCCATAGAACAGATAAACAATATAAACCATTGCACCATAAGCAAACACTCATTTATACCCTGAATTTCGGAAAAAGCCTATGGTAAATGCAATGATTATTGTGAAGACTCTAAATGTGGGTCAAGTATACTCTATCATACTAAAGAGTGCACGCCAACCCAAATTGTTAAAGTCTGATGGAATCTCATGGCATGCAGATGGGGATGGTATTGTAGGCAGACTTGCTGTGACAAGAACCAGTCAAAAATGCTGCACAGTAAATGCTGGTGATGGTGAGGCAGCCTGTGCTCCAGACCAGTGGCAGATGGCAGCAAAGGTCTGGGATTAAAAACCTTGAGATGGATGACAGGAGGCTAGAAAGAAGGTTCCTGCAGCCAACAGGAATACGGTGCTGTACCTCAGTATTGCGGGTAAAATATAAATCTACATTTATAATGCAAATGTAGGAAAGTGGGTTATTAGTAGATGGAGTTATGCACCTTCAGCTAGTAATAATACCACAATCACTAATAAGGTCCAGTCAAGTCTCAATAAATTATTCTTTGCCCATCCCTTGGTAGATTGGCCGGTGAGCAGTCAGGTTTAAATTAGGAGACAGGTGTGTAAAGCATTTAATATCATCATAATGTCATGTGGTTTGTGGACTCATGGTCTGCATTGCTAAGTTAGCTTAGGCCTGGCTGCCATGATGCCTCTTTGCGCACGTTACTTTGTGACTTTGTTTTTCCAGCCTCTGCTTGTGCCCGGCTATTTTAGAACTGTCTGCCTTTTTGCCTTTCACCTTTCCTCCTATTCCCTTTGGGTTTCGTCTGCACATCATGTACAAGGTCGAAAAACAAGGTCCCTTGTTCTTGCTGATCTGGTCAGCCCCTTGCACTTAGACATAACACTGAATGCAGCTGCACTGGAGAAATTTGTGTGCTTTAAATATTGTGATTTCACTGTTGGAGACACTTGGAGAAAAACCTTTCCAGAGAGAAGAGCTGTGCTTGTCTGATGATGTAAACCTTGCATCTAGATATTGAGGTATGGGGGTTCGCCTGACAATGCCCAGAGGTCTTCTATTTTTATAATAAACTAGCTAATAGCACGGGGAGGGTGGTATGGTCATTTAGCCCTATATCCACTGCTTTATGAAATGCTTTCCCCGTTTGTATTCTATGGAATTGTAACTATGCTCATTGTTTTATTCTTATACATTATGCTGATAGTACTGGCACGTGTACTGCATCTTAGAGCACGGTAGTTGAAATAAACATTTTAAACTATAGTGTCTCTTATTACGCACGTTGAGGAGAGGTATGAGTGAGTTATGAAAGGGTGTTCTTGCTCCCGCGAGTCCTGAGAGAGAGAGACCGTGTTCTGGGTTGTCTAATCATTGGTAGCTGCGCTGCGAATGAGACGCTAAAGCTAGTCGGATTGGGATTGTGGGTACTAAGGGGCATGGTTGGCTCACCACTATACTCTGAGGTCCTATTATCCTGTGCATAGCTCTGTGTATGTGCAGAATCCCTACAACAAGGCGCCACCAACGTAGTGGGCTTCTTATCTGCGTGACACTTGAGTAATACTTGTGCTTGTCCACAACACCCTTCGCAGATGCTTCCGGAAGCGTGTGCGAGGGAGATACCTCCTATATTGACGTTTTTATAGGTTCTTTCAAGCTTGAAGTTGTTAAAAGGTGTTTAAATAAAACCCTATATTGTGCTGCCTCATACTAGGTTGTCGAATTATTTTAGCCTTCAATGGCTGTCCAAATTGCGGCACATAGCCGCGCAGCACTCCGAGCTCACTTGACAGTGTATGGAGTGCCTGACGCGGGTGTCGATCTGATCTTTGTGGTACAAGCGGATCCTGCCTACCACTTTGAGGTGTTTTACTCTTGGGTCACCTTCCCGGCGGTGGATGGGACTGATAATGTGTTCCATGAATATACAGCCACCGCTCTGCCTATAATTTATAGGCCTTATCGGAATCTTGAAGTACCGCTCACGGCATGGCAACACCGTGTTTGGTTTAATGGCGCCCTCCCCCAACCGGTTACCTTGATTCGTTTAGGCCCCCTATCAATAGATAGGGCCACGTGGCCAGTCTTGGCCGGGTATACCCCACATCCGCGTTACATGACGCTAGCAGTTGCTGAACTGCGTGAATTACATACATCTTTGATACGTGTGCACAGAGCTTTAGTACAGTATGTTACAGGCAACATCCAGGGAGCCCGGCCTGGAGTTGTGGCGCATCCAGCTGGACCAGGGGGGTGTAACCATAAGTCCCGTCATGGTTAATTCGGTGATGGGCAAGCGCCCACAAAATAAGGATGATATGCCTTATTGGCTTGCAGAAAAATTTGACCAGCTGGAGGCAGTTTTTCCGAATACTTCTCCTGTGGAAAAACACAGGATTTTGACGATTAGTTTGCCAAAAGACTTGATCCCCGAGTTGGCAGAATGCAACAACTGGGGTAAGGTATTCGCAGCAGTATATGCGAAGTGTTTCGGCACTCCTTCCATGACGGTTCTCCCCTCTGTAATTAAACGAGTGCAGGATGACCATGGCCCTGAAGCGGCAGTGGAATTAGGGATGAGACTGGTGGGAGTGTTCGATGTAGTAGCTGATTTGATCCTTGCGAATGTCAAGGGCGATGCAGTTAACTTTCAAGTAGCTAATGCTTTGGCTTTGGTCCCAGAACCGGACAAGCCGCGCGAATTACCGAAAATTATTGCACAGGCTTACAAAACCATTGGCCGCAATAGCCTGGGAGTCAAGCCTTTTGCTAAAATGCAAACACAATCGCAACCACAACCAAAAACTCAATCTGAGAAAGATGAGAAACCGTTCTTTACTAAAAAGAGCTGGAGGTTGAAAAAACAGGGTAAGCAACGGAAGAAGCCAGGGTCGCGAGGCGCTTCCCCGGTTTCCGTCTCTTCTGAACGCACTTATGATTTGCGCGATAGAGCGAGAATTAAATCTCCAGAGAGATTTCAAGTCCCTGATTTGCGTTCTCCTCGTTCTTCACAGGCACCGTCGACCTCCCAGACAGGTGGAGGAGAACGCCAGGATAGAGGCAGGGGTCGAGAGGCTCCACAGGGACGAGACCAACCTCGACAACAAGCACGAGGGAAACCAGAAGAATTTCCACGTTCTCGCCCACAGGTTCAGAAGAAGAAAGTTGCAGCTGTAACAGTTAGGTATGCCACAAACGGTGAGAACGAGACTCCTGAATTGGATGTGGGCAGTGACGCTCCTAGACAGCGCCGCGGAAGTTACCATAGTGCGGGAGGCACCACGTCCTCATGTGGAGGCGACAGCAACTGATACATTCATTACTGTCGAGACAGCAGACACCAGAGTGGCACCCCCTGACAGACTTTATAATATTGTCATTCAAATTGAAGGTGACATTGAGCGTGTTATAAAAGGGATTTTTTGGGAGAATCTGACCTCTTCTTATGACATTTTGTTGGCAGAGGCGGATTGGCCGCCCCCATTCGTACTTGCTGCGCGTAGAGGGGAGGAGGTAATCCTTCCGAGCTTTTCTCATCATGTCCCCAAGGACAAAGCGGAAGCCCTTGCAGCTGAGTGGGCTGTGTCCCTGGTTCCAGCGTTATACCGCAACCACGTGGGCTGGGATGAAGATTCTCCCCCCCATGATATTCCTTTGCGGTCACTGCCGCAGCCACAACCCCAATATCCCATCAAGCGGGAAGCTGAAGGTCCCGTTTCCGAAATTCTGACACAGTTAGAATATCAAGGAGTAATTGAAACATGCGTGTCACCCATGAATAATCCCCTTTTCGCGGTTTCTAAAGCCGATGGATCGTACCGCCTAGTTTTGGATTACCGAAATTTGAACACTCATTGTCGGACTTTTGCGGTACAAAACACACACAGTTCTGCGCTTGTAGACAGTCTTGTTCGTAAAAAATATAAAACGACACTTGACCTATCCAATGGTTTTTACACGCACAACTTGTCCGAGGAGTGCAGCCAATGGAGCGCTTTCACTTCCGGTGGTAAACCATTCAAATTCCGGCGTTTACCCATGGGCTACAAGAACAGTCCGGGTGTATTCGCCGCCCGTGTTGTCTCTTTGTTGGACAGCATAGATCCAGATGCGTGTTTGTACGTCGACGATATCTATCTGACAGACGACAAATTATGGCCGCATCTTTCCCGAGTGAACCGCATTATTCTTGAATTTGCGGTCTTAGGTTACAAATTTAATTTTGCCAAATCTCACATTGCTGAATATACTGTTTTGTTTTTGGGCTATGAGCTCAATAATGAAGGTAAGGGCTTAGCGCCCCATTTTTGGGAGAAATGCGCACTTTTGTGCCCTCCTACCACTCTGAAGAAGCTTCAGTCTTTACTGGGTTTTCTGAACTTCGGGCATACTTACATTCCCGAATATGCCCAGCGTATCAAGCCACTTTATGCCTTGATACAACCTAACTTTTCGAAGTCATGCTGGCTTCCCGAGCATTCCTCTAAACTGCAGTCTTTGCAGTCAGATTTACTTGAATCTAAATTCTTGTTGACTTGTGACAACCACACAAACCTGGTGATTAGAATCGTTCCAGGGGCAGTGGGTTTCACTTACTTAACCTTTAACGAAGGTGACACAGTACCGATTGCATACAAGTCACATCTTTACACTTCTGCAGAAATGCGCTTTTCCTCTGTGGAAAAAGTTTTGACTGCAGTGCAAATGGCGATTCTAAAGGAAAGCGCACTGGCACAGGGAAAACGCATTTTGGTGGTAACACCATATCCTGCCCTTGAGGCAGTGACGAAAGCAAGTGTTCCGAACTCAAAGGCTTTGCATCCCCGTTGGATACAATGGGCAACATCTCTGACGTCCCCGGATGTCACTTTTATCTTTGATTCCTCTCTTCAGACACAAGAGTTCTTACAGTATGAATTTGTTCATCCTCCTCCTCTGTCTTTGCTACCGCTTGAGGAGTACAAATGTATTATCTATACCGATGGTTCGGCACAACCGGCCACGGGTTCCAAGCATGCTTATTCAGCAGCATGTGCTATTGTTGCAGGTATTATGGTGAACGGAGAGTTCAAACAGACTGTAGTGCACACTCAGGCACTAGGAGACAGTACTGCACAGTTGGCCGAGCTGCGAGCCTTGGTGCTCGCACTTGAGTTCGCTAATCCAGACGTGACTACCCTTATTGTATGCGATTCTTACTACTGTGTTCAGTCTTTCAATGACAATCTATTCTTTTGGTCACAAAACGACTATAGAGATGCTAAAGGTAGCACAATTAAGCATAAAATGCTTTGGGTTCGAGTGGCAGATCTGAAACAACGTCTGCCTCTCACACAGGTGATACACACTCTTGGGCACCAGCGTGTGGGCGCACACGCTGTCGGTAACGGTTTGGCAGACGAAGCTGCCAAATCAGCAGTAGCCACGTGCTCAGTAGCAGCAGTTACAAGATCCATGACTAAAATAGATAATGATATTTTGGCAGCTATTGCTGCAACAAAGGAAGGTGCTAATTACCCACGGGGTTTCCCTTCCAAATACTCTTATCAACTAGGTCCCGAACAGGCTCCTTACGTAAGAATTCCAGACGTTGGTGATCGGCTGATTACCAACGCGGACCGCAGACTTTCCTTGATAACAGCCGCACACGAAGGCATGGCTTCGGCTCATGCTGGCGTGTCTGCGACGGTTTCCATCTTGCAGCAGCGCTACTGGTGGCGTGGTTTATATAAACAGACCCGTACTTATGTGCTTTCTTGTGATGTTTGTCAGCAAATTAAGCCTTCCACGGTTACACGGCCACCACAGACACCGCTCTGCATTTCTAACAGACCTTTTGGGTGTGTTTACCTGGATCACTGCGGTCCATTTTCTTCCGACACTGCATATAAGTACATCTTGGTTGCAGTGGATTCTTGCACACGTTTCATCTGGGTTTGGCCACAACGGAGTGCTGACGCTCGAAATGTCATAAGGGATTTGCGAGTCTTTGTGGGAATTTTTGCCTGTGGCAACTTCCATTCTGACCAAGGTCCGGCGTTCGCCTCTAAGGCGTACAAAGACGCAATGGGGTCACTGGGGGTGCGGGTGAAATGTTCGTCTCCATATCGGCCTGAGGGCAATTCGATTGTTGAACGAATGAACCGTAACTTAAAGCAATCCTTGACAGCTAGAGTCTTAGGTACTGGCAGGAACTGGCTGGCCCATTTGTATACCGTACAATGTGCACTTAATAATCTCCCTAGAAGACCTCTGGGTGGGCGGACCCCATACAAAATGCTCTTTGGCATACGAATGTTTGTGCCCGACCTTGATGGTCTAGACATGGCGGCGCAGTCCGCAATCTTTGATGTAGATAACCATTCTACTATGTTACAGGACTTACAAGAAGCCCGAGACAAACTTGCAATCGAACATTTACCTTCAGCCACAGACGCTGCGCTGCAGATTCCGGTTGCCGGCTGGCTTCCGAAGGTTGGAGACCTGGTCCGAGAGAAGGTGGAGAACAAAAAGAATTTGGCCCCTCTTATCGTGCACCGGTTCCAGTCCTTGGCTTGAAGGGTACTCGTACAGTCATCTTACCACCACTTCCTGGTCGCAAGGAGAACAGATACAACTCGGTGGAGAATGTCAAGCTACAACATCTGGCCGATCCTGAATAGGGTAACACCAGCGGTCTCTTGTCCAGTCATTTCCCAGACGAATGTTTGTGGCCCTCCAGCCCGAACGGTCACTGATGTTGCCATTGAGATGGTAGATTTGCCTGATCGCCTGCTCGACTACCCGGATTCCCCCTGCAACGAGGAGACCGAGTATACCTACCCCGCCGCCGAGTCCGTGGCTCACTTACCAACAACGCCACTGAGCCCCACACGTTATTCCTTTGACTCGGATTCCACCTCAGCACTTATCCCGTCCAGATTCAGTATTTTTGTATCCTGGTTCAGAGACAATTTTTTGATCCCCCCATGGACATACATCTGGTTGGTACTATTCCTGATTTTTCTGTTCATGTCTATTGGCTTTGTCACAGTATTTTTTCTACTCATTAATGGTCACTATTTACCAGAACGCTCTGCAGTGAACTGTGTCGCTGGAACTTTGGCTCCGCATTCTTCATCACACATCATGAAGCGTGACCGCAAATTTGTGAACATTTCAGCTTTCCCAGTCGCTGATGGCATCGTATGGGATGCGGTAAATTTCCAAATTCATGGACCAACCGAGATTATTAATGTACCAAATGTCCTCCGTGTTTCAATGGGTGATGTCGTTAAAAGTAATATTCATTCTGACGATTGGGATGTACATGCAGTCGAATCGTTATTTGCTGATTTGAAATATTATGCTGCTTTTAATGCTGAAGATTTGTACATGAATTCTGCAAGTTATGCCGATTTGTATTGTTACCAGCATTGGGGCAACCACTTTCTCCATAAACCCAGTACCCTTCGGGGTCCTTTTAATTACACCCAATGGGAACATTGTCCGACCCCTTTGCAGGTAGCTCCCAGACTCTTAGAAATAAGTTTACTTATTTTACAGACTTTGATAGATCGAACCCTATGTCCTATTATTTTAAATTAAATGCTTCGTCCGCTCAGAAAATCATGTTGACCCACACCAAATTGCTGTATTCGGGTTCCTATTTGAACGCCTTAGCTGTGGGTGGTTATGAGTACTGGCAGTACACCATTGACTTGAAATCTATTTGGGGCTCCAAATCATGGCAGGTACAGGCCACAGAAGCCTTGCACCGTGCTTGCCTAATCCCGGCCCAAATTTTATTTTTAAATCATACTGTCCATCAAACTACCTGTTGGGGTTTGGCTACTTCCAAGCAATTAAATGCACTTTCCATTCCCGTATTGTCCTCCTCTCCCAACGAAAGCTTGCGCTTTAATCTGTCCCTTACAACTTTGCAAGCTTTGTTTCAGAACAATTCGTTTAATGTCTCTACGTTTGTTCAGTCGCCCTGGTTGGCTTGGCCCATAGCATCTAATGCCTGCCAACTGCGTTTTCATGACACGGATCCTGGTTACAAACAGGATCGACCAGATCCAAGGTTTTCTGACTCTCGTACTGTTACAACATATTCTGTTGGTAAATTGTGTAAACAGTGGTTGCAGCACTCTTCCTTAGATTCTGTTAAACAACATTTATCCCTCCTATCAGGCAACATTGATCTGTCCGATTTTGTTCTGGGGCCTCGTGGCCCTCGACCAAAGAGATTCATTTATGAAACTTACAATGAACTCTGGAAGCTTTCGCAAATTGAGGCTGCTTCCCGTCTTCGGGAAATCGATCAAGCAAATTTAGAAAAGGTGCTTGCTGTTGTTGACAATAGTATCAATACCCTGTCTACCCGAATTTACACATTAGAGAATATTGTTTCCTCTGTTGTTGATATTGTACATGATGATGTTTCTGTGTTGTATCATGGTCAAAATCAATTGCGTTCAGTAATGCAGTTTGCATGGACTTTGCAAACACTTAAACTGTGTAAAGTTCCTTGGCACTTTTTAAACACCTCTGCATTATTCTTGCCTTTTAACTTGACTGAAAAACAGCAATTCATGTCCATGAAAGATGCAACATACACTCTGTTACATATCGAAAAAATAGAGCCCTTACCATTCTCTGTGGCAGTATTGGATTCTGCAGTGTGGCTGGTTCACGGGGTTATCGCCTTGCCTTTTTCTTTATTTGAATTCAGTTCGTGCATGAAACACTATCCTGTGGGCCGTTTTCAGCCCTTGGGAAGTGCTTTCCTGCATGAACTTTGGTCCCTGCCTTTCATGTTTAAATGTCTTAGGGACGGGAAGGAAGTTTTTCTCACAGGGGAGTCATGCGATTCTACTGTGGGTCATTCCCTTATTTGCAAAAACATTAAATTGCACGGAGCTTGTAGTGTTTCGGCTCCGAATCTTGCTTGTGTTTTAAAGGGCATTCCTGCTCCTGCTATATCTCCTACTTTCACTGTGCTTGCAAATGGTAGCTATCTCCTTCTGAATAATCAGACTGCTGTGGCATGCTAGCCGGCATTCCCTATATTGTAACAGTTTCCCACAGGGTTGTCTGCTGCAAAAATGTGCTTTTTCCTCCCCCGCACGACATCATAGATAGTTCCATTTGGCCTTCCATTCCGACTTTGAAGGCGGATTTCAATAAATTGAGCAGAATAAAGGCACTATTATTAAACCAGGAGGTTATGCTCACATCCGCCCGGGAGACATTCATTCTCCAGGTGGCGAGTACCCACAGTGAAATACAGGCCCTTTTGAACACAAACCTCCCACAGCATTTCGGTGAACTGATTCACCGTGTTTTCAATGCATCACGCACCGAAGGTCTTGTGCACTTTTTTAAAGTTGTGGGCTCTGGCCTGGTTACCTCCTTTCAAACTATCTTTGGTGTAATACCGGCTTTTATTCATTCCATTTTTTCCAGCGTCTTTGGCGGCTTTCCGTTGATCCTCGCCTTAGCGGCTGGTATATTGCTTTTGGTCTGTGTGCTACGCAATGGCTGCACTTCCTGGGGCCCTCCTCGACCACGGTCGTCTCCGGATGCTCCGTGAGCGCATCCTCACCTGCTTTGGTGTCCTGCCATTGGCGACCCTCAGTGTGTCCTATAGACTTTCTTTTCGCTTTGCGTATTTCACTTGCGTGCAACCTGTGATGTCTTGCATCCAATGTCCTTTCTCATGGTCCTTGGATTATTGCCTCTCCAATACGTCTCTGTCTCACCCGGATTTTGTCCAGTTGGTGGGTCCCTTAGAGGCCCATGAACGGGACTGTTCCGGTGCTGGCTACATGGCGCGTGCGGCTGCACTTGGAATTTTGGTGCAATGGGATGTCTGGGCGGCTGCTCAGGCTCTCCTACAACAAAGTTGTATTGAGTATCACGCAAGTTGTCCCGCAATGCTGTTCGCTGCTCCCTCTTGCGAGGAACATGAATGCAGTTTTGATTTATTGGACTGGATGGCGTCTCTTTTTTCTGACGATTCCAACGATGTCCTCTTGGAAGGTGTGGTGTTTTTCTGCACTTACACTCTATTGGATTAGGGGGCCTCCGCTTTCGGCGTACTGCCTCCCTGGACTTTTATTCTACATTTTTTCTTTTTTTGTCTCTCCCATTCATTGTCCTTCATTGGGGAACATTCCATCACAGACGCTGCCGTTCTGCTCCATCTATTTGAACTCTGTCTTCGTCCTATGTCTTCGCCAATGGACTGACCAGGGGAGGGTGTCATGTGGTTTGTGGACTCATGGTCTGCATTGCTAAGTTAGCTTAGGCCTGGCTGCCATGATGCCTCTTTGCGCAACTGACTTTGTTTTTCCAGCCTCTGCTTGTGCCCGGCTATTTTAGAACTGTCTGCCTTTTTGCCTTTCACCTTTCCTCCTATTCCCTTTGGGTTTCGTCTGCACATCATGTACAAGGTCGAAAAACAAGGTCCCTTGTTCTTGCTGATCTGGTCAGCCCCTCGCACTTAGACATAACACTGAATGCAGCTGCACTGGAGAAATTCGTGTGCTTTTAATATTGTGATTTCACTGTTGGAGACACTTGGAGAAAAACCTTTCCAGAGAGAAGAGCTGTGCTTGTCTGATGATGTAAACCTTGCATCTAGATATTGAGGTATGGGGGTTCGCCTGACAATGCCCAGAGGTCTTCTATTTTTATAATAAACTAGCTAATAGCACGGTCATTTAGTCCTATATCCACTGCTTTATGAAATGCTTTCCCCGTTTGTATTCTATGGAATTGTAACTATGCTCATTGTTTTATTCTTATGCATTATACTGATAGTACTGGCACGTGTACTGCATCTTAGAGCACGGTAGTTGAAATAAACATTTTAAACTATACAGTGTCTCTTATTACGCACGTTGAGGACAGGTATGAGTGAGTTATGAAAGGGTGTTCTTGCTCCCGCGAGTCCTGAGAGAGAGAGACCGTGTTCTGGGTTGTCTAATCATTGGTATTATCGTTGCTAATGAGACGCTAAAGCTAGTCGGATTGGGATTGTGGGTAACTAAGGTGCATGGTTGGTTCACCACTATACTCCGAGGTCCTATTATCCTGTGCATAGCTCTGTGTATGTGCAGAATCCCTACAACAATAACAATAAATAAGACACAACCCAATAAAAATCCAACTCCAGTTTACAGAAATAGAGAATATTTGCATCTTTAAAATGACATCAAAACAACACAAATCTAATGTAGGGAACTGGAGATATTAATTTTTAAAGATTAAATTTAAAAAAAATTGCATTCTAGGGCCAAAAAGCTTTGTCTTCCTACAAACTACAGGGCCAGGCTCACTTTCACACTGAAAACCTACATACCTGAACACACTGGTTGTTACTGTCTGCTATTAATATTTTCCCATTTGTCGATGCTGCGACTCCTTGAAGATTAGTAAACTCTCCTTTATTTCTTCCTTTGGTACCTATAAATGTATATAAATCCAAACACATAAAAAACAGATTGTAAAGAGGAACATAGACATATTAAGATAAAAACAAATGCCAGTGGAGATTTATTCTGGGCTCCAATCTTGGCTTGTCCATTGCATTGGTATGTGCCCGTGATCTTGACCTCCCTGTCTCTGCATGTTCATGGTCCCTCTAAAATTGTGGTCTTGATTGACTGCTATGATGTCTCACCTTTGGTGTCAGCGTGTACCTGACCCTGTGGACTGTTGTGTTCAGGTTGACAGTTAATTCAGTGGAATGCATGATAGAGGGCTCAAATCTTGCAACCTTCCTTAAAACTGTGCAGATGTCCCGCTGAGGACAGTGCTGTGCTGTGTGGGTGCATCTGATCCCAAATAAAGTATCTTTCAGTGTTAGCTAATCCCTAAGAGGGTTATTCTTGTTCTCAGGACATTTTGTTCCCAGTCTGTTGGTTGCACCTTTCCTGGCTTTGTGTCCAAGAGTTCTTGGTTCTGGTGTATCATCTCTCCGAGTATAACAGTGAGTGTTGATCTCATGCGAGTCTGTTCAATCGTGCATGTCCTGTAATCCTATTACATTTGTCTCTATCACATTTCCAATACTTGTGCATGCTTATTCTAGTTACAATGTGTTCCTGTTTCAAATACAGTTTGCTCCCTTCCACCAAACTTGAGTGAGTGTGATCAGTGGGTCTTGTTTTCCTGTTATGATGTGTGTGTGTGTGTGTAACTCTCTCTGTCCCAGACTGCATGGAAGAGCATCCATGCCACAGTGTAAATATCTGTCTTTCCCTTTCTGGGGTATTTGTCTGCTTGCCGCAGTGTCCTTGTCTTCCCTCGGTCCGGTGTCAGTGTAAACTCTGCTGTTCTAGTGTCAGTGTGTTTGCTGTCCCGGGCTATGAAGTTCCCTTCACAATATTAACACTGATAAAACAACAGCACTAGCAATCACACCAACAATAACAAATGTAGAAATATTTTGTCAGCCTATAGTAAAATACATTACAAAGTCAAATTATGTGGAAAAACATACCATATGAACTAGAAGAAATGTCTATAGAAAATGTTCTGAATATGCATTATGGAGCACCCATATGTATCGGAGAACGTTCCTGGGGCTTTCTTCAAAATGTTTCCAATATTTGTATTAGGTAATCAATACAAACATCAGCAATGAAACACCATCAAATAACAATCCCATCCAAATTATGACTCAGACACCTTCAGTCATCATTAGCATGTAATGCTTAAAGAGACTGACCATCTTATGCACAGATAAGTTCAGCTTTTGGTATGTTGCGCATGCGACCTTGGTATAACAATCTAAAACCTATTCAGTCTTTGGATACTGCATAATGCTTACCTCGTGGTTTCTACCACACAATCCTTTAATGTTGTTACTGGTGCTCGTACTGGAAGGAAGTTCCATGCAGATGCCACCCTTTCTGCAAATAGCATTTTTTTTTTATTGTTAACCTTACTTAGCAGATGTTACTATGTCTTTTTCTAGAACCAGACTTCTGCTGGAATATGCCATCACCTTTACCCTGTATTATTTTTGTTTTCTCCTCTTTTCCAAATAATGCATACTTACGTTTTATCTTACTAAGGAAATCTGTTGTGTCCATAATGAAAATCATAATGGGGCTCAATACGATGGCAGACAGACTTCAGTCCATCCGCCATCGTGTCGGGGATGGGGACCGCCCGCCTATAAGGCGGCGGTCCCACACATGGAATTAAGATGTGTCCACCACCACGGCGGTCACATCTGCAATATTTAACATTGCGGCGAGTGCTGCAAGCTGCAGCACCCGCCGCAATGTGAAAAATGCACCTTGTACATTTCCCTGCACTACGCGGCAGGCACCATGCGGTGCCTGCCACATGGTGTAGGGAAATCTAGGGGGGCACCATAGGTGCACCCCAAGTGGAAGTTCAAGGTGACCAGGGACAAGGGGGGCGGTTGAACCGCCATGGAAAGGCTGGCGAGGATACTGCATCCTAATCAGGTGGGCGGTGCCTGCTAGGCACCGCCACCATTCTAGGGATGTCGGGTGGTCCGACAGGCAATCGGAACGATTGCCACTATCAGACCCGTGGCGGTCGGGCTTTCCGCCCGCCAGCACACCACCCGCCATCACAATCTGGCAGGCGGAAAATGGCCGCACGATGGTGGTGAACCGCCATCGTAATCAGCCCCAATGTTTCTAACTAAAGGTTGCAAAAACGTATCGCTGTAAATACTTAATGGATGGAATTTGAACATATCCCTGGTGTAATAGGTCTTTGAGGGGATCCAGAAGACCCTTGTGAATTATTGGAAGCATGTATATTATATGTGTTCCTGGATAACTTTACATGAGAAACACCAAAATATGGCACAGAAGTCATCGTATGTACCCTGGATGTCAATTCACTACACACTTAAATTCCTAATAAGTAGGATTTTGAAAGTTTGAAATGGCTAATCCTTCTAAACAGGATTTAGAAAGCCAATGGGAATTGTATCATCCAAATCATATTTGAAGTATTGGATCATGACTACTTCAAATGGCAGAATAATTTCTATTTGTAGATATCTAGGACTTCATTAAGGCTGATGTGGTCTCACTGAATCTGAACAAATTCTAACACAATCGGAATGGCAAAACATTTAAACGTTTATAAATGGCTCACTGATTATTTTTTTTCTTATCTGGTTTGGAAGTTAAAAGGCATTGGAGAACAATTGAGCACATTCCTGAGCTTGACATTACATCCATTGGAACAGTGTGATAAAGTCAGATACTGTTTTCCATCTACTTCACGTTCTGTATGTACATCTTGAATGCATTTGTGGCCTTATGCGAGTTGGGAAAACATTAGACCTGTAAAGATCCTTTGGGGTGAGCAAAACACAGTTCCAAGTTCTGGAGGTAATGCTGCACTTGCCCTTTAGGGACAATCAAGAATCTTACTAAATGCAATGTGAACCTGTTCATTTAGAAATTAGGCACTGTAATGCACAGATGGCTCAGGAAAAGGCTTGGTTTTACATGTTGTTTGCAGAGGCTGAATTTAAGATATATGATGTAAAAATGGTTGATCCACTGTTTTAAATTGTTCTTGACAACTGTGTGTTCTAGAGCAGACATAAAAAAAACAATCAGGTATATCTGAGATATGATTTATATTTAGATGTCGGCTAGTCAGATGACTATAAACACTAAGTAAGGCTCTATTGGCAACGGATGAGGCATTTGGACACCCAACTAATCTGCCAAGCAAAGTGATCATTAGAGATGTTTCAGGTACACATACGACATGAAATATTTTTGTTTTAGATTGCTATAGAGATATTATAGATTTTAATAAGAGTACTTGAAATGCCATTCTTTGTATTTGAATTGCAGAATTAAATACAAATGTTGATGGTTCCTCAAGCAAGGTCCAAGCTAGAAGGCCTTGAGATATGATTGCTTACAATAACATCTGATTTGTGTGGTAATTGAGATTGGTAGGAAAGCCATTTATTAAAAATGAAATGAAAACGAATTCATGTGAAACCATACATCACATAGAATGTAAAATGTCCAGATATAAAGATTTTTGTTTTTTTGTTTATTAATTTGGAATTTTCATGCTACCTGATAAACACGTCATTTTGTAATGTTATGTGTGAAAAGCAGACATTAATAGCATTTAATTGTCATTCCACAAAGTCCTACTATCAGATGAGCATATTAAAAATGTATGAAAATATATATTTGAAGTATGAATGAAACTGTTTGGGTCAGTTGCATTAATTAGTAGTACAATTCGTACAGTAAAATACAATTAATAATGGAAAATTAAAATAGTTTAATCACTAAGGTTTGGAGTAGTTTCTTCTGGACTGAACGTTTTTAATAAATGGCTTTACAGGACATTGTTTTCTAGTATGTTTGCAAAGTGGAGACAGTTTAAATGTGCCAATTGAAAATATGAATTTTTGTCATACCGTTGGTGGGACTCAATACATTGGATTCTAGTAGAAAATGATCCCCTTGGATAGCCCACATGTTCAGAATTGATTTATAATTTTGTATGCTTTATTGTGATGTCTGCACAACAGTAAAATTAAAATAAATGAAGATTATTTGTGTTTGCATTGATAGCCATGGATCATGGTTCTCACCTATGGAACATTTTCAGGATATATTTGATAAAGCATCTGCAAGTGTTTCACAAATCTTACACTATATATTTGAATGTGTTTGACTTTGAGTATCATAATTGGGATAGTTATGGTTGTATTATTTTGAAATGTGGTCCACTTTTACTAAACATTATATCCCTGTCACTAATGGTATGCCATGCTCCATAAAGTGATTAGTAGGGATTCAAAGTAAATAGATGTGAAAGAAATTGTAGTATTTTCAGAATTGCAGCGCTTGTATGAAATCTAGTTTGTGAAACTGTTCATCATCATGAACAGGCTTGAAAAGAGTTACAAGAAGAAAGAATGTCAGTAAGACGTTTGGAACGAAGGTTAACTCTAGATAAAAAATGACTTTGCAATTGGAATCCTTCTAAGAATCCGTCAAAGTTCTTACTATGGAACAAAATAAAACTTTAGACACTCACAATTTCAAAGAAATATCTTCTAAAGGCAATAATAGATGATTTGGTGCAACCTGCAATCATGAAGGAACTCAGACACCCTTTAGTTTGCTTGATGGTAAAGCTGTGGAAGAGATGTGTAACGTGTGTGTCCATTTTGCAGATGTCATCTCACGGTTCTCTCAAGATCCTCACTTGATTTGAACTGGGTTAATAATATGAAGGCCACCAGAAAGGAATCAAAAAAATCTAAAAGTGATCTATAAGGTGCTGCACATGCAGTAGAGTTGATGGAGTTCATCCATCCTCATTGGTGAAGGTAGTGATACATAAACAATGACAGAGCTGAACTAATCACAGACAGAACCCAGATTTCAAGAATCAAATTAGGTCCCTTCTAGAAGACTAGCTCCACACCCCATTACATTTTTAACAAGGAAAGTAGATTAAAAGAATACTAAACTCCACAGAGCCAATTTAATTACATTTTATTTACCCTGCAGACTTGAAGGTGCAGATGTCTTTAACAGAAAGCTGTATGTTGTGCATCCCTTGTAAGTTCTAGTCAAGGGTGCCCAACTCTTGCGCAATCTGTAGGAACACTTTATGATTTATGATGTAATTGGATCCTGAAAGCTGCTGAAAAATGTATTTCAGTCTGCAGTCACATTCCACTTTCCCATAAAGTATGCATGCATGAACGATGCACACCTTTGTATGGGCTTAGACAAGAATTAGATCGTAGAAAAAGGTTATGAGGCCAACACAGTCTATCCTTTTTCTGCCCCCTCCTCTTGACAGACAGACCGTGTAAAGTCTCAAGCTTACTTGATAAATTCCGTATGTTACATGCACTTTTTAAAAATTAATTTAACTCTTTTATCTCCTCTACTTGCACTGGGAAATGTTTTCCCCATCTGCTAAAGTTTACTTCTGAGCATCCTTCCATTGATGGTGCCAGGGACATCTCAGCTATGGCTCTTATGTATTACCCATGATGCACGAAGGTGACCAGAGCTGGTAATCTTGCATATATATGGTGGCCACTAATGCAATGTTGTTTGATGTGGTCATAATTTCAACACTAATATTATTGGTAGGTCAGCATGATTTTTACTGAGTATAAATAGCTCTTATTACAGAAAACGTTAGAGACGCCTGCACAGATAGATACCTAGACAGATCATCAGACAGACATGCCCCTATCTGGAGATAGCTAAGCATAGGTCATAGCTCTGTTACTAGGAGAAACCTTTACAACACTGCTGATACCATCCAATACCTTTACCACACAGCCTGTACCACACAGGTCAGTTTTTGTGCCTTTACCAATCCTGCCTTTAACACACGTGGTAGGTATTGGTAAGGAAAAAAACAAATATATATATAAAACCATACATAATTCAGCAGTTAGAGTTACCTCAAGTAACTATAACTCGCGCCCTAATGTAACTATAACTCCCACCCCGCCATGCACAGCTTCCTCATCAATAATTTTACAGTAAATGTTGTGCAGTGATATTATCAATGATGTCATAGAAGTTGTCATGAGTGATGTAATATGTGGGGAATTAGCAGTTCATGCCTCACAAGGAGTGTGGCTATTCAAAAAGGAAGCAACAAATAATCCTGTTGCAGCAATCAAGTTCCCTGAAAGTGTGGTGGTTGGGTCTCAATGAGAGATAAACAAAGTTAAGCTGACTTACTAAAGAAATCTCTGCTTTGAATCCCTGAATGGTGATGAATGCAAGATGAAGTGATATAGAAGCAAAGCAGGATTGATAAAGCTGGGCTCAGCTCAAACAGAGATATGGATGCCCCTTTATAATTGGAAGAGATAAAGACGGTAATTATAGACTTGAAATCAGGATAAACCGCAACTAGTTGTGGGCTCCCTTCTGAGATGTATGCCAGTTGTTCACAATATTGCACTTCAAATTAATATCAATGTGTCAGGCAGCAAAAGAATGTGGTTCTTTACCTTCACTAATAGGGAAGCTATAATAATGACATTGCTCAAACCAAATCGAGACCCAGTGGAAGTGTTCTCATACCACCCATTATCAATGTTGAATCTGAATTGCTAATTTACCAGGTAGAGTTCTAGGGCCTGGAATATCACCACTGCTACCTGAGTTTTCCAAGTCATAAGTAGCTGGACATCAGATATGAGATTAGTAGCAGTGGTGTCCATAGACATGGAGAAGGCTTTTGCTATCCTAAATTGGAACTTTGTGATCATGATCCTGTGCATGATGGGCTTTGGCACAGAAATTATGTAATTGATTTGATTACAGTAGTCAAACCCAGTTGCAAGGGTAAAAACAGAGGATGCTACTTGACACAATACTGATACATCATGGCTCTTGCAATTGAGCCACTGGAGGAAAATGCTTCAGCGGGAGAGTATCCACAGGGGATCAAAATTGGGAACTGCATACTCACAATTTTTAGGTCTCGCCTAGCGATGCAGCGCAAAGCGCTGCTCGCTATACGAGATCTATTGTTGCCGATTTTTGGTCGGAAGCGGGACAGGAGATGTGCACGCGCATGGTGCGAGCAGGAGTTGTAATAACGCCGCAAGCCGTACGCGTGCACATCAACTGTCTGTGCCGAAGCTTAACAGACAGGAGATGTGCACGCGTACGGCTCGCGGCGTTATCACAACTCCTGCTCACACCATACTCGTGCACGTCTCCTGTCCAGGCGCGGCAGGGCCTGCAAGCAGCCATTCAAGTTTTAAATAAATGACATCTATCCTACATTTGAGTGTACCCGATGTGTTAGCTTGTTTTATCCTTCGCTTGGTGGAACCGGGAGGGTGCAGGGCCTCCTCGATGCTGCCAGGTACTTGTTGCTAATACTGTTTGTGATTGCTGTGCTGAGAGTTTCTTTCACTCTGTTGGTGCAATAATCCAGTTCCGGACAAACTCGTGATTGTCAGGCATGGCGCATCAAACTGTGTACCAAGCGCTTTGTGCTCGTTGGGACAGTGACAGTTTATGTTGTGGTTGAGCTGTTGCTTCTTGGTTTTCCCTTCCCCTGGTTGCATTGTGAGCGCGGCCTGGGGTTTAGTCCGCGGTGTTCCGATGTGCCTGCCTCCAGGCTGGGCCCTTACGGGCGCTAGCTCGAGAACCGTCGCAGCTCCAGGGGCGTCCTGAAGCCAAGGACAGAAGCTAGTCTGCTGGCCCAGCCCTCAGGTACGTTATTTAGTTTGCTAATTCACTAACGGGGACCACATTTATTTTGGTGCCGAGGCCTATTTTCTGTCCCAGTGCGACACTGTATTTGCTCGGGCTCAGTCGGTCTCACTGACTGGTGCAGGGTCTCACCGTTTCTTTGGCCTGTGGCAGTGGATTCTCTGACTTTAATACACCTGGAAGCCATATTCTCTCTCTTGCTATCTATTTCCCTTTATCACTTTATTTCAATATGGGTTCAGAATACATGCCTATTTGACGCTTGAATTATTAGGCCCCGATTATGAATGCGGTGAAACTCGGGAGAGCGGGGTGTAGTACTAACACGCCACCTTATTATCGATGCCCTGGGTGGTTGTCCTATCCTAAGTTTGCAGGTGAAAAGTGGGGTGTTTTCCTCCCCTAATTCGGCTAATATTACATTTTTTTAGCACATCACTCCAATAAATTTTGCAAGATGTTTGCTGATTAATCAGCCAAAATTACAGGAAAGGAGGGGGCAGGAGTGAGGGACTGCATTAAATAAGCACCTTAGGAAATAAGGGCACGTGCCATTCTATATCAAGGCTTAGATATTAATCAGGTAGGTAGCTTTCTTATTTCAGTGCATCTTACGCAGTTACTTCTCGTTTTGGCATTTCGATCTTTAATTATTTTATATATTATTTTCCGACGAATATCCCTTGCTATGGACTGCAGCCCCTCGAGCTGCAGTCCCTGATTTGCAGGTAGCTTGCATGGAAGGATGCTCTGGCGTCTGAGTGGGCTTGTGTTGTGAGCTGGAAGTGTGGTTGCGGACATGAAGAATAAAATCTGAGTCTGTAGTGCAAAATGAAACACCCAAATCAGTAATGTGTTTCAAAAACGTTAATAGAATCAGTTTAATGTAAAATGTCTGCAGCTCAGAATGTGCGTGACATCTGCAGAGGTACTATCTTTCCTGCAATGAACCATACATGTGCAAAACACATTCATATAAATCTCTCCTTTGTGCTACTCGCTTTTCATTGTAGAAAAACAAATCATATGTACGAAAAGTGTTTAAACTGCAGCTATGCTATTGTCATGGTAGTCCCTGGCTTTGAGGGGAACTTCTTTTTATGAGGATGCGCTCCTTGTGAAACATGGGTGAAGAGGGCTGGCTGATAGCCCCTGTAATGAAATGGTTTATCACAAGACCTTAAATACAATTTGAAGCTTCTTTTTAGGGAATTTCACTTGTACTGAGGCAACAGCTCATCCTTACCTATATGCACCATCATGGACTCTTAAGGCAGAAGCATTGGCAACGCCAATAGGTTTCACCTATGCAAGATCTATTGGCTTTGTCAGTTTTGTTTTACCTCGGGTGTACAGCAGTGCTAAAAGTAAAAAATAAAAAAAATCAAGCATTGGCAAAGCCAATTGGTCTTGCCTTATGTGAGATCGATTGACTTTGTCAATGTTTTTTAGGTCAAGCCTAGCTGCAGCGCACGTGCGCTGCTCGCTCTGTGAGGCATCATGTATTAAGAGTATGCACTGGAAGCCCCGCCCACTCTCCGCCCATATTTGTAATTGGGTTGTGTCATTGTCCTTCGTAAATGCTGGCTTCTGATTCGTAAATAGGCTTGTTAGTCTCTCCTTGGTACCGCCTTGTCTGCATTTACCTTCCATAACGACTGGACCTTTTACTGTTACACGGTCTGCTTTATAAGTTGGTGAGCACTATTTTCTTTAATGCTCTTCCCCTATTCCACCCTTGACATCCTTCTTTAATACTCTCCCCATATTCCACCCATGACATTGCAGCACCCGCCCGCTTTTATATTATTAATGTATTTATTTACTTTACAGTGCGGTGTGCTTCAACTATAGCAGCCAGGCTTATTTATTTATTTAATTTACGACGCGGTCCGCTTTCAAGCGGCTACGTGCCTTTAATAGCTATTTATTTAATTTACGGCACTGTCCGCTTTCAAGCGGCCATGCACCTTTATTTTTTTCTGAACTTGCCCATTTTAAAATGTATTATTTGCTTATTTATTTTGCAAGCACGGCATGCATTTATTATAGTGGCCACGCACCTTATTTTCCCCTGGAGAAGCAGCCAATGGTAGCCCCACATCTTTTTTCAACAACACCCCCCTCCATAGCCGTCGGAACCGGAAGAAGGCATCTCCGTGGCAACCGGGAGCTGCGAGCAGTCCCATTCGGAGTACGATTTCACGTCTATGGGTAAGTAGAAATGCTTGTTGTACAATGCAATAGGTATCGCATTTACGCGAGTTTCAGCTATTGGAATTGTAAATGACAATGCCTTTTATATTTTGGTATTTAAAACATAAATAAAAGGCATTTTCATTTACAATGCCAATAGCTTAAACACGCGTAAATGCGAGACCTATTGCATTGCAAATGCTTGTTCCTATTTGCAGACAATGTGTTGCTTTAGGTCAGTATACGCATGATATGCTGGGAGGTGAGCCAAAACAATCCAGAAGTTTAATATATACGTGACATACTTGGAGGTGAGATAGCACTAACACATATCTGCACAAAACAACATAAAAACCACCACCCACTTAGACTAACAGACACAGATAAATACTGCTGGATCCATGTCCTGCTTAGAATAGATATAAATGTGGCATGCATGCAGGCAATAACACTATGGTGCATGCTAGTTTCACGAAGATATCAAAGATGCCAGACACACGTATGTGGACAAGGGCAGACATAAAAACTGTTGGGGATCTGTGTGACATCAATTCAATACACATATTACAACATTTGAAACTCTGCAACACTTATACTCTATTCCATCATGTTGTTTCCAATTTATAATGAGTTAATTAGAACCTTTAAAACAAGGAACTTTGGATCTGACATACCACATACACATGAGGCATTTATGATAATGCTTGTTCTGAGTACTTTGATATGGGCAAAAACCCAACTCTGTTAAACATAACAAAAACATGTCTCTAGTAACATGCATGTGAAATGATTGATGACAGACGTGGATGAGAATTTAAGAGACACAGACTGGCAGTTATTAACAGGGTACCTGAGATCGGTGTCTTGAATGCCAGATTCAAGTTAATCCAACACCGCACTTACTTAACATGCAGTTGGGTACCAAATGTTCTCAACATTAACTGACACATCCATGAGATGTTATTTTGAATATGCTTATTTAATGCACACGCTATGGTCATACACATAGCGCATTACTGATCCAAAATAGCCTGGATAATAGAACAGCTAAACTGGCAATACAATAGCCTGTAATCTTACAGCGTGACTGCTGAAACCCATGGCCCAGACTAAAAAGACTAAATATGGCAGCAAATTTGTCCAAAATGCAAATAGCCATGATTTGGAAGCCTAATATTGCACCAACAGTAAAAAATGGAAAAGAGAAGTCTACAAATGGGGGGATGCAGAAACCTCGGTTATGACTACACAACAATGGGTTAGAGGATGATCCAGCCAGGTAACCAACTGGAATATGAAATTCCCTAAAGTAACAAAAAAAGATGATAATGGACCATCCTGAATAATCAGAATGAGACGAAAAATGGGCCAGGATTGAGCAACTACACAAAGGCATTGCCTGATCCATTAAGTCTATATTATTTTACATGAATGCGATGTGTAAAGATTTATTTCACTTGCATATCAATAATTGAAAGGTACACAAATATGTTTAATTAACTATTTAATTAAACTTAATATATTAAATTACATTTTGTTTATGATTTTTTTTTTTTTAAATCCCACCTAAAGTAAAATATTTATATTTACTGACTAAATATTAAAAATTACAAAATGTTGTGTATAGAATTACTTTTAAATGATTTAATTATTTTTTTAAAAACCTGTTACATTTATTTGAAAAATTTAAAAAGATTATTAAAATATTTTACTATCAAATATTTTGTATTGATATGCATTGTTTTTCTAACATTAAGTTACATTTATGTATACATTTTAAAAGTCAAAATATATTAATTTATTTAAACATTATTTCTGATGGGGTTCTATTCTAAGTCCCTGCCTCCGTTGCTTTCTACAAAAGAGTGTTGCAGTACCAGTGGTTGGATGGCCATGTATAGTGCTGGAGTTACTCCAGGTCTGAGCTGGAGTATATTTACTTCTGTTCTGAGTCCTTTTACATGTGTAGGTTTTTCACCTCTAAATTTCCCCTTGTGAATAGGCCCCTCATCACACAGCAGAATCATTGACGTTGGACTCTCTTATTCAATATTTATGGATAGCTACAGAAAATCAGCCACAACTATATTTTGTAGAATACTTGTCGTCTTTGCGTATAGTTATCTACACCAGAACTCTGTCGACCATCTCTATCTTGGGGCTTGGAATTCTTCATCTATAATAAATCTGACAACTTCCAGTGAACACAATCAATGGGGGCCATTTTGAATTTGGTGGAGTCCTGATGTAAATTGGTAGGGCTCCCTCCTGGCCAACACAACGAGCCTCTATCCCATTAAGAGGTGGGAGATCACCAAGGGTTTCTGATGCTGGAATCTCAGATGGTTCCACTGTTGGAACTTCTTGAGCTCATCAACTGCAGGGGTGCTGGGTCACAGTGGCGGATGCCCTTTCTAATTATGGCAGGGTCATCATCACTCCACTGATTTTCCCTGCTCAGGCCACTATACAAGGCATGAGGTACAAGGGCAGGAAAAGAGAAAAATATCCCTGCTACACAGTGTGTCAATGACATTTGTTTTGTTCTCGTTCAGCAATAAATCCCCACTTTGAGGGTTTGTTGATGAGATAGAAACAAGAATGCCAAGTGAGCCTCAACAACATGCATTAGAAGGATAAAAAGAGTAGTAGTAAATAAACAAGTGACAAATACAAGATCAAATATTACATCATGGTGAGGGGAGATATAAGTAATGAAGGAAGACATGGCTCATCACAAGTTTAATGTAAGAAAAGGAAGATACTGTTATGAGATGCTCAACTACTCTATGGGCCACATATTCCAATCCTGGGCTTCCTGGTTGATGTTATTAGTCTAACTGTCAATACCCTGCAGTCGTGGTGTGAGTGAGAGAATAATGAAGATAATGACAAGGCTTCAGGCATTACCTTACTGAATAGAGAGATCAAGAGTTCTGTGAGAGTAGTTGCAGATTAGAGCAGCAAAAGAGTTTGTAGGGACATGTTCATTTAGTGTAAACTGAGGTGGTATTTCACAGTTGAAGAGGAGAGTTGGTTGGTTGGTGAAAGACTAAGTGACATGTGCATGCATTAAATGACTTGCGGGTTTGAGGATGCTAATGTGGAGGGTTATGAATTGTATGAGAAGACTCCCAGAGTTTAGATAGAGGAAGGATATGTGAGACAGAAACATGCTCTTAGTATCAGTAGGCATTGTGGTGGATCAGTTTGAAAATAGCCTGCTGGGTGTTACCATCACTTAGGACCAACTGTCTACACCAGTGACTATCCCCCTATGTGACGAATCGTTCCCTATACAGTCAGGGTCAAGATTTGTAAGTAGCAGGTGTGCGCTCCAAACCAGGGGGCGGTAGATCATTTCCAGTAGCTTGTCCCACATTGTGAAGCTCACTCCTACAACAGCTCAGGGCATTACCCTCTTTCTCCAGCTTCAAGGCAGCCTTGAAAAACGTGCCTTTCCTCCATCATTATTAAGACTGGCACCATGAGATCTCTGTCAATTTAGTGAGCACCTTGTCAATGCCATTATTTATGTATGCATCCATCCATTACTTACTCATTCACAACAGCACAACATGGATCAGCAGCGGTGGAACTGGATCCATTAATCAAAAGCCAAGCAAGCCATTTGAGAGTGACACATTGGTTTTTGATTTCAACACTTCATTCTAGGATCATGATCTATGACATGCACATGGCATACAGATACAACAATGTAACCAATACAAGACTAGCCCCTTACCTACTCTAAAGATCAAATCATCTTCAATGGGGTTCTCTTTCCTTTTGCTGGTGCTGTACATGCTGGCCGGCCTCTTCACAGCTTTTTGCTTCACATGTCCACTCCCAGGTGACTTCACCCGCCTTTTAACCCCCTCTGTGGTGGGTGACACGTCCGTGGACTTCACTAACTTAAGCCTGAATGGGCTTCCCCTTATATGCTGATCATAGAGTCTTACTGAGAGAGTGAAGTCCCCTTCATTTGGAATTGTGTACAAATATTCGTAAGTGCCATTTTTGTTGTCCAGTATTTCGCCATCAGATACACTACCATCGGGTGTACTTAGTTCAGCTGTGATATAGGCACTGCCAGATTTACAGAGTTCTCCATCCTTGTCCTTAGTGGTAATTGTGAGTGACATTGGCTGGCCAATCACAGTCTGTTTAAGGCCTTCACCTGTGGCCACTGTTTCAAAGGCCACGGCGTTAGTGGTCAAAATCGTACCCAGATTGTGAATAGACTTCTTGACCCCTTCGGTTTCCACAATGAAGTCCAGCTGGTCATTCTCATGTGGCTGCAGTGGCATCTCCTGACTGGCCAGGTCATTCAGCTTCTCACTCATCTGCTTTTTAACCAGTAAGACCTCAGTCTCTGTCCCGTGGTTGAGTGACTGGGCGGTGAAGCTGCTACAGCTTTTAATGTTCTCCTGTCCCTCCAGCAAGGTGTCCAGCTGAGTTTGAAGAACCTGAGGAGATGGCAAGATAATGATTACCAATATGACAATGTGGTACATACTACTTCCAACAACACAACACCCGGAGCATAATAACTGTGGTTGTTGATCAGACTTTACTTTATCTGTTTTCACAAGTCCAAAGAAACATTGTTGTATTGTTGGAGTTTAGATTTGGTAAGAAACAACATCGTTATGAACAGCAGAATATGGGCATGTTTGGAGGATAATGTTCACAATAACACAGTAGTGTTAGTGTAACATTTCCTAGTTAATTCAGCCATTTAACTTTGCCCAAAGTGGCCCAACTTTCTACCTCATGTTTTAATCCTATAATTAGATATTATTATTATAATTCCCATGTACCATAATCCCCTTGGTTATGTTATAAGGGGATGTCTGTGCTAAAGTCCTTTCTATGCAATCTTTTACCATTCAATTGATTGATATCCACTTTGTCATAATGTCACAGCAATGTATCATGCATGAAAGACAAACTTCATAACATCTTCAGGACTTTTCTCAACACCATACTCTGTCTATTTCGTTTCATTGAAACACTAGTTTCTGTCTGCTTCCATGGTCTACTTTGAGTAAGGAAATGAAGGGGTAAAGGTTAGAGGTCTAGAATCCCGCAGGAGCCTCTTTATTAGCATAACTGCACAGACACATAGAATGCAATGGCAGATCTGGGCTACACGGCCCACCCAATCTCCCCAACGCCCAGTGCCTACTTTTAACACCAGGACCCGGCTTGGCCTCCAGCTTTCAGCTTGCTCACCTAGTTCTATTGTTCATCTGTGTTTAATAAGCCCTGTTCATGCTTGTTAATATTCAAAACACTAAAATGTCACTTTAGACAGTAGGCAAACACTTGTTCCAGTCCTACATTAGTGTAATGTTGCTCCACTGCTGCTTGACAGTGCTTTTCAAACTACCATCCTGTAACACATATAACAGGTTTCTTGTGGTGTGGAAATGTACTGTCTATCTCAAGAGTTTACACAGGCATCAGGACACATAGTTTTGATGCGAAGATATAAAAAAAAAAAACATTAGTGAGGAAAACATCATAATGTTTTCATTTGTTCGTTTTCCTTTCAGTACTTTGTATTGTGCATGTATGTATAATGTGTTATTTGTATAAAGTGAGTTTAGCCAAAAGGCAAGGATATAACTAACCACTGATTGGGAGGTAGCTGGCTTCTGGAAGGGGATGTGTGCTGTTACATCATTGTGATACAAGGTTCTTTAAAAAGGCGCATAGCAAGACAATATTCGCTCACCCACCATCTCTTGTTAACAGGGTACAAATCCCTGTATCCTCATGTTCCTTTCTTTTTTCTTTCACAGTATTGGCACTTTCCCACACCCCCAGTCACTTCCTTTTAACCCCCTGCACCCCTTGTGCATTTTTTCCTCTTATCATGTCTTTGCCGTGAGATTTTCCCATGAAACTGCAGGGATTTTTTAAACTCTGAAAAAACGAAGGGCCTCATTTAGATCTTGGCAGAGGGGTTACTCCGTCACTACAGTGACGGATATCCCATCTGCCGAAATATAAGTTCCATAGGATATAATGGGATTTATATTTCGGCAGACGGGATATCCGTCACCGTTGTGACAGCGTTGGGGAGAGGGTGTAGCCTTATGGCTAGAGCAGTCGACCTCGAAGCTGGGGAACCGTGTTCGAGTCTCTGCAACGAAGCTCAACATCCTGTGATTCTGGGCAAATCACTTTATCTCCTGTGCCTAATAAAAAATAAAATGTGTCCTTCTGTAATGAAACTGGTGCTCATGTAAAGCACTGTGATACCTGATATCCTCGGGTCTAGTTTGCGCTATATAAAGCTCTTAAAAATTTTTTTTTTTTTAAAAAGAGTAACCCGTCCGCCAAGATCTAAATCAGGCCCAAAATCTCCAGTCATTACAACCAACTTTTGACGAATATTTTCAATGTTTTTTTGTTTTGCCATGTTTTTGGATGGTATTGTCCTTGTAAGTGACACCACTAAACCTTCTGACCCAATGATGAGAAGTCCCCAGTGTGGCAGACGCTATCATGTTTAGCACAAAATTTGCATTCAACTTGGCAGCATGTCTTAGAGTTTCTTTAGATAAAGACTCGCTTAGGCACCAATTGTATTGTCTATATACAATCTCCTATGTGGTGCCACTGCTGCTGCTGATGTGATGATAAATACATAGTGCCTCAGAAGATGAAATGTAATAGGGTTATTCTTGTACAGTTCAGCCAGTCATGCTTGAGCAGTGTTTGCACAGAACTGGTTTACTTACTTTGTGTTTCAGGCCATAGTTCACCTCCAGTTCCATAAGAAGAACACTCTTTCGCACGTTTAATGTCTTTTGGAGCTCATCAAAAGTTGAGTGAATTTCATCTACAATGCTGGCCTTCTGATTGACTAATTGATGGATGATTTCAGACACCAACCGAAGTGCACTATCAATGTCAGGAAGCCTGTAGAAAAAGAACACAAGCAACATATTAATGTCAATAGATACACATATCAATAATATGCTATCAACATGGGCATTACTCTTGAAACAATTAATATTAATCTTGTAATACAGTACTCATTGATTGTACTTAGTAGAACTTTGAAAAGTCTGACTTGACAAAAAATCTGGAAAAACTAGAGAACATCTCTCTATTTTACTTCTTTTCTGTGGCACCTATATAGAGAAATGGGTCAGGCTTTGACTGGTCATTGTGATATTCAAGAATTTCTAGGGTGGGCTGTAAGCTAGGTTGGCTGCTTTCAGAGCATGATGGGCTGCCATGACACAACCAGGCCCCCATACCACTATTTTAGTCATAGCCTCCTGCAGTGTGGGTCTGGAATGGACATTTGTGAATGGGATGATTTTAATTTCCAGTCCGGCCTTTCAGATATACGACTTTTTGTCACCTAACTAGCATAGAGACAAGCTGGCTTAGTAACATGAATTATACAGAAAAGAGGTAGCTTCAAGGTTACAGACTGTGGGCATCTTGTGCCTTCCATTAAAAGGCACTCTTCTTCAGCTTAAAACTTCCATGAGTAGCACAATAGGGCATGAACAAGTGTGAGTTGCTGCCAATGTTTATAGTGCCACTCACACTATTAGGCCCAGGCTCCATCATTATTGCAGTTCCAGCATCCCCATAGCTCGCTTCAGTAAATGAGGCGACAGCATCTGTCTTCAGCTTGCCTCCTTCTCTAATGCCTTCTTCTCTGGAGGGTCAGTGTCATACAAAATGTGGAATCAGTAGCTCGTCTTACTTCAGGACTGCACCCAGCCCAATACATTCAAAAGGACTTTTCTGTGAGCTTTCATTTGGCTTGAAAAAGCTTGTTCTGTACCTTTCAAGTAGTGCTAATCCGTTCTCCATTAATCACTGCTACTGTCAACCAGAAATTATCTATGCTTTCTCTACCGTATCATCCTGCCTGAAAACCTTTATCCCTGTAGCTCTGCATTGCCCCATTCCCGATGCTCAGTGACCAGAGGACCCTATAAAGAGCTCAAAGTGAGTCATTAATAGAGGCGTCATATTCACAGAGAGAGATCAGGGAGGAACGTATTCTGGGGAGTGCGGTTTCTGCCTTCAGCATCCAACTGTTCCAGTCCATCCTGTAAGGAAAAAGCATTTAACTCCATTAGGATAGCGAAAACAGATGGCTATATGTCTTCAAAAGAGGACAAATCTAATTTTCCCGAAGCAGTTCAGAGTTCATCAATTTAATTTCAGTACGGATTTGAATTATTATAGGATCATGTGTGCGGCTCCAGGAAGCTCTACAGAGTCATATGCACATCTTGCAAAGGATGGGAAAGCCATTTCACTTCAATTCTGTGTCTTTTTATTTACATGCTATTCTTATATTTAAAATGTTTTATGTTATGTTGTAGATTATTTCATGTTATATTAAGTTATGCTATGAGTTTGGTAAACTGCTTATTTTTTAATTTTTTACCAAAGGTCATCTTGCTACTGCTGAAGTGCTGTGGTTTAGATGCTACTTCGAAGAAGGACCAAGGACCCTCTTTCAAGGATTACAGGGCTCTTGAAGGTGTGAAATGTATATTTTTAGTTTGCAGGAATTAACGGCCATGTCCATGAAGTGTTTTGTGCGCAATGCACATAGAGTTGAAAACCACATGCTACTCCATGGTCAACCAATGAGAGAGTTGAATGCCTGGGGGAGGAAGGGGGAAACATGGTTGCAGCTTGTAGCCCCT
This sequence comes from Calotriton arnoldi, assembly GCA_963921515.1. Lineage (NCBI taxonomy): Eukaryota > Metazoa > Chordata > Amphibia > Caudata > Salamandridae > Calotriton > Calotriton arnoldi. Next base: position 1,790,479 of record CAWUFW010001379.1, read on the forward strand.
TTCTGAGGCCATTGGTACAGGAGATGCCAACTTTCCTCCAGGATACGAAGGATGTGTTACACCTCTTGGTTGATGTGCAGTTCAACGTGGAGACCAATTTTCTTGGCCTCTATTGATGTAGAGTCGCTGTACACCTGCATACCACAGGACCACTGTAGAAACCTTACTTAGAGACAGAAATCTTGACGCCCTTACACCGGTGTCACGAAGTGCCTGTCCATACGCTAGAGGAGGAGGAGAACAGTGATCAGATGCCCTCTTATGTCTCTCCTGTTCTTTACTTGCAGTCGCCGTGGGACATACAAAGACTGGACTATAGCGGTCCCTTTAATTCTGCAGCTTCTCCCGTCCATGTGACCGGGTCACATGACCCAATAGGAAGTCCGAGTGAGAAAGAGGAATACCTCTTAAGCGGACTCACGAACCGGAAGAGCGTTGCCTACTTCTGGAACCAAGGCTGCATCGTGACCGGAGGAGTAGCAGTCGAGCCAAAGGAAGAAGACCCCTCCACGACCTTTGAAAAAAAGACCGACTCGGCGAGACCAGAACCTGACTCGAGGAACCAACCCGACCTCCGTGAAAGGGAGCCGGACCCCATCCGGTACCACGAGCACGCCAGCCACACCCCAGGATGAGTGTGGCTCCCTGAGGTACAGGCCCGAATCCGGGGGTGGTTAAAGAAAGGGGACCCGGGCGCTAGGCCCCTTAATAAGGAGGGATGGGTCTAACGTGCTAATACAAATCCCACTGCACGAGTTCACTACCCCATGGTGACGGTCCCGGTGTTGCTCCCTCACACCCTACCCCCTGTCTTATTGTGTGCCGAGAACACAAGCGTGACACCCGTTTGTTTTTCTCCTTTTTATTATTTTCTACATGACGATTGTCCTCACCTGACCTCGGGAGAAGAGGAGGGATCCTGGACGCCATACATCATCCCCTAATTAAAGAAAGGAAGGTCTGTCACGCCGGAAACAGAACCTTGTTGTACCCTAAGAGAGATTGAAATAAAGTCCTCTTATACTCACCTCTCCAACATTGGCTCCTCGTGGTTTTCTACAACCGGTCTCCTTCATTATAGAGTGTGCACACTTGGCTATGAAGGAAAACATTTTCCAGTTTGAGGACTGCCTATACCTTCAAACGTCCAGAACTTCGATGGGCAGTACTTTTGTCCCCAGCCTGGTGAATTTGAACATGCACTCCTTTGAAGTAGAGTGCCTGAAAATCCGTATTGCTCCCATATAGCTGTGAGCAAGCGGTATATCGATGACATTTTTGTCATCCGGCACGGTGATGCCACTTCCATCACAGCCTTTCATCACTTATGAATTTACTAAAGAACGCCTCCCATTTTTGGATTTGCTTATTTTTCCATCCTTTGGATCCATAGAGACAGAACTGGATAAGAAACCGATGGCATGGAATGCCTTACTATCATACACGAGCTATCATCTAAGATCTCTGAGAGACAGCCTCCCTTTTGGACAATTTTTACAGCTGTGGCGCTATTGTTCTGATGTTCAGAAATATAAAGCACATGCAGAAACTTTGTACTCTCACCTGTTAGTTATGCAATATCCACCAACTCTTATACACAAATCAGCAAAGAGAGCAAGAAACAACAACTGTGACGCACTCCTAGATGTCCGTCCACCAATAGTCTACAGGGCGTTTGGTGTGCATTAACACATTTTGCAGTTTCTCTGGTTTGTTTAAAAAATCTATCAACAATAACTAGCTACATTGTGAACAACGGGATCATATCCATTCCATGCTCACTGTTTGCCTTCAAATGCAGAGGAAATCTGAAGGACCTGCTGGCACATACTAGGCCTAGACCCACTAACATCAACAGACAGAACACACTTTGGCGCTGCCACCTGTGAAAGGGCATTTTTCATGTGGATCGTGTGGGGTCTGTGCTCAGACGTCACACTCTACACAAATTGACATTGGTACGACAAAACCCTGGGAACAGAGACAGCATACAAATTGTAACAGTGAGAGATTGATTTACCTTATTTCCTGTTCTTGCAGTCTCAAGTACGTTGGAATGACGACACACACAGTTAAGACTTAGATCGTGGAGCACAAAAGCACAATCAGATGCAACAAACAAGCTACTAAACTGTCTACTCATTTCATTGAAAAGGGACACCATGCAGATAAGTTACACTAGACAGTCCCTGACAAATCTAACATCCCACCATTTGTCACCAACATCACACAATACATTGTTAAGGAACAAAAATGGGTATATAGGTTACATAGTCATAGGAATGTTTTAAATGATGAAATTCCATGATCTTCCATCCCCGAATTACTTGTGGATGGTTCATAGTGTGGATCTGATCTGATAACATACTCACTACTACACCGGCCCCTTACTACTTGGTACAAACTTGTTTACAGAATTAGACGGACCTTTGTCCAGGGTACAACATGCCTTCACACACATGTTATGTGGTATGCACCCCTTGTGACTAAGACAGATGTACCCCTAGATAAGATGATGCATCATAGTTTTTGATGGTGATCTGACATGGACACGTCAGACAATATTTTGCCTCACTAATTATTGAGACTTGGTGTTATCTACACACTATCTTCTGAGTCTTGACTACAGATTGCGTGACTAAACTACGTTTCTCAGCAGTCCCGATAACATATGAACTGTGGAATTTCATTAGGCGGGGATTTAGATACTATAGCCCTGGTACCAAACGCGGTGCGTTTACTTCTATCCCCGCTATGCTGCCTCTATGAGGAATAGCCAACTATACATCAGGGGCAAAGCTGCTTGTGTACCTCAGAAAACTACACTTCCCAACATACCTTTGTCAGCAGCGCTAACATTACATGACTTAGGCGTTCATTTGACGTGTGGCTAGATGTAATAGCGTGGATATCTAACGCGCTGGCTTCTGGTTTCAACTTGAAATGCTAGTGGTCACTGGTGTTCTCACCACGCCGTCTTCTTGGTAAAAGTACCCATTAGAAACACATCATGCCGTATGTATGCCATAGATATGAAAAACTACATTTGCCAACATGCCTGTCCATAGCTCGGACAGTACATGACTTAGGAATCCATATGGTGTGGGGTTAGGTACTATAACGTGGATATTTAATGCATTTTTTCTGGTTATAACTTGAAATGGAAATGGGGCAGCAGATGCTCTCGCCACTCCGCCTTCATCGTAAAAATACCCATTAGAGATTATGGGCAACACCATATGCATGTAGGAAGAACTACAATTCTCAGCACCACTAGGGTCATGCACCCGTAACCAACATAACGAGCATAGTGTATCCAACAGCATGACACAAGAGGTTACGGCTACAGCTGCTGCACATTTCCAGGAAATGGATGCCTTTATAAGAGCGCTCAGCCAATGCCTCAGGTTATGCCTTTCCCCCGGCGTGGCTAGCGGCAACACTTTTGCATACTTCAAGGTAAGAGCACCGTTCTGTGCCGACAGTTATAACGCTCTCCATGGGTGCATGGTATTGCGCTACTTGGTACTCCTCGTGTAAGAACCAATGGAGCAATACTTCTCTTGTTATGATAAATATTACTACAATTTGCACATACGCGTGGCAAAATAGCAATTTTACATTGTAGTCTGTGGAGTGTGAGATTAGTTTATACAGTAGTACTCTCCAAGTATTTGGGTGTCACCTTCACAATTTGTTTTTAAAAACAGCGGGGTTACAACCCTTAAATACTGATGTTCTTACTTCCATCAATACATGTTACCTCGAATAGTTAGAAGTTACCTACTCCCCGTCCCTTCTGAGAGTGATGGACTACATATACTAAGTTTCCTGGGGCATAACTATAAGTGTAAATATGAGTTACCGATGCTGAAATGTTTTTTAAGAAATACCATGAGTTTCTCTTTGGTTCTTGTGCCAATCTCTTTTTTTTTTTTTTTTGTCTCTGTCCTTTCACTACTTCATAGGATAAAGAATACCTTGAGCACCATGCCAGGGTAGAGTTGAGGCATGATGCCTGACATTAACAGGTAAGCCCAACCTTTTTCCAAGAACAATTATGTGATATTTTTGATGGTTATAGATAAATCTTCATAACGATGCATAAAAGCTCTAAATGGGGTGGGCATGTTATGTGTGCTAAGGGGCTATTGTCAGTAATATGAGGTCTCATTAGATATCCATTTTCACTGACATGTTTCGAAATGAGCACACAATTGTTTGACCTAGTACTGTTTTGTTCACAAAATTGGTGGTTTTAATGAAAAAGTTACACATGCTCTTTATCAGGTAACCACCAGTGGATCGTTGATTACGTGGACTGCTACAAGACCACTGGTTATGTATACACCCTAGTTTACTCATTTGTTTTGTATATGAGTACTATATCACACAGAAGCTTTAACTATAGGTCCTGAAGAAGGCTGCCACACCTCTGTTGAGGGTTACAGGCTGAAACATGTCGACCTACCACTAACCTACCATTTGTGACCCAGAAACAGTATGAATCCCCTCCTGTGGGTCTTGGTTTTTACTCCTGGCCCAGGGACACACCAAAAAAGATATCTGTGCACCCTGTTGCTATTTTTAACTATCACATTTTTTATTTGATTTTGCTCTGCTGCCCTCATCACACTTAGCTCATTTAAGATATTTACTATGCCTTTTCTCAAAACATCCCTGAGCTCCTCCTCTCAGAGAGGGGGTTGTAGCCCGCATCATGACTAGGCATCACAGTGCAAGGAGGTTACCCTATGATGAAGCATGCCATCTTTGTGGGAGAGGGAAACCGTCCTTTAAAAGGGACAATCCACCATTACTGGGTCTTTCCTGTCCTGTTTGTTATAGAACCTGGGGATTTTGTTGTGGTTATTGTAGCTTCCCACCTTCAACAGGATCCCTGATTCTGCATTTTAACAGTCACTCAATTTTCTATCTTTCAATCATTAACCTGTCTTTTAGATCATTTTATTTTTTTGCTGTAAATATTTGCCCACCGTCTTATTGGGATTCGCTTCAATTAGTATCATCTGACATTCAATATTGGCGCAGGACACCTAAAGCATATCATTTACAACTCTTCAAAGGGCTATGGAGAGAAGGAAAATATACGCATTGCCTATGCACATGTTAAGATATGTATTAAAGCATCACATTATTCTACCAGTTAGAGGAGAGACATTATTTAGTAGCATTATAATCCCCTAGGGGTTCGAGAACATGCACACTCATTATTTTCTCCAGTGAAAAAAATGAATGGTGTTTCAACTGTTACACTTTATGGTATGGCTTAGGCAACAAAAGCATCTTTCTACAAAGACTGGATATTGCATAGGCTCCCCCCCCCCCACAACAATAATAATTTGGGGACTTGAAGGCTAACTATGCGTAGTTACAGCACTACATATTCTAGGCACCTCACATGTCACATACTGCTGCACATAAACCAGGTACAGACAGAGTATGCCAGGACTACCTCACACGGCAAGGCACAGCTATCATAAGCAAGGAATAGAGAATACTCATTTTTCCTTCTCCTCTGGATCAAGCTCTGAGGTGGATGCACACGCTGACAAGATACAAGAACAGCTGAAAGACAAATCACAACCACCTTTATCTGCCCAAGCCTCCTAGTACACCTCAGGAGGATGTTGTGGGGCCTAGTGAGGGACAAGGCGTAAAGAAGCCCATGCCCTACAATAGCAATGTTGCTATCTCTCCCTAATAACTCATCAGTGTCAAGGGATGTTGCACATCAGTGTCAAGAGGTGTCAAGGTGTGTTGAACACTGCCATAGGTGAAGAAATGCACTGAATCTCAAACAAAGCTACATTTTTTATTGACCCAACAATGACTTAACAATGAAAAAGATGATACAAGATGCATTAGTCCTTGATGCATGGAGAATTCTAAACTCTCAACAAAATGCCTTCCCACAGAGAACAAGCTCTTGTCAGCAAAAAGTAAAAATATGACAAGGAGGATTTCTACTGTTTGAGTTTTTTATTATTAGCACTTCACACTAAGAGGGTACTTGGAGTAGTTATTTTCTTATCCTGTCTGTTACTGATGTGTTCATGAATGTATACCTCAACAGAAAATAGCTCTTCTGTGCCTTTTACAGCAATCCGTTATTGAAAAGTGGAAACAATATTGCCTCATATCGAAGCAGCCATTATGATAGCATCAGTGTGATACCTGCATATAGAATCATCCACATCCACTGTACCTCTTTTCAATAGCATCCAGCTGGACCTGCAGAGCAGATTTGTGCTGCTCGACCACGTCTTTGAGGGGAACTGTGGAGTGCTCGGCATGCTCGCCTTCTGTGCAGTCCTGGCACATCGCTGTCTCGCAGGACTGGCAGTAAAATTCCATTACCTGAAACAAAAGGCAGAGCACAATTTGATTAGTCACTGACGTACTCAGCCCACCGCCAATATTGTACTGTAAACTCTCCAGAGAAAATCAGAGTTACTATCTCTGAGGGAGCAGAACATCAAGAATAGGATGAGCACACAACCTCACATGACTCTTATGACATCACCTGCAGGTATCATTTAGTGCCAGGCAAGTGGCCAGAAGATGTATGACCTCCGCTACCCTGGCAGAAAGCTGTCTGCCCTATTTGAAGATCCCTGCCTGGTGTGGGATTTCTAAAGCCTTTACTACAAAAAGACCAGAGCAGCAGCTTCAGTAAACGCTGTGTTGGGTTTGTTTCTGGAAAAACGTAATGTCCCTGACACACACATATTTTTCTCCCTGTGCTTGGGGGCCACTCACCGATTTCCATGTTACCAACAACCTCGCGTGGCACTCCTGGGCAGGAAAATCAACGAACAGTTGCCCCACCCTGCACATGGCGGGCAATCATCACTATAGATTGGCGGACTAGTAGCGGACAGGCTCCCAGGTTAAGGGTTTCCACTGGTGGAGTCGGCTCAGACTCTGCTGAAGTAAACCCAGCCATCTTCCCATGCGAATGGGTTGGAGGAACCCTGAAATTGTCGGGCTGGCTGCTCTGCCTGATTTAGAGGTGGGGAAACCACAGGATATCCATCTGCAGAAACTAAGCCATCTTTGCTGGCAGAAACCCTTGACCTGGCGATGCATCCACCACCAGTGGCGGCTCGCAGAGTTGGTGCTGCGGGGCAGTAGGGCGGGGCGGGGGAGGGGCTGGGTGGGGGGTAGTGGAGTCGAACATACGATGGGCAGGAGTAAAGTAAGTAAATAAATAAATAAAACTATTTACCTTGCGCTCGCTGCATCGCCACTCGGCGATGCAGCGAGTGCAAGGTGAATAGTTTTATTTATTTATTTACTTACTTTACTCCTGCCCGTCATATGTCTGACTCCACTACACCCCACCCAGCCCCTCCCACGCCCGCCTCACCGCCCCGCAGCACTCCCTCTGCGAGCCGCCACTGTCCACCACTGGACTGTCGGGTCATAATGGTGGTTGCCCTGACCATCAATTTTTTTTCCGGGACAGCCACACTTTACATGTATACCTGAGAATCCTAGAATATATCTCCCACATGATGGCCCCAGTATGGAAAATGTTTAAATGTTGCTGACACGCATGGAAATGACTCCCCGTGTGTCAGGGGCATTCGGCTTTTGCCTTGTAGAAACAAATACCTGTGTTAGAGTTTTGTTTCAGAGAAGCAAAAGAGAATGTCAAGTCATCCACTTTAACATGGCATGGCATTCTATAGTAATGAAAGTGGAACAGCTACAACGGCCATGCATGTCGGTATCTCTAAATATGGTAGGTGGTCCTTAGCCAGGGGGTGGCGGACAGAGCCTCCAGCGAACTGGCAGTCCAACTGCCGAAGTCTTGATTACCTCATCTTGAAGATATCAATATTACTGGCATTGCACAAGACTGTAAGAGGTTATTACTGTCCAAGTCATGTTTTTCAGGATCTATGGGTTTTAAGTTGATTTCATAATAAAAATTACAAAAATATAATGTACTTTTATGAACAGTTTTTATCATATGACATCACTGCAAACTTTGACAAAGTCATTTGTTCCATTATGTTTCTTGTGATTTGTCCCTCATCATCAAATGGAAAAGTTAAATAAAAATAACTTATAGTTAACACCATTATGTTTATTTGTTTGGTCTTGGTCTCTACTCTACAGAAACATGCATTACTTTTTTTTTTTAAACATCTTTTTATTGATTTTGCATCAAACAGTTTGTATGGGTGATGCATACATTTTCAAGTTTCTTACATGGTAGAATAACAATCAGGAGTATCCATCGCACGCCATCACATTTGGTCATGATATTGAAACATGCATTACTTAATCAAAACTACATAAACTATGGATTCCGTGGTTATAAATTGTTGAATAATTAATGTACATCTTTAAATACTATTTAAATATCTGGCAACACTACTAAGCTCAGCTCAAAGGACAACTGTATCATCATTATGTCTTGGATATTCTGAACCAAACTTGGCAGCAGAAACACCCATATGTCTGAAGGACTATTAAGGGCCTTTCCTGGTCATATGCAGTGTTGTATACTGACATATGAAATGAGTCACTTTGTTATTTTTGAATTACGAGGCTCCAAAATCTTAAAATCTCTTTGTAAGAACCAAAAATGTAATACAAAATTAAGAGCTGTTCCACAAAACATATAATCCGGGCAAATAAATTTCTAAAGAATGTACTGTTTCTTGTAGATGCTGTATGTGCAGTCTCTCCTTACTTTATAGGGTATCATAAATCATTGAAGGAGGATTATGTCCACTCTCTACATGACAAATCCCCTAAGAGAGTTGGGTATGGCTGCCGGTATAATGTCTTCTTGTCTGCTTCTCAGTGCCAGTGGAGATTGTGACATTAGCACAATGGTTCACTAAGTCTTTTGACATCATGTACAATCCCCTGATTGGATGATAACAACAAACAGTGTATGTCTTGAGGCAGCATCCTATTTGGAATACTCTTGACTGTCGCCGACACATCAGCACCATCACTATCAAGTAACCAAACACAGATCCGTCAAGCTTCTAATTTTTACCTCACCTTCTCTTTCACAAACTGCACCTGTTAATACGGTACAAGACACTGTGACTCTATTACATGTGCATCTCCAGTACTTCTATGTAAATGTATGATTGCCGGCCTGTAATGTTTATATACAAAAAAATAAGTAAAGAAAGGAAAGTGGTTATGTTTCTGCCTGTTGTACCTGGGTCTTTACCACGGGGTATTCTTGTCTTCAAACAAGTGAATTATCTATGTCCCTTGGAAGAGAATCAATAAGTGCATGGTCAGGGGACAGTCCAGCTTGCTAAAAAGCATACAGAATACCTGCACAACAGCCTTTGGTGGGGTTTTTGAGATGTTTGAACTGACCCCTTCTCACAACAGGCAGCCTATGAAGCACAAATGTTAAAGACATACATTTTCTGTATCCCCAGCCTAATCTATAATGTGCTGGGCACAGAAGGGCATAAAAGATGGACCTCTATGCACACTGCATATGTTGGTCAAGGATGAAGTGATGCACTGTGGCAGACCCATTTCACATTATGTAAACCTGAGGCTGGTACTGGCTGTAATGTCTTTCTTTGTTAGCTTTCACTGACCCCTACATTTACAACAGAACATACAATTCTTACTTCTGTGACCCCAGGAACGTTTATGTGCAGTTTCACGGTCCAGATATTCAGATGCTTTGTCCAGTAACTTTGGTTTGCACTATGACTTTTCTAAAGGTTTGTGCTAGGGCAGTGCTATAGTTGAATATCCACTATTGATACACACTTACAGTTGCTATTTTTCACTGATGTCTGTGTACTGATAGGAGATCTTACTGAGGCCCAGACAAGGTAAAGTGTGGGGATACGTTTGGCAGGACACAAATGCACCAATAGATACTTTACCATTAAAACACAACTGGATTTCAGAAACAAAATTAAATAAAAAATCCATTAAAAAATCCATAAGTACACTCTGCCATTTCTGCCGAAAGTGTTTGGTTTCTCACAATGTCCTGAGCCAGCCTTCACAAAAAAGTGAAAACAAATAAAACCAAAGTGACAATGCCTTCACCTGATACTGATACTTTTTTTCCCGATTTATTTAAATTAAATTAAAATATGTATATTTGGCTGGCACCCCTGATTAGAAGGACAACTAGGTTCTATAACTTAAGTGGGAATCATACTTCTCATACAGCGCACAAACCAAGTCAGGTGCTAAGGTTATGTTCAAAGTTATATTTGCCTTCTTCACTCTGCATGTTCAAAATAATTTATAAGGATTGCATACTGAAGAAGAGAAGAAAACATATTTTTGAAAAGTACACAAGGATGTAAGTTCTGGAGCACTGCACAAGCTTCCCACCAACAATACGGAGTTGCTTACAATGTCTTAAATTTCTAGGACAGCTTTGTGGGTTCATGTACAAAGCAACCTCTACACTGAGGTGGTAATAATGTTTAGTAAATCAAGTACCACCAATGTGGGTTCATAAAGGTGAACTGGTATGTCAGTGTAGACTGCAGCTGAGTGAAGTATGTTTTGAAACAATTTCTTATACCAAATTCCACTATTGACAATTTCGAATATTCAGCTAGCAGAACGCTGCAGCAAAGGAAACATAGAAGCACCAAACATTTCAGAGAAATAATCATCCTAAGCAATGAAGGGAGATGAGGTGGATGTGCATTTTTGTTCATTAATTTAGGATGTATGTATTAATATTTGCAATGCACACACTAGGAAATGAGTCTTCCTCCAAAAGAAGTTTCCATTCCAATTTTAGCTGTTACTATTATGGTACCCTCTCTTTGTGAATAGTAACATCATGCCTTTGCACAACGAACAAAATCAGTTATAGATTGATCGGGTAAGCAAACATTTCTCAAAATGTTTACAAGTGGCGGACCACCTTCATATTGATTGCAAAATATTATGGGGCCAGAATATTGTGTTAAAACTATAGAGGACAAAAATATTGAGATGGTGAGTTTATATAAGTATATATTTACTTCACTTAACTCCACATACATGAACCTTGGAGATATAAATGCATCTGAAAGGTACGTAGATGTGCAGTTAACAACAGTAAAACTATGCTCACCTATGTTCACTTACCTTCTCAATATTTTTGTTCTCGATATTTTTAACATGATCTTCTGGTTCCATTATATTTTTGCTGTTGATATTTCAAGTACAAGCGATACAGGTCATTATAGAATCATTATAAAAATGGGCACTCCACATGAAAATCTTCATATAAAAATGGTTAGTTGAGCAAGGGAAGAAAGAAAGATAGATACAGAACGAGTCAGTACATCGATTAGTATTAAGGTAAAAGACCATGAAAAATATACTGTATCACAAAAGCTGGGAAAAGCAAACGCAGTGCTTTGACAGCAGTAAGTCCTGTATGATCATTCCAATTTCTTCTCATGGTGCCTTATGGGCATCTTACAGTACGGATTGGTGTTAACACTTTATACTTGATTATCTATAAATTATTCACATGCTTCTGTCGTTGGCTTCTGGATACTTTCTTTAGGACTGTGTTTGATGTAGTTCTGGACTGTAACACAAGGTGGGATTTCTTTTTGTGCCCATTAGTTGAGATGAAAAGCACTCTTACTTGGAAGATGCTGTGGCAACAAGACAAACAACTGAATATCTTGAATGTGATCACAACATACATATTTGAGATACACTAGATGTAGATGCTTTTTGTACTAATATACCTTAGATGAACTCATTGAAAGTATTCAAACATATTTCTGAAGAATCCTCTCATCCCTGCCATGTTCCCAGAAAGTTTATTCTCTATTGTGCAAAGTAGCACTCACCAAATACAACAGCATCTTGCAGAGTGAATTTTGCTTTCAACTAAAGGAAAAGGCAATGGGTGCCAAGTGAGGTAAGAGTATAGAAAATCTATATATAGCACAATTTGTGGAAGCAGTAATCTTCACTTAAAGCAATCACTTTAAGACCATAACAAGACAAGTACAGGAAACAATATATCAATAGCATACTTTTGATATAAGTCAGATCTAAAAAGGACACAAAATAGCTATATTTTCTTAACATTAACCATAAATAAAACATTGTATGACATCTGTGCAGAAAATAAATGGGCAAAAACTCCTTTTTTGCTGTTTAACAGTCAGCATTAGAAAAACATTGCTCTCATTCCTGTCATGTATCCAGACAGATTATTCTCAATTGTGCTGAAATAGCACTCACCAAATAATAACTTCCTCTCATATACTTATTTCTTCTTTCAACTAAATGGAATAGTAATAGGTGACATGTTCGCTCCGATTATATCAACCCTGCATATGGCATAGTTTGATGAAGCAGTAATCTAAGGTAATAGAAATAACTTCAAAACTTTGATAAATAGATGGACATGATATATACTGCATACGTTTTTATGTCATCAGATTTGAAAAGCACAGAAAAAAGGTACATTTTCTTAACATCAACCACATCAAAAACTGGATGTTAAACTGTACAAAAAAAATTTGAACAAAAACGTTTGATTACTGTGTTCTAGTCTACATCAGAAGAGTCTGATCCTCCACTTTTGAAATTGAGTGTTTACTAAACAAATGAAAGCATTAGTACTCTTTGCAAGGGATGAGGAAGAGGAAGGATGAGGACAGGCAAAAAGATGCCTGGTGTTGGAAGGATGAGTTGGGTGAAAAAATTAGATAAGAAACATTGTTCAAATCTTAGTAGGATTGGTAGAATACATTAAAGGGGAACTCAGGTGATCTCTACCAAGAATGTGTTTGGAAACTTTGTATATGAAAAACATTTGTATGAAAGAGAGGGCAGTAACATGTAAATATCTATAAGAGAAATAAAGTGTCCTTTACAAGGGGAGAAGAAAGGAAACGTTGCTTGTAGCAGGCTAATGCAACTTGCAACATTTTCACATTTTCACATCTGCGCCTCCCAGAGGCTATGCCCACAGCCCCAGAATAGAGCATCTGGGTAGAGCCTGACTGGACCATTTTGCAAATTGAAATTTTATGCACACCAAGCTGGTGATTAAATGCAGTGTGCACAGCTGAAGAATATAGCATTGCACATGCATTTTGCAGAAATGAGGATCAAAATGTACTATGAATGACTATGTGAGTTAACTTCTTAGTTTCTCGTTTCCCTCCAACAAGCATACAAATAACTTTCATGAAAACAGTCAACAGTGACTCACATAAACTATCACCACTCCAAAGCATGATATATATTTTATACAAGACTTACAGCAATGTTGACAAATAGAGGGAATAGATCTGCTTAACTGCGACCTTTGGTCAATTAAATAAACAAAATCAGACTTTAGATTTTTGTCCCTGTCCCTTGCTTCCAAATTCAACTTCCTTCCACTTCAAACGTTAGAGCTACTCAGCAGGTCAAAGCCCATTGGACCTCCTTCAGAACCAAACCTTCCTCTCTCACTGAAACAAAAGTGAAGGATCACTCAGGTAATCTCATTGAAACAAACGTGAAGGATCACTCAGATCATTTGCAAGGCATTTTCATCTCACTTAGGTACCATCACCTTCAAGGAAAGATGGATTATGTTAATTCTAAAGAAACTACTGATAGAAATTTAAATTTTGGATCTTACGAATAACTATCTTCAATCTTAGAAGGAACAGTTAGTTGTCGACTAAAAAACTTCCATGAGGAGCACCAAATAGTAGAACACCCTTGACTAGAACTTAGACCATGTGCTAGCCCTGGTATTTTCTCATCATTACACCACTATAACAGGCTGCACTTTTAGTACATGATGGGTGAATCGCCCAGCTGCCATATGGCTGCTTGATTATTGTTTTCAGATCATAGGAATGGAGCCTCAGGTGTAACGTTTGGGGTAGGAATAAGCATGGCTAATGGAGCTTACATAGAGGCTGGCCACCTTGGTGCCATGGCGACCTGTACTATGAGGGATCCTCCTTTATTTATTCATCTTTGATACTGCAGATGAAGTCAAAAGGAAATGTTGCTGTCTCTGAAGGTGCCACTAAAACCTGAAAAGGTGCACTTAAAGGACCATTTGACACAATAGTGAATAGCGAGAAGGAAAACAACAATATAAATTCAAAGAAGCCATGAGTGCATTTGGAAAGGTAACATCATGGGAAAAACAAGAAACAAAATCTTTGGATTGAGTACTTGGCTTCTTTTATAGGCATCTAAGGCCAACTGAATATGCTGAGGGCGGGACTGGTAGCCTACGCATGATCCCAGATATAGAAACCCAACCCTACTGCGTATTGTCCGTTGCAAATAGGTACCAGGCCCTGAGCACCCTGCAGGAAAATGATTGACATGAACTTGACCACTCCTCTAGGGCTAAGATCATAACCCTTAAGGATGGGAAGGGTGACCACGTTGGGGTGAATATAGATGTTACTGCCTTACCCTACAAAGCTCTGGGTGTTGATCCACCACATGTTGAGAGTACCATCTTGGCTTGTATTAGTCAACGCGAGGATTGTGAGATTGAGTTTTCTACTGGTAACCTAGGGCTTGAAATGAACAATGGCTATAAAATTGTAACTTGGAGTATTGCTGGTTTAATAAGTAAACAGGACTCCCTAGGATGGTATGACTTCATCAATGAACTTGATGTTATTTGTTTACAAGAAACCTGGTGTACCGACCCCGTCTGTTTTGAAGAATTCTCTTCACATTGGTTACAGGCAGTACCATCTCCTGCTGGAATGGCGAAAGGGGGGCTTCTGATTCTTGTTTCAAATAAGTTACCAGTTAATGTAAAGAGAGTTGTCACGATTGGAGTGCATACACAAATAATGTGGTTGACTTTTAAAGGAGGAAGGGATATGGTTGTGGTCAATTATTACAATGATGTGTTTGATTCAACCCGTAGTAGAATTGTTCTAGAGCTGGATAAGGGGCTAGATCCCTATTAAGTTCCATTAATAAAAACATTGCACTCATTTGGGTTGGGGATTTTAACATTCAAACATGCCCTTTGTCTGCTACCCAGGTAAGCGGGGTAAAAAATTAACAGGGGGATGATTACATACATTTCCCACACAATGACTATGGTGGAGCCCTGAACTTAATGATTGCTATGTATGACCTAGAACTGTTACATTGAGCTTATGATATTAATGGCAACAGATACCAACCTTTATAGGTAGGAACGCTACATCTACCATTGATCATGTGTTAATTTCCTCTAGTGCTAGCAATTTGTGTTCTACTGCGAGGGTATCCCAGCTGGCACTGAGTGATCACAACTGCATCATAATGACAGTTTTCTTTTGGGGTAGAAAGGTTATAGACCACCCAAGTACTATAACTAATATTGCCCCTTTTAGACCTAATGGGGTTCGTATTAAATGGGAGGAGTGGATCCCACAAAAATTTTACATGAAATCGTCATAAAATGTGGTGAAGAGATTTCTTATTGTCTCAATGATGTTGTCAGTCCCATCCAGTTGATAACTAATTTTATCAAAATTAGCACTATAATTAATGGGATATTGACCCACCCTCACGAGGTAAGAAACAGACAACGTAGAGGGTAGTTTGATCATACATCCACACAAGCCTTAAATCAATTGAAACAGGCTCTACACTGTCAATCCAGAGACAATGCTCGGATTAAAATTCTGTGGTCTAACTACAAAATTGCCCTTTCGGTTAGGAAAAAGGAATTACAGGAGTCAGCATGGGATAAGCTATCCATGGCTGCAGACACTGCTAATAATAAACTATTCTGGGAAATAGTGAACTCACCGTTTTTAAAGTGTGATTCGTTCCCTGAGTTGCTATCGCACTTTAGCAGTCAGGTATGGGTATCTAAATTTTCAAGTATTTTTAATCCACCAGAACATGAAGTAAGTAGGACACCGAGTCTAACACAGAGTAACTGGCCCATCCTACCATTAAACATTACAATTGAAGAGGTACAGATGGGATTGAAGGGAAGTAAGGGGGGGAAAGCCCCGGGTCCAGACGGGGTTGCAGTAGATGTCTATAAAGCTGCAATAGACTTATGGGGGCCCATTCTCACCAAGGTATTTCATACAGCTGTGACAGAGCATATCCCTCCTTCGTGGGGTAGATCCGTTAATATCCCCATTTACAAGAAAGGCAATAAGTCAGAAGCAAAAAATTACCGCCCCATATCGCTCCTTGACTCCTCAGTTAAGGTGATGAGCAAAGTCCTTCTAATGAGATTAGAAGAGTGGGCAAACGAAAAGGCGATACTTTCTCCAGCACAATATGGTTTTAGAAAAGTGGTGGGGACCATAGAGCAGTGTATAAATCTGGAGTTACTAATAGGCAAATTCACATGTGCCAAAGAAGGGAGATTGTACTTATGTTTCGCAGACCTTAGCAGCGCATTTGACCTCGTTGACCATTCAATCCTTTGGCCAACCTTGGTGCACCCAAACCAATTATTTTTTTTCTTGCGAGGCTCTATGAGATGCTATTGAGTAAGGTACAATATGGGCAGCAGGGCGAATGCACGCCAAATTTTGATGTGAAAAGAGGCATTCGTTAGGGCTGTGTGCTCGCCCCACTCATGTTCTCATTGTTTATTAATGAGATGGACAAGGTTCTGCAACTGGTACAAGCCGATGCCCCACAAATCTCTGGGAGCCCAATCCCAGTGCTGCTATATGCAGACAATGCTGTATTGCTATCTAGGACGCCGGTAGTCTCACAGCCATTAATTGACAGTTTTAGGGATTTTATCAACGCAAGGAAACTGATAATTAACAAAACAAAGACATTTACCATGGTATGCGGGCCTAAATTAAAGAAATGCAAAACTTTCTATATTGATAATACCCCGAAAGATACTGGTAATACTTTTTGCTATCTGGGAGTAACTTTTTCAGGTAGTGGAACTTGGTCACATGAAATAACCAATGTCCGATCTAAGATGAACACGACTGCACATGGGGTTTTTAGATTCGTGACAAAACTGCCCAATTAAGGATATGCTACTAATTTACAAGGCTAGAGCCATTGCCAATGGCTTATATGGTGCTGGGGTGTGGGGCTACCATTGTAGTCAGGTATTGCAGCGTAAAGAAGATTCTTTTTTAAAGGGTCTTTTAAGTTTACCTTCCTCAGCGTCCACTGAAATAATACACCAGGAAGTAGGATTACAGTACCTAGCAGATTTGGTTTCTCTGGGACCGCTGCTGTTATGGAGGTCGATTTGGGCCAAAGATTAAACTAATTTTACCAAATCTATTATCATGCACTGTCTACTTCTGGATAAAGAAATGTGTATCCCTTGGTGAAGATATATCAGTAATACATACACTAAACTGTTTAATCTACCAATTCAGTCGAACCCTGTGCAGGTGACTACCTTAACTAAACAGGTAACTAAGGAACTAGAAACTAGAAACTCGTATGAGACTGGCAGGGAAACAATCGACTTTTATATTCTATCAATCAATTGAGTCTAAGATGGGATTACAAATTTATTTGACTCAGGTAACAAAGCCAACACAACGCTTTGTACTGACTAGACTCAGACTAGGAATAGTACACCATCTAGTTGCTTTCCCTGCAATGAAATCCTGCCCCCCAGATTCTACCCCCTGCCCATGTGACAGGCAGTCTAAGCAAAGTACTGTTCACTTTTTGCTTTTCTGTGATTTTTACTTGTATTTTAGGTTTCATTATCTAAAACCACTATTTTTAAAGCAAAATGTGAGAACGCACAAAGCTGCAATGAAATTACTAGCTAACCTTAATAATCTTGGGGTCTGTTTTAATGTTGCATCATTTATTTTAAAAGCTATAAATGTAAGAAAAGGCATTGTTTGCTGAAACAATCAGTATGTACTCGACAAAGATTTGTTTTTTGTAATTTGCTGCTAAAACTTTTTTAAATGATTGTTTATATTATTGTATTTTAATCTTGCAACTTCTTTTATGGTTGTTTGTACATACCGAATAGAGCTTATATTGAATTGAATTGAGTACTGAAAGCACCCAGCATGAATGGATCATACTATTTAATTACATCTGATTTATTTACCAAACAGCATCCCATAGTAAGCAGAAGAGGCAGAAAGAATGGGACAGACACCATAAAGTTCTGTTACCACTGAACCAATCACTGGCCTCCTGATTTTGGCAAAAGAAGCCTAGGTGACTACAGGGTCAAATTTAGATGCCTGTTTGCAGCTTCTTTGCACACCTCTGTCTGTCTGGATCTTTTTCTTTTTTTCAATCACAGGGATTTTGTTTGCTGACTTCAGTGCTCTAGTAGACCACAGACATTCAAAAATATGTTTAAGTGGTCCTGTAATCCCTGGTTATTTTTTGTCGAAACACCAAGACATTTATTGATTCTCATTAGCTTATTTTGTTTCTAATCATAACTGTATTATATGCAAATTACAGAACGTTTTGTACATTTAAAAAGTATAAATAAAGCACAAACCATACTGGAAATATTCCTATGGCATCTAGCAACCACAATGCAATAACGTAAGACATGAGCTAAGATCTAAAGTATTACTTGGTCTACAACCTAAAAAACAAACCACCGGGAACACACGAGTGGAATTATATACCACATATATGTTTATGATTAAAATGAACAAACTATAATATTTAAAAAGATGGGCACAAAATACCACAATTATACAACAGTGACAATAATAATAGCCAGTTATTACAGTTTTTCCACTTGTTAGCACTATAAGTTACCGGAGTTACTTCTTCCATACTTAATAGACAATGTGTGGGTTTTCTTGGGATTCTCATTTATGACCTGCGGGCTAGATACAGACATATACCAGAACGAGTGCTGAACTCACTGGGACATGTGAACCTGTGTAAGTATGTTTTTCTACTGAAAAAATTCCTTTAAATACATTTTTCCTTAACTTTCAAAACTAGCATATAAATTAGCAAACATTCAAGGTTAAAGTTATTACTGGATTTTCAAACTTTAAGTTCCGAAGTTTACTACAGCTAGACAACCCTTGTTCTTGGCCCTCCATTAGATACTCGTAGAACTCCAATTGGCCTTAAACAAGCAGTACGTGGCTTCTTTTGACAATAAATAAGTGTTTTACAGTGCAACCTAATGCTATTGAAGAATTTCTTAACTTATGGCCACATCAGTAACAGATGCAATCAATGCTTTTTCACCTTTATTTCCATATCAAATAAGACATACTTTTGGAAAAGCACTGGTTAATGCCCTTTCCTGCATACAAACCTTCCTGCATGCAAAACAGGCACCCTTGCGCCATGGTGTAAGGGTGCCTGCATTGGCGCTAGACTGCCAAAATGGTACCAGCGCCAGGGTAAAGGAATGCACCGTACTGGATATATACGGTGCATTCCTGCCCTTTCCCAGTGACACAGGGCAGTGCAGCAAGGTGACTTGCTGTACTGCCCTGCGCTAATAATTTCAAAATATGCCCCCAAATGCAAAAGTGCAATCCCACTCAAAACAGGGACTTTCATCAGAATTTTTTATTTTATTTTATTTTATTTTAAAGGTTTTATATAGCGCTGGCTGGACCCAAGGGTATCAGAGCGCTTTACAAGGGTCGCATGAGTAGATATGGAAATAACAAAAAAATACAATGAGGTAGCATTCAAGTCCAATTAAAACAATAGATGACAACTCAATTTAAATGATCAGAATTACAGCAAATTGAGATAATCAGCAGCAAGTCAAGAGAAGAGAGGTAGTCGTGGAGCAGGTGGGGATAGAGAATGGACTGCACTTTGAACTATTTGCTGTCTGAGCGGAATTAGGTGGACAGTGTTTCATTGCATGGCATACCACGCATTCATTCGGGCACATTCATTTTATATGGAAATCCATTACTATATTAGTGAAATTTTCTGTCAATACATGCATGTTTGCATCTCATCATACTACAGATGGGCACCTACCAATTGAGAGCTTTACTGATATTGCAAACTTACTTGACATGTCCCACTGAGCTAAAAAAGGATTTTCAACTCCCTGGATTTTTTTTATAACATATACAAATAAGAGACTATATAATAAAATCGGATATACATACAGACGAAGTTGAGATATTGGAAATTTTAAGTAAGCCTGAGTTGGCAATGGTAAAAACATATATGTGCCCGTGAGTATGCAACTACCTCGTTGCAATAGTGGGTTACCAGAGAGATGGTCCAAGGCTATAAAGTCAATAGTAACACCGGATATGATGTTGCAAAGTTTTAATGAAAGCTGTAAATATCTGCGAGCTGCTAATCTACTATTGCAACAGTAGAAGACAGCACAAAGGTTATATTTCACTGATATTAGGCTACACCTAGGGAACAGCAACATAAGCTCAAATTGTCCTAGATGCTCCACAGAGAATGAGGATGAGGTACATATGCTTGTACATTGATTAGGGAGTTTTGGCAAGTGATTGCATGTAAACAAACTAATATACTGGGCACTGCCGTAACTCTTAGCACACCATTCATACTTTTAGAAGGTGATCTAGAAGGAACTAGATCATCTGCAGGTAAAGCAGTGCTTAATTTGAACCGGTGGTTTCCGGTGCTTGGCACCGGCACTTAATTTTCAGAACCTGCACTTATAACAGCTGCCACATAGTGGCGTTGTTTGTCTAATTTAAAGATCAGCAGAAAACCAGTTGTTTGTTAATTCAATATACATTAAAAACAACTAATACCTGCCACCCAAGCCATTCTTAAAGCTTTGGCGGTCTCGAACAGTCTGAATTGCCACACTTGTAGCAGCAGACTAGTTGTGTAAGTACAGTGGCCATGTGTGGTGAAAACTGCGGTGGCCTCCTGACGAGGGTCCAGGCACTTATTTTTTTACAAATTAAGTACTGATGTAAAGGTATGTGTTTCATTGTAACAGTTGTTGCTAAGCTTATATTTGCTAGGCAATGGCGAGATTTGGACCCCCCTGAAAACTTTGGAGTCAGCGGATATGCACTATATTTGAAATTGAAATGCAATCTATAAATTAAAAAGAAGAGTTGGGAGAAAGGTTGGGCTCTAAGGGGCAAGTTTCATTGATTCTCTCTCCCCTTTGCTTTATAATAAAAATATACCCATTGTTAATACATAACAAAGGGATATAACTAAGGAATATGGGTGGAGCAGTAACATGAATTTGCCAAAATTGTATATTTGATTTATTTTTTGTATGGAAATTTCTTAACTGTCTCGATAAAAAATATACACTGGAGTACATACCCTCACAGTCTTAATGATACATATATTCTATGTTGTCCTATTAACATGTTTCTTTACAGCTACGCAACTCCCCTGGCAAATCTATTGTCTTGTTCAACACAGAGTACCTTGCATATAATGCATTATTTGAAAATTTAAAAAGTGTTTTCAATAATCTTGTGATTTTAGATTATATAAATTCTAAGTGCTCATGTCCTAATGAATGACTGGTCGCCCCAAACCTATTAAAATCTAAACTGAAGTGCAAAAAAGAAAGCATAGGCTACTAGGCAAACCACTGGAAGGAAATATAAGTTTGTCACTCCTGATCAGACTATGATTTGAATTCCCGATGAAAGCATCTGGGGACCTTTACTTTCTGCAAAGCTATGCAGCCCCTTATATAATTCTACAATAGATCCAGACTTAGACGGGACAATAGCAATTCTACCTGGCATTCAGAGGTGAGGAGGAAACAAAAATGTTCCTCGATTATAATAAAACAGCCCAGAAAGTGAAAGCTTGAAACCTCTTTGCTACTTTCTTATAAGAAGCACATTCAGGTGATATCTAGGGATTAGTAGCTTCTTCTCCCCATCCACAAAACACTGGATCAAAGTGGTGTCCAGGTCATACTGAAAACTGAGGTAGAGATTTCTGTATCAGACCTGTGCATCAGATTGAGCTTTGTATTGAACATCACTTTTCTCTAGTTGTAATCCCTGCCAACAGAGTACAAAACATTCCAATTATAATAGATCTAGTATTAAAGCCTGTTGCAATCCTACTGAGAGCTTGTCTATTACGGGAGGCACACAAAAAGATGTTTACCACAGTTTCTTAAACCTTTGGGTTTCCTATGTGAGGAAAGTGAAAATGGAAACACTTTTAGGGGATTTCATGAAAGTGGAATGAAGGTGCATCGATGTAGTGTTGTGCAGGTGACACAGATGCTGAGTGTCAGCAAGCAATCAAGTTCCAATGTGCATGGTCCACAGAGCACTGGTTGAAAGTGACAGGCAGGCCCTGGTAAACTGACGGAGACAACCCAGCACAGCCGATGATATGTGCTCCATGCAATGTGGTATTTATACTATATAGCAATTCTCAGTTGTCCTGCAATGAAGTATGCCTATTCAGAATCCTAATAATGCGTTGGTATCACCTCCTTTTAAATATATTCCAATCACATACATTTACATTAAGCTATAACTTGCCAAGAATGTTAATGTTGGCAGGAGGTGACTGTGCTATGGGACGAGGGACCTGCCACAAGGATTATGATGTACTTAAAGGGAGAAGTCGTTACTTGTTCCAGCCTTACACCACTCCAAATGACCATATTGTCTTACTGCAACGAAGAGCAAAGATTTCTCTACCAAACTTCATAAGCAGGATCTGGAAATATCAAGCAGGCACCCAGGGAATCTACAGATCCACAAAATGTATTTCCTAGGATACTTTTCTTGGATCTGGTAAATAACAGGTTCTCACTACTGACCAGGTGTCATTCTGTGCCCCTGAGCATACACCTCTGAGCTGAATGAGGACCACAGGGAAGGATGTAGTTACATGTCCCTGTAGGAAGGAGTGAAGGTGGGGAGTCCTCTGGTTTCATATAGGAGTTTGTGTGCCCTACCCGAGAGGAAATACGAACAACACGTGGTACTCCATTTTGGGGTGGCGTCAATAAACATAATACCTAGTGCTGTTACCAGGCACTGTAGTAATCCAGAAGCTGTATGGCAGTTCAATGTTCCACACAGGCAACAACTACATTTATAGAACCTCCTTCATTTGGAAGATGTGATGTAGATGTGCATTGCTCTCTCACAGAGAAAAGACTGAAATGTTCTTGCCTAGGGGATGGAGCCCAGCTGTACCATCCAGAGTCATCCTAGAGTCATATCAGAGACATAGTTTTGTGGAGAATAAACTCATTCAGCTCCAGCCCTGGAAGCCTAAACATCCTCACTGGGTAGGCTAGTGAGAGCAGCACAGCAGCTGACTTTTCAATGTGGTTACCAGCACCTACTCCTCAGGCAGTTTATGCTTCACCACGTACTGACCTAAGGGAAATGAAGGCGTTCTCATGGAGTGATCCGTGTGGGGGTTATGGGACAAATATGATGGAACATTTTTCCTTGCCTCACTTTGTAAATGACGAGAAGTGGACCTTCATCAGGCTTTCTGCCTTTGTTAAGACCCAAGACCCACACCGGATTTGGTAGGATACTGCCTGATGGGCAGACCCTCCCACATGGCTAAACGGCTTTCAGTAACCCCCTCGGCATGCCGGATTACTAACTGTTTTCCGAGTCCTAGAAGCTGTGTCACCAGTTGGTCTGGGCAACTGTCTTAAAGAGTGGTGGGGGAACCACAGCGCCCCAAGAGAACACGTTCCAGTAACTCATAACCCCCCATGGTGGACTCTGAGCCGTACACATCAAAGGCCTCCTTCTTCCTCAAACTTCAACGACCAACTCTTTCGCTTTCCTAGAGCATTCTGAACCAAGAAGACTTCAGAAGCCCATCTATTCCCCTGGCCAGTCACACACTCATATGCACAACCAGGACTTCCCCTTGCAATTCATTATGCCATCCTCCTGTTACGGACAGAAACCTGCAATTATCCTACTAATACTACGCCTTGCAGGCACTGCCATCTAAGGGGCCCGATATGGTCATGCACATGGAGCATATTCTCCATCCTAATCATGATATTCTCTCTTGTGAGTTAGATGCAGCACTCACCTGCCCATTGGCTCTGTGGGTGGAATTCCTTACATTTCTGTGGGAAAAGAATGCTCTAGCTTTGAAAGGTGACTCTTATAATTATGTGGAACTGCTGAGAAGACAATGCTTTGTCATAAAATGACAAAACACACAACCAGCACAGAAAAGTAGAGAAGCATTTTTATATTTAGCTGTTTTCTTTTTATTTTGGAAAGTAGGTAATGTGGGGCATTGATCTGACAACTATATTTCACATGCAGGAGCAATCATAATGTTCCAATCATGAATATAAAATGGAGGTGGCCATTTTTAACATGGATATGGGACTCACTTTGGGGTGTCTTGCAGATGATTGCAGCTAGTTTCCCATGTTTTGATCTCCGACCTGGGAATAGGAAATAGGGGTTTGGAATGGGGATGGGGGATGTGGAGTTCTCTTGTGCTCTGTGAGAGGTGTTTAATTGAAGTCCAAGGAGCTGCTAATTGATTTGGTGTTCTACTAGGAGAAGTCAATTAGCTCCATGTTTTCAGGCTATCGGCTTGATCCTGGTGGCATGCTCCGTATTTGCAAGAGCACTGGCAGTAGTCGCAAGGATGTTAATAAGGGGGGCTGAGAAGGTATGATATGGCTCATGAAAGTATCTACAGACAGAGGACTACTAAAATTCTAATGACTGGCAGAAAGTGCCACCAACAAAGGTAATGCGCCTGAGCGTGGGGAAATCGTGAAATTTCCTTGACCTCTCGCTTTTGACAATGGGCACATGCTTCGAATCAGTGGACTAAAGGTTCAGCTGGAATTAACAACTGTCTTTTGGCCAGTTTACTGGGAATTCAAACTTTCTAACTCTGTGACGAGATTACCTTGTAACTATAAATCCTTCTGCAACTCTTATTTTTCAATTCCTTGCTACTTTCATTCTCTGCCATTCTATTTAACAATAATCCGCCATTGCAGTTCCCACAAACTTAGCATTCGTGAAGGGAGCTTCTTAATGGAAGCCTAAGATGTAATCGGCATCCAGTCCGACTATACACCTTGGTGAATGCATGCTAGTGGACAGGGTTTGAACCTTTTTACTCACTTGCCCTCGCTTCATAGTGAGTCCTCTACCTTCACTGATATGCGAGCTCTGGTGATAAATGGCATCAGCCGCGGTCCGTGCAGGTAACAGCGGTGGGGCGGTGGGGCAGGGTAAGGGGGGATTTCGAGGGACGAGGTCGAGGGAAAATTGAATAAATAATTAATTTTCCACCACGCTGTCCGGGACTGTTCGAGGAGTACTCTCCAGTTTACAGGTGAATTAGCACACGTTTGATACTCATTGATTTAGATGAGAAGATAGAAAAGATCTGAGAGGTTAACACATTGACGGTTGGACCTTTTGTGATTTTTCTGGAAGCCCCGATGAAGTCAGTGATGTATACTCATCAACTCTGACGAAACACGTGTTGGCTGTGGCTATATGAAGAACATTCTGTGGTTTCTGAAGACGAGAGACTGTGGTTTCTGAAGAAGTTTATTTTGGAAATAAACCAAATTGAAAACAAGAACTGGATATACTTTCTTCGTACATTTTCTGGTGCTCAGGGTAATCTGTTGACTGTTTTTGGACTGGATGTTTCCAGTCTGTATATGTGGGCAATAGTGGCAGCCCTCTTCCTTGGAGCACCAAAGTAGAGACTTGTTACATTTGACGGTGGGGGAATAGTAGAAAAGTTTGCGCAATTGGCCCTGCCACATTCTGGTTTAATTCTCGAACAAAAACACCTTATCAGGGCCAGGCTTCAACCTCTAAAATGTCACATTGGCACCACCTCCACTCATGAAAGAACCAAGGCCGACCAGCATGAAACCACTTCACTTTCATTGTGCCGAGCAAGTGAAGGGGGTGGCAGTCCCAACACGATCTGCCACCCAAATGATCAATCAAAGTACACCAGATATCACAGCTAAAGCCCTCGTGCCCACTTACATCACCTGGCTGCCAGAGTTCATCTAATCAACAATGATCTTCACCACAAAGCACCCCAAAGTGGCTGCCATTCGACACATGTGATGCACTGTAATACAAATGAATGAATAGCTGGCTCAGCACTGACTCTGCCCTAATAAATAATTTCCTTGGAAGTAACTCGGACCTGCCCTCACTTGTCATTTACATTCATCACTTCAAATGAGTTCTGGGGATTTTATATAAAAATATCCATGGTGGAGCACTTTGGCGAAAGTGCTGTATAAATAACAAACTATCATCATTGTATTATTATCATTATCATGATTGTATTATTATTATTGTTATAATTATTATAACAGCACCTAGAGACTGGCGAATACTTTGCTGCAAAAAAAAATAAAAAAAACTTGCAACAGAGCAGTATAGTTTTCACCTCACAATTACTTCCTCCCATTGACCTCAAGAGCAATTTATTGACTTTTAGTAACGTGTAATATTTAATATTTAATTCTCCCTAACAATTTTCCATTTAATGAAAACACCGGCCTTGAAGTTACCATACACTGGTTTGTGCAGTTCCACTTTATTTAAACTGCGATAAATGTAGCTTTGTTGGTCATTAGATAAACTATCTATTTCATCAGATCAGTAATTTAATAAAACAATATGTGATATGAGCTAAAACATTGAAAGAATGTTCCTAAACTATAAAAATTGAAACTAACAATTGGAATGTCAGAGTTGCTTTATAGTTTCCATGGCCTCAGTGCCAAAAGAGTCCAAAATTACAGAAATTAGAGAATGGCCGCATTTTACAGACAGCTCAGGGTCCTCCCACAGTGTTTCTGCCATCTGCATCACCGACCTTTTGAAATATTCTGTCTACATCAGCATTGGCCAGAACAGAATCCCAGCCAAAGAGTTTCCATGCTGTCAAACAAAATAAAAGCCCTTTTGTACAGCTATTTCAATTTGGGCCCAGGTCTCCTAGTGATGATCGCAATTGCCTTTTTGGGAGATTTCTTTACCAGATTATTGTACTTCTTCTGCTTCAACAGACCTCTTCAAATAGACAAAAAAAGTGTTGGTAATAAAAATGCTTTTCCCAAAACAACACAATGAATGCATCTACGGGTGACAGTGCCATTTGGAATTTACATGTGTATTTTTAGGTCTGGCATTATTGAAAACCTATTGATTTTAATAAAATTCTGTTTGTGTATGTGTATATATATATATACCTAAAATACACTCACTTATGGGGCTTCACTTTTTTGTTCTGCCCACCAAAGCATACAACATGGTGCATAGGGTCAGCACACTTCAGCCATTGGCTTACCTCAGTAGTCAGCTCTTGCACAATGTGCATTTACACACACAAAGTAGTCCTTTCATACAGTTTTACAAAAACTATTCACAAACAGTGTAAATCAAATCAAATCAAACATGCTTTATTCGGTTACTTCAGAATAACCATAAAAGCACATTACAATTCATGCATGATTAAAAATTTCCTGAAAGATTATTAAAATACAATCATAACATAGTTACAAAAAAGAAAAGAAGGGACCGGGCACATAATCATACTTGTCATAAAATCACATCATAATAGTTTTTCTACATTTAAAAACATTTTTTAGGAAAACTGTCACGGAGGCAATGACAAATTCTGATTCTAAGGATTGTAAGACCACAAATGCTGGACGACATTGTCTCAGACCAAAAAGTCTCAATACAGGAATGATCCACCTTCTTCTCGGGGCAGAATAAAAATTTACAGAAGAATAATACATGAAGGGTCGACTGTACAGATACATCATCACACGGACATTTGATTAGCACTCTCGACCAGTCGTTTAATTCTGGGAAGCTTAACGATCTGTGTAAAATACCCAGGCGAAAACGCATTAATAAGAATCTATCATAATCGCCTGTAGTCAAACTCATATATGGCTGAATTGTTAAAGTCGTCAGGGTGAAATAGACAAAAAACGTGTTGGTAATAAAAATGCTTTTCCCAAAACAACACAATGAATGCATCTACGGGTGAAAGTGCCATTTGGAATTTACATGTGTATTTTTAGGTCTGGCATTATTGAAAACCTATTGATTTTAATAAAATTCTGTTTGTGTATGTGTATATATATATATACCTAAAATACACTCACTTATGGGGGCTTCACTTTTTTGTTCTGCCCACCAAAGCATACAACATGGTGCATAGGGTCAGCACACTTCAGCCATTGGCTTACCTCAGTAGTCAGCTCTTGCACAATGTGCATTTACACACACAAAGTAGTCCTTTCATACAGTTTTACAAAAACTATTCACAAACAGTGTAAGTCAACGCCAGACCTACTGGCTTTGCCAATGCTTGTTGTGTTTTTTACTGCAGTAGGCTTTTTAAAGTTTAATTCAGGACTCCGTTTTCCACATTGGTACTGTTTCTTTGTGCATTTTCACTCCGTAGATAAAATGTGCATAGAAAAACACTGAATCTGACAAACTCAGGTTTAAATGTGATCAGGTTTTAACTAAGTTTTTTCTATCTCGATTTTTACAACACACATAAAACTGGCTGTCAAAAATGTGTCTCATGAGCACAACAACTGAAAAAGGGAGAATGTGCATCTGGGGAAATGAAAACAATCAATATGCCCAATGAGCACACACAACAGGTATAAAAGTCACACCCACTTTAAGGCATTTGGGTTCTTCTTATGAGTGTCGCCTTCAATTACCTTCTATCCTATTTCTAAAAGACAGAGACAAGACGGGAAAGTCATAACAAGGAAGATAATAATCTTATGATATAAAAAACAAATCTGCTCTCTCCCAGTTTGTGTACAAAAGGAGGCTGTTCAGAGTCAATCAACAGGATGTTTTTTTATGTTACAGGTATTTAGATAGAGCTTGTTCTGCCATTTGTGCTGCTTCACAGCGCTAATGGCGTCCGTTTGCCCCTTCCAGTCCTGTTCTTGAGGATTCCACTGCAGATCAAAGTCTGGTTTTGTTTATGAGTTGTTAAGATTAGTTATTCATAGTTTTGTTATTATTTATAGTTGACGTTCTTATGGCGTTAATAATCCAACGGGTTATAATGTTTACAGGGTGTGGCTGGAAGTCTTCCCAAGATACTTCATTGCTTTCTGGGATGCTTGGCTTGCGCATTGCCCATTATGGTCGTATCTGGGTGCTAGGGTAACCACCTCACTCCAGGTCAATTTTATTTATTTATTTATTTAGTGTTTTATATAGCGCGAACAAGACCCAGAAACGGGTATCAGAGCACTTCACATATATATAGCATTGTAGTTTTAAACAGTACAATTGAGATCTATAAATAGTTGTAGTTGTCTCAATAAAAATGTGAAACGAGGAGAAACATTTGTACAATCACTAATACAGTTAGAAAGAGCCTAGGTTATCAACTTATAATACATTTGTACTTGTACTTGTTCTGGGTATTGATAATGGTGACAGTAGATGCAGCAGTCCTCAAGAAGAAATCTCAGTGCGAGTAAGGACAAGCAGGATGCGCCTAGTAATAGAGTGAAGAGCTCCATCTAGAGTCTGGTAACGGATGAGCTTGCAGAGAGAGTTACTCAGCAGGCTTGAGTAGGTAGAGTGATTGGCTGAATGGGGCTTCTAGAGCATGGAGTGAACGGGCTGCTGCGGATTAAGGGAGGAATTTGGTCATTAGGAAGGACTTAGCTTTTTTTTTTAATATAGAAGTAGATGAGATTTTTCTAATGCTTGGTGGGAGCGAGTTCCATATTCTTGGTGAAGCTCCAGAGAAGGCTCTGTCATATGTTTTTTTCTTACGGGAGAGTGGAGGTTTTAGAAGAAGAGTACTGACACTCCGTGAGAGTCTGCTTCCTCCAGAAATCGAAATTTTCTGTGCTAGGTACAGTGGAGTTTTGTGAAAGATTGCTTTATGAGTGATGCAGGCCATCATCTTTAGTCGGATTCTTGCTTCATAAGGCACCCAGTTGAGAGCTTTGAGATGTGGGGTGATGTGGTCAACTTTTTTTGATCCTGTTAAGAGTCTTGCGGCTGCAATAAGACAGGCTTTAAGAGGGGCTGTTGAGACTTTGGGTAGTCCTGATAAAGTAGTACATCCATATTCAAGTCTCGAGATGACTAATGACTGAACTGCAGTTTTGAGGTCTGGTGGTTTCATTTTTCTAAGATAGCTGAGGTGAAAACGGGCATTTTTAGCCATCAAGTTGATGTGTGATTGCATATTAAGGTTCTTGTCTAGAGTGATTCCTAGCGACTTGGTAGAGTCCACCAGGATCGGAGTGCAGTTTAGTGCAGTGATCAGCGTGGTCCAATCCTTCCTCACCGTGGAGTTTTTTTGGGGGGAGATTAGAAGGAATTCGGTTTTTTGAGAGTTTAGCTTAAGGTGATTGTTTGTTAGCCATTGGACGGTCGTTTTTGATACTTGGTTCATCGTCTTAATCCCTTCTAGGGAAGTGATCTTAATATATAGCTGAGTGTCATCTGCATACATGTGGAAGGAGATGTTAGCCTGCTGTAATATTTCGGTTAAGGGTTCGATATAGAGATTAAATAGTGATAGTGTTGAGCCTTGTGGTACTCCTAATAGGTTAGGGGATGGTGAGGATAGATTTTGAGTCACCAGAAATCTTTGCGTTCTGTTATCTAAGATGGATTTAAACCATTTTAGGACCGTTCCTGATATACCCATCCTGTTCTAAAGTTTCTCGAGTATTTTGCCATGGTTAACAGTGTCGAAAGCAGACGAGAGGTCAAGCAGCACAAGCAGACATGTTTCATTACGGTCTAATGCGAATAAAGGCAGTGTTTTCAGTACTGGTCTTCAATTCTACAAATCACTGGTATTAAGTATGTTAATGTAACTAGACATGTGGACGCAAACCTAGGCAAGAACACCCTGTATATTTGAGGTTGTCATCCAAAATCCCTAGACAGTAAACAGTGTATATAATGACAGAGTGAGGTGGTCACCTTTCTGGGTGCATTCAGTGGAGGAAATGGGTGTTGTGCTGCTCTGATATCCATCTACTGGCTAATCTATACTGACTTGGGTGGATGTCCTCACTTCTGCTTAACAAATTCTGGTGTTGGTGTAGATTGTTGGTATGGGTCTGTGCTGTTGTGAGCATTGTGATACCCACTATATGGCTTAACTCTGCATTCTTGAATGTATGTTACGTATTCTTTCTAAAATATTGTTTTGGGTGTATTGCATGTGTTGTTGCTTCATTGTAAGTGCTACTGTGAGCACATCAATATCCAGTATGTGGCATCTGTATTACAATGAGCGTCTGTACAGAGCTCCGTCGTGGCCTGTAAGATACTGAGTTGGTGTTGAGGGCATCATGATAGCCCATTATAGTCAAATGTGTGCTATGTTGGATTTGTGTGATATGTTCTGTCCAAAGAGTGGTGGTCATGCAAGCCTTACAATCTAAGGTGAATAGAATACACAACAGTTGTTTAGTTTATGAGATGGCATTGACTAAGACAGACGGACTGGCACTTGCACTTAAAGGGCAGAAAAGATGATTTGGTAATGCCATCTCATGATGTTCTCAGCTACAACTGTATATAGTCTCTATTATTTTCCCAAGGAGGCAAAACAGCAAATTTTGAATCATGAACTGTTGTCTCAGTATAAAAAATATCGGCTTTTTGAAACTGTGGAAGACAAATGAAAAACACAACAGTGCCCATGATGAGAAAAAAAAAATAAGTGTGTGCTGATGACATCCTGACTAGCACTCCTCTGTTCAACACCAGAAATATTTGTGCAGGTCCTTTTTCATCCCTGTTGAACCTGGAATAATGCAAAATAGTAGTTTCTGCTTTGAGACATTTGCTATACCCTGCGCTACCAATTAACACTGTACAAGGCTGAACATTTTACTTACTATCATGTTTTGGGAAGCTGGAACAGTTTCTAATTGCAGGAAGCCTTGGTTAAATTATGTCACACACCTGCCAATTGGGTGAAAGTGCCTAGGGTTAGAAGAGCTAAACTGGGGGGGCAAGCTTTCAGTGTTGCTGCTGCAAGGCTCTGGAACACCCTACCTACGGAGTTGCGACAGATGACGGACTTTTTGCCGTTTAGAAAGAAATTAAAGACTTGGTTCTTTCCCAGAGTATAATGCCTTCTGTCCTCTGTCACAGGCTTTTTCCGTCTCTCAGCGCCAGGATACCCGGCAGGTTGCAGTGCGCTCTACAAATAGCCCTTACATTTACATTACAAAACAATGTGTTTGTAAAGGATTCCTCTTATGGGGAATCAGATAAACTCTGACTGTGGAGATTTGTAGAAATACTGCCCGTGTTTTCAGTCTGAGGAGGAGTCTGGTGGCTGATTTTCTCCATTGGTCAACACACAACCTCAGGGCTTCTAAATACATGTGTATTCTGGTATTGCCTGAGTAAAGTGTTTTTATTCTCCTATGCAATGCATGCATTAAGTCAGTTGTTGGGATTTAGATCAGAGAGGCAAGATGCTCTCAAGTATTTGGGGTTAGGGTAACATTTAGTGCATCAAGGGTAAAGGCCATTACCCCCAGGTCCCTCTAGTCCTCGTCCCCTTCATAACAAATGATAGTCCTATCTCGCAGACAGAAAAAAAGAACGAAGGAATGCTGGACCTACCCCTCCCCCTCCCTCTGGGAGTACATAAGCGTACAGGTCCCAGCATTCCTCCTGTTCTTTTTTCTGTCTCTGCCTGCTCGGAGAGAGAACGTTGCATGAGCTTTCTTGCTCCTGTCTGTGCTGTCCTCGTGTCTTTCGCTGTTTCCTCACCCTCCCTGCCGGGCTTGGGGGGGGTGGTACGGGACCCGTTTTGCCTCCTGGAGTTGCTGGGGTCTTCTGGCCGCCCCTCCTGGCTTGCCGGGCTTTGCCCGGGGGGGGGGGTGCGGCGTGTTCGGCCGACGGAAGGAGGGTTGCTGTGGTTCCGCCTTCCGGGTCGTGTTGCCTGTCTTCCGGGTTCAGCGGTGCGGCGGAAGTCAGGCATTTCGAGGCTGGCTCCTTCGTTTGAGGGATTTTAGGAGCCCGCGCGGGTGAGTACCGCATAGCGGTTTGGCTGTGTGTCATTTCTCCTGCCGGTATTTCCAGGCCATTTCACTTGTTTCCTGCAGTTTTGGGAGCGTTGGTGCTTTCCTCTAGTCTTCGACTGTTCCTGGTGGGCTCTTGGATTCCTTGTTGGCTGGGTTGCTGACGCACAGTCGACATGGGGAAACATGCTCGTAAGAGCCGCCATAGGGAGCGCTCTTCCTCCTCTGATTCTTCGTCCTCCCCTTCTCCTGCCAGGTCTCGGCGTCGCAGGGAGTCCGGTGATGCCAGGATTAAGCGTCTCATCAGGGAGACTCTTAGTGAGATGGGAGGTGATGGTGCTCATTCTAAGGGCACTGGTCCGGTGTCTTCTGGCTCCTCTGGTGGCGAGGCTGAGTGGTTGGGAGATTCTGAGCACAAGGGCAAATACATTGACAAGGACGTGTTGGCTGGGTTGCTGAAGCATGTCAAGTCTAACATGGGGTTTCCGGATGGTGAGGCTCCCAGTACGTCTGGTGGTCCCTTGTTGCGCCAGTT
The DNA here is from genome assembly GCA_963921515.1 of Calotriton arnoldi. Taxonomy (NCBI): domain Eukaryota; kingdom Metazoa; phylum Chordata; class Amphibia; order Caudata; family Salamandridae; genus Calotriton; species Calotriton arnoldi. Next base: position 1,824,000 of record CAWUFW010001379.1, read on the forward strand.
TCAAAGCTCTGCTACTGTTGATGTGCCTGTTCATCCTTTTATTAAGGATGTCCTGCAGCGGGAGTGGGTGGATCCCGATCGGATCTTGCTCCCTCGTTTTATGGCAAAACTTTATCCTTTGCAGGATATGGCTGCGGATTTGCCGGACTCCATCCCTATTGACTCCTTTGTGGCCAGTCTGGTGGGTCGCACTTCCTTGGCGGAGGATGCGGTGCTGAAGGATCCAGTTGATAAGAAGGTTGATTCCTCCCTCAAGAAGGTGTATTCTGGGTCTCATTTGGCTTTGAGGGCTGGCATTTATGGGACTTATGTTTCGCAGTCCTTGCTTTCGGATCTCAAGTCCCTGTACCAATCAATGGATGATGCTACTGACTGTTCAGGTCTTCTGGAGCATATTGAGAGACAAGTGGAGTTCCTGTCGGATGTGTCCTTCGATGTGGTGCGGGCCTCTGCCCTTTCCAGTGGGGCATGTGTGGCTGCTCGTCGCAATCTTGTGTTGCGGGACTGGAAGACAGACTCTGCCCAGAAGGCTTGCGCTTTACGTCTGCCTTTCAATGGGAGAATGATGTTTGGGGAGGAGTTGGAGGATAAGTTGCATAAGTTGTTTAAGGAAAAGAAGCATTCTTCTTCTTTTAAGCAGGCCTCTGCTGTTTCTGTTTCCTCTAGGCCTAAATCCTTTTTCCATCCTTCCTCTCGTAGGCAGTTTTCTGGGGGACGGGGGAGGTTTTCTTCCGGCCGTGGCCGGGATAGAAAGGCTAAGTCCCCCCCTCCCAAGCCGCGTTCCTGACTATATGACTGGGGATCCCGGATCATTGGTAGGAGGTCGGCTGCGCTTCTTCCTGCCTGCCTGGGTGCAGTCCTGTTCAGACGCTTGGATGTTGGACATCATTCGCATGGGTCATGTAATAGAGTTCTCCTGTCCTCCTCCAGACCCGGGGGTTCGTCCGACTCCTTGGCCGTCCCGTCTGCCCAGGAGGTCCGAGCTGTCTCTAGGGATCGATGCTCTTCTTCGGAAGGGTGCGATTCAGGAGGTTCCTCCTCTGGAAGTCGGGCTGTGGTTTTACTCTCGGATTTTCCTGGTTCCCAAGGTGACAGGGGGGTTCCGCCTGGTCCTGGATTTAAAGGCCCTGAACAAATGGGTGGTTCGGCTGCCTTTTCGCATGGAGACTCTTCAGAGGGTAATTCCGTTGGTGCTTCCAGGCCATTTCATGTGCACCCTCGATCTTCAGGACGCGTACTACCATGTCCCGATTCATCCCCGGTCCCGTCGCTTCCTGCGGTTCTGTGTTCAGGGGCGTCACTTTCAGTTTCTGGTCCTGCCGTTCGGCCTGCGGGGTGCTCCACGTGTTTTTACGAAGGTGGTGGCTCCGGTGGTGGCTGTGTTACATCTTCGGGGGATCCTAGTGTACCCTTACCTCGACGACTGGTTGATCCATGCTCCATCTCGGTCCCTGTTGTTGGAGGCTCAGGGGGTGGTGTGTTCTGTGTTGAGGGATCATGGGTTTCTTCTGAATCTGCCCAAGTGTCAGCTGTCGCCCTCCCAGGACTTGACTTTCATTGGAGCCCGGTTTCGGACCGATCTCGGCAGGGTATTCCTGCCCGTGCCTCGGGTCTTGACGTTGGTGTCTCTGGCTCGGCGGTTCCTGCAGGGGTGTTCTTTTCCGGTTTGCCTCTGGTTGCGTCTTCTGGGCCACATGGCGGCGACGGTGTTTACTGTGGCCTGGGCTCGTTTTCACCTCCGTCCTCTCTGGTTGTACCTTCTGTCTCGCTGGGATCCTGTGTCTCGCGAGCTGGATTGTCTTCTTCCTGTGTCCCTTTTGGTCCGCCCTGCCCTTCTTTGGTGGACGGTGTTGGCCCATCTATCGCGGGGTCTGCCTCTGCAACCATCTTCTCCGGTCGTCCTGACTACGGATGCCAGTTCTTTCGGCTGGGGTGCGACCTTGGGTACCCTGTCCCTTCAGGGTCATTGGTCCCTTCAGGAGAGTCGTCGTTCGTCCAATTGGAGGGAACTGTCGGCTGTGTTCCAGGCTGTGATGGGGTTTCGGGTTCGGTTGCTCGGTCGCCATGTTGTGGTGAGATCAGACAACACGGTGACGGTTGCTTACCTGAATCATCAGGGGGGTGTTCGCTCCTCCTCCCTGAACTCGGTAGTGATCCCCCCTGTTCTGTTGGGCGGAGGAGCATCTGTTGTCTCTGTCGGCGGTTCATATTCGGGGCGTGGACAACGGGGTGGCGGATGCCCTCAGCCGTTGTTTCCCCGCCTCTCTGGAGTTGTCTCTGACTCCGGTGGCTTTTCGGCTTGTGTGCGGGAGGTTTGGTCTTCCCTTTCTCGACCTCTTTGCTTCCCGGCTCAATACCCAGCTGCCCGGTTCTGCTCCCGGGGTCCTCAGGAGAGGTTGCTGGGGAGTGGATGCCCTGACCATTCCCTGGCCATCCAGGCTCCTCTATGCTTTCCCTCCTCTAGCGCTGATTCCCGGTTTTTGGCCCGCCTGTGTCGGGAGGATCGGGTGGTGATAGTTGTGGTTCCATTTTGGCCTCGGAGGTCTTGGTTTCTGACTCTGCGGTTGTTGGCTGTGCAGGGTCCCTGGTTTCTTCCTCTGTCTCCTTCCCCCCTGCGGTCTGCTCCATCGCTGTCTCTTCTGAGGTTGCGTCTGTCGGTGTGGAAGTTGAGAGGCAGGGTTGGCGTCGGAGGGGTTTCCCTGAGCATTTAGCCGTGGCTCTTCAGGGGTCCCGTCGTCCGTCTACCCTCAAGTCTTATGACCGTCATTGGGGTAATTTTCGTCGTTGGTGTTTGGCTCTGGATTTGTCCCCTTTGGTGTGCTCTTTGCAGGTGGTGCTGCAATTCCTTTGGGAAGGTTTTGAGAAGGGTTTGGCTGTTTCCACTTTGAGGGCTCAGTGGGCTGCTGTTCGGGCTTTCCGTTCCCCTTGGGGAATTTGTCTGATGTCGAAGATCTGGTTTCGCGTCTTCTTCTGAGTTTTTCTCTGTCTCGACCGGTGGTGCGTCCTTCCTTTCCTTTGTGGGATCTGCCTTTGGTTCTTCGGGCTTTGGTGGCTCCTCCGTTTGAGCCTCTGTCGGAGGTGGACGTTAAGTTTGTGACTCTCAAGGTGGTCTTTCTTGTGGCTATTACTTCTGCCCGTCGCCTGGGGGAATTGGGGGCCTTGATGGCCCGGGAGCCTTTTTTGTCCTTTTCCGCGGATGGGGTGGTTCTCCGTTTGGATTCTGCTTTTGTTCCGAAGATTTCTTCCCAGTTTCATCATTCTCAGGAGTTGGTGTTACCTGCCTTGGGGTCTGATCTGGGCTCTCCGGGGGATCCTCCTTGGTCTTTGTTGGATGTGTGCCGGGCGTTGCGTTTCTACTTGGAGCGCACTGCGGATTTTCGGAAGTCTGACTCCCTTTTTTTTTCCTTTGGGGTTTCTTCTCGTGGGGGGAAGGCTTCTTCTGCCTCCATTGGTCGTTGGCTGAAGCAGGTCATTGCTTTGGCTTACTCTCTTTCTGGGTCTCCTCCTCCTGCGGGGGTTCAGGGGAGGTCTACCCGTGGGATGGCTGCTTCCTGGGCTGAGGTTGGTGGTGTTCCCCTTTCTGAGATCTGTAGGGCGGCCACTTGGGCGTCCTCTAATACCTTTATTCGGCATTATTGCCTTCAGAATTTGTTGGGGGATGATGTTAATTTTGGTTTGGGTGTACTGCATGCTGTGTGCTCCTGAATTTCTTGTGTTTGCTGTTCAATAAATCCCTGGACTTTTGCATTTCTGTTGGTTCTGGTGGTTTATTATTGATGAATGCCGGTGTCTGCTTGGGTATTCTCATTTGTTATGAAGGGGGCGAGGACTAGAGGGACCTGGGGGTAATGTCCTATTACTTACCGGTAATCTTCATTACTCCTGGTCCCGTTGTCCTCGTCCCCTTCATGGCTTCCCTCCCTCCCTGCCTTGCCGGCCTTCATCTGGGCTTGGTATTGTCAGGAGGAATGCTGGGACCTGTACGCTTATGTACTCCCAGAGGGAGGGGGAGGGGTAGGTCCAGCATTCCTTCGTTCTTTTTTTCTGTCTGCGAGATAGGACTATCATTTGTTATGAAGGGGACGAGGACAACGGGACCAGGAGTAATGAAGATTACCGGTAAGTAATAGGACATGAGTGGGAAGGAGAAGACTGGTAAGAGTTCTTGAGGGAAGGCAGGTTTGGAGGAAGTGTTGGTGATGAGGATGCTGGCATAAAACTAGATTATCACTAATGAAAATCTCATACTCTGACCACTCTCAGACTGAATCCTTAGAGAGAAAGTATATTAAAAGAAAATTATTGATGTGGATTGCTTATATGGTTCTTGTTATAAAGATGACAAAAATTAACCATAACATAATATTGTTTTTGTGCCCTCATAAAAGGATTTCTATGCCTAAGACTGAAAGTTAGAGCAGTTTTTCGAAATAATACTAAAATCTAATGCAAGTAAAAAAGGCACAAGCTAAGAACATTTCCTCAAACGTTTCCAATACATTGACAAAATCAACAAATTCCTTTAATAATTGACAGTCCGATGCAGGCTCCTTCACAAAGGAGATCAGAATTTGCTAGAGATGATTTTGGACAGGCAGATGTGTTGTGCACGCAGGTCACAGGAATCAAAGTTGTGTATTCCAAAATTTAATTAATATAGGTTTTCTGTGGATTTTCAACTTCAGATTAAATAGCAAATAACCTTTGTTGGCACCCACATAGCTTGGGGGAAATTCATTTAGAAAGTAATACACCAGATTTGCAGACCAAGGAGTGACAGCTGTAATCGGATAGGTTTGCTGGGACTTGTCTTGTGTAAAGCCCAGAGGCTCTTAAATATGTCATCTCCACTGTAAAACCTTTGTTGGGTCTTCACCAACTGTAAATTCCTTCCCTACGACTGAAAAGCAGGCTAATTTTATCATTTCTTTCAGTAACACCAAAAGGTAGAAAAAAACATTACGTGCACGTGTAGTTGGCACTGCTTTCACGTGGAACTAAAATGAAGTCGTCCCTAAATGAGAATGCACTGAAACATCTTTCAATACATGCTCAACTGACCATAGAAGCTTCCATTAGGTTTTCCTAATGTGCAACACTTTAACTTTTGCGTAATTAACAACAAACCAATTACATAACCTTTAATTAGCGAAGGTGACCGGCACATATTTTAAGCACACATGAATTTGAGTATGCACTACTATGTTATCTACATAAGTAGGCTTAGTACCAGTTTTCCAATTTAGTGGTGGGGTTCAACTGTCAATGCAAAAAATGCAGCGATCAAGTCTGCCATATAAATATTAAAAATAACGAGTGCATGATGTGCCAGTGCTTCAGTCCAATATATATAGAAATATACCTGGTGCACTCACCTAATTTGCACATCTTAGTGTAAAAAAATCGAATTTAAAGGGAGTAACGCGGGGTCAATATTTTATGCTGTGAGATTAGCCACAGTAAGTAGAGGCCCACTAAGCCAATGGTGGTATAAAAATCAATAAAAATGGCTATAAATTGCTAATTTACTGAGCTGTTTGCACTTTGGGCTATGTATGGCAGGATGGAGCAGTGTTTTGTCTGTCAAAGCTCCCTTTTTTAATCCAGTTTGACTTCAAGGGTTTTTGGGCCAGGTGTACAAGCATTAGGAATACCTATTTCCGAATTCTGATTCTCTCTGAATCCCAATTAGGAAATCGGTATTCTTCATGTATGAAACTCATTCAGTTTGATTTAGGGATCTTGTGGGTTGCAAATCGACCTACCTCATGAATATCAATGAGGTATTTTGCAGTCTGCAACCCATTAGGATTCACAGCCATCACAGGAATGGTGGCCTGCTGAGGTCAGCAGACCACCATGGTTGTGGTTGTTATTTAATAAAGCAATCTTTTTTTAAATGCAGCCTATTATCCTTAAAGGAAAACAGGATGTATTTAAAAAGAAAAAAAAAGAAAACTTGAAGTCTAGGACCACTGCCTGGTCTTAAAAAAAAATATTATTTACATTCTCAAAGGGCAAGGGGATCCCTTGGTAACCCCTTCCCCTTTGAGAATGGGTTACCACCAGTTTTCTACTGGTGTCAAAGTATTGCTGTTTGCGACCGGTATTTGGTCGCGCAAAACAGTAACACATACCATACCGATTCGATATTTGGAAGGGATGCCCTAAACACGCCCCTTCCAAAAACCGAATCATAAATGCAAAATGTGATTCAGTAACAAGTTCCCGAATCGCATTTTGTACATTTGAAAAAGCATTTTTTCGGTTCTGCGAATCGGGCCGTTTACGACCTGAAAAATGCTTTGTACATCTGGCCCAAAGTTACTGAATTCCATCTATAGCTCATAACGACCTAAAAGGTTATTAACAAACTTTTTTTGCTGACAATCTAAAATGGCTATTAACCTGTAGTCTGATAGGACAGCTTGAGAAACTTTAAAAGGTTTGGTAGAGGAAGTCTCTCCGCCACTTGACTAATGCAAATTAATGAAAAAAATACTAATCAGTACAAGTGGAATAACATTTTTGCCCACCTGATCGTACCACCAGGACTGTATTAGCAGTCCCATCTAGGCCAATGGCATTTTATGAAGCTGATGTTTTAATTAATAATGGCATATACTTGGGTGAATCAGAGACAACAAAAACAGGAAATGTATAAATCTGCTCACTATTTGGCAAAAGATTATTTCAGATAGAAACAGTAACACCAGTTGTCTTGACAGATGCCACTATCAGAAGAGCAACAGGCCCCTCAAAATTAGCATCCAAAAAGCACTTGTTTCTTTTCTAGCGATAACATAAGATATGACCTATCACATATTCATTTTAAAGACCCTTTTTAAACTTAATGAAGTTTCCATATTTTAGTTATTTGTTCTCTTATTGAAAACATAAATGCATTATGTGTTTGTCCATAAAACAATTACATTTTGACATAAAATGATCAATGTAATAAATACTAAACTAATATAATTCTTTGTCACACTTATTTTCCATTTTCGCACATATAAACGGGAACAATGTTGTCCATATTATCCAATCTGTAGTGCAATTTGTCTTAAAATCCACATTAACAATTGATCCCACAGTGTACTCTACAATAACTGCTTCCCTTAATGCACCCATTGTATAATAAAAATCTCCTATGACTTTCAGTACCCTCTTATCAATATTTTCGAATGTAAATTTGCTTTTCTTATGATAGATCAGTATTTAGAGTTGCACAGAGCCAAAAGTAATGGTATGGAGTTATGATCGAACATCACCAAATTGTTCAGGATGCAAATGTACTTGATTAACCAGAAACAGTGCTTTTCAGGTCTGGCCTACAGACAGCTTAAGCTGTTTCGTCAGCCTTGTGTTTAAAAAAAAATACATAATAATAATGCATACAGATATGTATACACAGAGCGACCTTGTATGAGCTTTCTTCATCTATCAATCCATTCAAGTGTCAGATTTTTCTACTGCACACCACAGCATACAGCAAAGGGAAAAGGGACAGACGGCTTAAGCCACTGACTTTCCTCATTGTGAGTGACTGCACTATGTTTTCTCACATGTGCACATCATTGTAAAAACTGCTTGTGCACATACGAACATCCTTCTAAAAAACAGTCCACTTCAGTGCTAGGGCTAGATAGCCAATATCAATTTCCAATTTTATAATTTTTTTAATTTATTTTGGTGATGCATCATTTTCTAATTACTACTTTTAGCAAATATATGCACTTGAAAACTTTATATGGCTATTTTTTTTTATTTGTTTCATACTTTTAATGCCTGTTGCATATGTTTGTGAAAGAAAATTCAAAGGCTTGCCAAAGCCAGACTTATTGGCTTTTCCGATGCTTGTTAATGAATGATGCTGCTCGTCACTTTGAACCAGCAGTTATATATGTATATATATGGTCCAGCTTCTCAAAAAGTGCAGGATAATCAGCCACCAAGGATTATTGTAGTAGATCGCTTGATCTGGAAAGCCAGACCTTATTTCCCAACATGCGATGGGCCTTGACTGGGTCAAAAAAACAGTTGCAAATGCCCTAGTGTAAATAATCGTGAAATGCTAAACTTTGCACTGATGTCATAAGGTATAAACACTTTTGTAAATGTGTTACTGTGAGAGATGCCCAGAGCACCCTGTTCAAGGGTGGCAGAATCACTTTGGAAATGTACTCATCATCATCAACTGCTGAGTGCACTGATCAGTTGCTGTTACATGCAAAGCTTTAGATTTCTGCATATCAAGCTAAAAATGGAACATTGTTGCTAGTAAGAATTGTCCTTCTATCTGAACAATGCCTACACAAAGATTTTTCAAACTGTCCAACTATGTATCTTAAATAGGTCAAATTTGGGTCGTTATGTAGAAGAAAGTGGTAACTGAAAATCCTCAATTTCTGAATTAACATTTAAATCCAATGGAGAATCCACAATTAGATTTTCTTCTATAACAAGAAAAGAATGGTGTAGGAAATCCCACTTTGAGTTCTACTCTGAGCAGTTAAAATACAACTTTAAATCAGGCCCTTAGTATTTGGTCTAGTAAGGCCCAATTTGAAAAGAAAGAAAACATTTTCGTCAGTTGGGTTACACCTATATGTAGAGCTAATTTCCGACAATCTCAGAATTCACAAAGAATTCTATGAGTGGTCCTGATTATTGCAGCTTCTCTGTACTAGTTTGAGAATATTTAGAGATTTAGAATTGTACTAGATGTACATTTCTGAATGGGAAAATGCAATGCCTACAAGTACTGACACCTGCTAACTTTTTACTTAGTTACTACAAGAGGAAATCATTTCCCTACACCTCCACCAATTTTGGGGCGGTTTCTCTCTTTTCCAACCTTGAAAATGTATTTAGTCCAGTCATACAGAGAAGTAAATCTTGGACTGTTTTCAAAGAGGGAAACTGCAACTGTTTTTTGAATCCCCCAAAATGTGTCAGTTGTTGGGTATTCACCATTGTTTGAAAGCGCCCTTACTCAGGAATGCCCAAAAGTGTTCAAGTTCATGTTTTGTGAATATCAAAATTGACTTTGTGCATAATTATTCTGTTGTTTGCACACCTAACAGTCACTTGGGTGCACAAACAATGTTTGCGAACCAGGCCCATATAGAGTGTCTATGCCGGTAGAGGCGCTTTGGCTGTGGGAACAGTACATCGTGACTTAGAGGCAAAGCTTTAAGTGCCAGCGACATGTTTGCAGGAACGAATCTATCGTACCCTAATCATGATGCACAGGTTTTTAATCTAATCTGAGCACAAGCAGGCTATGGATAGCTACACAGTTTGCCCAACCCTTTGGTATAAAAACGACAGATTTAAAAAAAGACACATAGCTAGGGAATACGTATACAAAAACGGCTAGAATAATTCCTCTTGGGAAGAACTTAAATGCACATCTGTACAAAACATGTGTGATCTAGAGAGCCACTAGGGTTCTGCAGTTGCTTTTGGGTGAATATTTGTCTCCTGTTGTATGTTTCACACCTGAAATCCTCATCATGGCTTATTTTAAGGGAATCAATAAAGGCACGCATCTTAACGCGACAGCGGCGGATTCATCTTACTTTCCCATCGTGGTTAGGGCAGGAGAGGGGCTTCCCTGCAGCAACAGCTGTCACCGTCTCCAAGATGGACGACTCCTCGGAGCTGTTGTCTGGACTGCGCTGCAGCACATCCATCAGGTTGGTGATAAAGAAGTTGCTCTGCAGCGCAGAAACCCCTCTCTCTGGCAGGATGGAGGTCCGCCGGCACACGGGGCACGAGAGAGTTAAGCTGTGAGCTGGAATGTAGTTTTGCAAGCACCTGTTGGAGGGAAATGCAAACAAGCCATCAGATAGGAAGCACAATAGCCCATTCTAAATGTGCTAATCTCGTACGAGCTCTGTAATGCACGACTCTAAAAACCTAAAGACATTTCTCGCTATAATTCAAACACTGTTATTTTTCTATAAACGCCCACTTTGCCCCTAAATATAACTTGAACACATGAAGTTTTATGAATTAGCTGATTTATAGCTGAAGCTACGAAACCATTTTTTAATGCACTGTTTAGATGGATTCTTTAATTCACTTAATTATGAATCGATTTCCATCAGGCACACGCCGCCTGTTTCAAAGGGAAAAAGGGCTTCTTCTAGGAAACGTTTTGTGGAGGACACTTTGTTAGTGTTCTTTTTACGAATAACAATGCCAATGAATTACTCACAAAATACATTAACTATTGGCCGAGGTTACATTTACACTAGGTAATGGCTGAGGTTACGTTTTATTAAAATTACAGTCCACTGGAGCGCTTTGTTACCCTTTTCCTGAAAATAATGCCCAAAATTCCCACTCAATGCTGCTAATATTTTGATTTGCTTGAACTTCAATTATTAGTTCCACTTCAACTGACAGCATATAGGTAGGAGATGTTAAATTATGTTAACAACTTTTTTAAGGTACCTGTACACCTCGATGGGTTTTGTGGCACTGACAAAAAGGGGCACATTATCAGAGTCACCAAAGCAACGAAGCAAGTAAATTGTAAACGTATTTATATAGCGCTTATGACCCCTCACCACTGCTTAATTTGAGCCGGTGGTTTCCGGTGCTCAGCACTGGCACTTAATCATCAACATCGGCGCTTTTCATGAGCACCAGTGCCAAGACTCGGACCTGGTTCTCAGCTCCAAAGTCAGCAGCTCTGGCCATTACGCCACATTCTCTCCCCACTTTCATGGTTAGTATTTGGTTCTGTTTTAGGCGGAGGGCAAAAGGGCTGGTGCAAGCTGCCTCCTGACAAATTAACCACTGCCCCTGACGCGTCATTGGATTGCTTTTGTGCACGAGTAACGTGCTGCTCCAGAACCCAAGATTAGTAATTACCTGGTTAGGCAAATTTTTGTTTTGTTTTTCTCCTGTGTGTTAGTTGTGTTAGGATTGTGGTCTTGATTTCTTGTGTGTTTTGGGTTTTTGGGGTAGGTATAAAATCAAGTGGATTTGAAAAAGGGAAGTACTGAGTTGTTTTGCAAGTAATAGTCGTGTGTGCTTGTTAGTTGGGTGGCATTATCTAACAAGCATTGGCAAAGCCAATAGGTCTCGGCAATCCGAGAACTATAGGCTTTGTCAATATTAATGTCTATAGGTGTTGTTAAAGCATTGTCAATGCTAATGGCACATCAGTGCAGCCATGCACACTCGGTGCCAGGTGAGGCCAGCCCTCCTTGCAGCATCACCAGCGGAGCGTGTAATGTGCCCTCGCCACTCCGGGAGTGGGAGCAGTGAAAGCAGCGCAGCAGACACGCATCGACACAGAGAAGTGATACCTACACAGCAGTTCTGCCCTTACAAATGGCATCATGTAATAACAATGTATTAACAATGTTATTTACATTAGTTGTGGCATAATGTAAGCAATTGTAGTCTACCTCCATGCATGGAACAATGTATATGTTCCTTCTGAGTATGTTTGTTTCCACTATATATTTCTTGTTCCATCACGAGAAAGAGATTAATAAAAGGCATATAAAGGAAATGTATGTTGGTAAATATAACGTAGTCACTGTTGTTTCCATGCGAAGGTCAGCCTTTAAATTGATGGATGTGACAATTCAAAATCAAGCGCACAGGCGTGATAAAATAATACCTCAAGGGGAGATGTAAATATAAACTTGCAATTCTGTGTATTTCATAGAGGCTTTATGTGAGTGCAAATCCTCTTGGGGAAGTTAAATGAATTTTGTAAAGACCACAGCCTTGAAGTAAACGATTCTAAAACAAAATGCATGATGTTCACGCAAAGCAAGAAAGCTAAAGGGAAGGTTGCTCTAAGTGGAGCCAAAATGGGTAGGGTGACAGAATTTGACTATCTAGGGGTGAGGTTGTCAGACTCCACGAGTCAGTCAGCGCAGAATGGAAAAAGCTCTCTGTCCCTCAATCACAAATATGGGTCTATTATCAGATTTGGAAATAAAGCCTCTTTCTATCCTATTTCACGGCACTGGAAAATATAGGAGCCGCTCTTTATGGTTCTGATCTGTGGGGATATTGCAATCTTGATGTTTTAGATAAAGGTGAAAATTGCTTCCTAAGATGCCTACTGAAGTTACTAAAAGGTACACCACTACTTCCCTTAAGGTTTGACCTTAATGTTAGGTAAATTTCAGACACAGCCTATCTTAAGCCTATTTTATTTTGGGCAAGGATATGAACATCCAAGCAACTTGCGCCATACAGAGAGTGTCTTACCGAAATCTTAGCCCACCACCAGGCCATTAGCATCCAGTGGATAGCTCATGTTAAACTATGGTTGGTTAATCTATGATTGGCTGAATTTTGGCTCCAATCAACATTAATGACCACCAGCTCAGGCGATCTCATTAAAGACCACTAGTGGAATGTTGTCCTTGGCTACAAAATGCCTGCTGTTCCCTCGGACAGTCTAACAAACCAGTACCTGTCTTTTAAATGTGGCTTTTATTTCAAAGATTTTATGGACTATGTGAATATGCCGTTGTCTAGGTCTCTCTATATTAAATTTAGACTAGGGATTTTACCAACTGCTTCTTTTACCTTCTCTTGGGGGAGTAATGTTGACTCCCCCAATCTTTGCCCCATGGGTTGTCGGTCAGTGGAGAACGACGAGCACCTATTGTTTTTCTGTGGTGCATACACCAAACAGCGTGCCTGCTGGATTATCTCTCTGTGCCGTCTCCTTGGGATTGACGATATGAACTATGCCTTGAGAATATGCAGGGCAGATACTAGGAGCTGTGTTGTTTACTAGTTGCCAGCTACTTAAACTCTATATGGCATCTCAGAAAAAGAAGTAACAGTACTCTAACACACCATGCACTTTAATCGGGTTTATGGCTCCTTTTAAGTGCTCATAAGTGATTTTTATGCTTTTGTACATGAACAGCTGCTAGATAATAGGGTTTTGTCGAAAGGCCCTATTAGGTTTCTTGGTCGTTGGAAATAGAATTTTATTTTAATGAATTGAAATGTTTATACTTTGCCATGTTTTTAAACCTATGCTGCTATATGTACTTTTATGTTTTTTTATAACGAAAGTCAAATGATGATGATAATGTCAAGTGCATGTCTGAAACCTGAAATGTGAAACCGATGTAAAGCCTTTTTTTCGGGGAGTTTTTGAAAGTAAATCAGAATTAAAAGTAATGTTGCACTGGCAAACCACTGCGTTTATTTGTACCCTGATTTGCTAGTGAAACATTTTTAATTCCGATTGCACCCAAAACACACACCTAAATCGCGCTTCTATTACTGTAATGGAAAGAGTTTATTTAGGTATGTATTTACAAAGAAAATCATGTGATTAAAAGCCTATGTTTTGCAATAAAATCAGATGCACTTAGTATTAAAAGCAATGTTGCACCGACAAATCAAAATAAAGGCAGTATGTTGAAAGTATCTAAATATGATTTGCCAGTGCAGCATTACATTTAATTATGAATGCGTGTGAATTTCTTTTACAACATGCGCTTAAACAAAGGCTTTGCATTGCTTGATTTTGTTTGTAACCACGCACTCAAATAAAGTCTTCAAATTGAAGTGATAGAAGTTTGATTTAGCCAAGTGTTTTGAAAGTCAATCACAGGCATGCCTGAGCCGGACCTGAGTGTACACCAATCATGTGTAAAATAGCTAAACAGGTGCCCTAGGAAAACAGCGTCTTGCATTTGACCTGGTCTTTGAATTCACAGCAAATGTGACAAAATAAGAAGAAGATTTACAGGCCTGTTTACAGAGGAGCTTGGAGCAAAGAATGAAAATATTAGCGTTCGTTCGTGTGAAGTGCTCCATAACAAAGAAAAAGGTGGTTCCTGAAACAGATCCTAAAATGGAAGCAGTGGAGGGATAGTGTATTTGATCCATGCTCTCGGGAAGGGCTAAACACAGGAAGAGGCATGACAGATGCATGCCATGAACAAATGGAGAGAAAGAATATGAGAGCGATGATGGAGACAGCAAATGGGAAGCCTATGGGCGGGCTGAAAGCCACAAAGTAAATACATGTCTCTTAGAGACAGCTCATGCGCTGTCTAGCTGAGACCTAAAAAGAAGGGGTGAAAGATCGAGAAAGATGTTTGGGAGTTCATATTAGTCAGAAGGTTTTGGATGAGTCAGAGGAAAAAGGGATGGGAAGGACAGACTTTTTTAATGTAAACATGTAAATAATTTATGTATACATATACATACATATTGCATAGTGGTGGTCGCCACTAGGTAGTTATAGATGGGTCTGTTTTTCCATAGAAAGAGCATTTTTTGGTTTGTTAATAACTTTGGCCCTGTTTGAATAATCTTCACAAAACTTTCCAAAATGAAAGTTCATCCACCGCAGTTCTTTTCTGGAATGTTTCGGGGTGATTTGTCAAGCGAGGGTTGAGAAAAAAGAGGGGGTCCCAAAACATAAAATCCCCATGCATTTTCCATAGAATTCTTTAAGATGGGCTACTGCAAAAACTGCTGAACAGAATTACACTAAATTCGGCAGGAAGCTAGATCTTGGTCCGAAGATTGTGCTTTTTAGGTCGAGCCTAGCAGCAGCGCACATGTGCTGCTCGCTCTGCGAGGCATGCAGTAGTCGACTATGCTGTGGAAGCCTCGCCTTCTCTCTGCCCATATTTTTGATTGGCTGGTGTCATTGTCCTTGGTAAATGCTGGCTTCCGATTGATAATGAGGCTTGTTAGTCCCTCCTTGTTACTGCCTTGTCGCCATTTGTTACCTCCCATGAGGACTGGATCTTTTACTTGTGGCGTAACACGGTCTCCTTCATAAGTCGGTAAGCACTATTTTTTTTATTTGCAGTGCGGTCCGCTTTCACTTTAGCGGCCGTGCTTGTTTATTTAATTAATTTGCCGCACGGGCCGAAAGGGAGCGTTTCTACTCACTAATCTAACAAGCATTTGCAATTCAATAGGTCTCGCATTTACGCGAGTTTAAGCTATTAACATTGCAAATAACAATGCCTTTTTTTGTTTGTTTTTAAAACATAAATAAAAGGCATTGTCATTTACAATGCCAATACCTTAAACTTGCGTAAATGCGAGACCTATTGCATTGCAAATGCTTGTTGTAATTTGGTGTAAATCCACTCAGTAGCTTTTGAGAAATTTTGGGTTACATTTTTAAAAAATATTTAGGCAGTTGGGTCCTCAAGAGTCTCAAGAAATTATTGCGGGAGCACCAATTTAAAAACTGAACATTCTGATTGACCCAGTGAGGTTTTTTTCCCTTGGGCCATGTCACTTCAGACTTCACTGGGAGCAAGCACTTTGATTGGCTGGCAGTAAAATGAGAACATGTAATGGCTGGAAGCCATTACAGGACTCGGGGACTTAGTCCCCTGTCCTGAAATAAAAAAATAGTATAAGGGGGCAGGGCAGGGATACCCTGACTACCTAGGCCCCATGTGGAGGACCCAGAAGGACGCCCCCTGGGGCCAAAAAAGAAAAACATTGCAAAAAATACTGCGATCCTGTGAGACTCTTGCGGGATTGAAAAAAATAATGGCAGCTGAGATGCATTTATTAATTATAAACCCCAGGGAGCCCACTCCCGGGGCTGTATCCATAAAGGGAAGGGGTGCTGCGTGGCCCCCCTCCCGAGCCTCCAGAAGCCTCAGGGAGCCCACCCCTGGAGCAGAAAATATTGTTTCCGGGGAGAGGGACACACGGCCCCCCTCCCTGAGCTATCAGAGGCCCCTGGGAGTCCACCCCAGCGGCCAAAAATATTGTTTACAGGGAGGGTGCATGTGCAGCCACCCTCCCGAGCCATGACAGGCCCCGGGGAGCCTACCTTGGGCTGAGACTTTGTAAAATGAGGAGAGGGCGCCGTATGAGTCCCTAAAGGCCCCGGGGACTCCACCCCCAGGGCAAAAAGTGTTCGAAATGGGGAGGGGCCATGCAGCTTTCCCTCCGAAGCCTCTAAAGGCCCTGGGCCCTTCACCCCTTTAAGGGAGGTTGGCCACACGGTCCCCCTCCCTGAGCCATTAATGGCCCCAAGGAACCCATCCGTGTGGGGCCGGCTCAGATGCTATGTCCCAGCAAGCCCACGCCCAGCACATAGCGGTGTCCCTGCCCGCAGCGGGCAGATTTATGTAAAAGCAAGAGATAATGAATTTTCAGGAAAACTGGCATCAAGGAATTCCACAGAGTGGGTGCATGGACTGAGAACAAACAACCACCCAGTCTCTGTCTGTAAAAAAGGGGAACCACAAGAAGGTCTTAATGCCTAGACAAAAAGGTCCTACTGGGGATATACTTATGGGGCGGCCATAGACTCTTAGAAACTACACTAGCTCTATATGTAACCAATGCAGAGACCGAATAATGGGCTACCCTAGCAGAGGTTATGAGCACCTATAGTAACTCTTGCTGACTCATTTGGTTTAACTGGAGTTGTTTCAGTGGTTTTAAGGATCACTACAAGTTACTAAAGTCCAGGCTAGATCCTATGATGATAGATACTGTGGTCCTCCTACACTCAGGTGGGAGAAAGGGAATAATGAGCTTGAGTTATTTAATGTAGAATAAGCAGGCCGACATCACTGCACAGATCTATATTGCCATGGAAGATTGCCTACTACCAACTGGAAACATGCTATAGGCAGAGCAGAATAAAGTTTCTTTCCTATGTTTATTCTGGTACTTAGCCATGCTTCTATGTTTACCCATGCTCTTACTTCCAGCCAGGCCACCCAGAGCAAGGCTTAAAACAGAAAGCCTGCCTTTGCCCTGTGAGGATTCCAAAGAATTTAAAAGCACATGTAAAGCCCTGTGAGGGGTGTGGGGCTGAAATTCCGGCAAGGCTCATTTTTAAAAATAAAAAACAAGCTGCCCAGTGGGGGGGTTTCCCACCCCAGAAAACTTTTTAAAAAGAGAATACAGTGCACTGCTCACAGGGATTAAACAAAAAACAGAAAACACTGAACGTTTTCCTCCCCTTACTAAGAACTACCTGGAAACTTGTGTGATATCTCAAAATCTGATGATTCAGATTCCAGGTTAAATGAGTTTGCACAGATCTGTGGCACAGTATTGTTAGAATTGAAAATGTGATTGTCCTATTGCTCATACTTTGTTCTGTATTAAGTTAGCATTCATGGCACCATTTTATTAGCAGCCGCCATTTTGTTCTATGATCGAAGCTGAGCTTCTGCCTCATACTGCTTGTCTCAGCAGAAAACTGCCTCGATGAATCTTTAGTTTGTATTTCTCCAAGGCCGAGTTTCACTGCACTAATGAATGTACTCTCTATTATGGTATACCTTTGCTGTTAAGATAGGCTTGTTCCTACCTTCTAGAATGGCGGGCGCGGGCAGAGTAACCTTGAAGTGAAGATAGCATGGACCCGATCCCAGGACCGTAGTTCATTCTTGTGTGCCTCCTTTGTTCGCTAGTGCCTGGACTGGAATTTTCCAGCCTGGGTGTGTTCTTAGGGAATTGGAAATGTCTAATATCTGATGTTATGTTGGGGGAGTCAGTCCCTCGGCAGCCATCTCAGGAGGCTGGTCAGACTGCGCTCCGCTGCAGCGCAATACTAATAAATAACTTTGTTTTATATTCTCTACTGTCTGACCGACTCTTCCTTTGGTTTGGAAGGCCGAGAGGTGGTCACGAGTGACCTGGGTGACCCTATTCGGGTCACTTCCTTCAGTTGGCGCCCGAACAGGGACCCCATCGGTTGACCCATCCTTGCCCGCGGACGAGTGAGGAGGACGGGGCCACGTCGGTCAGATGGGAGGATCGGGGATCCCTGCACGATAGAGCCTAGCACTCGCAGCTGCCCCGCCTGTCTGATCGGGCGGTGCCTCGCCCAGTGATCATCCCGACTGGTGTCCTGAGAAGGCGAAACCCTTGGATCTGACCGTTTGGTCCGAAGAGTCGGCAGTGGAGAATAAATTTGTTCGACCTGTGTGCACCAGGTGAGTTTGCTTTGCTTGTTTGTGAATACGGCACTCTTTTGAATAATATTTGGTATGGTCTGCGGACCATTTGATTGCACTTGGTAGGTCTGCGGACCGATTTGGGTACAGAGTGTCTGCGGATGCTCTGCCAGGCAACATAATGGATTTGGCTTGCTTTTGAAAATGCCTGGGATTTAGCTGGTTTCTTGGTTTTATGGTGTCGACTTTGAATTGTTCCTTGGTGCAGTCTGAAGACTGACTTTTGGGTTTCCTTGTTTGGTAGGTCTGAGGACCGATTGTTTTCGAAAGACATCTGCGAACTATTCGTCTGTCACGAATAGTGACCTTGCTTCCCTTTAAGATGCCCTGTTGGAGCAAGTTGTGTTGTTTGGGGTGCCGTTGTTGTTCCGCTGATGCTCGATTGGAAGAGAGGCAGCCTGCGCCTCCGGAAGGCACCCCGAACTTCGATATGTATGTTAAGCACGGCCTTGGCCCTATTATGTTTAGTACACTATGGCACAAATATACGAGGGACAATGCCGAGTTGCAGTGGTTGCTAACGGGTACCTTTGATGAGCAAAAATTGAATTTCCTGCAGGATAAATTATTTGCAAAACGAAGTAGGCAGTCGATGTTTGATTATCTCCAGGTATGGCAGAAGGAAGCTAAGCAGAGGTGCATGAAGGCAGAAAAAGAGGCCTGAAAAGGGAGGATGCAGACAGTGACACAGAAAGCAGTAGCGTATGATGGAGAGAAAATAGAGAAGTGTATAGAGTGTGCTGATAGAAAGTTTAGGTTGCAATGTGACAAATCCTATGTTGCCCAAGAAGAAGGCAATACATTTGTAGAGGACCTGTTAGATGCCCGACCTCCGCCTCCATATGCTCCACAGAGAATATATCCTGCTGTCCCCCAGCCCCAGTCCTCTGCTTTTCCTGCCCCTGCCTCTGGTTCTCCTGCTATTGAACTGGCTGCCTCGGCTACAGCGCCTCCTGCTTCTTCTTTGGCTTCTCCTGCCGCACCTGCAGTGACTGCAGGTCTCCCTGCTTCGCCTATGGTTCCAACTTCTTCCCTCTCTCCATCACTTACACCTACGACACAGTCATTAATAACTCTGGTGCCTGCCCCTTCGACTATTGTGCCCTCCCCACATCTCCTTTCCCCGACCTTGTTGAGCATTGGAACGCCGGTGCATGGACTGGATGACGGATACTGGGCGACTGCACTGGAGCGAATGGGACGGGTGTTGATTCGGTCTGATGTGGGAGATGCAGAGAAAAAGATGGTAGCTAACCAGGCTGCCCATTGGGCCCGGAGTCCGATTTATAGTGTGGAAGATGTGTGGAGTGTGCTGAAAGAGTATGAGCCGTTTGTACAGCAGCATGCCCTCAAGCATATGTCGGTACTCTGATTGGGTTGTGGGAACAGTGTTTTAATGGTGTTGCACCCAAATTATTTATGACATCCGGGACCGTGTGTATGCTGCTGACATGGCCCCTAACGACGTTTTTAGTAATGTTGCAACGTTGATTGGATACCGAGGCAGGTTGCATCAGAAGAGCCCGACAACAGTGTCCCAGTTTCCGATGAGGGAAGTACATCCCATTTTCCACCCTGAGATACCGGAGCTGCGAGATCAGCATGATGCTGTAGTCAGACAGCGAGTAGAGGGCCGGTTCCAGGAACAATGGGTTTATACTCCTTGGAAAAGGAGTGAGGTTTTGTCTCTTAAGGCTCAGTTACCCGACCCTAGGAAAAATCCAACTGCATATTATAAAGAATTAACAGAGGCTGCGTCGTCGACGGTGATGACGTTGGCAGACATTGAGATGTTCTTCGGTTTATCGGTGCCCGTTGATATTTGGTGGCAGGTGCATGCACAGGACCATGTTGTGGAGTTGGGTGGCACTTGGGACGAGATCAGGGCATGGGATAAAGAAAGGAAGCCTGGTGAGAAGCCTAAGGCTGAGATACTAGCTTTGCCAGGTCGAATTATTACCTACATGCACTCTCTAATTCCACCTAGAAGAGTAGATTGGGACAAGTTAACAGCATGTCGTCAGAAGAAAGATGAAAGTGTATCTGATTTTTTTACTAGGTTTGAAGGTGTGTTTTGGGATTTCAGTGGGCAGGACTTGTCGATGGAGGGAGGTGTCCGATTGTTCGTTAACAGATTTGCTACGAACCTGCTTCCCGAGATTGCGACTCGGTTGCAGGCTTAGGAGAGCACTTGGACTACCTCCTCCCATCAGTGATATTAAGTATGGCACAGTATTATGAGCATAGAGAGAACGAAGAGAAGGAGAAGGTGGAGAAGAAAAACAAGGAGTTGAAGACGAAGGTGTTGATGCAGCAGGCATCTCGAGGGAACAGGAGAGGACGCAGCATTGGTCCGGTGCGACAGCGGCCCCGCACTGGCTAGAATGCTGCGCCTGTGGGGCCGAACCAGTGTGCATATTGTAAGGAGGAGGGACACTGGTGTAGTGAGTGCCCGACGTTGTTGCAAAAGGTTGCGGTCCCTAGAGGACGGGGTTCTCGTGGACGGGGTCGTGGAGCAGGTGGTCATGACGACGGCCAGGAAAGTGGGGAACAGCAGGGTCGCTCTGATCGGAC
Source organism: Calotriton arnoldi (assembly GCA_963921515.1). Lineage (NCBI taxonomy): Eukaryota > Metazoa > Chordata > Amphibia > Caudata > Salamandridae > Calotriton > Calotriton arnoldi. The sequence continues at coordinate 1,844,549 of CAWUFW010001379.1, forward strand.
CATTTCGATGACCCTCGGGGGCGACAGTACTATCATGATGACTACAATTTAGATGAAGTGACTGGGTTATCTCATGGTTAGGACAGCCAGGGACAGGGCGAGGGACCAGTTCAGATACCTGTAGATCAGCGCGGACCTTATGTTACGGCTGACTTGCAGGGCTCAGCTAAGCAATTCTTGGTGGATACAGGCGCAATGAACTGCTCTGTTTCTCATTCACTGGTCCCCGGGGCAGCCGTGTCTGGCCATAATAATGTTTCGGTAGGCTTTTCTGGTGTACCGCTTGTGAGCCCCATATCCAAGCCCCTTGCCCTGACCATTGGTCCCTTTTCTGTTGATTAGCCATTTTTACTGACGTCCAATTGTGGTGAGAATTTGATGGGATTGGATTTGTTGAAGAAGTTGTACACCACGATTTATTGTTCCCCGGCAGGTGTCCATCTGACGATGGGTCCTAATGTGGTTAGTTCTAAGCAGTGCTTGTCTAAGAATGCGCCCCCCCCCCTGCTGAATTCAAGGATGTGCCGCCCACGTTGTGGGCTACAGGCGATACGGACGTAGGGCTGTTACAGATACCCCCGGTCTCTATTAAGGTTAAAGACAATGTTGTTCTGCCCCATATTGCCCAGTACAAAATACCACAAGCAGGGGAGCGAGCTCTATTGCAGATTATACAGGACTTGTTCAAGTCCAGGGTTGTTGAGGAGATGACTGAGAATGTGTGTAATAGCCCCATTCTTCCCATTCTTAAGAGGGCACCCTCTGGTTCCTCTGATGACAATCCTGATGACTATCGTTTTGTGATTGATCTGCGTGAGGTTAATAAGATTGTGGTCCCTCAGTTACCGGTGGTTCCTGACATCACTGCTCTTCTGACAATGATTCCTTCCTCTGCCAAATTCTTTTCTGTTATCGATTTGAAGAATGCATTCTTTAGCATTCCTATTCATCCAGAGAGCAGGCATTTATTTGGATTCACCCTGGCTGGCAGAAGCTTTAGATTCTGTCGAGCTCCTCAGGGCTATACTGAAAGTCCTAGCATATATAGTCAAGCTTTAAAAGGCCAACTGGATTCTCTCGAGCTTCCCCCAGGTAATGTATTGCTGAAGTATGTGGACGATCTCTTGATCGCTTCTGACACTGAAGAAGGTTGCAAAGATGCAACGGTCAAATTGTTGCTTCATTTGGCTCATCACGGACATAAAGTGCCCCTTTCAAAATGTCAATATTGTCGACAGGAGGTCACCTACTTAGGTCACCTACTGTCGAAGGAGGGAAGGAGACTAACACCTGAACGCATTAGTGCTATTGTTAAAATGCCCATCCCTAAAACTCAAAGGGATGTGCGAGCTTTCATTGGCATTACTTCGCATTGTCGTCTCTGGATCCCTAACTTTTCCTTACTAACAAAGCCGCTATTGCAGCTAACCACTAAAGATGTGCATGAACCCTTGCCCTGGACGCCTGAATGTCAACAAGCTTTTGAGCAATTGAAAGTCACACTTTGCTCTGCGCCTGTGCTCGGCACGCCGGATTATGCCAAACCGTTCATGTTGTATGTACATGAGACGGCTGGTTGCGCGCTTTCTGTCTTAACACAAGCCTTTGGAGGTAAGCAGAGTCTGTGTGCTTATTTTTCTGCTCTGCTTGATAACGTTGTGAGAGCCCTCCCGAGCTGTCTAAGAATGGTCGCGGCAGTGGCTGTCTCTATCTGACAATCGGCAGGGCTCGTCCTTCATACAGATCTCACAGTTATGGTACCTCATGCTGTGGATACACTTTTGAACAGAACAAAGACACAGCATCTTACCAGTGCACATCTGACTGGCTATGAGCTGACCCTATTTGCACCACACGTCACCATCAAAAGATGTGCCAACCTGAACCCAACCAAGTTACTACCCCTCCCTTCTGAAAGTGAGGAAATAGACGTGCATGATTGCATTTTTCGTACCGAAGAGGAGATGAAGAGACGGGTAGACCTGACTGATGTTCCCCTATCTGAACCCCAAGAGGAGCTATATGTCGATGGCTCTTGTTTCAAATTACCGGATGGCACAACAACTGCGGCATATGCCATAACTACCCTACACACAGTAGTCGAGACATCACGAGTTCCCTATCAATCGGCCCAAGCTGCAGAGTTAGTTGCCCTTCTTCGAGCTTGTGAGTTGAGTGAGGGACTGACTGTCAATATTTATACTGACAGCCTTTGGAGTTGCCCACAATTTTGGGCGGCTCTGGGCGGAGAGAGGATTCCTGACTTCACATGGCTTAAAGATCCAGAATGGCCTGTTGATACAAAGGCTTTTGTCAGATCCGACACTCCCCAAGAAGTTAGCAATAGTGAAGTGCAGCGCCCACAAGGCAATTACTGATGATGTGTGTGGGGGGGGGAGGGGGGAGGGGGGGACGCATTTGCAGATCAAACAGCTAAGGAGACAGCTCGAACAAAAATGAAAAAGATGTTTGTGGCAGGCCCTGCTAGATGGGTACCCGAAGTTACTATGTTTGAGGATACACTGGCTAGTGTCAAAGAAATACAGAGTGAGGCAACGATTGAGGAGCTAGCAGTATGGCAGGAAAGCACAGCACGTTTAGACGAAGATGGGTGCTGGACGGATAAGTCAGGAAAGCAAAGGTGGATGTTACCGGATGCCTATGTCCTCCCTGTAGTCACTATGGCGCACGGGCCAGCTCACATTAGCGCCAAGGGCATATGCAAACTGTTAGACCCCGTGTGGCAGAATGATAACATCCCGAAAATAGCTGCCCATTTGGTTAAATATTGTATGGTATGCATGATGTACAATCCTGGGAAAGACACTCCTACACCCCCTGGCAATTTTGCACCCCCTACTTTCCCTTTTGAGGTCCTTCAGATGGACTATATCGAGATGGAGCGGGTCAACAATTTGAAATATGTGTTGGTGGTTGTTTGCGCATTCAGTAAATGGGTAGAGGCATACCCCACTTAGGAGAATACAGCCTTGGCGACGGCGAAAGTCCTCCTGGCTTGGTTGAGAAGTATAATGTACTCTCAAACTGAAACTGGCAAAAATTCAGGAAAGCACAGGATTGAAGTGGCCAGATGCTTTACCCTTGGCTCTTCTGTCAACTAGAGCTACGGCACACACTAGGACAGGATTGTCCCCATATGAGGTCGTGCTCGGCCGCCCAGCAAATGTTTGGGGCGTCCCGCGACCAAAACACTTTTCAGATATTGAGTACCCCATGTTAGTGGATTACCTTTATGAATTGACTAAAAATTTGCGTTCTATTCATCAACAGATACAAGAGACATTACCACCGAAAACAGAGGGGCCCAGGCAACTTCGTCCTTGTGCGGCACTTCCAGAGACGGAGGAGCCTGGAGCCTCGTTGGAAGGGGCCCCTGCAGGTGCTGCTTGCCACCAGGAGTGCTGATAAAGTGACCGGTCGGAAGAACTGGGTACACTCCAACCATTGTCGCAAGGTGCCGCTACCTCTCCCCTATGACCAATGGGTGATCGATGGCATCGGTGACCACAAGACGGAGAGAGTGCCACGCTTCATCCCTTTTTCGGATGCCCGACTGACGTGGGTGCAAACGGAGGAGGAGAACGATGCCGTATTGAATGAGGCGGTCCCCCCAGAAGTATGGGCCGTCCAGGATCCTCCTCCACCTGACCCACAAGTGCTTGAGCCTCAGTCTCTTGGCCCCTCTGAATTTGAGCCCCTGTTCACTGACCACTCTGTGCCCGGAGTGGCTAGGTACAATTTGCGCCCCCGACGGAGGGACAGTGCACCAAAGGAAAAGTCAGATTAGTAGGGATGGACTGCATGGATGAAGAATAGGGTGTATGTACCCTGCCTGTGGTACCAACGATAGCTTAGGGAAAGGGAGATTGGTGCATTGTCCAAGACACTGAACAGGATAAGCTGAGGGTGTCTTCCCGAAAAAGGGGGGGGTGCCCTATCCTGGACGACGCAGGATTTCTTCAACCGGCCGCTATCGCGCTACCCCACCGTAGATGAACAATAGGAGTCTGCCAGCGAGGCTCAGAAGGACGCTGGAAACACTTTTCCCATCCTACTAATTCCTTGTCATTGACGCCATTGCATTGCGTTTTCCATTTCTTTGATCACTATGTATCCTTTTGGCCGCCCAATTGTTGAGGAAGAACAGCCTTTTGCAGCACCACATTTGGAGAGGAATGGAGTTGGTTGGCCCAGTTGGTCAAAAAAGGATAAAGTGGTCTCCCTGATCATTGTTCTGATTTCCCTACTAGCAGTACTTGGAATAATGTGGTTCCTAGAAGAAAAATATCCTGTGCACTCTTTGATTGGTACAACACCGCCCCCCCGAGTATATGTTCGTCACCCTGGCTCCTCACAAGGGACAACACCGAAAGACGTATGTGGATAATGTGTTCCTCCAAATGTTACACCAGGCTCATGGTACATCCAACGTTACCAATTGCTGGATCTGTGGCCTCCTCCCTTCTGTGATACATAAGAATGACGTATTGTTGTCAATGCCTTTCTCTTACCTCGGGAGTTGTGAAGGCTGGTTTCAGCTCTTCACTATGGTATACACTCATTATCACTCTGATACTATGAATATGACATTAGTTGACTATGAAACAGTCTTAGAGTATATACGTGTACATCAAGGGTTTACCCCAGGGGAACAAGGAACACCGGATACCTTGTCTCCGACAGCTTGCATGAATGTTTACGAAAGACAACAAAATGTAACATGGCTTCAAAATGAGATGTCTGACTTTTGGGATTTTAATGTCACTGAATATTTTAGATCATTTCAGGTGCGCAATATTACTCATGATGTGAGAATGCCATTGGTTAATATGACAGCGAGTTTCTGTGTTAAGGGAAAAGGGAAAATAGGGGTAGGGGTGAGTAATTGCAACTACACCTATGTACTGAGCACCGCAAATAGCCCACCTCTGCTGCCCCCTCACAACGTTTACTTTGTTTGTGGTTCCCAGGCCTATGTTTGGCTTCCCCGAGGGTGGTCTGGAATATGTTATCTCTCTTTTCTCCTTCCCCCAGTGTATATAGTGCAATTCAACTACCATAGGGACCACCGACTACAACACAGGGGTGTTCATCTGTCACGTGTTAGACGAGTCATAGACACTGCAGACATAGATCAGACAGATACACCATTGCAGCAGTTCACGGATGCTATGAAGGGTATTGTTCCCTTTGGGGCCCAATGTCCAACAGTCTCAATAATCGAAGACTCACTTGGTGGTAGAAGGAGTGATAAATGCAACAGCTGGTATCCTGACTAATATTACAGCTGAGCTCCAGGCTACGAGACTCGTTGCCCTTCAAAACCGGATGGTGTTAGACGTCATCCTTGCTGATTGGGGTGGGGCCTGCCGCGTCATCAGCAGTAGCTGCTGTGTATACATACCGGACCACGCTCCGAATGTACATGCTGCTATACAGAAGCTCCATCGGCTTGCCTCTGATATACACCAGGAGAATGGCAAATGATGTCTCACGGGGTGGTTTTGGGGCCTATTCGCATCTTGGGGTTGGAAGATTATCATTTTCCTGGTTGCCATAGCTGGTATCATTTTAACATGTCTGTACATACACTGCCTTCCTGCCTGTTGTGCCTGCTGTGTACAAATGTTGACGCCTCGCCCCAAACACTTGGAACACGACTCTAAGAGTAAGGCCATGATGATGCAAGACATCCAGGATATGATGTGTATTGATGAGGGCATTTTTGAATATTAATGATGTATGTCTAGCCTTGTAATGTGTTCGTTACATATCGCATAGAGTTTTAGCTTTCGCTGGTAGCCAAAGAAATTAGCAAATGTTGCCTATGCTCGAACAATTTTCCTTTCTTTAGAATTGTAAGGGCCTTACTTGATGGCAATAATAAAATTTAGCAATGAATGCTAAAAGGAGGGTCTATTAGAATTGAAAATGTAATTGTCCTATTGCTCATACTTCGTTCTGTATTAAGTTAGCATTCATGGCACGATTTTATTAGCAGCCGCCATTTTGTTCTATGATCGAAGCTGAGCTTCTGCCGCATACTGCTTGCCTCAGCAGAAAACTGCCTTGATGCATCTTTAGTTTGTATTTCTCTGAGGCCGAGTTTCGCTGCACTAATGAATGTACTCTCTATTATGGCATACCTTTGCTGTTAGATAGGCTTGTTCCCTCCTTCTAGAATGGCGGGCGCGGGCAGAGTAACCTTGAAGTGGAGATAGCATGTACCCGGTCCCAGGACCGTAGCTCATCCTTGTGTGCCTCCTTTGTTCGCTAGTGCCTGGACTGGAATTTTCCAGCCTGGGCGTGTTCTTAGGGAATTGGAAATGTATAATATCTGATGTTATGTTGGGGGGAGTCAGTCCCTCGGCAGCCATCTCAGGAGGCTGGTCAGACTGGGCTCCGCTGCAGAGCAATACTAATAAATAACTTTGTTTTATATTCTCTACTGTCTGACCGACTCTTCCTTTGGTTTGGAAGGCCGAGAGGTGGTCACGAGTCACCCGGGTGACCCTATTCGGGTCACTTCCTTCAGTATAGAGTATATGGCAGGCCCTGCTCACTGGATAGCCTTCTGTAAAATTGCAGTGGGATAGCCAGCTCCACAAGTCAGTGATGGAGGCTGTATTCTATCCAGCAGTATGGCACATTATACACGTGGTGCTTGAATTTTATCATATATGTCACACTATGATATGAAAAACTGAGTTCCTTCTCCTCCAAATTGTGTTTTTGTTGTTACGCAACTTGCTGAATATGTTAAGAGTACTGGACAAAGACAGTAGTGCATGGACTCTGTTGTGTCCATGTCCTAATCATGGTTGTGACTCATTTTATCACACACAAAAATTGGAACTGTAACAAACATGGGTCCTAATTTGCAAAGGCCTTTCACAGTAGCAAAGCCTGTGATTAAAAAAAACACAGGGTTTGTGACTACAAAAGAGCTTTTTGCTAATTATTAAACTCCTATTGCAGGTCGGGAATGCCTTTCTGACTTGCAAAAAGGCTTTGCCACTCATTCAGAATCATAATTAGGAGGGGAATGAAAGGGACTCGATGATTTGCATTTTGCAGTTGCAAACCATTGATCAGACGCCAACACCCCCAATTGGGGCAGTATCTGATTTGCAAAAACAATGCTGTCCCCAGGGAACCTTTTCACCTTCGGGCATCTGTTGCAAGGTGGAAGTACTATGTGATATGGCTTGTGGGCCTTATGTAATACTAACACAATACACAAGAGTGAACTTTGGATTCGCTCTTAGCAGCCTTAGCTCGGTCCTGGTAGTGTGGCACAGAGCAGTCAGGGGTACTCAGAGGAACATGTGTCAAGCCTTTCACAGTACCAACATTGACAATAAGTAAGTGATACGACTCAAAAGAAATTCTGACACCAATTTATAAAAATAGTTTTTATTTTTACATAAATATAGACACCAAAATGAACTCGATACTTTGCATATAACTGGAGCAATAAAATTTCAAAACATTAAACAATAAACGCAGTTGAAGCTGTCAAACATTTACTATTTAAGTCAATGGGAGAAAACACAGTTAGCACTGGGCTACTTGCAGAGTGAGTTCAAACAAACCCTCTTATGGTTAAGGTTCTGCAGGTCCCTAGACCAAGACTCAAAAGTTGTTACTTGGGGTGGGGGCATCATTTTTACAAGTATATTATCATTTTAAAAGCACCTGCTGCTACGTTCCTGGCCTCCAGCAATTTTCAGGCATCAATTAAAATGTCAAGATATCTCTGAGGATTAATCGTCTCCCTGGAAAGAGAACGGAGGTTTATCTAAGGTAGCGCAGAGGGTTAAAATGCCTGCTGCTAAGAACGTGTACTATGCAGATAACAAAGTGCACATCATGTAAATAGGTCAGTAGGTTACTGCTTCTGTAAGAGAGCTCTTTTTGTAACTTGTCGTTTATAAGTCAAAATCCTAAATCCTAATATAGAACATTGAGCTATTAACTGTCATCTAAGAGCTGCATGCAAACTGCAAGGTTAGAGCTATATGTTTTTTTTGCCCAGTCTTTCATCATCCTAATCTTGCGAAAAGGGTTCATTTGGGTAGAAATCAATTCTTATTATTAAAGAGAACCCCTAACAATGATGTTACGTTTTAAATTCTGAATTTGTGCTTTTCCAGAATAAGGACTCTTAAACTTTATTGCCTATGAGTATCAATGACATGTCACTCCTACACCTTGTAGTCCTGTCTGATGTAACATTTCCTATACACTGATTTACACACACGTGTGTGTGATGTAAAGTGTTCTGACACCTTTCACTGGTATGAGCAGTGCTATAAAACTAAATTAATCTGAGATACAGTGGTTATGGAGACTTGAGGGGCACTGTTAAAGGGTGCTAGTGAGGGAATCCGTGGCAGAGGTGGTCATTGGGGGGGGGGGCCAACAGACATTGTCGCACATGGCGCCACCAGTGTTAAAGCCGGCCCTAGGTTACCTGGCTCTCCTTGGTGCTGACGGGATCCGCTGGAGCTGTCAAAAATGCAACACTTGACAAAACACACTTGGCAATGGAGTTACATTCTACCCTCGGTGTAGAGGCCTTTGGGGTCCCAGGACCTGGGTTCAACAGCTGGAATTCTTATACCTTGCTTGGCAGCTCCGGGTGCAGAGGTAGCTGGCAGCTGTCAATCACCGGGGCAGGTCACACCAAAGACGCTTTGCCACACACTCGAGGATACCACCTTCAGGTTGCAGGAACACAGCAGCGGAGTCATTGCCGATGTCGGTCACTGTTACTGTGAGGTGCTTTCCGGCTGGAGATGTCGATTACGTGGTCGATCACCCGAGCTATCACCAAGCCTAGGCTTTGGCAAATGTACTCCTCAGCTACTTCGGCGGCTGGAGGTCTTCAGAAGTGGACTAGTGGCTCGAAACTTGGTGTGAGCTTAGCTACTACTCTGGGCTTGCAGGACACCACTTCTCTTTGGGCTCACTCTCAACAAACCCAGCTGGTCGCAATTTTTGTGACGCAGCATGTCAATTCTTCTGCAGGTTGCAGGAGACTGGTTCCACCAGTCAGGGGAGTCTGCTTTGGATTCTGGTGTCCACTGGAGTTCCTCTTGCTGGGAGCAATGAGCTTTTGCCATCGACACACGTCGAATACTCTGTTCCAGTATATGGTTTCTTCAGGGCACTTAAGTGTCCAATCTTTGCGCTGCGGCAGAGTCAAAAGTCCTGTGGTCGGTGACGGCATCTTCGCTGTGCCTCTTCTTGGGTTCCAAGTTAGAACTAAGGCTCTGGTGTCAATGGAGCCACTTAAACCCTAGTTTAGGGGGCGTTAAAGGTGTGAGGGACAGTGACTAATGGGCTACTGGTCCCTGTGGCTAATCCTCCCCTGAGGTGACAACTTCCTGTGGTAGTACATCACCTTTCTACCCAGAACACACTATTTCAGGGTCTGACAAAATGGCAGAACCCTTCCTTGGCTGTACAGACCTCCTAGCCCACCCTAAAGATGTGGCTAGGCTTTGGGGAGTGTATGCCTCCTGAATAACTTATTTTCCCGCCTGCCTAAGCTGCAGGCTCGTGAAGGCCTTTGTCCTTGAGTGGGGGACAAGGTAATTACACATCAAGGGCAGTGAAAGCCTTTGAGGCTCACTGCCTTGATGACTGTAAACACTAGCCATCCTGGGAGGGAGGAGGTGTGATCTCCTTCCTGCCCAGGAATTTGTCTCTGTCCTGGGGAAGTGCCAGAACAGCCCACAAGGACGGCAGACTCTTGTCTTGGCGGCAAACAGCTTGTGGAAACCCACCAAGGCACTGGAGCTTTGTATCCTAGGGGGGCACCCATGCAGAGTGGCACCCCTGTGCATGCCAGCTCACCCTTGACACGAGAATCGTGTCAGGGGTGAAAAAGTATGGTGTTTGTGGTCAAACACGGCATAATGCGGTGGTACCATAATGAAGCAGGCTATCTCAAGTTTGCTTGGTAGCCAGCCCATGTTACTCTATGGGCCACAGGTCACTTACAGTAAAACCTTGCTTTACAGGGTTACTGTAGGGATATATATGTATGAACATACATATCCACACCTTTAATATAATGCACTGTACCTCCTGGGCTTAGGAGGACAACCTTAAGAGTGACTTTCTTACATTAAGGCAGTGGTGTGTCTCTGCAGCACTTGGTGTAGGCAGAGTCACTCTTGAGCAGACAGGCAGCTTGTGCAGGGCTGCAATGGCAGTCCTGCAGTCATACTTTTCCTTGGGTCACACATGGGTGGCACAATATAGTGCGGCAGCCCTGGTGACCCTTCTTGTTACCCTTGGTACCATTGGTACAATTTTTTAACGGCTTACAAAGAGCGATAAGTGCTTGCAAATTGGGTGTACCAATTCACAGTTACAGTTTAAGGGAAAAAGCACTGGCACTGGGGCCTGGTTGGCAGGTCCCAGTTCAATTCCAGACCTATTAACACAGCATCTAGAGCAAAAAGTGGAGGGTGACCATGACAAAAAGGGCACTTTCTAACAGCAACATTCCAGGTGGCCTCAACGGAAGAGGCAGTGGTTCACTGGAATACTGCATGCTCCTCTTCATGTTCTCCCATACTAGTAAAGATTTTTTTAAAGCAGCACAGATTCTTTTGAGGAACACAGGCTGTTCTAAAAAAGGTTTCCCTTTGGGAATGTTGTTGCAGTGGTTGTGGTCTGTTGCCGCGTGCATGGGACCATTTATAATTAATTGGCTATTATCACAAATTCACTAAAGACAATCACCTAAGATAACAATATTCTTTCCTCATTAATCATTTATTTATTTATTTAGATAGCTTTCTATAGCGCAAACTTGTCCCTTGCGGGTATCCGAGCGCTTTACAGATTTACAGAGACCAGCAAGGTGGTAACAATAAAATCAATACCAATATATAGGTGGCAACCAGGGAAGGGAGGGCATGCTTTACAATGTTCATGGAATAGAGGGGAAAAAATCAATAAAAGCCAGAAACAACGTTAAGTTAAAACTATAGGAATAGACAATGTCAATATACTGGAGGGTAGAGTCTGGTCTGAATAAGTTGTGAACAAAGAGGTCACCGGTGAAAGTAGTCATGGGTGTGGTTAAGGGAAGATATGTATCCTGGAATCTAGGGAAGGAATTTGTTCATAAGGGGTATTTTGACTTCTTTCTGGAAGGAAATAGTTGAGGGATTCATTCTGACTTCAGGGGGGCAAGATGTTCCAAATTCTTGGGGCCATGCCAGAGAAGGATCGGTTGTAAGTTTTCTTCTTGATGAAGCTCTGTGGTTTCAAAAGAAGTGTGTTGGAGCTCCTGTAAGATCTGGAGCCACCAGAAAGTACGAGCTTTTGAGCAAGCTACCTGGGGGTTTTAAACTGGAGGGCTTACGAGTCATGCAGGCACTTTTTAGCTGAATTCTTGCTTCGTATGGGAGCCAGTTGAGGGATTTCAGATCAGGGGTTATATGGTTGTTTCTTTTTGAGCCAGTGATGAGCCTTGCAGCAGTGCTGAGCAAGGCCCTTCGTTGTGCCAGTTTGGATCTAGGCAATCCAGAGAGGGTAGCACTTCCATAGTCCAACCTGGGAATCACTAAAGCTTGCACGGCATGCTTGAAATCGTTTGGTGGGGGGGGGTGTTAGTTTTCTTAGAATGTTCATTTGGTGATTCGTTACTCTGGTGGTGGCACTGATGTGCTTCTGCATGTTGAGATTCTTGTCAAGAATTAGTCCCAGTGATCTCGCTGAGTCAATGACCTGAGGAATGCAGTTGAGGGCTATAAGCTGTTTCAACCATTCTTCAAGCTGGGTGGGGCGATTATGAGGAATTTCCAATGGAATTTGGCAATCTTTTCTGAGAACAATGGCCTCGCAGCCAGTGATATGGTTTACTTGTTTGTTCACAGACACTGCCAAAGCACAGCTAACAAAACATTACTTTTTATAGAGTTCAAGGCTCATTTCTGTACTCTCAGAGTGCAGATTTAGTTAAGCTTTGACAGGGAACCAGATCTTTCCTTCACATTAGATGTAATTTTACATCTGAGTGTGTATGAGCAGAGTTTTGGGCTGACAGTAGCAACAGAACTTCTTTCATGGGCTGCGTAAGATTCACTGCTTGGCAACATGGGTACAGGACGTCTGAGAAGCCAGCATACCCGACAACCTTCAAGCAAAGGGTGCTACCTTAAAAGAATTCCATCTATCCAAAAAAAGTATCCCAACTTGGAGACACAAAAAGAATAGCAATAACTGTGTTACCAGCCAGTAACAATCACAGTAGTGGCCACGGCACTATGACCTTCTTGTGTTCAGTAAGCATTCATTCCATAAAATGTGGATATAAGAAGCACCTCAAGTTACATTACATCACTGGCCAGATGTAGCCAATGCTTCATATGGGTGTTCAAAGACTGTAAGAATATTTTTGCCCCAGTACCTGATTCATGCCTTCACTCCTTCCAGTTCAAGACTTAGTGCTCCATGCGGTAATTCTGCAGCTTGCCACAGGCTTGCCAAAACCCAGCATCTCATCAGGTTGCTGACAGACTGATAGGCCGCCTTGTCAATACTTCAGCAGCATAAATTAGTGAGTTAAGCTCTTGCTGCCTAGGTCAGAGTGTGATCAGCATGTTGCAGGCTCAAACACCTAATTTGAAAACAGCTTTTCATCCCCTTGAGCTTGAACAAATATGTACCAATTTTGATTGAGTAACAATAATTGCATGCACATGTGTTTCTCTGGAAGGCACGTTGCCGTAAGTGCTACATAACTAACAGACTACTCTAAGGCTGCAAATCCAATCATAAGCATCCTTTCTAACATGAGGACTGCATGAGAGCCACCAATACCCAATTTACAAGCAATCTTTCTTTGTTGCTTGGCAAAAAGCGTCTACTGACTCCAGTTTCTTTATAGTCAGGTCGCTTTCTTCAGTTCAGTACACTTTCTGTCAACATTCTGTCATCTCCCTCACAAATAGATTAGGAAGCCACACACAATCTTCCATGTCTTATAAAATAGTATCTTCTCACCCTAAGGCAGTTCAAGATGGCAGTAAGGAAATATCACACTCCACTATTAAACAGGCCAAGCTTACCTTTCACAGAAAGTATGCAGACACGGTAGAACCTTTGGATTGTTGTAGCGGTCCAGACATATACTGCAGATCAGAAACTGTTTGTCAATCTGACGCACCACAGGGCTTGGGATGTTGGTACCTTCACTGGCCATCCTAGACCGCTGACATGAGGGTCACGATCCCTTTCACCGTACACACTAACAAAGAAAAACATAAAAGAAGACATAGGTTAAGGATTGTAATAACTACAAAGCAGATATAAGAGGTAATTTTACAATTCTACTGTAACTCCCAACAGTGATTCCTAGCAACTAAAATAATAAATCTGCTACATCATACATAGATATTGTGGATCTACCCTACAGAAAAAGACCAGGTGTGTAAGAGTACAAGAGATAGAATGGGACACAGGAAGTGCAGAAGAAGCCCTAATTCCTCCTTCAAGTCTCTCTCTGTACCTCTATGAACATGGGTTCTTTGTTTATACAGCAAACTAATGCCTCTCTCCATCTCTTGGTGTGTTTGTGATCAGGAGGCACGTGATCCGGTGTACCACGCCACACTGTGTGGAAGCTGATTGTAATGGGATCTGCGAGTTGAAATTCCACATAGACAAAAGTTATCCCAGCACAATAGCTGAAGAAAAGTTGATTTCCTGGTCTGCAGTAACTTCACAATTTGTGATTCCTTGTTATTTTAACTGTTATCATGCACTTGCCAGCATACACATGTAGAGCATTGGGCCAGCTTGAATAGGAGAGGCAGGGTGATGCACCAATCTACCCATGTATCATCCTAACACCCACCCATATGGCATTGTGAGCCTTCCTTACACTCCTCTTGTTTTATTAACACCATACTGCACAAAGGGACACCAGAGTACTAAGGACTACACAGATGTGCTCGCCTCGTCGACTCAGGCCTCACAACACTACCAGGTTCATAAGAGAAACGTAAAAGTTTGGAATAATGATCCTTTCAGTTGCTCCTTCGTTGTGCCTTGGGCATAATTAATCAGCATTAACAAAGTCAACCGTTATAACCTTTACTAATAAATAAGAACTAAGGGGTCTATTACGATGGCGGGCGGACTGTGTCCGCCCACCACCGCAACGGCAAACGGGACCGCCCGCAAGAGGTGCGGCGGTCCCGCAATTAGGATGTCACCGCCACTGTGGCGGTGGCATCCCTCATATATTGCATTGCGGCGGGCGGTGCTGTAAGCAGCACCCGCCACAATGCAATATATGCATGTTGTGCATTGGCATGCACAACATGACAGGCACCGCGCGGTGCCTGCCACTTTGTGCATGCCAATGAAGGGGGTACCATGGGTACCCCCCAAGTGCAGGCATCCACCCCTCCACCCCCCCGGGGGCCTGCAATGGGCCTCCGAAGGCATTCTCTGCATGCCTTTCCATGGCCGAGTCTCCGCCATGGAAAGGCATGTCACCGCAGGCATGCTAATATGGATGGCGGTGCCTGCAAGGCACCGCCACCATGTTGTCTGCCTTTTCCGCCCGGCCGGCATTCCGACCGCCGCGGTGCCCCTCGCCATGCTAATATGGCGGGGGGTGGAAAAGGATTGTTGGCGGGCGATCCGCCAGATATCCTAATAGGCCCCTTAGTGTGTGTTTGTGCATGCACCCGTGATTTTTATCATCGTTGTGATCAGAACTTTCCAATGATTTAGCTATAGTCTAGGATACAAATTGTGTTTCAAATATCTCCCAAATGTGCCTTAAAATACTGTCAAGTAAGCAAACCAGGTATGCAGTTCCTAAGGAAAAGAGCAAAAGAACGGGAAGAGGCTAGGTAGGCCTACTACCCTGACCCTACGGTAGAGACACGGGGTCTCCAAATTTGGGAAAGAGGGCCCTCACACACACGGCTGGGTGTCATGCTACATCATAGGGCATGCTCGTCGTCAGGCCGGCGATGCAATTCCTGACAGGCTCCCTATGAGGGGCTCTTTATCGGAGATCATTTTATCCCAGACCGTAGGGTGCAGTGCGGGTAAAGGGCCTTGGGGTGTAGACGTGAGTGACAAATGTGCAGAAAGGGTGTAGGGAAGGTTAAAAAGGGGAGTCCAGTGGTGTTCCAAATTCAATTTAATAAGAGAGCCCACTGGTCCCAATTAAAAACTGAAAGTGTGAGCCACCTCTGAAATGATGTCCAGTCGTGGCTACGAGTTAAAGCTCGACATGTTTCTTGCCAAGTGTGTCTGGAGGATCATGAGGCAATTCTTCAGGACCAATCTATGTATGCCATCTCCACAGTGGATGGTTCGTAATTAGTATCACCTGTGAATCAAGCACTAAACAAGCATTGGCATATCCAATAGGTCTCGCCTTTGGGGCCTTATAAGTGTTTAGGCAGAGCTATTGACTTTGCCAATGTGTTTAAGCTGTGCTGTAGAGAAGTGTGGCTGCTGTGCAGCATGCTGAAAAGTTGTAATAAAAAAGAGCCAGAAGCATTTTTGTTACCTTATATATGACCAAAAAGGCATTATGTCCAACAGAACGACCATATTAAAAAATGTATGTACAATAAAAATTTCCTCATTTTTCTTTTGTTCTTGCAATGCTGGCAACTTGTTTTTGCCTATTCCAATGGTTGTTTGTTAAAGTTTTTTTTTGAGGGGCATAAACAATTGGAGGTTGAAGGTTGTGAACTAGTACCTGTATTATAACACTAGCAGCGGCCAGACGCTAGGGGAGAATCAACAGATGGCAGATTCCGAGAGCAGGCTGAGGTGGTGTTGAGTGATGTTGAGGTGGTAGTGGTAGTGGTGGTGGTGGTGGTGGTGGTGGTGGTGACTGGTGCTGAGACGATGCTGAGGTGATGCTGAATGATACTTAGGTCTTGCTGAGTGATGATGATGTGGTGGTGTACTAGAGCAAAGGCGATGCTGAGTGATACTGTTGTGGTTGTGCTGAGTGATGCTGTGGTGGTGCTGACTGATGCTGTGGTGGTGCTGAGTGATGCTGTGGTGGTGCTGAGTGATGCTGTGGTGATGCTGAGTGATGCTGTGGTGGTGCTGAGTGGTGCTGTGGTGGTGCTGAGTGGTGCTGTGGTGGTGCTGAGTGATGCTGCGGTGGTGCTGAGTGATGCTTTGGTGGTGCTGAGTGATGCTGTGGTGGTGATGAGTGGTGCTGTGGTGGTGCTGAGTGGTGGTGTGGTGGTGCTGAGTGGTGGTGTGGTGGTGCTGAGTGGTGGTGCTGAGTGGTGGTGCTGAATGGTGCTGTGGTGGTGCTGAGTGATGCTGTGGTGGTGCTGAGTGATGCTGTGGTGGTGCTGAGTGGTGCTATGGTGGTGCTGAGTGATGCTGTGGTGGTGCTTAGTGATGCTGTGGTGGTGCTGTGGTGGTGCTGAGTGATGCTGTGGTGGTGCTGAGTGATGTTGTGGTGGTACTGTGCTGGTGCTGAGTGATGCTGGGGTGGTGCTGTGGTGGTGCTGAGTGACGCTGTGGTGGTGTTGAGTGACGCTGTGGTGGTGCCGAGTGATGCTGTGGTGGTGCCGAGTGACGCTGTGGTGGTGCTGAGTGATGCTGTGGTGGTGCTGAGTGATGCTGTGGTGGTGCTGAGTGGTGGTGTGGTGGTGCTGAGTAATACAGTGGTGGTGCTTAGTGGTGCTGTGGTTGTGCTGAGTGGTGCTGTGGTGCTGCTGTGGTGGTGCTAAGTGCTGCTGTGGAGATGCTGAGTGATGCAGTGGTGGTGCTGAGTGGTGGTGTGGTGGTGCTGAGTGGTGTTGTGGTGGTGCTGTGCTGGTGCTGAGTAAAAGCTGGGGTGGTGCTGTGGTGATGCAGTGGTGGTGTTGAGTGACGCTGTGGTGGTGCTGAGTGATGCTGTGGTGGTGCTGAGTGATGCTGTGGTGGTGCTGAGTGGTGGTGTGGTGGTGCTGAGTAATGCTGTGGTGGTGCTGAGTGGTGCTGTGGGGGTGCTGAGTGATGCTGTGGTGGTGCTGTGGTGGTGCTAAGTGCTGCTGTGGAGATGCTGAGTGATGCTGTGGTGGTGCTGAGTGGTGGTGTGGTGGTGCTGAGTGGTGTTGTGGTGGTGCTGTGCTGGTGCTGAGTGATGCTGTGGTGGTGCTGTGGTGGTGCTGAGTGATGTTGTGGAGATGCTGAGTGATGCTGTTGTGGTGCGGAGTGGTGCTGTGGTGGTGCTGTGGTGGTGCGGAGTGGTGCTGTGGTGTTGCTGAGTGATGCTGTGGTGGTGCTGAGTGGTGGTGCCGAGTGGTGGTGTGGTGGTGCTGAGTGGTGCTGTGGTGGTGCTGAGAGATGCTGTGAAGAGAGAGAATGAGAGTGTGGAAATAGTGAAAGACAGAGAAAGTGTGTAAAAAGTGGGGGATCAAGAGAGACTGACGAAATAAATGCCGAAAAAATAGCCAATGTTGCCTTCACAGAGCATGAACTTTAAAAAAAAAAAAAAGTCAAAGAATGAGTAAGAATAAACTTTAAATTAAACAAAAAAGCCAATGTGTCCTTGTCCGGTGGTACTGTGCTGGTGCTGAGTGATGCTGGGGTGGTGCTGAGTGATGCAGTGGTGGTGTTGAGTGACGCTGTGGTGGTGCCGAGTGATGCTGTGGTGGTGCCGAGTGATGCTGTGGTGGTGCTGTGGTGGTGCTGAGTGGTGGTGTGGTGGTGCTGAGTAATGCTGTGGTGGTGCTGAGTGGTGCTGTGGTGGTGCTGAGTGGTGCTGTCGTTGTGCTGTGGTGGTGCTAAGTGCTGCTGTGGAGATGCTGAGTGATGCTGTGGTGGTGCTGAGTGGAGGTGTGGTGGTGCTGAGTGGTGTTGTGGTGGTGCTGTGCTGGTGCTGAGTGATGATGTGGTGGTGCTGTGGTGTTGCTGAGTGATGCTGTGGTGGTGCTGAGTGGTGGTGCCGAGTGGTGGTGTGGTGGTGCTGAGTGGTGCTGTGGTGGTGCTGAGAGATGCTGTGAAGAGAGAGAATGAGAGTGTGGAAATAGTGAAAGACAGAGAAAGTGTGTAAAAAAGTGGGGGGATCAAGAGAGACTGACGAAATAAATGCCGAAAAAAATAGCCAATGTTGCCTTCACAGAGCATGAACTTTAAAAAAAAAAAAAAGTCAAAGAATGAGTAAGAATAAACTTTAAATTAAACAAAAAAGCCAATGTGTCCTTGTCCGGTGGTACTGTGCTGGTGCTGAGTGATGCTGGGGTGGTGCTGAGTGATGCAGTGGTGGTGTTGAGTGACGCTGTGGTGGTGCCGAGTGATGCTGTGGTGGTGCCGAGTGATGCTGTGGTGGTGCTGTGGTGGTGCTGAGTGGTGGTGTGGTGGTGCTGAGTAATGCTGTGGTGGTGCTGAGTGGTGCTGTGGTGGTGCTGAGTGGTGCTGTCGTTGTGCTGTGGTGGTGCTAAGTGCTGCTGTGGAGATGCTGAGTGATGCTGTGGTGGTGCTGAGTGGAGGTGTGGTGGTGCTGAGTGGTGTTGTGGTGGTGCTGTGCTGGTGCTGAGTGATGATGTGGTGGTGCTGTGGTGGTGCTGAGTGATGCTGTGGAGATGCTGAGTGATGCTGTGGTGGTGCGGAGTGGTGCTGTGGTGGTGCGGACCGATGCTGTGGTGTTGCTGAGTGATGCTGTGGTGGTGCTGAGTGGTGGTGTGGTGGTGCTGGGTGGTGCTGTGGAGATGCTGAGTGATGCTGTGGTGGTGCGGAGTGGTGCTGTGGTGGTGCTGACTGATGCTGTGGTGTTGCTGAGTGATGCTGTGGTGGTGCTGTGTTGGTGCTGAGTGATGCTGTGGAGATGCTGAGTGATGCTGTGGTGGTGCTGAGAGATGCTGTGAAGAGAGGGAATGAGAGTGTGGAAATAGTGAAAGACAGAGAAAGTGTGTAAAAAAGTGGGGGGATCAAGAGAGACTGACGAAATAAATGCCGAAAAAAATAGCCAATGTTGCCTTCACAGAGCATGAACTTTAAAAAAAAAAAAAAGTCAAAGAATGAGTAAGAATAAACTTTAAATTAAACAAAAAAGCCAATGTGTCCTTGTCCGGTGGTACTGTGCTGGTGCTGAGTGATGCTGGGGTGGTGCTGAGTGATGCAGTGGTGGTGTTGAGTGACGCTGTGGTGGTGCCGAGTGACGCTGTGGTGGTGCCGAGTGATGCTGTGGTGGTGCTGAGTGATGCTGTGGTGGTGCTGTGGTGGTGCTGTGGTGGTGGTGTGGTGGTGCTGAGTAATGCTGTGGTGGTGCTGAGTGGTGCTGTGGTGGTGCTGTGGTGGTGCTGAGTGGTGCTGTCGTTGTGCTGTGGTGGTGCTAAGTGCTGCTGTGGAGATGCTGAGTGATGCTGTGGTGGTGCTGAGTGGAGGTGTGGTGGTGCTGAGTGGTGTTGTGGTGGTGCTGAGTGATGATGTGGTGGTGCTGAGTGATGATGTGGTGGTGCTAAGTGCTGCTGTGGAGATGCTGAGTGATGCTGTGGAGATGCTGAGTGATGCTGTGGTGGTGCTGAGTGGTGGTGTGGTGGTGCTGAGTGGTGTTGTGGTGGTGCTGTGCTGGTGCTGAGTGATGCTGGGGTGGTGCTGAGGTGGTGCTGAGTGATGCTGTGTAGATGCTGAGTGATGCTGTGGTGGTGCTGACTGATGCTGTGGTGTTGCTGAGTGATGCTGTGGTGTTGCTGAGTGATGCTGTGGTGTTGCTGAGTGATGCTGTGGTGGTGCTGAGTGGTGCTGTGGTGGTGCTGAGTGGTGCTGTGAGATGCTGTGGTGAAGAGAGAGAATGAGAGAGTGTGGAAATAGTGAAAGACAGAGAAAGTGTGTAAAAAAGTGGGGGGGATCAAGAGAGACTGAAGAACTAAATGCCGAAAAAAAATAGCCAATGTTGCCTTCACAGAGAATGAACTTTAAAAAAAAAAAGTCAAAGAATGAGTAAGAATAAACTTTAAATTAAACAAAAAAGCCAATGTGTCCTTGTCCGGCCCCTCCTGCTTGCTCAGCCGTAGAATTGAATAAACTTTAAATTAAACAAAAAAGCCAATGTGTCCTTGTCCGGCCCCTCCTGCTTGCTCAGCCGTAGAATTGAATAAACTTTAAATTAAACAAAAAAAGCCAATGTGTTCTTGTCCGGCCCCTCCTGCTTGTTCAGCCGTAGAATTCTTTGATGAAAGCCAGATGGCGCCTCGAGCAAGTGAGGTGAAAGCCACATGGCGCCTGGAGCGATGCGAGGAAAGCGCGTTACTGTGCGCGTACTCGCATGCTCTAGGCCAGCCAAAAGTTGTGGTCGCATTTCTGCAAGCCCACTACAAAATGTCTCGCCCAGAGCCAGCGCTGAAGCGCTGGCTTTCAGGGCGAGACCTAAAAAACAACCTATCAATGAGGTACCTTTTGTTTGTAGGCCAATCCAATTAGGGCGAATTGCTGGCTCCTTCGAACCATAGGCGGGGACAAACGCTAAAATTCCGATTCTGATCTGGTGGAGGACGGGGCAGGTCCTTGGCTAATCAGCCACTTCTGATCTACACTAATAATTGTAGCGTTTGACTCCACCTATGGTATGCATATGCTGGACCTTTAAGCGCCCTCTGTCCCTCCTTTTGTTGATACAAAATACAGTCACCCACGCCAGAAAAAATCCCCATACCAGAGAATAATCCCTACTGGACCCAAAAAATATTATAAACTTTACCCAAAAAAATGCTGAGGTCATTGAATAAAAAAAAGACACCCAGCCCAAAAAAATTGTTGAACAGTCAAGTCAAGCCAAAAAGCTTTTATTTCGGTTAAAAAACATACATAGCATATATACAGTTCATACAACACACAGTGCATAAAATGTTAATAAAGTGCTTTCATAATCAGACCTTGATACCATAAAATACAATCAGTTAAAAAGAAAAAAAGCAAGCCAATAAAACCATGACTTAAAAATAAGCATGACAGCTAAAACTTCAGTCCCCGCTTTTTTCGTACACAAACTACTGCTAACAAATACCTGCTTAGGCTAAAAACTATGTGCGGTGTTGTGTCATTTTTTAAGACTCTCATAGCATCTGAATATTTCCTAAATCCCAAATTACAGCGGATCGGGCGGACACATTTCCTTCTAAACTTGGCATATGCTGTACAAAAAATTAAAATGTGTAACATTTTCGGAGGGTGTTCAAAACATACTCCCAGTATATCGGTTTCAATTGCTTTTTTGAGTGCGGTGTTATTGCGTGGGGATCACTCCAAAAGGAGGATAAGCCTAGCTTTTCAAACCATGTCTGGACATGGTGAAACCAGGGAAAGGCAATGAATTTATCAAGGTCCAGAAGTTTCTTTCGGCCCTCTTTATAGTGTGCCAGTTCCTGCATGACCAATAGTCTCATCCAATACAATATAGGTCTCAAGACAGTTATGTGCCCTATTCTTTTAAGATTTACATCCCGGTACATGGGTAGCAATGGTGTGGATGGAGGAAGGCCTAGCAACCTCCTTATGACCTTGTTTTCATGAAATATCAGCTGATTGAGGTTATCTACGCCCCATAATTCTCCCCCATATAATACTACTGCTTGGGCCTTATGTTTATAGATCTCAAGGGCCAGTGAAATTGCTTTCAATGTAGTAGCTTGGTGTTTTTTTAATGATGGACATTGAGCAATAGGCAAGGGCGACCTTAGTTCTGTTCATGCGTGGGGGCCACAGGAGCGTAGAGTCGAGCACTATACCCAGATAGCTAAAGCTTGTTACATACTCGTTGAACAGTCAACAAATAAGCTGAACATTAAGCAAATAAAACCTACCTTACAAGAGCATGTGATCAACCATGCCAGATAATAAATCTAGTGTACATGTTAAAAAGTGCAAACAATTCGGAGAATATACTTCTCTCTGTCTTTTTAAAAACGGGTGACATGATTGTCCATAGCACTGTTCGTATGGTAAAGGTGTTTATGCGTAATGAGTATGGCGGTTTACACCTGGGTGGTCGCATTATGTGCTGTACCACAACCTTTTATGGGACAGACCAGTGCAGTTCTTTTCCAGTTTAGTGTTCTTTTAGGCATGACACAACATTATTAATGACTAACTATGAATCAGCTTCACAAACTGTCACACATTAGTAGTATGAGAAGTGTAAATCATTTTTCACCTCATCCATCTCATCAACCATGCTGCTTGATCCGGTGAGCGAACCCATTGTCAACTGGTGTGCCTTCACCTGTAGGTGATCAGGTAAATGTGACCATGTGTGATTTTATCACTTATGAGTTGCACATATGTACATGTCTGAGTCTAACTGTTTTTTGTGAAGGTGAGGGTTAAACTCTCTTTTTGTGGGGACACCATCATATATAGCAAGAGCATAATAGTGTAGAAATGTTGCTTGAGCAATTACACTACTTTCCCCTATCATAGGCACATTCCGGCCGGGTAGGGTCTCCTGTTGGATTAGGAAAGTGCCAATGATGATAAAATGAGCCAGTTGGTAGCACTACCCAACAGGCTTCTGGTGGTTGCTCCCATGAGGCACTTCCTATTTTTTTACACTTTTTTTCTGTTTCTGTCCCTTGACACTGCACGCTTCTTTACATGATATCCTCCCCACCCCCACTGTTACTATTCCAAAGCAAGGTGGGAAGGGCTCTTACAGTTTGAAAGTACCTGAGGAACCCTATAACGACGAAATGTTTTATGGGGTGTTGGAGACTGGAGCTATTTTGGTCTGTGAAGCACTGATGGCTGCAAATTGGAAGAGGAAAAAGATGGCTGTGAATAAAAACCTCTTGTTTTTATTGAGGGAGTAAGGAATGGTGACAGGTGGCTTCTTTTTAAGTGGTGACTCTGGACTCTGATAGTCTTTTCTTAATTCCCTGCTCTTTACCAGCCCATCCTACTTACATAAACGCAATCTTGGCCGTGGTTATGGAACCGGTTTGCCTTAGACATCGTCCTGATAAAGTAGAAAATTTAGATCAAAATAACCACATATTAAGGCTGACATTTACTTAGACTTTAACGTGAAGAATGCCTAGTAAAGTAGAACGTAGAGGAAATGTGTCTTGCTTAAACGTGCATATGTTAACCAACAGCATTATCTTTTTCTGCAGAAAGCTTTCAATTCTATTGTACTTTACCTAGGCCTGAGTAGGCCTTATTTATTCTTTCTTTCCTCGTTTCATTTTATATTAAATAGAATAGATGTCTTCTTAGAAAATACTGACTACGCTGATTTATACCGTTAGAATTCGTAATTACTGTGAAATTTGCTGTTTTAAGAATGTATCTCATTTTTTCCTTACACCATATGATTTCATCGTATTTTAGATTCGTTCGTCTATGCTTTGCACAGAATGTTAGAATAAATGACAGTGTATTAAAATCAATAATGTTCAGCAGAAGTTTAATTCTCATGATCTAACCTGGAAACTGTAATTTTCTAGAATAGTCCATCGATACACAATGGAGCACTGAACAGCTAACAGAGTAGGCTTGCAGAGGTTCTCATGAAAACCTCACCGGCATGTAACAATCATATGAATGCCTAGTGAATGCCTAGCAACAATTTAGATACTGTCATGCCATCCTGTGCGTTTACCGTGGGAATCGAAGGGAGAAGCGACAGACCATCATAAGATTGGTTCGAGATGAATTCACCGACAGAAGCATGGATACATTTAGCTTTAGAATAATATGTGTTCCTAGCTTGAGAGGCAAGCTTCTTTTCCCCCGAGCACTTGACTGTGCTTTTCACTCTCTTACCTGATTACAGTGAGCTACTGCTGACAGTAATTGCTGTTGCCTGACATTTTGTTGGGTGACTACTTCTTTTTGAATGTCATAAGCTACTGCTGTGACTATTTTCCTTAACCTGATTTCGACATCTTCTATTGTGACTGTAGGAGACTCGGCTGAGTGTGTAGAACTGCTCTTTAAGGGAAGTTCGTCCTCTTATAGATTCTAATCTCAAACTCCAAAACTCTTACTCTTTTCCAAAGAACTCTTCATGGGTTCTATCAGATTTAGGACTCTTTAGATTAGATATGGGGTTGTTTCTTTATGAAACACGCTGTTATTTCATTGTTGGCTTCCTAACCTAATTTTTATTGATATTTCTGTAAACAATTTATCTTGACTAATTGAATAAAGAAATGAGAAACCAAATACTAAACTTTTAAATGAAAAATAAAGGTTTTGAAAACCTTACCAAACCTCTGCTCATGGACTCCTAAATTAAAGTAAATGATTACGATGATTTGATTTGATGCTCCATTCTAAAATGGTGGCAAAGCTCTATCGACCTTAGGTGAATTGGCACGGAGGTGAAGGTCCCTTGGTTGTAAGTTACGGGTTAAACTGATAAAATACTCGGTACCAGTCCCTAGGAGTAAAGCGCTGCCAAGCATACCTGGAAATTACAAGCCAAGAAAGCCAGGCTGCAGGGTGAGAAAACAGTACCATACTGCTACCACGACTGGATGGACTGCTCAAAAACCAGGATGGAGGGGAGCTTGAGGTACCCAATAGGTTAAAGGCTGCTCTAGGTTCATCCCCTCTCCCACACCAATGGTTGCAGTGACCACAAACTTTGTTTTCAGATGGCTGGGTGTGGGCCCTATAATGCAGCATGTCTCCCAGATTAAGCTTTGTGAGTGTAAGATCAGAGGCACTGCATCATCTAGTTCAGTGCAGAAGACATCAGGTTGTCCATGCTGTGCCCTGTGTGAGGGGCCAGCCATACTTTGTGGGATGGATGGGTGCGGCTGACTGATATGGTAAGGCAACAGAGGCTCAGGTTAAGACTTCGTCTTTGGAAGGTTGGTGGGCAGTCATTTGAAGGATGGCCGAGGGTGATGTGCGTGATTTTATTTTTAGGCATTGACCATGGGGACACCCGACTTGATTAATTTTTAGAGGGGCAGGTAGAGATGTTATTTTGGAGATTAAATTAATATTTTTTCACAATGTATTTATACAGGTGTTGCTAAACTGCAGACTAGGCCACAAGGGTCACAGACACTGTTCCCACTAGGGTGCGCGCTTGCACGCGCACTAATGCTTCTCCGAGCACGCAGTGTCTATTTTGAAGCGCGCACACTGCGAGAGACCGTTCGCGCCGCCGCTTTTAAAAAGCGTGCAGCTCGAAAAACAGTCATTTATTTGTTGAAGGAGGCTGAGGACAGACTGCCGTGAAGAGGAGAACGCAAGTTCCCTCTTACACGGCAGCCTGTGGGGGTCATAGGTCACAGCCCAAGCTAAGCAGCAAGTGGCTTCGGAGCTTGCTGCATGCCTTTGGTAAAAGAGCGTGCCTGGGAGAAGAGTGTGTACACGTTTGAAGGTATTCATGTTAATTGCAGCGCCATGTGAGTGCTGCAATTAACATGAATACTTTCAAAAATGCACACAATCTGCCCCCAGCCGCGCTCTATTAACAAAAGGCATGCGGCAAGTCCAGAAGCAGGGCGTGTGCTTTCAGAATCACCAATATATATTAGTGATTCTGAAAGCATGCACCATGCTTCTGGACTTGCTGCATGCCTTTTGTTAATAGAGCGCAGCTTCAAAAATGCACACAATCTGCCTTCAACAGGGCTCTATTAATAAAAGGCATGCAGCAAGTCAAGAAGGATGACCTCCGCTTTAAGAATCAGTAATATATATTAGTGATTCTGAAAGCAGACGCCATGCTTCTGGACTTGCTGCATGCCTTTTGTTAATAGAGCGCAGCTTAAAAAATGCACACAATCTGCCTTCAACAGCGCTCTATTAATAAAAGGCATGCAGCAAGTCAAGAAGGATGACCTCCGCTTTAAGAATCAGTAATATATATTAGTGATTCTGAAAGCAGACGCCATGCTTCTGGACTTGCTGCATGCATTTTGTTAATAGAGCGCAGCTTCAAAAATGCACACAATCTGTCTTCAACAGCTCTCTATTAATAAAAGGCATGCAGCAAGTCAAGAAGGACGACCTCTGCTTTAAGAATCACTAATATATATTAGTGATTCTGTAAGCACACGCCCTGTGCACTACATTGCAACAGAAGGACATCACCTCTGACATGCTACTCCGTGTCTGTACATTTTTCGCGCACCATACGTACAAGCTACTTCCATGGTACTGTATATTGGGCATAGTGGTTACAAGGGCAGGAGGGGTGAATTTGGTTCCGGTAATGGATTACCGCTTTGTTAGAAATGGGGGTCTCTAGTTGGCAAGGGTTTGCACCTTTGTCCAAATAGGGACCCTTCTTCCTAGCCAGGATAAGGGAGTTACACTCCTAAAATAACCCCTGCTCACCCCCTTGGTAGCTTGGTACGAGCAGTCAGGCTTATCTTAGAGGCAGTGTGTAAAGCATTTGCACATAGCCAACAGTAATACAGTGTAAGCACTACAAAAGGACACCACACCAGTTTAGAAAAATATCCAATATTTTTAGAAACTTAAGACAAGACCAAAAACGATAAAAATCCAGTACTTAAAAATCTTCAGTTATGAAAATATGCTTGAAAAACAGTTCCTTGATGTCGATAGCTCAGTCCGGGGCTATCACGGCGTCGTGAGCAAACAAATCCAAACAGTTCTGGCTGACCGCGGCGTCGCGGGCCAGCTACGGTGTCCGGAAGACCCGCAAACAGTACCTTTTAGAAATGCAGGGCGTCAGCGACCTCTTGTTGAGCTTCTGAAAGCACGGCGTCCGCAGGCGTCGGTTCCAGAGGTCGGTTCCGGAGTCGTCGGGGCCCTCGAAGTCACACGCGTTGCAGATCGAACTCCTCTCTGTTGAAGTCAGGAGCGCTGGTGTCGGCAGGCGTCGGGTGCTGCGGTGCGAAGTGCAGCGGTGCGGTGCCCTCAGGTCGCGGTGCGAGCAGCAGCTCGGTGGCGGCGTTGGTGAGACCAGGGTTGCGGTGTGAAGTGAATGCGGTGCTCGTCGCGGTGCTGGCAGGTCGCGGTGCAAGCAGCGTCGTCGTCGTTGCTGAAGCGCTGTCGTCGGCTGACGAACTGGAGTCGATGGCGCCGGCGTCGGTTGGCGAAGGCTGCGGTGCGAGATGAGGGCAGTGCGTCGTGTAACTTTACGAGCGGTGCCCTCGAACCATGGTGCAAGCAGCGGTGTAGATTTCGGCGTGGAGCGTCGTTGTCGGGGATACCAAGGCGTCGTTGTGAAGCGAGGCGGTGCGGAGTGCGGTGCCCATAGGTCGCAGTGCGAGCAGCAGCTCGGTGGCGGCGTCAGCAGGCGTCGTCGGTGAGATCAGGGTCGCGGTGCGGCATTGCGGCGGTGCCCTCTGCGGTGCCTTCAGGACACGGAGTCTGCAGCGGCGTCGTAGACGGCGTCGGATTGCTTTTTCTTCTGTTGCAGCACAAAGCACACAGTCCCCAGTGCTGAGGGCAGAAGAGCTTGAAGTGGTTGCTGTTCCTGAGACTTCTTGAACAGGGGGCAAGCTCTACCTCAAGCCCTTGGAGAAACTCACAAAAGTAGATTGCAGAAAGTCCAGTCCAGTCCTTTCACTGCCCAAGACAGAAGCAGCCACTGCAGGCCAACACAGCAAAGCACACAGCAAAGTGGTAGTTCCTCCTCACAGCTTCTCCAGCTCTTCTTCTTGGCAGTCTTCTTGGTCTAAAAGAGTTCTAAAGTTCAGGGGTCTGGGCCCCAATATTTATATCCCAAAATCCTTTGATCTCTTGGGCAGAGAGTGTCTGTGCCCAGCCAAAACCAGTTCTGCCTTCTCTGGTGTGGCTTCCTGGCAGGAGGTGGAGACGGCATTGTCAGAGGCAGACCAGGCCAATTCAGGTGCAAGGAAATCTCCTCCCCCTACTCTAAATGCAGCCCAGGTCTATTCAGCCCTTTCCTGACCCACCTAGACTATCCGGAGCCACTCCTGCTCCCCAGCCCTCTGTCATCCAAAACCCAGACAGTCAATTTACATTTGAGCAGAGGCACACTGGATGACTGAGCAAGAAAATACCTACTTTCTAAAAGTGGTATTTTCAAACACAGAATGTAAAAATCACCTTCACTAAAAGATGCATCTTTAGATTCTGAGTTCAGGCATACTAAACTTTATTTTCCTACCTAATTCCCGGGCCAGTTATGTTTATAAGATGTCATAAACAAGCTCCCCATTCTGTCCTATGGGGAACAGGTAGACTTGCAATAGTGAAAAACGAAATTGGCAGTAATTCACTATCAGGACATGCCACACACACCAGGGCATGTCCTACCTTTCATGTACACTGCACCCTGCCCACAGGGGTACCTTGGGCCTACCTTAGGGGTGGCTGACATGTAAGAAAAGGGAAGGTTAGGGCCTGGCAAGTGGGGGCACTTGCCAAGTTGACATGGCAGTACCAGACTGCACACAGGCTCTGCAATGGCAGGCCAGAGTCACATTTACGGGCTGTTTGTGTGGGTGGCACAATCCAGTGCTGCAGCCCACCAACAGCATTTGATTTACAGGCCCTGGCACACTCAGCACACTTTACCAGGGACTGACACATAAATCAAATAGGCCAATCATGGAAACACCAATCCATAACACATTTTACCACAGGAGCACTTGCACTTTCCCACTGATCAGCAGTGAGAAAAGTGCGCAGAAACACTACGCCAGCAAAAACAGAGTCAAAACCGGGAGGTCAGAAAGCAAAAACTCAGGGGAAACACGCCAAAAGATGCCAAGTCTAACACATGTCCCCTCCAGCTAAAAGTAGGGAGAACTACCCACCCTCCTGGGAGTTCTCTTCACTAAGGCGGAAGAACCTGGACAGACCATCTGCATTGGCGTGTTCTGTGCCAGGACGGTGTTCCACCGTAAAGTCCATTCCCTGTAGGGAGATTGACCACCTCAGCAGTTTTGGATTCTCACCCCTCATTTGCATTAACCATCTGAGGGGCCTGTGGTCTGTCTTAACCCGGAAGTGAGTCCCAAACAGGTAGGGCCTCAGCTACTTCAGTGCCCAGACCACAGCGAAAGCTTTCCTTTCTATGGCACTCCACCTCTGTTCCCTGGGGAGTAGTCTCCTGCTAAGGAAGACTACAGGCTGGTCTAGGCCCTCTTCGTTCAGTTGTGAGAGCACCGCTCCCACACCATGCTCTGAAGCGTCAGTCTGCACGACGAATTCCTTGGAGAAGTCGGGTGCCTTGAGCACGGGTGCCGTGCACATGGCGGCCTTCAGGGCATCAAAAGCCTTCTGGCAGGACTCAGTCCAGATCACCTTCTTGGGCTGCTTCCTGGAAGTCAGCTCTGTCAAGGGGGCAACAATGGTGCCATAGCCCTTAACAAACCTCCTGTAGTACCCGGTCACCTCTGTCTGGGTCTTGGGGGGCTCCCAAGCCAGAATGGTGTCAATCTTGGGTTGTAGGGGCGCCACCTGGCCGCTTCCTACCTGGTGTCCCAAGTACACCACGGAACCCTGCCCGATCTGGCACTTACTGGCCTTAATCGTAAGGCCTGCCCTCTGCAGAGCCCTCAACACTTCACCGAGGTGCTGCAAGTGTTTTTCCCAGCTGGAACTGAACACTGCGATGTCATCCAGGTAGGCGGCACTGAAATCCTCCAGCCCAGCCAACACCTGGTTGACCAACCTCTGTAAGGTGGCAGGGGCATTCTTCAACCCAAAGGGCATCACCCAGAACTGGTAATGTGCTTCTGAATTTGAGAATGCTGACCTCTCCTTGGCCCCATCGGTTAAGGCAATCTGCCAGTATCCAGACGTTAAATCAAACGTGCTGAGGAACTTGGCAGCTCCCATACGATCAATGAGCTCATCAGCTCTGGGGATGGGGTGCGCGTCAGTCCTGGTGATGGCATTGAGCCCACAGTAGTCCACACAAAACTGCAGTTCTGGAGTGGCACCGGGTGCAGCAGCCTTTGGGACCAAGACCACTGGGCTGGCCCAAGGACTGTTGGAAGGCTTGATCACCCATAACGCCAACATCTTCGAGACCTCCTCTTTAATGCTGGCCTTGACCCGGTCAGTCAACCTGTAAATCTTGTGCTTCACAGGAGGGCTGTCACCGGTGTCCATGTCATGGGTACACCAGTGAGTAACACCTGGGGTGAGGGAGAACAGTGGGGCAAACTGTCCCAACAACTGGTGACAGTCGCTCTGCTGCTCTGGGGTCAGTGTAGGGGAGAGGTTCACACCTTCCACTGACCCATTGTGCTCCTTGGTAGACAGAAGGTCAGGGAGAGGTTCACTCTCCTCTTCCACCCCATCATCTGTCGCCAAGAGCATGCTCACTTCAGACCTCTCGAAGTGGGGCTTGAGGCGGTTCACGTGGAGGACCCTCAAAGGGTTCCTGGGAGTCCGCAAATCCACCAGGTAGGTGACATCACTTTTGCGCTCCACCACCTCAAACGGCCCAGTCCACTTGTCCTGCAAGGCACAAGGTTCCACTGGGGCCATGACCCACACTTTCTGCCCAGGTTGAAATTCGACCAGAGTGGCATTCTGGTCATACCACTTCTTCATTTCTTCCTGGCTTGCTTCCAGGTTCGCCTGAGCGAGTTTCCTGAAGCGGGCAGTTTGGTTTCTGAAGGCCAGCATGTAACTAAACACATCCTGGGGAGTTTTCCTGGGAGCTGCCTCCCAGCCTTCCTTTACCAAACTCAGAGGTCCTCTCACAGGGTGACCATACAGAAGCTCAAAGGGGCTGAACCCAAGAGACTTCTGTGGCACCTCCCTGTACGCAAAGAGAAGGCATGGCAAGAGGACGTCCCACTTACGCCTCATGGGTTCTGTTAGACCCTTAATCATGCCCTTCAAGGTCTGGTTGAATCTCTCCACCAGACCGTTACCTTGTGGGTGGTAAGGGGTGGTGAACTTGTAGGTTACACCACACTCCTTCCACAGGGATGTCATATACTTGGATATGAAATTGGTCCCCCTGTCAGAAACCACCTCTCTGGGGAACCCCATGCGGGAAAAGATCCCCATTAACGCCCGGCCTACCACTGGCGCCGTCGTTGTCCTGAGAGGGATTGCCTCCGGGTACCGGGTGGCATGGTCCACCTAGACCAGGATGTCCCTGTTGCCCATGGCTGTCTTGGGATCCAGTGGCCCCACAATGTCCATCCCTACCCTTTCAAAGGGTGTTCCAACAACTGGAAAAGGTTGGAGAGGAGCTTTGACCTTCCTCCCACTCTTACCACTTGCCTGGCAAGTTTGGCAAGACCTGCAATGTCCATCTGCCTGCCTTCGCATTTGGGGCCAGAAGAAGTGGGTGACAAGCCTGTCAAAGGTATTGTCCTGCTCCAAATGTCCTGCCAAAGGCACGTCATGAGCCAGACCCAGTAGGAAGGTCCTGAAGCGCTGGTGTACCACCAGCACAAGGGCTGACCTAGGCTCAGCGACCTTAGGCTCACTATACAGGAGACCATTCTCCCAGTAGATCCAATGTGATCCGGACTGATCACCAGCTGCCTGGTCTGCAGACTGCCGCCGCAGACCCTCTAGAGAAGGGCAATCTTTCTGCTCCTTGCAGAATTCCTCCCTGGTGTGACCCCCTTCTTGCTGCCAATGGGTCGTCTCAGAGATGTCCCCCAGTTCAGCTACCTGCTCCCCTGTAGGCACCGGGCGTCCCCTCGAGGTCCGCCTCCTCCCGGTCCGTGGGAACGCCAGGGGCCGGTTTCCGCGCCCCTTGCCCTTTCTCTTGGCAGGGACTTGGGCCACTGTTTCAGGCTCCAAGTCCTCTTGATCACCCTTTCTGGCCGCCATTGACCGAGTGGACACGCATGCCCACTCTGGCAACCCAAGCATCTCCAAGTGAGACCTGAGCTCAACATCCTTCCATAAGGACTGCTCCAGGTCGTTACCTAGCCGACAATCTACAGGCATGGAAGGGCTCACAACCACCCTCAAGGGACCTGAGACCCCCCCACTCAAAGGGAACCTATGCCACCATACACTGGCGCTCTGAATTGTCCACAGCAATTACTTGGTGGAATGCCCCTGGGACTACCTGCTTCTCAGAGACCAGGTGACACCGGACTGAGGTCACACTGGCTCCAGTATCTCTAAGAGCCTCTACCCTTTTCCCATTGATGGTCACCCAGGTGCTATTTCTTTGTGATAGGGGGCACCTAGTTTCCTGGGACCATCTCACTGTCCCCTAGTGAGACGAGGGTCATTTCTGCGGGATCCCCATCCTCCTGTGGGTACTCCTCCTCCCGAAGCGCTACACTAGCCAACACCTTGGACTGCCCACCGGTGGGTGCCTGTGCCCCCTTAGGGCACTTGGGGTTCCCCTTCATGTGACCCACCTGGTCACATGCAAAACACTTGCGGGGGTGGTCTCAGCAGACTTTCCCGACGAGACCATTGTTTCTTATCTCCTGGGGGAAGGGAACCTTTACCCTGGGGGTTAGTTTGGGGCCCTTGTTTTACCCTTGTCCCCCCCCACTTTTCTACTAGAGACAAGTTGACATGGCAGTACCAGACTGCACACAGGCTCTGCAATGGCAGGCCAGAGTCACATTTACGGGCTGTTTTGTGTGGGTGGCACAATCCAGTGCTGCAGCCCACCAACAGCATTTGATTTACAGGCCCTGGCACACGCAGCACACTTTACTAGGGACTGACACATACATCAAATAGGCCAATCATGGAAACACCAATCCATAACACATTTTACCACAGGAGCACTTGCACTTTCCCACTGATCAGCAGTGAGAAAAGTGCGCAGAAACACTACGCCAGCAAAAACAGAGTAAAACCGGGAGGTCAGAAAGCAAAAACTCAGGGAAAACACGCCAAAAGATGCCAAGTCTAACACGCTTCCTGACTGTTCTTGGTAGTTTTGGACTAAATAGCCCTTGAAATCAAATCCCCAGAAAAACAGACATGTTGTCAAGCGCACAGAGCCAAATTTGATGCCACTTTTATTCTGGCTTGCAGGATGGGGTGTTGTGTTGTGTGACCTGCTCTTTCTGGGGTGAGTCCCATTCCCTGCAGGAACAGGTAACTTGAATATATTGCCACAGAAGGTTGTTCTTCAAGTTGTGCTGCAGAGACCCGGTGGATCAAACACTACAACAGGGTTGATTTCAAGCAAAGCCTGCAGTAAAAGCAAATACTGGATCGCACACTTCTTTTAAGGCTTTGTGTGCAAAGCTGCATTTTCTACTTTAATCCCGGTTTACATTATCATTTTACTTCTTGACAGATCTGTTTAAATAGCTATTTTATTTAAGATTCAAAAAAGGGTATTCAGATGTCTTTCTTTTTTTTCTGCATCTCTCAGATTCATGGTTTGTGTTCAGTTTTCCATTAGAATGTATCTAGGGACAGGCAGAATGTCTTTTTGCCTCGCTTTATTTTTAACTAATGAGCCAAATTAGATTTCCAATTTAAACAAAACAAATTTTGCTTGATACTGGTACAGAATTGCTTTGACGTGTAATTGCCAACATGACACAACCAGTGTACGCCAGTCACAAACAAGAAGGCCTGCTCCCAGGGCCGGGCTGGCTATAGCGGGCAACGTGCCTTTGCCCGGGAGGCTTGAAGGGTGGGGACTGGTTTTTCAGCAGCGGGGGCCGGTTTTGTTACTGGGGGGCCGGTTTTGCAGGGATGTTGCAATATCAGCCCCCAGTAACAAAAGTTGCAGGGTTGGGGACCGGTTTTGTTAAGCAGGAGTGCTTGACACTTGCCCACCCCCTGCCCCCCAGGGGGTGGGGGCCGGTCCGACAAAATTGCAAGCGCTGCTTTGGGTTCCCAGTCTGGCCCTGCCTGCCCATCAGAAACCCCTGTTTAGGAACCCCTGTCGCTGCACCCACACGCACGGTCAGGTTCTTGGCGCACATAGCCTTGGCTGCAGCGCACAGAGACCTTACACTGCTGCACACAGAGGAAAATAATTCGAGGGAACATTGGTCACAGATGTTTCTGCGGAAAACTAAGCTAGGTATCAATAAAAGAGATGAGCAAAGTTGAAAGAATATGAACTCTAGGGGAGAGCCCCTGACTCCCCTATTTGTATGCAGGCCTAGAGGGCCTGTATGTGCATGTGCCCCAGAGGGAGCGCTCTGGGGCACAGTGATGTTCACATAAACCCTTTGTCTCTTACTTGTTAAAATCACACAGGGCTTTACTCTTAGCTTTCTAAGAGACATGTAATTCAAGAGACCCGAATCTCCATGCACAGCACAAGCACCTGTGTTCACAGCATGAACTTATGCTGCTACATCTGACTAGTAAAATAGCTCCTGCTGGTGGAATGCGTATTACCATTGGAATACAGATATATTATTCAGAGTGCAGTTTCGCTTTCACAACTAAATTGGTATGCACCAATATGGTGGTGGCACAAAAGTGACAAGATAAATAGTCATTGTGCACCATAATGTGTCAGACAATCGATTGGTCTACCTGCCATCCTACCACCATATTCAGGCTGTCACAAGAGCAGACAACATTTTCAGTGGCTTAGAATTATTTTATTTACATCCATATTTAACTGAGTTATGACAGCCGGCTCCAAAGCAGGTTCATGCCTGGCCTCAGTCTGTTTGTGTGCATGCAGGAGAGCATAGTTTTCATAGAGGCTTGCAAACGTGCTTTTCGTGTTTCATGTGATTAATGCTTTAAATAAATAATGCAAATCATACAGTCACAACAGTACTATTCAAATCCTTTGCATAAACCCGCTGTGTACAACTATAAAATTACAAAAAAGTAAATAGTCCAGTAAAAATCAATTTAAATGTAATGAACAACCTCTTAATATTTTCAATTGCCATTGTATTGGTTTATTTGGGATATATATCAGACAATAAACAGCCTGTCAGTGTAACGTTCTGTCATTAACAAGTCAATACAAGGGAAGAAGGCAACATAATTAAATGCTGCCGTGAGCTCTTAGATGTGTTCGATCCGATCGATAAAGTTACATAACTCTTACATTTCGATTACGAGTGAGCCGGCGAGTTGACCGGGAGGTGCTGAGGTATTTACTGCACCCGGTAAATACGGACACTAAGGTATTTACTGGATGCGGTAAACTCCTCTTCTTCTGAGTTTGGGAAGATTAACGAATCCCCCATTTTTTAAACCTGCATTTCGGAACGTCAAACCCGACAGGACGTATTGGGTTAAATGTGAAGTGAAAAGGAAAACATGGACTACTGTGCCTTACACACCAAATATGCAGGCCATACTTCAGTATCCGCCAAAACTCAAGACTTGCGGTTAGATTCCCTGAGGTGTGGTACAATATGATCAATCCACAAACCCCTGTTGGCACATAGCTTGAAATTTCAAGATTTCCTGCAAACATCACACCCCCATAAGTTCCCCACGATCAATTTTTGGAGGTCAAAATACCTTAAACTTACTAGGAGAAGAAATATAGTACTTTCTACTACACGTGGATATCACTGCGGAAATTCCGATGCCACATGTAAGTCCGAATTTTCCAGGGGAAAATCTACACAAGAAGGTATTTACTACATCCAGAAATGCCGATTTATGGTAGGTCTGATAAATATCGAACTCTTTCCTGGCCCATTTGGAATCAAGGCCTAGAAGGTATTTTCCTACTGAGGTAAACGCCTCACACTGGGTTAAAGGTATTTCATGTGCATGGTAAATTGCACTCCCTGTTCCATCCTATTTGGGCCATAATGGTAAAATGGGCAAATCTGAGCAGACAACATACGTGCGGAGCTCACGCAGAGTACTTGGGAAGTCAGAACCGTTGAAATAATCAGGGATTATGTCTCAAAGTCAATCCCCAAAACACAATTTCATGAAAACAGAAATTGTACCCAACCTACGTTTCACACGCAAATCTGTGCAGCACTACGCGATCTTCTACCCCGAATGGACCTCAAACAAGTGTGATTCCATAGGCAAGAAATGCTGAAAGCACCAGGAAAACAACATCAGTGCTCATGGGAAGTTAACTCTGAGTATCTTGTTTATTGCTTCTGTTCCTTGGTGTCAAAGCATCATCGACCATGTCTTCATCTGTAATCTGCTCTAACCTGTTGGAGTAAGGACTGTATCATGTGTATCTCTATGGCAGAGAGAATACAAGAGGCTGGTCTACATCGGTGAATTGGCATTTCTTTACCCACATGGCTGGCAACTATGAAGGCAGCCTCACACCACAACCGAGGGACCGGTTTTGAGAAAGATCAAAGAAGAGGTGGGCATCGCTTATCAACTGCATGTAGCGGCTCGTCTATTCCTTGTGATTGCACTATGTGAGTGGGTTGCAAGCTTCTTGGTTGCAATATGTGTGCAGCACATGGCACCTGTGGCAGGAGGGAGGTCACAGATGCTGTGTAAGTCTCTCTTGGCTCATGTGATTTCCTGTGCCAAGCTTGTAAGTGGGACTAAGCATGCCTAGGGTTTCTGGTTTTCAGTTACTACTTCTAAGCACCTTTCTGTGGTGGATACTCCAACTATGCCTCACTAAGGACATGGCAAGCCTCTGAGGATGCCCTTTTGAGTATTCGCAAGGTCTCCAGAACCGCTGTATTCCCTTATATGGATTCATCTCACTGTCCACTGCACTTTGCTGTGTAGAGCTGAGCAGGGTTGTATCTGAACTATGAGCAGGGACTCTGTACAGGTCAGGACGCACCGCCATGATGTCATCCTCCTTCATTGAGCCGGAGGTGGAGCTTTCCTTTCCGAAAGCCCAGGTACCAAGGCTGGGGCAATAAATATCACTATGTGTATGTGTGCATCTAGAATGAATGGAATGAATGTCTTCCCCTAAAGCACTGTACCCAACACTCCTGTTCTTAATTTTACATTGTGATTGTGTGAAAAACTATCAGGGCTGCATCCCCCATAAAGAAGACCACAACATTAACATGTTCAGCATATATGCACAGGCCAAGTAGCTCAGTCCCTATACTGCATTCAAATAAACTAAGGCCCAAATTCATGATAAAAATCAAAACTTAGCGGTCCTTGCATTATCTTTCAAAATAAACAAAAACTTCCATAGGCATGGCCTGACACTATACAATACAAGTCATCTATAGTGTATACTGCACAGGCAAATAGTTCTGAAGTTTCTTTACTACCTTAGCTGCTTATTTATAAAGCAGTGCAGTTCAGTCCAGAAAACAGCAGCCAGACTGATACTCAACCTCCCCAATGGGATACACATCGCTCAGCACCTGAAAGACCTTCACTGGCTCCTCATACAGAACAGATGCCAGTTCAAGCTCCTCACCCATGCCTACAAAGCCCTCCTTAACCGAGGGCCGGACTACTTGAACCACCGCCTGATCTTCCACCAGCTGACCAGATTCCTTCGCTCCGCACACCTCGCCCTCACCCAAACACCACGCATCCACTGCAGCCGGTCCGGAGGATGCTCCTTCTCCCACCTCGCTGCCAAAGCCTGGAACACCCTCCCCCTCCACTTCCGCACATCCCCCTTGCTGAACCTCTTCAGGAAGGGACTCAAGACCTGGCTCTTCAACTGTACCTGCAGCACAGCACCTGGATACCTCCACCCCTCCCCCCCTCCCCAGGGGTGATTAGCCGCACTATACAAATACTACTTGATTGATTGATTGCAGTTTGCTGCCACCAAAGACCCATAGCTAAGATTATGTATTCCTTAGCAGACTTCTAACCTATGACCAGGTAGCACAGGATTAGGCATAAATTAGACTCTAATATCACATTTATTGGGTTAATTTCCAGTCATTTCTTAGTATCTTGAGACAAAGAACAAGACAAGGTGTCAAAACTGGCTTGCAATACCAAAGCACTGAACACCTTACAACATATAGCTCATGCTGTAAGTAGAAATTCTTCATTCAATTGATCTTTGTCATTTTTCTGAAGAAGAATAGAGCAGTGGGACGTGTGTTAAATACTTACCATTCTGATGTGTATGAATTAGTGGAAAATGTAAACTGAGAAAGCACATTGGAGGAAACCAAATCATGGGAAAACAATTTTAAGGAATATAAAAAAATCGAAAATTAAAGAAAACATTTTAAAGGAAAGATAATTTAAAGAAAAAATCTAAAATTACATTATACTTGGGTGCAGTTTACGACTACTGTGGGGTTTTTGGGTTCAGGGATGGGTAATGTTTTGGGTGATGAGTTGTTAGGGGCGAGGAATAATTGGCATTCAGGCAATGAAAGGGTTTTTTAGGGTTCAGAGAAGGGTGGAGTGAAGGGGTGGTGAGGGGGTAGGGATCATGGATGATTGGTGTTTAGATGTGTGAGGTGTTTTTAGGTTGCAGGGATGGGTGGAGTATAAGGGTGTTGAGGGGTTTTAGGATTCATGGATGGGAAGTCTAGGGCTGGTGAGGGTGTTTGAGGTTCACTTATGGGTAGAGGCTGGGGTGGTGAAGCGTTTTTAGGATTCAGGATGGGGTGGAGTTTAGTGTGGTGAGGGGTTTTAAGGATTCAGGGATGGGTGGAGTTTAGATATAGGAAGGTTTTTTTTTTTTAATAACAAATTTTATTTATTTTTATACCACCACAACATGAGCCGGGAACCGGCACAGTAATAAGCACATCTACATTTGTCTTACTGTACCAGTGTAACAAAATAATGAAGACAATAAAAGAACATATAGTAACTATGGCTAGCTTAGACCCCCAATCTGCAATGTCGGATGTCTGCTGGACATCTACATCTAATGTCTGAGGGCTGCCCTATGACAGTACTACTTCACGTTGTATGAAAGTGTCTGGGGTTTCCACGGTCGGCAGTTCAAAACCCCTATACTCCGCCCATCTCTGCCATATCTTTCGGTGTTTCTGTGGGCAGCCCCGAGCCTGAAACACAGCCAGTTCCATACCCCTACACCAATCTAGGGCCTTTTTCTACTTCCCCACGGGCGGTGGAGAATTACTCTTCCAGTATTGGGCGATGTCCCTTTTGGCTAGTGTAAGCCCAGTGAAGAGCAAGTGTTGTTTGTATGTGTTGCCTCCAATGCCATCTGTACTGTGAAGTAATATGACTTTGGGATCAGACGGCATGCTCCATGAGAGCACTTTGCCCAGGCATGATAGGAAGGGTTTTTTAGGGTTCAGGGATGAGTAGTTTTGGGTGATGAGGAATTCTTACGAGTCATGGATGTCTGGTGTTTAAGGAATGTGAGTGTTTTTTAGGGTTCAGGGATGGATGGAATTTGGATGTGGTGAGGTGTTTTAAGGGGTATTGGATAGGTGGCGTTTAGGCATAGAAAGGGGTTTTTAGGGTTCAGGAATTTGTAGAGTTAGGAGTAGTGAGTGATTTTATGGTTCAGGGATGGTGGATTTTGGGGGTAGAAAGGGCTTTTAGGCTTCAGGGATCAGTGTAATCCAGGTGTGGTGAGGTATTTTAGGTGGCAGGGTTTGATGGTGTTTAGGGGATGTAAGGGGTCAGCGATGGATGGCGTTTATGGGTGGTGATGGGTCAGCGAATTAAAAGCATTGCATTTTTGACAATGTAAATTCTATAAATATGAAGTACTGTCCCCTGAAGTAAAGCACTGAAATGAATATCTCAAACAAAACTTTTTCTGAAAGTAAGACCTGCAACCATTGCATTTACACTTGAAAAATAAGATTCAAAAGCCAATTTTGACAAAAAAGACATTCTATGATTTGGTTTCTACAAAAAGGTAAATGCCATTCCTTCTGAAATATGGTATTCCATTAAATCGTTTTTCTATGAAATCACATACAACCTACCATTCATCTTTTATCTGCTTCAAGCAAATGTTAAGGAGGCGCAAGCATAACCCCATGTATAAACATTCTGGACATGCACTAGGGCTGGACGCTCAAAAGAGGATTTTGCTTGCTGTGAAATTACACAGGCAGAAAGGTAAAGAAAATAAGTTACTTGTAAGAGCAAATTCATGGAAAAGGTAGAGAGAATGGAATTAGAAGCACGAAAGCAGGAAGGAAGAGCTGATTGTGAGAATGAACAAGGGAAGTAAGGAAATAAAAGCCAGATTCTTTATAGGCACTCAGAAAACACAATTTCTATGATTTTTCACAGAGTATAAAGGGGTAAACACAGATAACCACTGATTTTTATAATTTTTTAAAACATTCAAAAACACGGAAAAATCCCACCAGAATTTACAACAAATAGAAACTGTAAGCAGGAAAGTCTAAGCATGCCTCATCGGGCTTCAGTGTGTTTGTGTCTCTGGCTTGCCAGATGATGTTAAAGATGGATGGTTGTGAAAGTCAAGTAGGTCTACAGTGACTCTCTAGAAGGAACCTGTGGCATCATATCTGACAGCACCTAATAATTTCATCTCAACCAACATGGCCTCATTGACTTTGATGTTCTGTTTGATCATGTGTGCTTGTACTTGAAGAGGTTTTTACCCCATGGTCTTTACCCATAGGGCATTACCATGCAGGTAAGTACCATGCAGGCCTTTTTTGGGACTTTACCATTCAGGTAAGTATTTTATTAAATGTCATAATTAAATGTCTTTTAAAAAAGGGAAAATAGGGTTATGGGATGGGTAAGGGTTCTAGGTCATAACGGTTTTTAAGGGGGTGTAGGGGTGAGGCGTGGGTAAAGGTATAGAGTAGTAAGGACTGGAAATGGTTTTAAAGAGAATTTATGGGTTTAGGGGCGGGTGGTAGTAGTAGAGTGGTAAAGAGTTTTCAGGGTTTGGGCAGGCAGTGGTAATGGGAGGTAAGAGGTTTTTAGGGTTTAGGCTAGGGAGAGGTAATGGGAGGTAAGAGGTTTAAAGGGTTCATGGGTGGGCAGAGGTAAAGGGAGATAAGGGGATTTTAGGGTTCAGGAGCAGACGGAGGTAAAGGGAGGTAAATATTTATTAGAGTTCAAGGGCAGGTAGAGGTAAAGGGAGGTAAGGAGATTTTAGGGTTCAGGGGCAGGAAGAGTATTAGGGGTAAAAAAGAGAGCAGATTGGGAGTAACCCTCCAAACAACTATATATATATATATAGATGATACATATATCATGGATTATCAAATCCAAGGACGCCTAGCCATTTGACTGACGCCTGCGGGACTATGTTGTGTGAGATCCAGCGGCAGACGAGGGGCGTTACCTGCACAGTATTGCGTGATGGGACTGGCCATGGAGTATGACCAAATTAACATGTCGGAACGGTGACCGGTATCCTATGGTTCATCGGGGAGAATAAATAGAGGAGCAATCAAGCCTGCAATACTTACAATTACCATCATGGATTTCCGACACAATTTGGTTCCGACATGGTGAATGACAGCAAGAACATTTCAGTCCCTTCATTGGCTATCTATCCTCCAATGAGAGTGGGTGTTGTATTTTTTAAAGAACCAATTACTGTGCATTGTGTTAGACTGTCTTTACTGCACGGAAGAAGGCAAAACACCGAAACGCGTCTGCATCGAATAAAGCCTAATAAATACCCTGTGAGTGCTCCAATGTGCGCTGCAGTAGTTGTGAAACTAATGGGTCCTACCCCTGTTTAATGGATGCACCCGTCGTGAGTTCGGCGGTCTTTGGTGGGATTGTGTAAATGGATATATATCATGTGATCAAGACTTTACAGCCGAAACGCGTCAGACCGATGCAGAACCGCAAATAAAGAAAAGTTTTCAGCACGAAATTGTGGTCTGTCTCCGTCTTTGTGGATATCGAGGAGTGACGGAGTGAAGATATATATATATATATATATATATC
This sequence comes from Calotriton arnoldi, assembly GCA_963921515.1. Lineage (NCBI taxonomy): Eukaryota > Metazoa > Chordata > Amphibia > Caudata > Salamandridae > Calotriton > Calotriton arnoldi. The sequence goes on from CAWUFW010001379.1 coordinate 1,886,210, forward strand.
AACGCTCCTCGTTCCTGCCGTCTGCCCGCGCACTCGGTGGCGGGTGCTTGGTACGCGATGGCAGTCTCGCGTACAATCGCCACGCTCACACGAATAATCACCAGCACTCACGGGGTAAATCCTCAGTCCGGATTTATTGGCACAGAAATCAAACAACAAACGCGTTTCAGCGGTACGCCTTCCTCAGTGTTGGAGGCCGCTGTGCACAAACCTCGTAATTTATACGTCATTACTTAGTGACTGATTGAGGGTCAGGCAGGTATTCGACATTGCGGCACCAGGCAATTGATCACATGTCGCAATGTTACCACAAATTAAAACATGTCACATTATAATTAATTTATCACATGAAAAGGCAACATAGATTATCAGTGCAATCTTCTCATTGTTATTGAGCAGCTGACATAATGTTCGCGCGCAGACCTGTCATTCTTTCAGACTGCCTTACTCGTTGGGACGCGCACTCTTTTGGCTTATCATGCACCCTGCATGGGCCAAGCAGTGTTCGGCGACGCGCCTAATCCACTAAATTACGCCCTGAATGGACAATATTCCCGTGCTGTATTTTAAGGCTCATTCAACACAATATAACGCGCGTGAACCTTTTTGTCATTCACATCGTTTTAAAACCACTGTTTGTCAATTAGCGCGTCAAGCTGCCACACTACTTGCCTCCAAAAGGTAAATACTGTTTGAGTTTTACACTGCTCGCTCAATTGATATATATATATATATATTTGCCTTTGTAAATATACAGCTCAGCCATTACCATGGACAATGCATCGTAAAGTAACACAATGTAATAAAACGTGTTGTAAAGGTCAACTCGTTATAAAACATGCGTGGTAAAGGCATTCGTGCTAAATGCATTCCCTCTGGATACGTTACAATTGGAGAAAGCCTGCCGTGTTATTTATTGTCCGAATTTGCTGTGGTGTGCTTTCCATCTTCTAAACTCATAATTGAGAATGTGTGCCAGAAGCAGTTGCATTTTCATCTGGTACACAGCTCATTTCAGGTACGGTCATGGCATGGGGTTCTTAATGCTTTGCGTGCACCCAGGCTCTAACTTATTTCTTGTGCTACGATAACTAGGACAAAAAAAAAAAAAGACATGTTCAATTGTTTTGGGCCATATTGCACAAAATGGGCAATGAGCATTTCTTGAATTTGCCATTTGCACCCAACTAGATGTGAATGAGGCGAGCGGTAGGGTCTCATATCTGAATTGCAAGTAGAGCATCCTGGCAATACAAGGCTCTATTTCGTCCAGGAACTGCTCTTTCTGGAAATCATCTTTTAGCATTAGGAAGGTCAATGTCAGGGGACCCATGTTGAACTGTTGTTGCAATGAGCCTATTTGATGTTGCCAATAAGCCCTCCTTATCTGCCCTTTGGAAATCACACTCGTCTCTTTTGGGGCAGTCCGTAGTTGCTCAAGCTCAACATCTGCTAGTGTTGATCTCACATACCTAATCCACTGCATGTCACCTGCACCTGGAAGGCACAAAATCTCGGCGAGTCCCTGCTTGTAAGGGCTCAGGTCAGTTGCCCACAATCTACTCCAGAACAAAAGAGGTCGTTGCCTGACTATATCTGTAATATTGTTTAACCCCATATCTAACCACAGGGGAAGCAGTGGTGTACTAATCAGTAGACCAGTCACTTGCCTTAAAAGCGATTTTCTACAGTATCTAGGGATCTATGTCCACAAAGTTCAGCGCCATGCAATGTAGACCTAAGTGCCTGATGGTTATAGACCTGCGAAATGAGACGTTATTGGAAGGCCTAATTAGTATTCAACAATCCCCCAATGGCTTGCTCTAATAAGTTTGCACCTTGCAATATGGGTCTGCCAGAGAAAGTGCTAATTCAAAACAATTCCCAGGTATTCAAAAGTGTGGACTCACTCCAAGGGGTGCCTCTCAACATAGGATTAGATTTGGAACGGCAAGGGTTAAACACCATATACTTTGTTTTTGCCAGGTTGAAATCTAACCCTCTCACCTTACAAAAATTGTCAAACCTATTTAAGATTTTTTGAGATCCCATGGGAGACTTAGATAGGAGCAGCGTGTCATCGGCAAACATCAGAGCAGGAGCCCTGAGGTTTGCCAGATAGGGTGCATAGGACTCATCATGATCCACATATGCTACCAGATCATTTATGAAAAGAAAGAATAAAGTGGGCACAAGAACGCACCCCTGTCTAACTCCCCTACTGACCGGAAATCAATCTGTCATTTCCCCCAGCTGCCCACACCTAGCTTGGGCAAAAGTGCAATCATGGAGACTTAAAATCAAATTTAGTAGATAAAGCGATACCCCCATGCCAGCTAAAATTTGCCACTACTTGGGTCAGGGGGTGGAGGTCGAATGCTGACCTGAGATCTACAAACACCACATATAACTGTCCGCATCCTAGCTGTACAAACGTCCAGTACAATAGCTGGAGACGAAAGACCTTGTCTAATGTACTAGTGCGCTCTCTAAATCCTGCCTGCAGGGAAGTCAATATGTTTGACGCAGCCATCCAGTCGGCTCAAACAACCCTCGCAAAAAGCTTTTTGGCACTATCAATTAGTCTTATAGGCATATAATTTGAGGGGAGATCTCTAGATCAATCTTAAAATGGGAACAATCTAAGCGCCCACAAAGTAGTGAGAATAGGACCCCTTTTCAATATAGCATTAAATAATACGGTGAAATAAGGGGTCCAAACATTAACCTCATCCAGAAAAAGATCTCCAGGTACCTTGTCTAGCCCCAGGGCTTTATATCTCACACTTTTATTGATGGCTTGCCTAATTTCCCCGCAACTGAAGCTCATTTCTTCCTGGGGACCGTTAACCAAAATAGGCAATCCCAGTGTCGTTTCTGGCTCATCTGAGCTTGCCAAAGTTGTGTCACAGGTTGCCAACCCAGAGCCTACACTCTGCTCCTCCGGGGAGTATAAACTAGTAAAATGGGCAACCCATTCAGCCATTGTGATGTGATTTTCAACTGAGGAAAACCCTTCACCAGATCCAGTTAAGATAATGTTCCAGAAGGTATGAGTCTCCTCTTTTAGCTGCTAATAGAAGACATTCCCCATTTCTCAGTCTCCCATTCATTTTGCTGCTGGTATGGCATTTTTGTACACCCGTCTAGCTTGTTGGATCAGCAGTCTAACGTTGGCCTTAATAGCACCCATCAGTGACTCTCGAGCCTCATTACACCGGTTGTCATACCAAGAAGGTGCACTATGCCTCCTATCCATTCGACGGGCCTCAATAAAGAAATAATCTCTCAGCTACTGGAACATGTGGGTATGGATTTCACTAAAATTGGACAGTACCACTCCATGCTCTCTGGGAAAATGTATTGCTGGTAGTATTTCCTCAATCCCATCAGTGACCGCTCTGTAGATTTCAGCTACCGATTCCCTGGAGCGAGATAGCAAGCTCCATTTAACCCTACGCCTATTAGAGGACCGGTTTAACCTATCTAGGGGCTCATTATGGTTCGGCTGAGCTCCAGATACAAAGCTCCTCAATTCCAGGGCAAGTACATTATGGTCACTATCCTGGTAGGGAAGTACCACCATATCTACTAATTTAGACCACAGTCGGACATCAAGTAGGATGTAATCAATAAGACTTTTATTCTGGGGTTGGCTGAACGTGTGATTGCCATCTTTGTCTGACCGTGACCTGCTATTACAGACTCTCAAACCTTGACTTAGCACAACAGAGTTGAGTTGGAGAGCTGGGGGGAGGAGCATTTTTGTTATGGGGGGGCATCATTAGTGCTGGTATAAACCATAGTTGGTCTTCCTCAACTGATTGGAACCCTACAGGAGCGTCAAGAGGATCAAACTGGCAATTAAAATTCCCTCCATAATCTTAATGTTCTCTACTGGGAGTTCAGCTAGATGGGCAGACAACATATGGATTACACTACATTCCACTTTATTTGCGGTCGGCCTGCAGTTAGCATTACAAATATAATGCGTGACAATGCCTGGTGAGATCAAAGCAATGCACAACAAATCTGGGCAAACCAAATCTACTGTCCCAACATTAAATGATAGGGTTATTTTGACCCAAGTTGTCAAGCCCCCCATCGGCTTGCCTCAACCGATGTAATGGCCCTGTTGCTGTATGACGTAAATCCAGGTTTCTTGGAATAAGCATATGTCGTATACATCTATAAAGGTGCCCCACTCAGGGCAGGGCAACTTAGATGAAAGCCCTGCTACATTCCAAGATATCAATTTAGTAGTAGGGTTGGGATAAGCCACCGCACTCGCACCCCCACCACCAACAATGTTAAATAAGACCGAAACTTCCATAACCCCATCCTTACACCCATTCCCCTTGTCAACACCACAGATTTGAACAGACCCTCCCCCAATAGGGGCACACTTCCATTTTTAGCCACATCAGCCATTTTCAGCCTTATCAACACGATTCAAGCACCCAGTCGCACATTTATCTACTTGTAGTAGATCAGGCCTAGTCCCATTAAGTCAATCAATATCAGCCAAGGTACTATAGTGAATATACGTCAGGATCCCACTGTTTTGTGCAATGTTCATCCCTGCAGCCCTATGCTGTCCCCTTATTCCCTCTCCCCCAGGGTGAGTGATGGTCTGTAAAAGTAGCTCATGGGCAATAGAGCAATGTTTTTTTTGGAACACGTTTTATTAACATATATTGCATAGAAACAAAATACAACCATCCTGTCATAGTCTCCTACCCCCGTCCCCCGTCCCTTGATACACTGAGAGCAATAGAGCAATGTTACTGTTGCCCCGCTGATAGTTTGACTCTCCAAGGAGCAGTTTCTGTACCACAAGAGGTGATCTAAAGTTTACAATAATACAGTCTCCTTGCCTATCCTTGGGTCCTGCACCAATCCAGCCCACCCTTCTTGTTAGCAGAATATTGCTAGCCATAGCTAAAGGGAAGTTTGTATGGCAGTCCAGCCAGTTCAAGGTCTTGTTAAATAATTCCACCTGGGACTCTCTTTGTTCCAATCTTAGTGGAGGTATGCCAGAGAGAACCGCAGCATATGTACATGACGCTGGGGGTAAATTAATGACTGGCTGCGTTAAAACATTACAGCGGCCTCTCTGGCCTTCACTGTTCGAAACCCATGGTTTGCTATTAGAAGCAGCCTAATTTTCTACATAGTTTTTAAGCTTAGGGCTGCAACGGACTCTAATTTCCTTGGAGTTCAAGCTATTGGAACCTGGCCTTGGCACGTCAGTCGAGGGTCTAGACGCGGTGTATTTTGCAGGGCCAGGTTGAAGCCTTGGGGACTTGCTTTGGTGTGTTGAAGGGTTCTCCATCCCACTTAGCCTTGCAGCGAGGGGCATTCTGGGGCCCTGAACAGGAGAGTGCCACATGCATTTCAAGTTTGTCATTGATTGCTCAATAGCGTCTAGCTGAAGCAATATAGGGGATAATTCCACCTGCAATCGGGCCTTTATTTTTTCCACGCAGCCCTCAATCATGCTCTTAACCCCCAAGGATACAAACGAGTAGACCAACGGCCGTGGGCTAGCCAGAGCTGCTGCTTCTGCAGACCGTTGCTTAGTAGCTCGCTTTGAGCGTATAGCCGCTGCTGGAGTGTTCGAACTATCAAATGGACCAGGCTTTACAGATGGTAAAGAAGGTATAGAAGAGCCTAAGTCTTGTGCTTTTAAAAGCATCAATGAGCAGCCTGGTATACTTGGGGGAAGGGGGGGAAACAGATGCAGAAGAGGAAGAGTGAGCCTGAGGGATATTTACAGGGCCCATCCCAGATGAAGGACCAAGGGAGAGTCTGCGTTCTGTGAGGTCAATTTCATTACTTATGACACTCACAGGTCGCTGGATCATCCGGTCTATTGAGGTGACTTTGGTGGGTGGCGACTAAGCAGAACAGCATCGTCCCTGCTTTCTTTTCACCATGATATCTATGCTTAGCACAAAACAATGCTAGGTCAAACAACTTTTGGGACAAACAGGTTTCAGAGCCCCGAACTACGAACCTGTAGCGAAAGAGGGGTGGCTCCAACGGGTGTGGCTGGGCCTGCCCTTGACCCGGGCTTTGTCTGGGCGTGGCCCACGCACGTCCCGCGCTGCGGGACTAGGTAATGTGCTTTGTAGTACTGTGAGGTTGCCAGGTACAGAGGATCAACAAATGCTGACTCCTTGGGTCCTCTGTCTGCTGGTAGTAGTAGTGCCCTATCACCACACAGGCTCTGTGACACCCGTGCTGCAGGACTGGGGGAAGTGCTTTGAAGCACCGTGAGGTTGCCAGGTGCAAAGGATCAACAAGCGCCGCCTCCTGGGGCCATTTGCCTGCTAGTAATAGTAGTCCCCAATCACCACACTGGCTCGGTGACACCATTAAGAGTCTCAAAAGGCAGTGTGGTCTATAGTTCAAGGAGATATGTCATATTCTTGACAGGGAGACTGATTTGGTGCCACTGCAAAAACCAATCACCCGCTCCTTCTCCCAGGAGCAATGCTTCAGCAGTGCACCTGCATCGTGGCAGCTATGCTGTTCACCAATGGAACTGGGGGAAGGCAAGGCTCTCATCATTAGGGCCAAGGGACCAGGCCGTAACTTAATCTCAGGCTTCTGGACAGTGACAGAACCAAGCTTTCAGCCACAGCTGATGGGTTTCTTGTCCCCAAAGTCTCAGAATATGACCAAGGTATCTGCAGGTGCCACACACGCATTAGAAAATAGCAACCGCTGCCCATTTGCGTCTAAACAATTCAACATTAATTTATACCTTTCATTACCTCTGCCAGGGTGAGATGGGTTTGTTGGCTACTGCAGGGAATCTGTGTTTGACCTCATGGTGAAAGGTTCAAGTCCCGTCCACTCAGTCTTTCATTCTCCTAGAGTGATAAATATGCACCACTACGTTGGTTAACAATAAACATCTAGCATCTGCCCAGCAACGGCCGGTGCAGGTAAGCGAGGTGGGGCGGGTGGGTGTTGACAGACAACTTAATAGGATGTATTTATTTATTTAATTTGACCTATTCCATTGTCTGTAGACTTACCCGCCCCATCACCCCACCGCGCTTACCTGCACCGGCCGCTGCTGCATCTGTCAATAGTGCCAAGCAACTCCTCAAGGATCAAGGCACGCTATTCCTTTTTTCTGCTTTGCATGCTACCTTTCAGAGATTATTAGCTCTTTTGCTGACACCAAAATAATATATAAGTACAACTGATGTTTTATAAGACAAAAATAAATATAGCACAGTCGGCCGGCATCTCATATTGTAATGAGGGTTTACTTACAGCATAAAACAAACTGTCTGGTATAAAACGCAAGGGATACTGTAAGTCTCCTCTGTGTGGCAGTTACATTGTAGCTGTGCATCGTCGTTGACAGCTGAAACACTTAAAACCAAACACTGGCAACACGAATAGGCCGGCCGGGCCTTGACTCGTTAAGAGATTTCACGTGCGATGGCTGAATATTCATTATGGGGCGGCTCCTCCATTTGAGCGGAGAAGCTTCGCCCCACAAGCCCCAGAGCTGAAAAATAAAATGGTAATAAAGTTTATTCTTTACCATTTTATTATTCAGCAACCCATTCCGAACGAAGTGTCAGGACGGGGTGGAGTCAGAGCTGCTTAGTGGCAGCAGCAGGGAGCTGTGCGCTTTAAAATGCCCATGTCTCTTTGGCCAGACGTCTTGGGACCAGCCAGACATTCACATTTTAAACTTCTCTAACCTAGCTGTCTAAGACAGCTGGGTTACAGAAAGTGCAGACCTCCAGTGCTCTTAGGAGCGCTGAAAGAGCCTGCTCTATCCAATCCTGGTGCTGCTCTCATGTTGTGAGAGCAGCGCCAGGATTGGATAGTGCAGTGTCCTGCGTCTGGAGCTTCCAGAAGACACCCGAAGGAGGAGGACGTAACGCGGCAAGATAGAAAGGTAAGTCAATTTTTTTTTAGCCCCACCACCCTCGGTACTTGCCGGCCACCACTGTATTTATTCCAAAATCTTTTATGCTTTAAGAAAACCATGAATGTAGCCTTTATTATGCACCCAAGAGGTATTGAGGACATATGTAAAAAAACAAAAATGCTATCGTCTGTAACCTCTTACAACGCTTAGAAATTGCAGCAGCATTTTATATATTGCTATATCAAACAACAAGTACTATTAGTGTGCTGCGCGCAGATTATGTATATATCAGTGATACAGTGATACATACAGACTTTATACATTTTTACTGGGTACATGCTACCCTGCTGCTATCCTGATGGTAAAAAATACTTATTCAAACTTGCTAACAGCAAAAAATATAAAAAGTAAAAAATTAAATAGTTTGTCAATGCAACATTTTCCCAAATACCGATAATGTGTTTTTCAAAAAAGAGAGGCACACACAATTACACATGGCTGCTTTACAGAAACAACAGCTGGCACAATACCTTCTCTCCACCTCTGGCACATATAGGGATGAACAAAGAAGTATATCACTGCTTAAGGCATTCACACACTATCTGCCCAATCAAATCCTACGGAAAATGCCATCACTCAACATAAATTGTGTACCTACCAAGGCCTGCCCTGTAGACTGTTCCAACATAAGAATTACACTCATAACATAGCCAATAGTTAAAGAGGGCTGACTCATTCACACACTGCATATATGCTTTCCCGTGGGATGCCCCACCATTTCAATGACACTCCAACAAAGCTATAGCCAAATAAAGCTATCCCTAAGCCCCTTCTGTAGGTAATATTATTATGATGTATTATTTTTTATCACATTAGCTGGTTAACAGTTAAACCTGTCTCTAGGTCAGCCCTAACAAGTTATACATATATGGATTATAAGACTGAATGCTATAAGTAACTGCAGGCAGCCACAGTAGTCAAAACACAGCAGGCCTCGTTTAACCTTTCACTGCAGCCAGCATTGACAGGCCCGGTTGGGACACAGAAGGCCACATTCACGTTGAGACTGGAGCAGCACCAATCACTGAAGATTTTGCGTTGCAATGGCAGACCTGACTCTAGATCTAAGATCAGTGAAAAGAGTACACAATATAGGGTACCATGTACTTTTCCTACACACCCTCTCCTCATTGTTGCCCAAACTCTGCAGGTAGAGTTAGAACGTCTATAAGACAAGTGAGTTGTAGGTTATGTACAGTCCCCTAACATTCTCGTTCCTTACATTTGTGAAGATCTGAAGAGACGAGTAGTCCCTACTTTGATTTGCCTTTGGATGTGTGCCTAGCGCTGCTTGTCTTCACACCCAGGCTGACGCTGTACCTACTCAGCACACTCTATGTCCTGCTGGACTGTCATCAGTCAGAGGCAGTATCAATAGATTGAGCAGTCTTGGCAAAGGCCATGGAACACTGTGGCCTGCACACTGTGTCAGGAACAGCTGTGGTTACCTTCCCACACATGCATGTAGTGAAGATGATATCTGCCTGACGCACTTCTCTGCCAGTGGGTTTATAGAAACATTTATTTCAAATTATGGTCCACATCTTATGAAAGAAAATACCTCCTTGAGTGATTATTGTTAATTTGCTCTACCATAAACATATGCATATGAAGCTGGTATTGAAAGAGAGAGGCCTAGGTGTTATCAAGGTCAAAGTACTCTTGTAGTTTGTTTATTAACCAGTGGAGTTACAAAATGAACCCCATATTATATTTTTTGGGTGAAAGCTAAAATGAATCACACAGGACAGTTCAGGGTAGTCCTGTTTTCGATGCTCCATTGCTGTAACTGACTGAAGAAACTGATGTATCTCATGGCACACTTCATCAAGAATTTCTGACACCAAGATTCTAAGAGGCGCTGGAAGCATGTCTCCCCAGAAAGCTGAAACAGCAGACACTGCTATGTAAGAATGTCAAATGGAAATTGGATTTATCGAAGGAAAGATTGAGCAAAACACTGCACCATCAAGCACTGGAAAAACCAATGATAAACATGATTTTGATATCAATAACCCATAAGAAGTCACTAAACCTGTATGTATACATGTGTGTATGTTGCATTTGTATGCCAAAGGCAGCAGAGCACAGTACAGGTCAAAGGCCAATACAGAGTCAACAAATAATTGAAGAAGTAGCTGAGTTCTGGCAGCAGCAGTGGACTGTTACTGCAATGTGATGTAGCGTTGTTTAAAGTGGTGCACATTCAGTTCTCCTGGATAGAGGCGAACTGATGCTTTTTACATTTTTTTAGACTTATTTGCCTCCAGTCTGATGGTAAACTGGCTGTGGGTGTGCTGAAATCCACTTGAGATGGTAAGCTTATCAGCCAGATAGGCAGGGGTGCTGGTTGTGGCGACTTGGTAAACGATGCAGCTGATTTTGAAGTTGGTGTGGACCAGCAATGCAAGTCTGTGGAGATCCATCAGGATGGGGTAATCTGGTCATATTTATACATGCCATGGATGAGACATGCTCCGGCATGGAGGAGAACCTTAAGGGGTACATACACTGTGGGGTCTGGAAAGCTATGAAGCAGGGTGCTGCTACCTTCCAAATGCAAGCGTGTGAGGCCTAAACAGTTCTTGAGCAGTTCTGAAATTGCCTTCTGAAAGGAACAGGTACACTTTGTTTAGCATAAAAGGCTGGTACCAAGACATCTTTGTTTCTTAGCAAGGTGCTCGTTGAGGAGGAGGTGTGTGTCTATGATGAATTTAAGTGACTTGGTATTGGATGAAAGATGGGGTTTCAAGCCACCAAGGTGTCTGTGACTGACTAGATGCTCCTTGTTGTTCTTGGCAAATAACAAGTATTCTGTCTTGGTGCAGTTGCGCTTCAGGCAGGTGCTCAACACCCAGGTCTGGAGGAGGTGCAGGCAGTGTTTGAGGCACTGGTTTGTCTGGAAGGCAGGAGACTTTCAAGCAGAGATGTGCATCTTTGGAATATTTGTGATATTTGATGCTATTATAGGCATATATAGCCCCAAGGGTAACCTCATAGAGGTTAAAAATGATAGGGATTAAGACAAAACTTGGGAGAACCACAGGTGATATGGATCTTCTGGTACCTGGAGTGTTCATGTGAACAAAGTGGTGTTGTTGGATGGGTAGGAGAACCAGTGAATCGATTTGCCAGTCAATACCCTTCAAGACATAAGGAGGTGGATGAGGGTTGGATGGCCAAAGGTGTCAAAGTCGGCAGAGAAGTTGAACAAGATCAGGAGGAAGGGGTCCTCAATCTCTGGTCAGGAGGGCATCATCTATGATGTGCAAGGTCGCTGTCTCTGTGCTGCCGCATGATCTGAAACCAGACTGGCAGTGCCTCAGTCAACTGGAGGAACAGGAAGAAAACAATATCTGAATTCTACCACAGTGTCATTGGTTGCCTGTGAGAGAGAAGATCTAATGTATAATGTATTCATATTGTTCCTAGGGAAACAAAAAGGGCTTGCCCACTTTTCTTGGTGGTATGGTTCACGTGGCGCACCCACTGCACTCTCCTTGCTCACACGGTGGGTTTTTAATGATGGCAAGAAGACAGTCACACAGGAGAAGCAGACACTTATCTTCAGGCTTCTATACTTTGAAATGCCCTGCACAAGAACCTCTGAAAAACCAAAACAAAAAACTCTCTTTCTGAATGAAAACAGGTATTCAGTTTTTTTGCTGTTGAGTCTCAACTAATTCCGATGCTTAATGATGGCAAAGTGGCTTCTGAGACAGTCAGTTGATGCATTACCTAAGATTTTGTTCAGTTTGTCACATGCATATGCTCAGCACTTTGCATCGTGAGTAGTACAAGCTCTTCGCAATCTAAGTTACTGAAGTGAAACTGTCCATAAATCTCAACTCCCATCTTACCTTGCCAAAGGCAAATCTCTGATGCTTTTCTTCAGGGCAAGGATTTTCAGACCACCATACAAAATCATATTTTACTCCTTCCCAATCAACAAACACATTTTCAGACTTCTTTATGTAATCTGGCTACCTCTTTCAGCTATTTGTGCTAGTGCCATTAGACAGACGACTGCAATGGCCTTAAGGTAGAAGCGGCCATGGGCTGAGGCCCTGAGCTCAGTCGAGGAGTATGGTGGTAGAATGTTAGCTAAGCAGGATCTGCAATTTGACAGTGTGAGAGCACTGCACAAAGAAAGCCAGCCTGCCTCGTCAATGAAACAAAGTACAAATTGAGCCCGTCAAGATGTGGAGTGAGGGTTTGACCAGTCATTGTTGTGCTGTGTACCCAGGATTGTATCTTGCTCTACATACAGCTAAAGCGGAAGGTTGCTTCCTAGATTAAGACAAATGATGCAACATACAGAAGGAGTAAAATCAGAGCTGAAATTCCTGACTCACACACTTGGCCATTGCAGCTGGAACTCACTTGTCAATGGTCTTTGCATGAGGGAAGTAGGAGATTGAGTAGCCTATCTCATCTCTCTGCCAGCACATTGCCCAAGGCCTCTGCAAACGGTGGTGGACACACAGAAAGCAGTAATTCCCTGGTTGTATTACTCTTTACAGAGAATTATGCTGTAGACTGGAGGCAATAGCTCCTGTACAAATTCCTGTAAATGTCTCATAATGATAGGCGGATCGCCAAGGACCTGCCCCTTTTGGGCAAACATAGCAAAGAGAAGAGGAATAAATCTGATAGGAGAGGGTAGTGATCTACCAGGTTGGGCTACATCCATCCATTCTGTTCCATTCAGCAGTTTTACAATTCCTACTAAGCACTTGTAAAGACGTGAATTTATCCATCTTCTTTCCTGCATCCCTTACCAATGTCGGCATTCACACCCTGTATGTAGCATCCTGTGACAAGTGGCAACTCACATAAGATGCTAAATATTATAACAGAGCACAGCAGCTCCAGCCGTGTGTAGCTGACTGAGGGCCATATGTCCAACACCAAAATAGCTTCCAGTTGCATTCAGATCTTTACCCCATAATTCAGCATTCCATGTTTACATCATCAGGTTTGAAGAGACTGCCATCTGGCCTTCTCCAAAGCTCACATGCTCCTTCTACATATCACTGCCACTCAATAACAATGCAAGAGAGTGTGCACCGCTATGAGTTGGCAAATAAAAAACAGATGTCTGGTGTTGTAAACCTTCCTGTTTGAGGGTGGGGGGCACACCTGATTACATCTCTTCAGCCCCAGAGGGCAATGAGTGTCACATCTCATTCAGAGAAAAGGACAGGTCTCTATCACTCTTTTCTTTGACAAGGTGGGCCTAGCCAGATTCAGAGTGTTACGAGTCACACAACCCTGCAAGGGAAACTCTTAACTGCAAATCTACAGAAGGATATATACATGCGAGGGCCATCGGCCCAACCTCTGGAAACAATAGACAGACACAGCTGTTGGTATTTCACAATAAGAAGTTAAATATTATGTACTGTCAGCACATAGTTCATATGTATCACTATGATTGTAATTATTATGGTGTCCTCACCTTCGCAGTCATTTTATCAAACAAAATGAACATTAGAAAAACCCAAAGCATTTTACATCATGCAGCCCTACTTCCACAATAGATTAGTCTAATACACACAGACGCATGCACACACGCACGCACACACACACACACACACATTATTATGCACGTCCATCTCAAGGAATAATAACACTATCCCATCAGGGTGAACCTAAACATGCAATAAATTAACCTGAGCTTAACCCCCTGGAAGCTGTGGCACAGAGCAGACAGGGTATATTTAGGACAATGTGTAAAGTATTTATGAGGAATAAAGTCAGTATCTAAAAAATAGATCACATTTTAATAAACAAAGAAAATTACACCAAAACAACAAAAACCTAATAAGGGGAACTTTCTGCAAAATGGAAGTCAGAATATCTCAGAGGGGCAAGGCAGTAGGCTGCATTCAGGAAAGTCTCACCGAATTTGGATAGGCATTGAGTGAGGACTCACTGGAAGCTACTGATTTTGGTGGGAAAAGTTCAGAGTAGGAAAAGGCAAGTTTTGTGCACAATGCCTTCGTTAGGTCGGCCGGATACTATCGGCGCCTTCGTCAAGATTTCATTCCCTTTAATTTTTCAGCAGCTTTTTGCTCCAACTTGACCCCGTAGAAAATTTCCCCTTTCTGCATGATCACCCCAGATTTCTCAACTTGTTCTGGAACCTACTTTTACTGTCTTTAGGACTCTGTGCAGTTAACCAGTGCTAAACAGCAGTAAAGTGCCTGTGCTTCCCTTCTAAATCACGTGATGTACAATGGGACTCCCTATTTGGCCAATTTAACTTCCCTCTAAGCCCAATGATACCTTAGGTGCACCTATGTTATGGAAAGTTAACTATCATATATGGGGCAGCAGTGACTAAAATATATTTCTGCCAGGAGCACCACTGGGCTCTGGCTATGCTGCAGTTTAAATGCAGTGCAGTGGCACATGGCAGGGATAATGCCTTTGTATTGTGGGAAAATCCTATTTTATATATTCATAAGCTACTCCTAAAATTGCCTTGTAATCCTACAGGTCAGGGTTCTAATATATAAAAATAGGGCAAACTACATATTGAAGTTAGAGTGCTCTCACAGTAAAATAAAACATGAAATCTATTTCACTTTGTGTGCCTGGTTTGACCTTTCCCTAATAAGCCACGATGGGATTAAAATCTTTATTTTCCATCTCTGCTTATTAAAGGGCTACAAAAATGTTTCCTGCTTAGTTTTTAAAATCTCACTTAATGGTGAAATCAGATTTTTGATATGAGTTCTACCAATCTTCATACCTCAAAAGCTGGAATACACATCTTTGGGTGGGAGATTTAGGGAACCTGGCTCAGTAGACAAAAGCTTGCTTCTGGGCCTATAACATGCCAATAGATGTTAACTACTGACCACTTAGCAGGGATTAGCTAGATGGGAGTAGACAAGTAGACTCCAACTACAGTAGGATGGAAAAACAATTTTCACACTGTCCGGTAGGGAAGTGGCCAGGAAGCTGAAGACAGGCCTGCCTGGATGCAGCTGCATCCCGCCATCTTGAAACAAGAACTCCTGGGTAATTTTACAGTAAAGCAAAGAGGAAATGCTCCAAAAGGATATGTGGGGACTGTGAGAAAATTGTTAGGCTTGGACCGGAGAATTTCTCCAGTCACTAACTAGTGCACAGAATAAATCGGGCGCCTCCATCACCAAATCCTCAGAACATTCTTGGGCCTGGGAAGACTCCATCTGAAGAAGAAGGCCCTGCTGGAAGAAGCATCCTGACATGTGACTTCTGCTGGAAGAAGACTTGCATAAGTACTTTGATTCCTGGTGGAACCCAGGGACTGGAAATGCTTTCCAAGGGTCAGGTGGTTGGCTTCCTATTTACCTGCTTCAGGAACACAAAAAGTAAGACTTCTGACTCTAAGTGGGCCCAGCTGACTAAAGAAGACTAGACTCCACAGCAGACCTGGCAGGAGAGAGGCGTGGTGCACAGAAGCCTGCCCTGAGGAGCTAGGTGCTGCAGGACTGACCAGAAGAAACTTTTCCAGCAGTTGGAGACTAAGTCTGAAGGTATAGTCTTTGACTGAGACAACCTGATTAGTGTATCCTACCTGTGCTCCCTCACGGTTGGCCTGAAATTGCACCTAGGTCCCGGTACACTTCAGAGTGTTGTTGCTTTTCCATAGTGCTTGACTTTTTCTAGATGCTTTCTTGCCTTACACATTTTAAAATTAACTATTTTGATGAACCTAGTCTCTTTTTGCTCATCTATTATTTCTCTGTTTTTCAAACTTGGGTTGGGAATTTTATTGTCTTGTGTTCTCTATTTTGAAATCGTTGGTAGCGCTTGAACTTAGCACACACTTCTATGGGGATTTCCTGCTGCTTGTGCCATAGCTACCAAGGGTTGAGCAGAGATCCTCTCAGAACTGTGTTTTGACCTAACCAGAGTGGGCTTACTGAGTTGATATGAGCCCCCGCCTTTCTAAATTAATACCCCCTTTCTGACAACCCCACCTAACTATCTGTTTTCATTGCTTGCTATTATATTGTCTAACAGGCTGGCCTGTCATTTCTATATGGAGGATACTTTGTCACAATAAGAATATCAAACACATTCTCTCTTCTTCTTATTCCTGGATGCCATCTCACTTACTCCACTGTAAACTGACCATATCTGAAGCTGTTTTGATCTGCCTCCCATATCTGAAGCTGTTCTATTCTGGCTCCCAAATCTCTGTTTCTTCCTCCTGCTGCTCTTTACTAATTCATTAATCCTCCTGTTCAGAACACTTTCTATAATCCATTATCAATACATTTATACAGCACAAACCGATGGATGGAAATACCTGAATCAATATATGCCACTTCTAAAAACGCTTCGTTGCATTCCCTTCCATAATGGTTTTAGCTAGTATGTGCTACTGCGGACAGGGACCAACCATATGAAATGCAATCTTGGCCCAGTCCTAAAAAGAGACAATCCACCCAGTACTGCTACGCCACAGCCCCTCTGACTAGAATTACCACCAATAACACACGTTTCGGCCTCGTCTAGCATCACTTGTGAATGGAATTTAGGCAGAATAATTATTATTGGTTGAAAGCAATACAAGTAACTCCACTCATCATCTTTGCACTACTGTCTCCCATTTTCGCTCCATTCCTTTCTTTCTATTTCCACACCTCCTCTGTAGTGTGCAAAGGAGAGTTTCTTTCATCTTACATCCTCTAGCGCCATAAAGGCATAGAAGGAAAAAATAGATGAATAGCAGAGGTTGCTGTGGAAAGAAAGATATCGTTGAACTATGGTCTTGGGAGAGTGGTGAAGATGCCCAACCACTTGAGGCAATGATAGAACTGCAGAAATATTCTCCCAAAGGCAAATTATTGTCACACAGGTAAACACACTTAGTAGGTCAAGCACTCGCTGCAAATCTTTTTCCAAGACTATCACAGCATTGCTCTAGCCCTTCACCCCCAGAGAACCCACCCACAATATTTATCCAATTCCCTGCTATTCTCAACCAAGGCCATATGTTCACTCTGTTCAAGCAGATTATCCGCTTCCTCTAGTGCCTGACTTCCTTTGCTTCCCTTTTCACAGATCCATTGTGGAACAATCTATTATGAATGGAAATAGATGGACGGTACGTCTTTAACAAATAAGTAGAGGAATGTAGTTTCCTCTAGTTCCTGCCCACTTTGACTTCTGGTTTTAGAAGCTTGTATAACTGAAATAAATGAATGAAGAAGAATTATAAAGCGCAACAACTGCCCCAGCAGGAGCGTCCCGGTGCTAGTTGTAAATGTAAGCAGGCAGGATGACAAGTTAATACTGTTTAAGAGAAGGACAAGAGAGCAATTCACAGATCTTTAAAGAGATGCGTTTTCAGCTGAGCTTTAAACATGGACTCTGTCTGTATATCCCTAAGATAGCTCGGAAGCGAGTTCCAAAGTTTAGGTGCCAAATAGTAGAAAGCCCTGCCTCCAGCTCTGGATTTGTATATTCTTGGGACGACTAAGAGATTTTGGTGAGCAGACCGTAAGTTTTTGTGTGGCTGGTATCTTTTCACCTTGTTCTGGAAGTAATTCGAGCCTGTCAAATCCACAACTCTGTGAATAGGAGAGCCTTAAATGTAATTATTTGGCTGATAGGGAGCCGATTAAGTGTTTTCAGTTCCATTTGAATTGAATTGAATTTTGGGATATTCAGGACCAGGCGAGCTGCAGCGTTCTCGACCCGTTGTAGTCTGTTTATGAGCCCTAAAGGGGCCCCAAAGGAGCAGGATATTTGCATAATCCAGCCTGGATATTATTAAGGCATGAGCGATACATTTGCGAGGGTTAGCTGGCAAGAATTTAAAAACAATTCTGAGATATTTCAGAAATTCAAGGTATGTTCCGATTGTGGTTTTGACTTGTGGTTTGATGGACAGTGAGGAGTCAATTTTGACTCCTAGGTTTTTGGCCATGGTGGTGGGGGCTGGGAAACACCCAACTCAGACGACCAAATTCTTTCTGTGTCCAGCGGAGGGAAGGTACCGAATACTAAGATCTCTGATTTATCCAAGTTCAGGCAAAGGCAGTTCTTGAACATCCATTCTGCCACAGCCAGAAGGCATCCTTAAAAATTGGCTACAGCGCAGTTGTCTAGGTTGTTGAAGGCCTACATTAGTTGGGTGTCATCAGCATATGACACAACATTGAAACCCCAGGCTTGTGCCACCACTGCGAGTGGGGCCATATATATGTTGAATAATGCGTGGCTGAGGGCTGAGCCCTGAGGTACCCCACACTCTATTTCTTTAAATTCTGATGTACAGGGGAGTAAATAGACTGCTTGCTGTCTGCCCGTAAGAAAGGACTTTAGCCAATTTCAAACAGTGCCTGAAATGCCTATTTCTTGCAGTCGCTGCAGCAGGATCTCGTGTGAGATCGTATCAAAATCAGCCAACAGGTCGAGCGGGACCAATATTGATTTGTTTACCGAGTCTAGCTGAATTTTAATGAAGTCTGTTACTTAAAGGAGTGGTGATTCTGTACTAAAGCCAGCTCGAAAATGGGACTGGGAGGGATGTGAGCACTTATTCTCAACTATAAACTTTGTGATCTGTCCATTCACCCAAGTTTCTACCATTTTACCCATCGCTGGAAGTATGAAGATAGGGCTGTAGCAGCTTCGGTTTAGTGGATCCAAAATTGTCTTTTTCAGTAGAGGGAGCACCATTTCTTTTTTCCATATTGTAGGGACAGTTCTGGGATACTAAGGAAAGATTAAGCAAGTCATTTATCTGGGGATTGATTCCCTTCATTGCCCGCTTCATTGTGTGTGGCAGACAGACGCCTAGTGGGATCCGAGATTACATGCCAAGGACATTACCATGGTGCTTCGTTTGTTTTGACAGTCTGTAGAACTGGGAGATTAAAATGGAAAGGGATGAGATGATGATCGGATCATGCTAAAGGAGATGTTTCATCCACAACAAGTGAGGGCAGATTAGAGAAGATAACATCTAATGTATGCCCACCCGAATGTGTTGGGCAAACCCCTTTTGAAATAGGCTAAAATTGGACATTGCCTCAATCAACTATTTAGCAGTTTTACATGAAGGATTAGTCACATGTATGTTACAATCTCCTAAAACCATAAAATTAGAGTATTGTAAAAAAAAAAGGGGCCTAATGGCTTTGGCTAGAATTTCACAGAACTGTGAGTCAGGCTTGGGAAGGTGATACATGAGAATTCTAGAGAGAGAGAAATTGTTTGAAATATTCAGGGTGAAAGAAAGAGCCTCAGCTTTATTCTGTAAGTCAGTCTACCTGCTGACTAGAGCAAAAGAAAAATGGAAGCAGTAAATGATAGCAATCCCTCCACTACTGTACCAGTTCTGTCTAAGTGAGAGATCGAGTATCCATTGGCAATGGCTGATTCAAGATCGGACCAGAGCTTTTATTGAGCCATGTTTCTGTTAGAAAGATCAGATCTCAGATATTGTCATGTAAGATATTCCAGAGCTTGGTTATGTACTTGAGGAGCGATCGAACATTAATTAGACATGCTTTTAAAACCCCATCAGTATGTGAAATGGGATTTTGAAATGGGTGATTGTCTGGGATTGAGCTATAATCGACCGAGTTGTGTGGTCCTATATTTGCTATATGTGTGGGTCTTTTGTGAGCCACATAGATGCAATTCAAAAGTTTACTGATGAAAAATTTGGTGTATAGAAGAAAATCACATTTGAGGCATAGGAATCAGCTGTTGCTTTCATTGTCCCAGACTAACTAATTGTTACATTTGGGTGTTGGAAGACTCAGGAGAAAGGACTTACTGCACACCAGTTTTCTTTATAGTTCTGGGGGAAATGGACAGCGTGTCTGGTGCTGGCCGTGGACAGGTGCAGACGGGCTTGCCTTTGGCACACCGGGGTCGCATCCGCGCTTGCATCCTGTTTAAATAAGGATCAGGAAGTGAAAGGATAGGGAGAAATGCCCCGCCTGCGCTCAACAACTAGAGCGGGAGGCGGTATAGAATACCAAAAAAAGAGTGGCGCTACTCAGCCACCATCGCCTAGCAAACTACATTCAGAGCAGCAAATTCAAATTCAATCAGTGCAACAGTAGAATTTTAATACCAAGTGTTTTGCAGCTTTTTTTATTCCCCTACACTTTCTGGAATTTTTACCACCTACTTTTGACTGCAGGTATTTTCCACTGTTTTTAATTATTCTCATATTTGTAATTGGGTATTATTCACCACATGCATTATTTTTCGTATGTGGTAAATATCACATGCAGTAAATATCACATACATTATATAGCACAGGT
Source organism: Calotriton arnoldi (assembly GCA_963921515.1). Taxonomy (NCBI): domain Eukaryota; kingdom Metazoa; phylum Chordata; class Amphibia; order Caudata; family Salamandridae; genus Calotriton; species Calotriton arnoldi. Next base: position 1,906,469 of record CAWUFW010001379.1, read on the forward strand.
GGACCACAGACATGTAGTATTTAGCACGTGTGCAAAATATCACATGCATTTTTTTAACTAGTGATCAGATAATTTGTTAAAGCCATGAGCTATTTACCCTAGAATGCAGTAAATATCACTACTTCTAACTTATAATCGGGGACAGTGTGGTCAAACCGTAGCCAGAATTGATGCAAGGTTTCCTGGTTTAAAGTTGGGAAATTTGGCCACAATATGCCCAAGATCACAAGATGAGATACAACACAGAAATCCAGATTTAAACTCATGCCTCATGCTTCCAGAGGTGACCATTTATATTTATTAAGAGCCACTTCCTAGAAAGACCAGCACAAATGTACTGCACATCCCCTTGCCAGCCAGTAACAACGCCCGCATATATACTTGAGAAGGTACTGCCTCTTTGATGTGTCAGGTAATCCCTGCACTGATTATATCCTGCTTAGTGCAAAATAAATACGTGTCTATATGGTTTAATCCTCAAAGAAGGAAAGTATCCCATAAACTGCTTTGTTGAAAGTGCTTCATAAATAAAATAATATAAAGAAATACATAGCCTTAACTACTGAGTGGAGCCACTCGCTGTTTTGAGATGTAACTCAGTGTTGGGACGTTGGCAGAAGGCTTTGAGGTATAACAATATGCTTCACTCCTCCAATCCACTCCTCCAAAAAACTCCAGTTTCACCACTGCACCTTTTTCCATAGGAGCGCCTCATAATATTATTGTCTTGGTAAAGGTTTTGCCTCACTACTTAACACCTGAATACAACAATCACCAACTGAAAGATGGCCAGTTTGCCTTTGCAGAGGGGTTGCAATGAGCGGTACCATGTGTAGTGTTCTATATGGTAACATTTATCAATTTGAGCTAGAAACAATGTTTTTGTTTTAACTCCACAAACCATGCAGCAGATTAAGTGGCAATAGGTGCTTACAGATGTCTAGTGGATGACATGTAGAACCTTGGACATCTATACCACTCCACCAGCTTCACAACAGGGATGAACAAGTTCTCAGCCCGCTGTGCACATCTCTACCAGCCCAGCAGCGCACAGCCAGGCTCCATTCCACTTGAGTGGCCGTTTGGTTGAGTCTGTGACTCAGCTCATTGCCCTGGTAGGCAAGGTTTTCTGCCTGGACCGCATGTAGAAACTTTAGCGTAAGCTTACATACTAAGCAGCTGAAAGCAGTCCTTCAGTTTCCACACGTGCCCCACTTAGTATTCAAATCATGCCCTGTGTAGCATTACTCTCCTGCTGCACACATCACTTTCTCAGAGCACCTTAAAGCATCCCAGGGCCATTTGGGATTCTCTAACAGCGCATTTAAAGTAGGCTCCCAGCTCACCCTACAGTTGGTATCCTGTGGATCACCTACTGATGCCCACAGTTCACCTCCTCAGACTAATCACTGAATCTTCCAAGAACAGGCTCTTGTGTTCTAGCTCCTGGAGCAAACTCAGGCAGATGCAGTCTTTTGTTTATATCCATGCGGGTAAGACGTTGAAAGGTACATTTGCTTACCTGTAATCCACTCTCCTCCTTTTGAAGGCAATTTTCCTCCTTTGACCATAAATACAATTATCGTAGCCCCAGGAAATCACCCTAATTGGCCACTGTAAGAGCAGGTGAAAGAGGAATGGGTGTGCAAAAGTAAATGTTTCTGAAGTTCATTAGGAGATTGTTGAAATATCCACACATCAACGAGTGACAGTGGTAAGCCTGACGCATGCTGTAGAATCAAGACATGCACTGGTTGTTGACTAATTCCCAAAACAGACGAGCACACAACAGGTACCATAGTGGTTAGGAGGGCAACATTACAGAATGGCTGGTTGGTTCACCATAATGGACCAACCAGACCCTCCCTGAAAAAAATGAGTCCTGTGTTTTTACTTGCCCATGTTTGGGATATGTTAAAATGGCAGCAATCGTGTGTATGTAATCACTGATTGGTAACTGTTCCTAAACAGAGAACCATAACCAACTCGGTTACGTAGAAGAGAAAAAAAGGAAAATGGTCTCTATATGTGGTTCCAAATTGATGAAGGTGGGGGAATTTCTCCTTTAGAAATTAGTGCCCTCACACACTCTTGCGAGTGTCATGCTTCATCATCGGGCGTTGCTCCTCGTGGGGGTGGGGGTGTTGCTGCTGTCCTCCACGGGCCACGCGAGAGGGCTCTTTGTCGGAGATCTTTTAGGAGACGCCGCAGTTGTGCATGTGGGTGTGTGGGCCTAAAAGGGGTTAGTGCAAGTGTGTTAAAATTACCCCAACGGTACCCTGAGGTCAATTTTTATTCGTAGGTCCGGGAGGTAAGAATAAAAGAATTATACTGGGGAGATAGAGCACCTCTAATAACAAATATCGTAGAGGTCAGGGTATTACTCTGCTGCTCTCAGTGCCCGTGTGTGTTTGTGAATGGGAAAAATGGTCAACATGTTTCGCGCTGGGAAATAGGTCCCTAATGGATCCTGGTGCGCTTCGTCAGGACCGTGCAGTGTGAATTCGTGAATAAAAATAGGAGCAGGGAAAAGACACCCTATATTGCTATGATACCTCTATTAAGGTGTAAGTGCGTCATTGCGTTCATGGGAACATCTCAATCGTGTTCCTGTTATTACCTGGTGGAGAAAAATAACAACAGGAAGACAAACATATAGACACAAACATAAGTCATAGTGAATAAGAATCCACATTTAACTTAATTTCAGCAGCTGCGTCTGAATTACACCATGCGTCTTGTTGCGGCAATTGTGGGAAAAGTGCCTTTGACATTATCATACTGCCACATGTGCACATTTGACAGCATCTGCTGTCTTTTTCTATGATTTGTGGAGGTCTCATGCACTGGCCTCGTGTTGACTGTGCACGTCGTGTTTTTACTGAGTGAGTAATTCAAAACACACTTGTTTGCATCATGGTGGCCACCAGTGTTAATATATGCAAAGCGCACTCCATGAGTGAGACGGAAAAAGGGCATAGCTGCCACGGAGTCCCAAGGCAGTCCATTACCGTTATTTGGTAGTGCGGCACACTCTAAAGTTACGTGACTCATTATATCTGTGAGAGAAACGCACAAATTTGTTCAAAACATTCATACGGATTACCCCTTCACAAAGAATGGAGTGCCTCCTCTGCAATTCCCCGCGGTCTCGAGGGGGGATATCTGTCGGACAATAATGCGATAATGAGCCCAAAGCGTGATGGACGTACCTGTTTTATCGGTGAGAGACAGCAAGGTAATACTCACAAGTAAGCCCCTTCGTTATGGCCCAATACCTGCCCTGCCGCTGGATGGACGCCGGAGAAATGAAAGCAGGCGTCCGCCCGGTTTAAAATGCGTGTAGGCGGAAATGGCGTGGCTCCAACTGGGGCGTGTGCTGGGGAGAGAAAGCTGTGGCAAAGCGCTGACTCGTGGGATACGCCGAATATGGCGGCCATATTGGAATAGTTTGTTATATCACCATATATAGCCTGTATGTCATCATTAGTGTTATGTGCATGTGTGGTGCTGAACTCACACACATAATATCGTTTTGACATTGCAATGCAGATGGTAGATGTAATCACGATGTTGTGTTTTACGGTGAAGATTTTACTGATTTGCAATGTGAACCCGGATTCACTAAAGTTGTACATGTCATGATTACTCGACCACCTTAAGCAACTATTAATGTGTATATGTCGGCTGTACTGCGACATATATGTCGGCTGTAATGAGACATTTAGTGATATGTGGAAATCATGTACAGAGGTATGTTAAATGTCTCACATCACCCTATGTCATCAGTATGTGTTTAAAATACATGGACCCCGAACTTTGGAATACCATTACACTATACCATGTTGGATGACAATAAAGTGTGCTATGAAGGGAATGTTTTCTAGGTAGCTAAGTAACCCACAATAGCTGGTATGAGGATAGTCAGTCTTTGTGTGGTTAGTGTTTGCTAACTTCCTTAAGTGTTTCAGGTGACAAGTTCTGCCAATCGTGTGTAGTCATCAAAGTATCCAATGATCACCAACAGGGAGAACTGGCTGTAAAGCCAGCATTATATACAATAAAACCGCAATAAATATAACTATTTAAAAATCCCTGTCTCTTTTTTTACTACCAGTTACCACACCACATATTGTTTCTCAGTTTGTTTGCACTTCGTAGAGTTTGGTGAAATAAATCGCAGAGGGTGTACGTTTATGTATGGTTTCCCTTCGAAAGTAAGTAGAATTAAAAATGCTGTTTTTTCACAGGAAATTGTAGTACCAAAAAGAACCATGGGGGTTCCACAGATAACAATGGGAGCTTGTCACAGTAATAATTGAACTTTGTACAATGTCGGATCTTCCAGTAAGTGGGTGCTGGAATTGCACGTCTCAGACACACATTCCTGCTGCACATAATGGGCTAGCGGGGAGGTAACTGCCCTTTCCGCCGGATGCGTTTTGGGAAGGGAAATGAGGTGGCGTATAAATATGAAGCAGTGGCCACCGCTGATGTCATCATGCACAAAGGTGCGATGGCATCATTATTGTTTTGCATTACAGAGATGGACGCCATGCCAGTGGATGGTGCTCCGCCCCAAATGGATATGGACCAGACTATTGCAATTGTGCAGATAGCAGGTCAGCTGCGTCCAGCGGTCACAGGACCCCCATCTTGTTCGAACGAACAGATATATGAAAGCAAGCCACGTGTACAGGGAACCCAGACATTGTGATAGCGTGCAGTACGCACCTCGCAGGGAGAGAAGGACGGGAGGTGTTAACTGAGACGGAGACGGTGCTTCTGCAGACCTGTACGGAGAAACAGGAGCATGGAAGAGATGGAATACATGGACGCATCCAAGGCGGCAGGGGGCACAATAGAACCCAGGCGGTAAGATGGAGATTCAGCTGATACGGAGCCCTATTCTACAGCTAGACATTGGGGAAGGCGAGCCGTCCCCGGGGAGCATGCACCGTGGAGCGGGAAGAACCACTGGATGAAAAGTCTGCCCCTCTTCAGGTACATGGACAAAATTGGACAGTAATCTGTGGAAGCCCCCTTTCTTGTCTTGAGAATAAAAACAAATGTGTACTGAGGAAACTGTTTTTATGGCACCTGAAGTTTACGTGCAAAGGTGGTCACCCCATAGACGGTCATTTATAGACGGCGGACATTTGCCATGAAACTAAACCACACCACGGGATCAGGGACAGACAGGGTAAAAACACGACGTATGAATTTGGCTTGAGTTTTTGGGAACCTGATGTTGTGGGTCCAGGAAGAATGGCCGATTTGGACTGTGGAAATCTTATCGGGCAAGTCAGGAGCACGAGGTTTTGGAGTATAATGGAAAGGCCAATGCTTGGTAACCAGAGGCACGGCTGGTCAATAGGCATAGTATTGTCTTCTAAGAGTTTGTCCCAGTAATCTTAGCAGTGAGAGCATGGGAAGAAGAGTTGAGGGACGTGAAAGTCACTTGTATGATAGACAGGGAGGAAGTGGTTCATGTGATTAACAGACTGACAACAAGGGACCAGTTATGTCTGTGCCTCTTGACAGAACCGGTGATGATAGATTTGTAATGGTATGCGATGCTCAGGGCGAAGCACATACCTGGACTCGACAACGGGGTGGCTAACAAAGTATCATGTTCACAGTAGTCTAGAGTTTGGCCCCCAAAGCTGATTTAAATGAGACACTGGTTCCACAAGGCAAGAGGTCTGTAGGACTTGGGCTGGAAGAAAGGAGGAGTGAATGATTAACATTTTAATAAGTGACGTTGAGAAGAAGTTAGTGCCACTAATCACTGAGGGCAGACTGGCAGGGATTGCATTCGGTGGAAAATGGTTTCAGGGGTGTACGACCCATGCAGGGTGAACTAAGGAGACATATCCTGGAAGGATCGACTACGAAAAAGGGTGAAGAAGGGATGTGCACACAGGCGTATCACAACGGACATTTTGAAAAGAAAAATGGACCAGGCACGTTACATGCGCATCTGCCTGGGAAAGTACATTGTTTGAGTGAATTTAACATAGTTGTTCTTTCGGGCCTTTAGGGCATCAGAGGTTGAGGGAGCAAAGGGATACCAGAGGCTAAATAAATGTGACAAGAGGAAGAGTGGGCATGTGGGTGAGGAGGAGTAAGACAGAGCAAATAGGAAAAGGCAACATGGTACGGATTGGAGAGTAAGATGAGAAGGTGATGGCCTGGTCAAGAGAGTGCAGGGATTTGTGAGATTGAGGGGTATACATTGGGCCATTATTTCGGCATGAAGATTGTTGAAGAGTGACTGACAGACAGGTGCTAGGGATGTGCAAAAGAAGAAGAAGAGGGGTTTTGGACCCACTCATTCAGAATAGGGGCCGTTATGAAGGGTTTCAAACAGGGTCTGAGGGACGCAAGGCTGGGGGACATAGGTAGGTGGAAGAGTGACTGCAAGTGGGGTTATATGAGGATATGGGATGAAACATAGAGGTTAACTGGTGTGCTTTGTCTTGCAGGTGCAATGATGTGGATTGGTGGTCATTCCGTTGCGAAATGGGCTGGAGACCTCATGGGAGGCAATGCTGTGGACAACAGTTTAGGATGGATTTTGATCAAGTGGCAGTACGGTGGTATCAAATGGGAAGCATGAGATGAGGCCAACTGATGCTCAAGTTGTGGAAGCTGAGGGCGAAATAGTAGTGGCCAGAAGAGATAAAAGTGCTGCAGCTCGGGAAAATAATTTGATTCACTTAACAGAGCACGAACTTAAAATGATGAAGAGGAATCTTAGTAGATAGAGGAAAGCTGGGATAGGATGGCAGTTACTTCCAGAAGGGTGTGGTGAGGGGCTAGGAAGCTCACGGTGATTGATAGGGCATGTAAGCAAGTGAACAGGGACATCTCTGGATTCTGTATGTCAAGAGGGACAGGGTTAATTAAACATGAAGATATTGTGTTTGAATATACTGTGCTCTTTAGACATTCTGTGGTGCACCTTTCGCTGCTAGGGAGCAGTCTGTATCTGGAGAGTATGAGATAGGCCCTGGGAGGATGCAGGAGTGGGTCTTAAAGTAGTAAGTGAGTCCGGAAGAATACCTCGGGGGAGAGTTTTTCTTGGGGCAGTGTGAGGGCTCAAAGAATGAAACTTGGGATACACAGTTTAAGGAAGAATGGGAGAAGTACGGGAAGAGGGATGGCAAAAGGAGAGCCAAGAGGAGGGTTAGTCCTAGGGCGGGCAGCCTAGAGAAGCAATATGAAGCAGCAGGGGATAGAAGGGGGGCACATGAGGACTGTAGGTCTTAGCGTTGGTTAAAAGTTTCATGTTGATAAGAACATGGGGGTGGGAGGTGTAGGGGTGGGAAGTTGGAGCACTGATAGCTGATATTAGTGAGTTGTTTAAGACAAGATAGATTGTGTGGCTTTAGCGAAGGATGTAAAGAAGTGAGCCCAACTCTTCCCGAATGAAGGGGTCTTTAAAAAACCAGACCAGGAGTGGCGTAAGTTATCTCCCCTTTTTTACCCCAACACCCCCTGAGAAGAGGCTCAGGAGCAGTTCACACCAGGCCTCTGCGGAAGAGCGTCACGAGTGCACGGACTGCAAGTCACTTCAACTACGAGGGTCACTGCCCACCAGGGTGGATGACCTTGTTTTAATTAAACTATGCTGAATTCCAGCTAAAGGAATGCAAGACGGCAAGAGAAAGACAAAAGACAGACCCAGACCAGACACTCACAGCTTGCAGCCAACTTTGAATATGAAAGGCCAGACATGCTGCTTGCAAGAGGGGGCAAGACTTGCAGCTTTAAAAATCCCAAATATTTAGCAAGGGGATGTAGTCCAGTTGGAAACTAATAACATGAACGTTCTGCAACAACTGACTCGAGTAAATCTCTGCAACCGACGATCTTTTCGATTTCAGGAAAGAAGTTATGGCCTGTGTGCTGCACAAGAATAACAGCCCCAACCCTCCAGTAAGAGACAATACCACAACCCTCCAGTAAGAGACAATACCACAAACTGCAGTAAGAGACAATACCACAAACCTCCAGTAAGAGACAATACCACAAACCGCAGTAAGAGACAATACCACAAACCGCAGTAAGAGACAATACCACAAACCTCCAGTAAGAGACAATACCACAAACCTCCAGTAAGAGACAATACCACAAACCTCCAGTAAGAGACAATACCACAAACCTCCAGTAAGGGAACAATACCACAAACTCCAGTAAGAGATAATACCACAAACCTCCAGTAAGGGACAATACCATAAACCTCCAGTAAGAGACAATACCGCAAACTCCAGTAAGGGAGAATACTACAAACCTCCAGTAAAAGACAATGCCACAAACCTCCAGTATGATACAATGCCACAAACCTCCAGTAAGAGACAATACCACAACCCTCCAGTAAGAGACAATACCACAACCCTCCAGTAAGTAACAATACCACAACCCTCCAGTAAGTAACAATACCACAACCCTCCAGTAAGAGACAATGAAAAAACTTCCAGTAAGAGACCATACCACAACCCTCCAGTAAGAGACAATGCCACACACCTCCAGTAGGAGACAATACCACAAACCTCCCAAGAGACAATACCACAAATCTCCAGTACATAGCTCCACACCATAGGTAGGTGCTGCAAAGAACCCAGGATACGTGATTGGTTGGCAAGAGCAGGGCCCGCTCTGTATCACGCTCTTAAGAATTGGCAAGGAAAGATCAGGACGCACAGGGCTACTGGGCTAGGCCAAAATAGGAGACAGAACTGCGCCATCCTAGACGCCACATTTGCCTCCTGAAAGATGTAAGAGGCAGACACTTCTCATACCTATGATAACGTTTACTCCTAAAATTGGGACTTCTAAAAACCTGAGATCATACCTGCACCTCCAATACATACCACTTGGACAGCATTGACGCACACAGACACACATACGAGCACGTCTTGTGCAGATACTAATGGACCTCGTGTCAACAAAAAGGACTGTAATTGGTGGATGCTCTCTATACAACTATTTAGGTTCAACGACTACCAAATGGCCCTGACATTGAATGCCCTGGGCTCTCATTCCACAAAAATCTCAAACCACAAGGAACTCTGGAGTGTGCTAGCAGTATCTTCAACCTTGCCCTTAACAGCTAAAAACACACTGTCATTTGGACGCCCTAACATATCCCTCCATTTCCTCTCTTCAGGCCGGATTCCTATTTTGGCCATCACTCCCCCCTGCCCCTTCTCATCTCATCAGCGGCGCTTTGAAGTACCCACAAGAATGCATAGGCACTGTCCAAAGACACAATAATATAACGACTTGAACCTGGGCAAACCAGGGGCGTCTGCTCACAAGAGGTGTATCCACTCACAGCCGGATGCCTAGATTACCGTGTCAGCCCCATCCCTCTCGAACAGACAATCAATGCCGGCAGCCTCCGTCGGGCACCACAATCATGTATTCATGCATTATGAATGAACACGTTTCCAATGGCGACGGCAGCAATGGGTCCGCCGGGCCTTGGCACCACCAGTGAGGGGTCGATGCTCAGCAGGATCAAGGGAGGTGAAGGAAGGACGTCTCTAAAAGACAGCCTCTGTTCTGTTCCTGCAAACGAACAAAACGCTGAATCTGTTTACAGCAGGAGACTGTAAGCCGCTGCCTTAGAACGCAAAGTCATCATGAACATTGCAGCCATTCAATTATTGCGGAACAGTGGAAAGCGGAGGCAAGGGCACATTTTATATCCTGATAAAGTCACATTTCACATCACTTGTGCCATCTAATGCCTGCCACCTAGCTCCATGAACGGTATCATCTATGTGCAAAATCTTCCCAATGCGTGTATGTGATCTCGGTGTGGCTCCCTTCCCCCACAGCCTGCAGCTCTCCAGCTGCGTCTACGATGTATAAATAAAGCACAGAAAACACACAAATCACAAAGAAACACAGAAGAACACTCACCCATTTCTGCAGAAAAAGCCTATTCAGCACGAGGCAGGAATGACAGTCCTGCTGTGGGCCATGTCCACGACCTCCAGAGATGCGCGAGAAGGAAGCATCGTTCTGGCTGACGGCAAGTTCCGGAGGATGTCAAGAGACCGGGGGGTAGGACTCCCTTCCTCAGCTGGGGAGCTCTCACTGCAGGGAATGCAGGTTGCTACTGGACGAGGTGAGCCTCCATGGCAGGTGGGGGGCAGGAGATGGCGCGCACAAAAGGAAGCTCGGTGTCGTCATTAGGGGAGAGAAATCCTAGGTTTGCTGACTCGGGGGGAGCCCCTGAAACGAGCCAATCCAGTCAATCTGCATTTAGTGCATCTCTCCCTCTTGCCCCCATCCGCCCAGCCTGCGTTGGAAGACTGCAGCAAACGGTGCAAGGCATTGTGGGATAGGATGCAGCAGAGGGCTGGGATGAGATGCGTTGGCTCTTGTTCATAAATCAGCGATCAGCTGTTTCAGCCTCAGTGGTCCATGGAGCGTGGTCGCGGGGATGTCACCACGGATTAGGGGAGGAGGAAGGGGGCGGGACCAGGGCCTTTCTGCCCCTATGCACACAGCACTGTAGGAACAGCAGGCTCCAGGGAGGGCGCGGCGAAAAACATAACTCTTCTGCCAAATGGGAACGACGAGAAGGCTGCGGCGTGCGCCGCCTGAGGGGGAAGTGGCAAGCACTCAACGACGAGGCACACCGCATGGCACTCTAATTCCTCTCAAGCGCGTGAGAAGAGAAATCATGCGATAATTGATGCAGCGCTCTCGCTGCGTCACACGCCCACTGTACTGAATACAGTGAATGCGCAGTGTAGCTGGAGGCTCGAGGCAGGCTGGAGCCAGATGACGGACTCTGGCTCAGCTCGAACTACTCTTGGACCTTCGACCCCAAAACGAGACGAGCTTTCGCGTGGCTTCTGCCTGCGACCCACGCTCTACTTAGCGCGCTAAGAAAGACAAACATTAACACATCTAGAGGCTGAATCGCTCAATCTGAAACAAGAAAATATGAAATCAATCACGGCTTCCCCATTTGACCACAGTTGTGATCGTAGGCAAACATTGTATATCACCGTGCACACTTTTTCTTCATTATTGCATATGAGAACATCTTGAAATATGTGAGTTCAGGGTGTGCCCTGCACAATATCAATCCTTGTGTTTGATTTAATGGAATATAACAGCAGTTCTTAGCCTTTTGACTTCTGTGGATTCCTACTCAATAATTTCTGGAATCCGGGGACCCCCACTGAGTCATTATTGAAAGCTGGGGACTTTCAGCCTAAGCAATTTTTATTTGAACTTCAAAACAATACACAAAAACAAGTATGCACCATAAAAATGCTCAAATATTGAAATCTTTTGTTTAATTCACAATCAAACATAGAAAAAGTTTTCACATTTTCAATTTTGTTTCTTTATTTGCACGTTCTTTATTAGTTTTAATTTATTAATTGTAATATTGTTTTAATTTTGAAAAACAGTCACGGATCCCCTGAATAGACCTCGCCCTAGCCCTAGGGGTCCCAGGACACAGGTTAAGAAACACTGGGCTATAATAAGAATATCGCCACATATAGAGTACATATGACAACTGCCTTGCTCTTAGTTAACCAATACCATTGTCGTCAGGCCGAGGAATTGGTGGGGGATGAATGCTTCTAAGTTCATGTTTAAAAACTATCACTTTTAATAAATGCCCATCAATGTAGTGATAAACCACCAAATGAACCACAGTGAAACTATTCCGCATGTTAACGAAATATGCTTTTTTGAATTCTGACAAGACTTTATCATATTTTTACATGATGTTTATTGCATGATTTACACGCCAAACATTTTCATAGATCAGCTTGTACACTGGCTCTTAGAACCAAGCCAGAAATTTGGCTCAGCTCTCATTGTTAATCTGCTGGCTCAAGCACCTCAAATGCACAAGATTTCCAAGCAAAAATAAATGCATTTAGGATCACTGGCCAAGCCATTTATCTTTTTCAACTGTTTGTAAATGAATCAGCAGATTTCTCTCAGCTGTGTATTTTCAGTGTGTAAAATATTTAACTCTGGGGGTATGAGACATATATTAATAAATGTATCTCAATGGTGCCATTTTTCACTCTTATCACACACTTTGGGGACTGTCCCATTGATTAAAACCCCATGTGAATGTGTTTAACCCCAATGGAAAGGATCAGGAGCTTCAGGGTGATGAATCATGTAGGTGGGATGAAGGACTGTCCCGGAAACTGCAGGTTATTTCTAAATTCTACCATTTGCAATATGTGGCTGGGTGCTCCCAGGTCAGTTCCCTTTATAATCCTCTTTAGACCACTTCACAGGACGTTCATTTGCATTGCCTTCCTTGATAAACACATTCTTCAGCCTGCTGTCTGTGTACAGCAGAACAACATTATTGGCTTTTCAGACTATTCTTTATAATCCTGAGCCAGGCCCCAAGAGGAACCAGAGTGCTTTAGAATAAGGCTAATCCGAGTTACAAGGGGGACCGTATTGTTGAGTAGGAGGGGGAGCAAGGGGCAATTTTCTAGATATTATATAATTTTACAAGTTGCACCCTGCTTCAAAGACCCTCTTAGGTTACAGAGTGAGGGACAGGCATTTGAAGCAGCTTCTTGTATTTTACTATTAACCACCTGTATATTTGGAAGTAGTGGTCATCTACATCTATGAACACAACCCAATATTTTAAAAGTTAAAGAGAAATATTTTATGTCAGAATGAGGCACAACAATGAAACGCCTAGTAGCCATTTAAAACATGACTTCCCTGTTGTATCAATTGGAAGGGGAAGCCTTTGTCTTTAACAACCCAGCTGCCAGCCACCGCCCTGCTCAGTGTCCTTCAAGCCATTTCAAATCTTAGAGTCAGGATTGTTCACAGGGGCTCATGAAGGTGCCCCAGCTTCACTCATTGCTGTAGGATCTGCAGAACTGCCCTACGGTGCAGAGACTCAGCAAAGACCTTGTCCAAAATCATAATGCTAAGGTCAACTGAGCCTCTGGACCAAGATGTATTAGGACTACCCGACTTGTGTATGGTGTTGGTACACCAACCCCATGATATCCAGTACTACCACCAAGAGTACAATTAGCAAAGCAAGGACACCCAAGCTTTATCATGTGCATGTTTCTGAGCAACTGAACTGCAAATATCTTTGAAAGGAGAGTGATCAATCCACCCGCCTGGAGTAAGTAAGTGTTTGTTTTTATATCTATTTTTTAGATATTCAAAACAGCACTCCTTCTGAGAGGCGGAGCCTCAGCATAATTTTATGGTGAGAGTTCAAGCATTTACTTATCTGGCTGCTATGTGTACCTTCAATTGAGAAAGTTTAAAAGGCAAACACTGTATTTAAGGACCCACTAATGCATTTGACCCTTGTGGTACAAAAGGCTGTGTGTGTCACAGACACTACTCACCAACATGGGCTTTGTGCTTCTGCTTGTGTCTTTACATAGCGGTGTGTTGATGGAAGGAAAAACAGCATTGCCGCAATATGTCAGTGTGAAAATAAGAGTAAACATGTTCCACAGATGCCAACTCTGGTGGGAAGACTGATGTGATGGGCATTAAACAATGATAACAGACAGTGCAGGAGGTGACCAGGTGTGGGATGTAGACGGGACAAACTGGAAAGATGAAAAGGCAGCCTCAGATGACAAGAAGAAACCCGAATAGAGTGCTCCTTGGGAGGGTGCTCCTATGAGGGGAGTTGTAAGAATTTCACGTGAAATTCTCAGTGAGATATTTCATTCTTTTACAAGTTTTCCCTTTAACTTGCTTTTCTGTTCGCACAAAGGTGCCATAACCAGTGTGTAGCATTCTTACAGTAGATACTGTTTTAAATGTATTTAACATCTACTTCTATTTTTGTTTGTTTTCTGCATTAAATGATCTGCCCTGCATTCACTGTGCCCTTTCATTTGTTTACATAACTTTGTTTTTATTTATTCTAATATTCAAGCACAACGAGTCTTGCCAATAACTCTCTAATCCATTTGGACAATCACATAGTGGTGTTCAGTCTCTAGCGCCTTGGAGAGTGTTTGTGCTGGCTAACAGTTACAAACTGCACACCCTCAGGGATAATGGCCTGGGAAGCTGAGAAGACCTGGCAACCAGAATGAGGAAGGCACTGCTGTAAGCTTGTTTTGCATCTTTGGTGAATTCTGGTTTATATTTTTTTCTTTGTATTTATTTATTTAAATATTTAGGTTAAAACATTGTTGCTAAGGGCAACTAGAAACCAAAAACTGCCCGACAAAAATATTCAACCTTGCACTTACCTGACAACCCTCCACCTGTGCTGCAATAAACTCCAGGGAGCTAGAGAGTCTATTTCAGGGCCCAGCGGTGACCCAGGCCCTTCAAAAGCTGGTCTCCAGTGGCTCCAACCACACAGGGTAATGCCTGGTAAGTAAAATCACAAGTGCAGCCATGGCTATGTGTAGCATGTAACCACATGGAAACAGCAGGCACTGCTAAAAACCACAGTACTTGGATATATTGTCGAGGCCAGGGAACCTCCTTCTGTATATTATAAAGCTCCCTTTGAACCTTAGTTCAATCAACTTCCATTTTTTGAGTCCCTTACAGACCCTTCTAGGTTACACAAATTATTGCATACAGTCTTTTGCATGTTATATATTAATACATTTTTTTGGGGGTTAAATGGTGTGCTAACCAAGTGAATTAAAAAAATGACTTTATGCCCATGAGGTAAGTAACGAGTAAGCTTTTGCAAGGGATGGGACATCTACACATTTTGTTCCTAATGGCATTATATAATTCCTACGTAAAAAGGTGCATGCTAACGGCATAGGAAATCTATCCAGTCTTTTGTTATCCTTCATTGATCTGTTTTACTATGGCAACTTATTGTGATCAATGTTTTTTGGCCTCTCCTAATTATCTGGCGGGCCTGTCAGAATGACTCTGATGGACCAGGGTATATTCACAATTGAGTATGGAACGGTGCACGAGTGAAAGGTACCCACTATCTTGTTCTTTTTCTGTCATAGCTTTATTTGGAGTTCAAAGGGTTTTTTCATCTACTTTTCAGGGTAATATGTTTCTTATCCGTGTTTGCCATCTATGAAAATCAAGGAATAGCATTAGATGCCCATTCCCTTGATTTACTGATAAATTGATCATTTTGACTGACTATGATAGAAAACCTTCTCATTCGGTTACCAGGTATAACTCAGTGTTAACCGCGGTGGGACAGTCTCTTCAGCTGATGCAGGTGCAGTTTTAAGTTCAGCCCAAAGCTGCCCACAGTGGAGGAAGATCTGGTTTCCAAACGAGAGCCTTCTACTGGAGAGAGGCTAGGAGGGGTAAAAAAACAAACTGAGAGACTGGTGTACAGTGGTTTTTTTGGCAGTGTGACGGGCCATTGAGATCTATATGTACGAGAGGCGACACAGTGGAAGATCACCTTAGTTCCATAAGAGGGCTGGAGTAGCGCCTTTGGAGGGATTTGAACATTAATGTTAGGAACAGTGGTGGGCTGTAAGCCAACCTGCTCTGTAGCAACTCATACAACTGGCATAGATGACAATTAGAGGTAGTGATGGTGGATAGCAATTGATAAGCCTGAATTGTCCTTTGTACTCTTGTCATTGCCACTGTGACCGCAGATGTAAGGAGTTATAGAAGGAGCACTCAAGTATACAAAAGGTGATAGATCAAATGTCCGAATTAATCTCAGCTACCGGTAATTACTTGGAGCACAGTAGCCCAGTCCATCTTTATTTTGCACACCATGCCACCTCAGTTTGGACCCAGTCATATGCAAATCAGCCTTGCCCTGCTCCAATAGGAGTCCAGCCTGAACTGCCAGACCAGGTCATCATTGAACCGGAACACAAGCAGCCAAAGACCTCCTTCACCCAGGAGCAGGGTAAAGACTGATTTGCATATGGCAGGGTCCAAACTGAGGTGGCATGGTGTGCAATATAACGAGGGACTGGGATGTGGCCCGAGAAATTACCAATGTCTGAGATTATTTCAAGCTCCCCATCCATCACTTTCTTTTGTATAATTCAGGAGTTATAGAGGTGGCAGTTTAGGGGACACAAATCAGCTGGTGAGGGATAAAGGGTGGCATAATGAGTTAACCCTGTGATGTACCCAGGGGTCAAAGGGTATGTGTACTCACTTCCACTACGCCTTGTATTTTGGTGAACCAACAGACTTGGGATTTGGTTACAGGACGGAAGAAGTGAATATAATGTAGCTGTAAAAGTGGAATACCTTATACCTTTCAGGTGGTAGAAAGGAGTGGGGGGGAGGGGAATGTTGCCATAATTCGTTCACTGAACTTAAGCATGGTAATTCTGATGATAATTTGCTTTTATGGAGTGTTTAATACCACAGTGTATTTCTATTTATATGTATCGTAAATAACAAGTGTCACTATTAAACAATGTAATAGAACTTTTTTAATCGACATTGGAAGGTTGAAAGGGTGAACAGACCTTGCTGTAGTTCATGTTGCAGTGAGAATTAAGCTTGGTTAGCCATCATGACAGCTATAAGGTGATACAAACACACTCTCCACTAAAACACACTACATAGGATTCTACTACACAATACTAAGACAGAACTCCCAACATACATTCAACACAACAAGCTAATGGTTACCTTTCACTCGTACACAGTTCCACACTCAACTGCAGATACAACATGGTCCATCAGTACCATTCTGATGAAGGCCGCCATATAATTTGGAAAGGATGAAAGACATTGATCACAGTAAGTTGACATGGACAAAGTAGCTCAAATATACCACAACTGTTTACTATGGCACCCACCAGCATTCACTAATTCCAATCACACATAACCAATCGACCTAGAGGATGTGCAACTGATTTGGTCGATTTGTCCTCCACTCTCATCCATCAAACACCAAAAATTTAGACTGCGAAATATTGAAGCTGAAATATTCACCTAACAGGAACATATCCCTGCACACCACTGATAACATATCATCATAAGCTGAATGACACTCCAAAACTGATCAGGTCACTGGCCAACAAAAAGCTCTGTAATGTCCCACTAATGGCACAATATGGTTCTACAAATGCCAATAACAAAATTAGGGCTTTAACTGCATAGAATTGGAGAGTGGGCCCGAATGCTCAAATGTTGGTAAAGTGCAGTTGTTGAAGTGGAAGTGATGAAGGCAGTGACCTCATACAGCTGTTCAAGTGTAACCCTAGGTTATAGGTGCATCTGGAGGGAAGAACGGTGAAGACGAAAAAGAGGGACATGAACATTTTGCAAGCAGTGAATATTGGAAGTAAAGGATCTCCATCTGTATAGCATTTCAAATTAGATGGTAGTTATACATGGAATAATGGATGGAAGAGAAACATGCTGAGGTGCCACAAATAGACGCTGGAAGTAGGAGTGTCGGGGGTGCTGATGCACCCCCAAAATAACTATGCTGGGATTCAGAAGACGAATGAGCAATAAAGATGCCTTTGATTTTTTGTCTCATTTGCTGTGCGTTCAAAGACAGAGGTCAAATGTCAGGCTGTCTAGGGCGTGGCCAAGATGGCGACAGTTTTGGACGGTCACTAAATGAGCTCTGCTCCTGGCCCCATTATAGACCCTTCTAAATCTGTGCCAGTGAGGTAGTGGCTGTCAGTATTCGCCTGCACTGGTCCCTTAATCCTGGTGGACCGACTTTGAGGTCACTAGAGCGCTGAGGCAGTGAAGCGGAGGAGGCTAGAAAGCCGCAGCAGAAGGCGGCCTACACAGCGCCCATTCAGGGTGTGTTACGAAGGAGGTGGTGCATGGGCCTCATGGGCGGCTGGGCCTCGAAGGGCCCAAAGCACAAGGTCACTGTCATCACTTCTGCATCTTCCGACATCGTTGGGCATTGCTCTTCCGTGCCTTCTGGTCACCTCTGAATGGCATAGACTCTGTCCCCTCTGCTTGCAGGTTCTTCTCTTCAAGAATCCACCCTTGGATTCCACCGGACGCTTGCACAGTCTTTGCCAGTGGTATCTTTACTGAAGTACTCCATTGTGGTCTACGGCGGTTTCCGGCATCAATTCGCACCTATGCACCTGGCTTCCCTGGCGTAGGTGTCCTTGTTCATGGGGTATCCACAGGTGGAATGACCCTCCAATCTTCTGTCTTCCACGGGGTTTCTTCAGGGTCCACTGGGAAGGGTCCTTCTTCAAAACTGCAACCGCAACTTTCCTGTTGACTTCTATTGAGTACGCAGCTGTGTTTCCACTCTGCACACAGCCTCCGTGGGGTTCCTGGGTACTTATCTTGGGTGCTTCCCTCTGTTCCCAGCTCTTCTGAGTCTCCTGGTCCAAGTCCTGACTTTGGTCGCAGTTCACATTCCATTTTTTTAGTAAATGGTTTGGTCTCCCCCTAGAGATCATTGTGTATTGTGTTTTCTCACCTCTTACAATTGATCTATTGTTGTGTATTTGTGTTGAAATCTCCAGGTAGGAGATATACCAATGTGTTAGTGAGTGCTGTGTAATAAACACTGTGTGGTTCTTTTTCGTTTAACCTCCACTACATGATTAGATCTGGTAAAACAAGATGCTTAACACTCCTTCTGGATAAGCCTGAAAACTGCTCTCCACAGCTACCACTTAGAGAGCTTTCTATGGTTGTCTAAGACCACTAAAATCACCATAAGGGTTGTCTGGATTATTGCAAGGTGCTTCACTTAAATAAGTATGCACCATATACTAAGTCAGCCTCCTACAGGGTGAGTCTGTCATTTAATGTGAATGTCAGTGTTTATTACCTTTTTGTGCTGGCAATGTTTCTTCAATAGCCACTGTGGTGCTTCCCTGTGATATTGCTGCATCATTTGCAATATAAAAACAAAATAAAAATATATATTTTTAAAAGTCAGGCTGTCTTCTGACAAATTGATGCTTATTCAGGAAATTGATGTTTGCTTTTCTTTCTCTCACTGCAAAGTGACAGTATTTTGGAAAGTGAACTATTTAAGAACTTTGCTAGGCTTCAAGGAGTGTGAAAGGAAAGGCGGTAAGATGTCAATTTTTTCAAACGCACAACATTTAAATAATGGTAAATGAACTGTACAAAAATTGTAAATTATATCAGCAGCTTGGAAATCATAAATGGAGATCATTTTTTGTAATTCTGAAATGTGATGGAATACAAATTTTAATAAGGTCAAAATAAATCAAGACACAACTTTGCGATGTGCAAATGAGAAATATATTGCTGAAACCCAATTTAGTTACATTATCATATGAGTGCTATATAGTTTTATCAGTAAACTGGACCTCTGTGCAAATTTAGCAGCAAAATGTGTTGTCGATCAATTACAATGTGCTACTACACCATGCTTTAGTAATATATTTCCAACAGTGTGCTCAAAAATGCATCAGTGGCTATGTGCCACACACTTACCGCTATCCTGCTGAATTGGCGTGGCTCATTTGCTACACTTGTTCTTTGTGTGACACTTGGATATTTCACAACCCCTGACTTTAGTTATGTAATATTGATGGCAGCACCCCCATTCTGAAAATTGTTCCAGCACCTCTGTGCCACTCTGGATGGAGCTTGAAAGGGAAGTGATGTGATCGAAGATTCAGATGTTGTTGGCGTAGAGACAGAACTTAAGGATGAAGGATGTTATGATTCTCACTAAGGAGGTAGTTTATTTGGCAAAGAGGAGGTGATTAAAGACTGAGGCTTAGGGGAATGCAACATGTAGGGGATAGAAGCCAAGGATGTTGATCTCCAAAGTGTAATCGTCTAGTAATGGGTACCAAGACTGTGCTGTAACACCTTGTGAGAAACTGGGTTGTTGGTTGACTGGGGTATGAGCCCTGGTTAAGCAACAGCCACAATCCATTGCAGGGTGGACCACAAAGAGTCACTAAATTAACCTGTGCTTAGCTTTAGGTAGCACAAAAAGCAGTCAAGACAACTTAGAGGCAATGCGTAAAGTGTTTATGCAGCACACAAACAGTATTAAAGTGAAAATACAACAAACAAAAAATTCACACCAATTTAGAAAATAGAGTACATTTCAATAAACTATTTGAAACCAAAACAACAAAAATAAAAATCAGCAGAACCAGAGTTATAACTTTTAAACGGTTTTAGTAAAAACTAGCGCTTAAAAGGTAAAAGTGCGAACATCTGACTTCTAGTTGCGCGAGACCGGGTCAAAGTCGAAAAATATGGCTGACTGCGATGGAGGGTGGTTTAGATACATGAAGTGGATTGGGCCAGGTCAGTGCTTACCTTCGGACTTAGAAGGAATTTTGAAAAAAAAATGGTTAGACAAGGTAAAATTCAGCGGGGCAAGGTGCAGGTGGTGTCCTGGGACGGAGCGTCATCGTCAGATAGCCTTGGGTCGAAGCCACGGTGAAGATTTCTACTTTCAAACTTAGTCTGTAAAATGGATTGCAAAATCTCCAGCGGGACGAGGTAGACGGCTGTAGCTGAAGACAGTTAAGTTCAAGTTGCAAGTCCAGTCCTTCTTCCCCAGGCAGGAGGGCAGCAGGGCAGCATGGCAGAAAGACAGCAATTCAGAAAGGTAGCAATTCAGCAACATGTCAGTTGTCCAGCACAGTGGCAGTTCTTTCAGCAGCACAGCAATCCTTCTTTCTGGCAAAGTACCCACAGGTCTAGAAGTGTAATGAAGAATTGGTGTCTGAGGTCCCATTTTTATACACTGGTGCCTACTTCTGTAAGGTGAGAGAAGTTTCTAGACAGTGGCTTTGAAGTGCATGGAATTTCCTGACTCCCGTACCCTGGCACCAAACTGGCTGCAGTGATAATGAGGAGGTGTTAGGCCCTTTCTGTGAAGGAAGAGCACTTCCTATTCCGTTGCAAGTGAGGCCGTGCTTAGCGCCGTACTCCCCCAACCTGCCAGCAGATGGCCCATTGAGGCATACCTAATCCCTCTATTGTGTGACTGTCTGGAGGAATTCACAAAGTTTAACTGTCAGTTGCATCCCGTCATCTGACCCAAGACAGGCTGCAGGCACAAAAGGGCTAAGGGCAGGAAAATGCCAACTTGCTAAAATTGCCATTTTCAAAATTATAATAAAAAACTCGACTTCACCATTAAATTAGTTTGTTTATTACAATTCCAAAGACACTAAACATGACATAACTACCTGCTTCTGTTAAAAGCAAAACGACAATCGTGAACATTACCTGCGCCATCTTGTCTGGTGGAATTCTATGTGCACATAAGTTGCAGTCATTTTAATCTATCACAGCCATTTTGTACTCTGTTGGTCACCTTTGTTTCACCCTGCCCTTACTAGCATCCCTCTGACCCTCTGACCGACCTGGTACGTGTGCTGGGGGCTATAAACTCTATTGCCGCAACAAATCTCAGTGCCACTTGCTGCCACAAACTCGTTTTTCCTCTCATCTCTGTTTTCAGGCAAACCTTTGGACACTCTACCCCTCACTGCACCTAGTTACACAAACAGGTTCCAAACACCAAAAAGACTCTTGCAACATGATTTATTGCACTGCAAACAGCAAGACTTGTTGTTACCAACAATGGGACCTGTTTTTATCAACAGAACGGACTCTTAGATCTGGCCGGTCTCACATGTTTTAGACCCTGAAGCAAGGTCCAGCTGCAAGATAAGATTGTCTGTTTGACCTGGGTGGGAAGAGAATTACTGTTGGGCTTGTGTGACAACCTGCCCGGGCGGGACCCCAAGCTTGTGTAACCATGTTGATGAAACCAATGCATTGTGTCAAACCTGTATAAAAGGAAGAGCCAAAGGAGTTATCAGCAGAACACCTCCCTCAGACATCCCGGTGTCTGCAGTTGACGTGATCTCCTCATGAGAAATAAACCTTTTTCTTGTCTTCCAGTTTCCAGCGCTTGCCTCATTATTTTGATAGCGAACCCAAAGTGAATTAGAGGTGGAACCCTGCACCGGGCAGCATTGAGGGTCTTAGAAGACTCGCTGCCTTTCACACTTCCACCTGGAAATTAAAGCTTATTAAATGTAATAGGGAATCTCCAATGTTATCTTACGGGAGGGGTTGGCCTCACAGTAAACAAAAATGGATTTTTTAGTTTTTCACTACCAGGAAATGTAAAACTAAAACATACATGTCCAACCTTTCAATTGCAAGGCACCCTATCCTATGGGCTACCTAGGGCCTCCCGTAAGGGTGATATATATGCAATAAAATGGGAGTTTAAGGCTTGACAAGGGGGTTTGATTGCCAAGTTGACTTGGCAGTTTAAAACTGCATTCAGGCTGCAGTGGCATGTTTTAAGAACCGACTTAAGTGGGTGGCACAATAAGAGCTGCAGGCCCACAAGTACCATTTAATTTACCGGCCCTAGGTATATGGTATACCACTCTACAAGGGACTTATAGTAAATTAAATATGCCAATTGGGTATAAGCCAATTTAACCAGGGTTTAGAGGAGTGAGCACAAGCACTTTAGCACTCGTTAGCAGTGGAAAAGTGTACACTATCCTAAGGCCAACAAAAACCAATTCAGCACAAAAAAATGGAGGGTAAAAGGCAATACGTTGGTGGAGAGCCCTGCAGAGAGGGCCAAGTACAACACACCTATTCCCTGCGATAAGTGTATGTTTAGAAATATGGTGGGTGCACAATAACAAAGATATCTGGCTGTCATAGGCCGAGTAAATCAAGTTTGAGACAAGGCAAAGAATGTGGTCTCATCACTATGTAAATTGCACTAACAAAACCCCATCGCTGAGAGGAGCTGATCCTTTTGTATCGATTTTATTAGCTCTGTATTACAGCTAAAGGTGTTTAAAGACAGTCCTAAAACATTAACTCTTCCCCTAACTCTTACGACCGTCAACAAGAGAAAGAGTGAATGTTGTTGAAAGGAACATAAAGAATACACTAATGTCACCAATAGCATTCACTGAATTTTATTTGAACAATTACTGCATTTCTGAGTGCAGCAGTATTCCGTTATCTCTGCCATGCAGCAGAGGTGCCCCACCTGCCTCCAAAGATGCTGACATGTAGCAGTGGGGGTGCCAGCGAGGGGGTGTGGAGGGATCAGATGTGAGCCCACTCCCGTCCCCCAGGTCTCAGAAAGCACAACATTGAGAGCCATTACGAGTGCCACTGGGTGAGAAGCACTGTGACTGATATTTGATTGGGCCACAGTATGTACTAGGAGAGTTGCCCTGTGCATTGGTGGTGTGCATGCTGTAGCACTATGGGTAACTGCAACACTACAGTGACTTACTGGACTGTGGCTATTGCATCTGGATGATGTCGCTTTTGACACCCTGCAATGATTATTTAGTGCATGGTGGCAGTCAACATTTATAATGAGTGGCCCAGGCCTGGGACAGCCAGAGCTCTCTATCTCTGTGGCCTTGGTGTGGCCCTCAATATGGCAATTGACAGTTTAGCAAAGATGGCTCCTGTGGCAACTGGTGATGCTCAGGCCAGTGGCTCCAGAGATGCTGAATTAGGTATGTTTTCCAACTTTGACTTAAAAGAAGTCAATCTAGATGGTAACATTACTATTGCTGGAAAAAC
Organism: Calotriton arnoldi; assembly: GCA_963921515.1. Classification (NCBI taxonomy): domain Eukaryota; kingdom Metazoa; phylum Chordata; class Amphibia; order Caudata; family Salamandridae; genus Calotriton; species Calotriton arnoldi. Next base: position 1,929,998 of record CAWUFW010001379.1, read on the forward strand.
TGGCATATTTGCAATTTCAGGGACTATATAACAAAAACTGAAAAGAGAGTGTCTTATCTTGATGGTAGAGGCACTGTCCAAGCAATGCACTGGAAGAGATGAATTCTGCAATAAAGCACCAAAAGGTCAAATAAGTTAATTCGAAGGATACATCATGCCGAAGCCACAGACACCTGCTGGGATCAATGAAAGGGATAGAGACATATCCAGTGAAGGCCTTTTTAGGAGGGGTTCATCACACTCTACTGTGCATATTGGTGGTGGAAACAGCACTTTGAACGCCAAAGCAGTGCCAGTCTCTGAGGTTCCTCCACTGCTTGGCCATGCTTCAACCACTGAGATGCAGAGACAGGTCAGGCTCCTTAAAACAACCAGGAAGCAGGGTGAGCCAGCCCATAATGGTGCCAAAATCTCACTGTATCTAGATTATGGTGCAGAAAGCCAGAAAAAGAGGCACTCATTTACTGCGGCGGCTCCTCTGCTAATGCGGAGGAGAGCCGCCCCACTGCATTTTGAGCAGTGGAAAAAGGAAAAATAAAATGATACTAACACTATGTTATTATCATACTATGTTTCTATTGTCAGGCAGGTTTATGGGCGGGGCTTGGCTGTGTCAGAGCCAGCAAGGGGAGTTGTAGTGGGCACTTAAGTGCGCATGACGGTTTGGCCGGCCGAACAGTCATGCGCACTTTGCATGTTCCCCACCAGGCTGTAATACACAGCCTTGTGAGGAACATGCGCAGGCTCCCACTGCCTGTCTGAGTGCTGAACCACGGCGCTCAGACCAATCACAATGCTGCATTGCAGCATTGTGATTGGCTTAGGGAAGCCTGGGTGTGCTTCCTGCTTCAAGAAGGAAAAGAAGAGGACGACCCGAAGCAAGGCGGCGGTCCGGCAGCAAGGTAAGTAATTCTTTTAATTTATTTTATTTTGCCCCCTCCTCCACGCTCGCCTTGCTACTTGGTGGCAGCCGCCACTACTCATTCGAGGTAAAAAAGAAACTCCATGACTGAAAATACCTTATGCTTAGTCGCACCTGCCAAGTTGTGCATTGAAATCAAAGGGAAAGGGTACTCTTTGATCGCTCGTAGGAGTTATTATACTAAGCTGAGATAATGAGTGGCTTAACACGCCACCAGAAATCAGTATTCAGAGTGTGCTGTTTGCACGTTGATTTTCCTTTTTTACTTTATCAGGAAGGTTTTATTCAAAATATGTCCTTTAAATGTAACACATTGGTAGACACTATGACAGAAACATCTACATACTCTAATACTTTCTTTTTACTTTCTCCTTTTTACTTTTATCCTCATCCCTCCTAGACAAGACTGAGTTGGTGGTAAGAGGCTAGACAACAGTAAGGAATACTCCCCAGGCCCTTCCCCTTTGTCAGAGCATAACTGCATAAATGGGAGCTGCCACACTGGCCCACACGTTCTGGTATTTGAGTGCTTGCTTTTGTATCATGGGTGCTGATCTACTAGGTAGCTGTTGATTATTAGTTACCTGTTAGAGGCAATGCACCTCGTGTCATCTTGCTCTAGACCCATTTGCAGTTTATTGACTGCATTGGTGGGACAGTATGCATTATAGGAAGAAATCTGGTTTGTCGTGCACTGAACACACAATAAACTACAAGATTCTGTTTGGTCAGTCCTGGTGCAGTCTAAGATCTGGTACTGTCCCTTACAAGGATGGCAGCATATCATGTTTTGTCATGGGATATGAAGGGTATTAACAATATGGTTAAGAGGCAGCAAGCACATGTGTTAAGACTACAGGAAAGACCCCTGATGGGAGGGAAGCATAAAAACTGCAGAGGAAGTTGAGGGGAGGAGGCTTGGCTTTAGATTAACATAGAGAGCGCCCTCCAGGTACATCATTTATTATCTAGTTTTAACAGCATTTTGCTATGTTTTTTGCAGGTAACATAGATCATGAAAAGCTTTATTCTAAAATGGAGGCTTACTTAGGAAATACATAGAATCTATGATAATATGATTTGGTAACCTTAGTTGAAGCCTTCATGCTGAGTTGGTTACCCCCAGAGTGACTATGAGGCCAGAAAGGAGGACCTCTGTGAGTCTTTGACAAATGATGCTGAAAATGAATAAGACAGAGGTGTGGATGGCTCTGCACGGTGAGACTAACAGATACTCTTCTGCTCTTGCTCACACAAAAGGTATTCACACAAAACTATGCAGTGGTGGGAGAGAAGCACTGTGAATGATTAGGAGGGCAGAGACTCAGACTGTGCTCTGTCAGACCATTCACCATTGAAACTGTCTTGGGCCAGTGGGGGTGTGGAATTTTGACTCAGGACCTAACTGATGACTACATCACTAGGCAGTGCCAGATGTGCTGACATACAAGTAGCCATCGCAGTCATCATCGGCTATTCTTCTGCAAACAAAATTTGAGTAGATGCATGCCCTAAAGTTAGGCATAATTTAGGGCACAAATTATAGTTACTTAAGATAACAATAACTGGTGAATTTCAGTGGTTTTGTTAATTTAAAATGATATTTTAACTGACATTATCACCAAAGCATAACATCCCTTTAACATTTGTTATTTTCAGCGAATGTCTAAGGTTTTTTTGAATGCAAAATAAGATATTATTAACATTCCTATCTATAATGTTACTTTAACCTTTGTTTTTTTTCAGTGAATTTCTAGTTTGTTTTTTTTTAACATGAAGGAATATTTTATTACCATAAGTAATGCTAACTACACACTGTGCACAGCCTTTGGCCATGCACAGCAGGGGGTTGGTGGCAGGGCCTGGTGTCCAAACCCTAGTGGGCGTGCATAATTTGACTATGTGATTTTACAATCTAAAGGGTGTCATTTTAAGTACGGCAGCCCTACTGACTTTGTGAAAGACTAAGAACACCAAGATATAAAAATTAAACCCACTGGCTTTATTAAGGGGTCAGTACATCAACATATATAAAGCAGAAATATTGTCTTTGTCAAAAATCACCAATAATTATAATTAAACATATATTTAGTTAATTGACATAGTGCAATGTTTAATAAAAGTGATTGTTATAAAAAAAAATATATGAAGTTTTGTTAAAACATGCAGCCATAACAGAAACCACAGGAGGGCCCTGCAGTTCAGATGAAGCACACAGAGCTCCAGCTAGGAATGCTTTAAAATATGGAAATATGGTAAGTCATGGATTTAATGACCCAGGAGGCTTACAGTTTCTTTTGATGTTGCTGGGGGGCTGCTGCACTTTCTGCAGCACTCTGTCCCTTCTGTGGGCACCACCAGGATCTAAAAAATGTAAAAAGGAAACCGCCGCAGGCCATTATGGGGTACTCCTTGCTTGGAGTAGTAAATAATAAATGAGCGGCTCATGCCACTAATTTATTCATCTTTTTTAATTTACTTTTTGGGTGTCCTGGTGCCCACCTGGGACTCCCACATGTTTGACTTTTGCTGGGGGTTTGTGGGGGGAACCCCAGGGACACCGCAGCCTGGCTTGTTCCCTACAAGTTGCCCCATAGGCCGCGCAGGAGCAAGGCAATCTTTTCTTAATATTATTTTATTTTTTAAACTGAAGTGCCGCAGCACCCACACCATTATTTTTATTGGGGGGGCTCAGGATAGCCACACGGCCCTCACAGCTCCTCTGGCTTCCTGCAAGCAGCCCCATGGGCTGTGCAGGAGCTAGCCTTGTTTTACCATGTAAAAAAAAAAAAAGTGGGGGGCCCCGGTTCCCACCTGGGGCACCACACTACATACCTGAAACTAGAGGTTGGCGGGGGGAGCCCCATGGCCTCTATAGTACCACTCGCTCCCCTGACAAGACCCATCCTGGCTTTGGCGGGAGCCAAAATTGCTCCCACCCCGCAGACTAGCTTTTCATTTGCTTCTGCAAGACAGCAGGCAGGGAGAATTTTTTGTGCTCCTACCTGGTGGGAGCAGCTTTACGCTCCTGCCGGGTGGGAGCATGGGAAAGCGGGGTCCCCGGGACACTGCAATGGATCTCACCCCAGGAGATGGGGTTTCCCGGGCCATAGTATGGCTCGGGAGGGGGTCAGCAAACCCCCCTCCCCTCATTTTGTAATATGGCCCCAGGAGATGGGGTCCCCAGGGCCTGAAGGAGTATTGAGGAGGAGGGGCCACTCACCACCTACCCTTTAATTATACATCAGCCCCAGGAGATGGGGTCCCCAGGGCCTCAAGGAGGCTCGAGGATAATGGCCGTGCCCCCACCCCAGGGTTTTTGTGTTTTTAAAGCGCAGGCTTTAAAAAAAATATCTGGAGATATTTACAAAACACTCAGCCTTCGGATTCGCTGTTTATGATGCCATCACCACTCTTAATGGCATATATTGGAATTCTGGACCACATTACACACCAGTTATGTACCCTATATATGAGGCTTACACAAGATTTAAAAAGTAGATTAGGAATCTGAGACAAGTGACACGTGAGAAAAGGACATGGCTGGGAGTACTATAGCCCTCCCAGTGTTTGCTAACCTGAGATGTACATGCACACCTCTAGGCATGCCAGCTTGGCGTTTTCCGAACCACTTTGCAAACACCGATAAGGCAAAGACATGTCAACCAGGCACTCTAGTACTTATGTGTGTGCCGTACCGCAAACTACATCTTAACAGTGGCGTGCTTGCCATCATATGCTAGCTATCCTCATAACCATATAAATAACCATAACACAGGCATAATTAAAAACAAATTTGCACACTTACTAAAAAAAAATGATCATTATAGTTATACAAAGGCAGGCACGTTTGCTTTACAAATGGTCCCATTGTTTCCATTGTTCTGCATTCTCATCCAACAGACCAGCTTGGAAGAAAGAAGACTGGAAAGAAGGTTCAATGCACAACTGCATCAAATGGGCTTTTCTGGCACTGGCAGGGGCCTGTTTACTGCTAGTATAATGCTTAGCAAATAAGACTGAGGCACACTGAGCCATTCTACTGCACCTGAAAGCAAACCTTTGTTTCTACTGGGGATGCTCCACAAACAAACAGCTTACTGTCACTAGGGATTTTTTTTTATTTAGCTGCTCCAACCACACGAGTCATGTTGGACAAAGGAGCAGAACTCCTGTTGTTCATAGGAAAATAGGGCTTGTGCAGCTCTGGTTCTAAATAAAACAAAAACACGGCAATACCTGTGGTACAAAAAAAACAAGCACAAGAAACTAGGTTACTCTAACCAAAACACTGAGGCCGCTATTCATGCCATTTATAAAGCAACATATCAACGAGAAAATGAAGAACATAAGAAGGTTAGAGATTGGCTAGTATGGATTGAAATGTAAACAATCAGCACATGTTAGAGAAACAAATTAAACAAAATAGGCTGGTAAGGGCATACAGCAAAATGGGCGCAAAACACAGGCAAAGGAAAAAGTAGCAAACGGTGCAAAGCAGAAGATAGGTGTGGTACCAATATATAGGTTAATAGTAACTGTGCTTGAATGAATTATTGTAGCATTTATCTGCTGAAGTCTATCTCCTGAGTAACATGTGAGTAATCTGTGTGAAAGGATGCGATGTGAAAACACCATGATTAAAATGTTTAAAAAATACAATTGCTGCCATATGCAATATCAACAGATACATTGTGACAAATATATTGATATAAAGGTGCACACTCCAAGCTGGAAGCAAATACCCAAACAACTGAAATTCTGATCTCCACGGCCTACCCATGCCCTCCAGCTATCTTCAAGGAAATCCTATTTATTAATCCTATTGTCGAAGATGCAGAAATTATTACCAATACTACACATACTATGGGTAACATGCCAAAAAAGATCAAACGTTCATTTATCAAACCCTTTATATATAATTATAGTCTGGATGCAAATAACCCTGCAAACAAGTCAATAGCTCATGAATATTACTCAGTGAAATGCTGGAATTCACTGACAATTCCAACACTCCTTCAGATATAAAGGCCAGCTTCCATCCTTACAGAGGGACAGAATCTATCCTAGGCTCTAAAACCAATGAACTGTGAACACAGATGAATGGGAAAGCTTGCATTGCTCCTACTGCACCCCCCAGCCGCATTTGACATGGGCCACTACCGAACACTAGTGACCAGATTTGAGAATGTAAACATCCAAAGAAAACCCTTGGATTAGATCACTTCCTTACCATCCAACCGGTTCCTTATCATCTCACAACTACCTTTTGCCTCCAAGCCCTACTAAATGTGTACCAGCACCTCCTGGGAACCAACCATCTCCCCCCTTCTTTTCAACATCCACCTCAGACTTTTTGTATGGACTGATTTAATTTATTTTGGGTCTGTACTGTAACAACAATGCCCATGAAACACAGGCCATCCTCAAGTTCAAGAACCTCTCTGGCACCATGACATCCAGATTGGATCCATTCTTGACCGTACTGAAAAACTGCATGACCGCCAACCTTAAGCTCCACCCTGACAAAACCAAAATCCATTATTTCAATATATTTTTTAAATGCTATTAATGTTTAAGTTACCACAATCACAATACAATAATGGTACTGCACACGGATCAGATTTCATCAGTGGTGTCAACCTATTTCTAGAAAGAATAGCACCAGGGGTATCATACCATTTTCTTCACATAAAGACCAGTTTCCTAGGTGGGATACAGAGCATCAGTCTTATCTGTGAGTTCGGTTTAGCTTTTCACCAGTGCGCATTGGGTCTGTCTCAAGTATGTCAACACCAATCCAGATCCAGCACTTGAATAACATGTACATTCACCATGGTACATTTTTATATCCCCTTATATAGGTAATTGGCTATTATCGGTGCCATCTACTTCACAATCATTAAGCTAACCCTTTAATTGGCGGAGGTCTAGTGTTGGTAGACTCCTTAACTTCCCAGATCATTATTGCCCATTCCTCTGCTTGTTTTTCATCAATAATTGTGTTTTTATATGTATTTCCTCTGCTATAGATCATTCCACTAAGTACCTCCATCTATCTAAACTTGGAGCTTGGAAGGATGGATATGCCAGCTATGCCAGGCCATGCCAGGTATTAATGTTTCACTCACAACTAGTTTTTCTTTGAATTCTGGTACTTACATGCTTACAGTAAACAAAAGTATAAGCACCAGAATGCAGCTGCAAGACTGGTTGAGGTTACTCACTCTTCTTCACTCACTCGCCATATAGCGGTACTAAGACAACAACAAAGTTATCAAAGCACCTGGAATGGTTTTCAAGAGGTGAGAATTTCCGACTCTTACCGAGGACTTTTATTCTGGCCAACAGCACGCACATGTACAAGATTATTTATACATTCAACAGTATTTATTCATTTACAAAACTTAGCATTGCACCCTGATATCCCAATACTGAAACATCCACTTTCCTAAGCAGAATCATATATACGAGTCAGTGTGCATTACAGACCTATCACAAAGCTGAGACATTGACTCGCAGTACTCCTAAAAATGAATATGCCATAACAAGGTACAGTGGGGAGTTGATTCAAGCCCCTCTATTGGGTAAAGTAGTTCAGGAAGTAAACATAACTGCTGCAAAGGGTTGTTTATCCTACAAGTTCACAGTTTTGAATACCTGAGGGCCTAATTCTGCATTTCATTATTCGAAGGTCATTGAAATTAGGGTCATTCAAAGATTGCAAATTAGTATTAAAATGTCCAGTGACCATAATTACAAATTGATAAACTGAGAACTACAGAAAGTGGTAAAAAAATAGGCAGAGAGAAATAAACTGACACAAAGTAGAGTGGCAACTTGGAGATGATAAAATACAGAATACAAACTGCTTGTTGGTTTGTGTTTAAATTTTGCTCTCTGTTGTGAAGAATCAGGCCAGAGTTTCTGGTACGATAGCTAGCCAGACTTGGGCCATCTCATGTAACGCCTTACCCAGGTCTCATTGTGACCTTAAGGGGCGAATAGGGTTATGCCACTGGCTAGGGGGAGCAGAGGATGGAAGATTACAAACCCCATTAGAAACTAGACTGCTAAACTCTAAAGAGTAAAAATCCAATCCAGGTTGAGCAATATACTTCCAGGGCACTTTAGGCAGCATAAAAACCCATCTCGCCATATGTTCTTTGCCTGACAATGTGTTACATGCCTGCACTGATCAGCGATGGGTACATTTCAAACCCACTCTCATGACTCCAGTACCTTTGTTTTGTTTCTTCTCCAGTCAGCTCCTTTGGATCCTTTCTCATATTGTGTTCTCCTTTCTTTACTGTATTGTTATGAGCTTTTGGCTCCTTTTGCTTTGTACTTTGTCCTGCAGTTGCTGCAGGTTTACACAGTCCAGAGCACACGCTGGTAAGGCTCATGGTATTTTCAGCATTCGTCTGCTGCTCACCCTGTTCAAAGACTGGTAAGCGGTATTTTAATTTTTCCTTTTTACCATATTATTTGTGTTTTTTTTAGTGAAACACTGTATCCTTCTTAAGTGGAAAAATGCACTGAATGAGAGAGATTAGAATTTACAACTAACAGAGAATCCTTTTTCTCCCTCTCTCTCTTCCCTAAGCCCTATTTTCCTGAATTATTTCTTCCAGAAGCAGCTGCTCTGCCTTTTGCCGGGGCATGGACTTGGGGAGGGTGAGGACACTTCTTGGGTTAAGTTCTTGGTTTTCTGAAACCTGGCATCAGTTCCCCTTGACTCCTATTTAGCTAGGTGCGGTTTGGCTTGAAGGATTTAGCTTGCCCCTTACCTTTTTTGGTTGTGCGTCCAACACTGATTGCGCATGTCCATTAACTAACACTCCAAGACAGAAACTTCTGCTCGCAACAGTAAAAGTCCATGCACATATACAGCACATACAAAACTACAGTAAATTGGGAAAAAAATCTGCAAAAATATTATCCAATGAGATTAGACAGCAAGCACCAGTGGACCCTAACCACGGCATCTGTGAAATTTCCTACATTTAGCAGTCTAAATACTGCCCTGAGGTGCTCACGAAATAGGATCTATGCTCAGCAAATATCAACATCATCATCATATGGGAGCCCATATGTCATAAGAGTCATTTACGGGCAGGGGGAGGGGGAGTTGGTGAAGTTGAATAAGACCTAAATGGAGGGCACCACAAGAAGCAGTGTGTACATGTGCTCCTGCCCAGATATGTACCTGCTCCACAAAAAAAAAAATGTTGCTAGAGGGTTCTGCATTCACTAGAATGGAAAGCAGACTGGTTGTGAAAAAACGTGGAGCATTTCCACATTACTTACTGAGTGCTAAGCATCCATTTTTTATGATCTGGCTTGACAGCACAGCTCAGCTGTCGCCAGACAATTATGTGAAAATCACCAGGAGAGAGGCTTTGGCTCCCTCCACATGTTGGGTAATCAAGAGTACGTGTTTTTATTGGGCAGAAGTTGTGTGTTTCCACAAAAAAGTGCTTGCCCTCCACACAGCTGTGATCATTTTATTTATCCAGGTGCCTGAGCATGAACTATCAAGAGCACACATATGCCATTGTAATGCTATTAAAGTGTCTTAGGTAACGAGATAATTTCTGGCGTTATTCTCTGGCAGCACCACAGCTGAGTGGACTTTTAAGTCTGACTTGACAGTGCATTCATAACCTTGACCTATTGCCATTGCCAATGCTTGTATAAATAAATAGTGTTGTTATTTCTCGCTGAAGGAAGCTTTTCAGGCAACAATTAAAAAGTATATTCACTATCGTCACAATCAAGTAGTGCATTGTATCTGCGCTGTCACAGAACCAATGCAAGCAAATTGTATTTAATTCGATAATAATACCAGTTTGGAGAATGTCAGATGGATTCATTGCTATTCCACACGTTTTGATGAAAAATATGTATTCTGCTATTCAAGATGTACTTCTGTTGACGGTAACGGCTAAACAATAAAATCACTAGGAACATTTAAAGAAAGTAGATATATACTTCAGTTCCACGCGCACTTTGGTAAAACAGAAGCCGACATCGGATACAATGTTATTGTACATAATATTGTTGTACACTGTTGCACTGGGAAAGACTTAGCTTTTTTACATGCATCAAAGTTTCATTTGGGAGCTCTAAACGCCTCGCGCTGACACAGTTTCAGTTTGCAACAAGTGCCGCACAGCAGCGCATGCGCCGGGAGTCCTCAAGGATTGGCCATCTCAGGCGGTGGCCTACGACTGCCAAAGCCATCTGCCTTGTCTTTGTGGATGTGACCTCCTCTGGGCTGTTCTCACTTGAGATGCCAAAAGTAGCTTCACGCATTATCACATCAAACTCTGAACCAGAATCACTAACTGAACCAGTCACCACAGCAGTATGAAGAATTGAGTTTAAAAAAAAAGCAGCACTTCAAACGGGGTTTTTCATTGGCTGAAAATTAATAACGGGGGCTTTATTGATTTATTCACAGGAAGTTTTGTCAAGCGCTCAATTGTCGCCTAGGCTACACTGAAAATATGCGTATTTTCATTATTTGAAATAAAACAAAACACCTCTCAGGAGAGTTATTTTCTAAGTAAATGTTCAGCTATGATTTCTTCCGAAGGTCTATGTAATAACTGGAACCACTAGACATTTCTTAAGAATTTCCTCTCAACTTCTGCATCTTCTTCCCTCTCAGTTCGCTCGCAAAAGAGTGGTTTGTTGAAATTACATGCTAATTGATGTGTGTTGATTCAAAGCAACCATTAGGCAAGTCAGGTGCTTGGGCAGGATGACACATTTTTTTAGGAGGTAGCACTGCCGACGGTGAACTGAACACTCCCCATAGGCCATTACGGACAAGCTTTCCAGTTCTGGACGATCATGTGATAAGCGCATGCATTCTTAAAACTGAATGAACTAATGAGATTAACCAGTGCTTCATTTGAAAAATAATAAGTGCCAGGGCTGTTAAGAACAAAATGACAATCATGAACATTCTGCGCCATCTTGTCTGATGAAAGTTCCTACGTGCACATAAACTACAGTCATTCTGATTGACCACAGCCATTTTGTACTTTGTTGGTCACCTTCATTTCACCCTGTCCTCTAGCAGCCTTCTGACTCTCTGACCAAACCTGATATGTGTGCTGGGGGCTATAAACTATTTCCACGACAAACATCAACATCACCTGCTGCCTCAAACTCGTCTTTCCTCTCATCCCTGCACAAACAGGTTACAAATACCAAACAGACTCTTGCAAGCATGGTTTATTGCACTGCACACAGCAAGACTTGTTTTTGACAACAATGGGACCTGTTTTTATCAACAGAACGGACTCTTAGATCTGGCCGGTCTCACTTATGTTTAGACCCTGAAGCAAGGTCCAGCTGCAATTAAACTGTCTGTTTTTGACCTGGGCGGGAGGAGAGTTAATGTTGGGCTTGTGTAACCATGTTGATGAAACAATGTTGGGCTTGTGTAACCATGCTGATGAAACAATGTCGGGCTTGTGTGACAACCTGCCCGGGGCGGAGACTCCAAGCTTGTAACCATGATAAATGAAACAAATACATTGTGTAAAACCTGTATAAAAGGAAGAGCCAGAAGCATTGCCAGTAGAACACCTCCCTGAAGACATCCTGGTGTCAGCAGTTGACGTGGTCTCCTCTAAGAGTAATAAACCTTTTTCTTGCCTTCCAGCTTCCAGCGCCTGCCTCGTTATTTTAGATAGCGAATCCAAAGTGGTTTAAAGGTGACCTTGCGCCGGGCAGCATTGGGGATCTCAGGAGACTCGCTGCTTTTCACAAATTGGCGACCCAACGGGCCATCAGAGACACGTGGGTCCAGTAGAGAGGTCCTAACGACGGAGTGAACGACTAAATGATTGGAGTACACCTGCCTGAAAGAGACCCTCGTCTGGCTGCCAATCGACTGAACTTCACCGGTTCCGAACGGACCTCTCTCGAGTGACCTGCGGTCCTGACTGGGGCCTTACAGGAACGCAGCATTGATTGTTGGAGTAAGAGGACAACCAGGCGCTGGAAGGGGAATACGAAGAACTGTCCATACGGTCCGGGTAAGGTCGTGAGAAAACATGACTTAAATTGATTGATTGATAGAAATACTAGTATTCCTTTTTGAGTTATTTGAGACATTCCCTGCTTGCAAACAACGTAGAATAGGAATATTCTCTCTTTGCAGACAGCGAAGGACAGGTAGTGCAGACTTTTGTCTAACATTAATTGAGATATTCATTTTGACCGCTAAATACGTCATGACTGTTTTCTCTAGATTGTTTGATTGTTTTGGACCGGACCGTTTGTTAGAGGTCAGTCATCCGGCACCGCCGGAAGGCACCCCTAACAAGGACATGTACGTGAAATATGGATTAGCCACCGTAGCTTATAGCAAACTATGGCATAAGTACACTAGGAAGGACCGGGTAAATCAGTGGCCACTGACGGGATCTTTCGATCCCGCTAAAATAGAAACGTTAGAATTAGCTCTCCACAAAAAGAAAGCTAGACCAGCCATGTTTGATAGTTTTGGTTTATGGCGAAAAGAGGCAGCTCAACGAAAGAAAAGAGACGAAGCTAGACAAGATAAAGAAACGCGAAAATCAGCTTACCAAGCCTGTAAAAAGTTAGAAGAAGAACTAAAAGAAAAGGAAATCGATAAAAAGGAACAGGAATCAAAAATATCAGGTCAATGCCCTGTTAGAACGCCCATAACTCTTTACCCCGAGTTACCAGCAAAACAGGGGGTAGATGATGATTTATTGTTAGGTCCCCCAATGATATACATGCCACCCCCTTACGCCCCTACTCATCCCATAGTACAACGCCAGGACCACCAAAGTATAGCCGGAGATGGCACGATCGCCTCAGTCTCCACCGCCTCTGCTCCCACCGAGTCACCCACACCAAATGCCTCATCAAAGGATACAGTAGTAGAGGTAGGATCAAAAGAAAAAGGAGCGCCGAGGGTCCCGCGATTAAGTAAAAATGAGCGAGCAGGCATTGATAAAGTAGTTAAATCCCTCATAGATAGGAAGGAGACAGAAGAGCATGTAACTGACATATGCAACTCCTATGTTGAAAACCGCAAACGATACTTTATTGTACGTCTCTGTTACCACACCCTTACTGCATATGAAGAGAAGTACCAAGACATAGGGCCCGAGCGATTAGTGGCTCTCTACAGGAAGGTAGACATCGGAGATGAAGGCGACAACGATGTTGCAGAACTATTTTCATCCACAATAGAAGTATTGCGTCACCTCATAGAACAAGGACAGATAGATAGGGACAGGACAACTAAGGTAGCAGGACCCCCAGTGGAAAAAACAGATAGCATGATGCCAATAAAAGAAGCTGCCCCTTACTGGATACCTCCTAGAGAACAAGGGACTAATGACGATATAAACCATCAAGACGCTAGAGGAAGGGTGGTCTACAATTGGGTGTATCAGCCATGGGACAGACAGGACATCCTGACCTTCCGTAAATCTTTGCCGGATTTACGAAAGAACCCCACCGCCTTTTACACCGAGCTAGGTACCGCTCTGGGATCAACAATAATGACACTTGCCGACATAGACTTGTTCTTCGGGTTATGTTTGCCAGCAGATGTGTGGAAACAGGTTAGGAAAGTAGACCATACCGAACTGTTTGGTCATACCTGGGAACAACTCGACACACTAGATAAACAGCGGAACCCTGGTCAAAAACCAGTTAAAGCAATATTAGACCTCCCTGACAAAATAGTGCAGAAAGTGAAAACGCTGATCCCAGAGAAAAAGATAGACTGGTCCATAGTAACCGCATGCCGCCAGAAACCACAAGAGGACGTCTCAGAGTACTTCTCCAGATTTGAAACTGTGTTCTCTGATTACAGTGGACAAGACATGTCCACCGCAACCGGACACCACTTATTTGTGCAGAACTACGTCAAAGGATTACTGCCAGATGTATCCCAGAAACTACAAGCCAGCGAAAGTAGTTGGGCAGCATCTAAACCGACGGCCATTCTCCAAATGGCCCAGTACTACGAGCATCAGAGAAACGAAAATGACAGGGCTACAGAAAGGAAAAAGAAGGACTTGAAGGAAAGGGTAATGATAGCACAACTCCAGGGGGCGAATACAGGAAGGGAGCAATATAGGGGAGGAAACCAGCAGAATACCCCTAGAGTACAGCCCCCTAGGAACAATCCATCTACATCATATGTAGGACGCCAAGACCTAGGACAGGATCAATGTGCATTTTGCAAAAAATATGGACACTGGAAATCCCAATGCCCGGCTTTGTTAGGAGCTGCTAGGGGCAGAGGGGCGAGGGAAATAGCAAGTGGACAGAGAGGAAGAGGACGTGGAAGAGGGTACGCGAGTGAAGCAAGCGAGGAAAGGCCAGGAAGAATGAACGCATTTGACCATCCCAGACAGAATCAGTACCAACAGACAGATTATGACAATACGTACGACTTTGCATAGGACAGCCAGGGGCAAGGAAGGGATCCAGTCGAGCTCTGCGTTGATCAGCAAGGCCCTTATGTTACCGCTGAGGTCCTGGGCACAAGGTCGCCATTTTTGGTAGACACAGGAGCAACACGTAGTGCACTATCCAAACGACTGATTCCAAGGGCACCCTTGTCAGGCTCACATGTGACCTCAATAGGATTTGACGGTACGCCCTCCACCAACCCTTTGTCCCGACCCATCCCTTTTAATCTTGACAGCAATGGCGTCGAAACGACATTCCTCCTCTCATCTAACACCCCAGACGCCATTATGGGCCTCGACCTTTTGAAACACTTCCATGCGACTATCAGATGCTCACCAGACGGAGTGCGTGTCATCCTGTATGACAACCCCCAACGCCATAGAGAGAACCCTTTTCAGCACATGTTTTCCATCTCTGAGACTGACACATCCCTACTGGACACTTTGCCATCACACTTATGGGCTAGGGCTGATTCAGACGTAGGACGAATGATGATTGACCCAGTACACGTAACAATACGACAGGACGCAACCCTACCGAAGGTACCGCAGTACAAAATATCGCCAGAGGGTGAGAAAGCACTAACAGAGATCATACACTCTTTGGTAGAGGCAGGGGTGGTAGAGGAAGTAGTGAGCAACATTTGTAACAGTCCCATACTACCGATTGTAAAGAGACAGGGAGAGGGAGATGGGAAAGCCTACCGCTTCATCATTGACCTGCGGGAGGTAAACAAAATCGTAGTACCACAATACCCAGTAGTTTCCGACATCACGACAATTTTGACTTTAATCCCCTCCACTGCCACCACCTTCACTGTGATCGACCTCAAGAACGCCTTCTTTTCCATACCTATACACGAGGACAGCCGCTATCTTTTTGGATTTACCCTAAATTCCCGTTCGTATAGATTTTGTAGAGCACCTCAGGGGTACACTGAGAGCCCAAGTATCTATAGCCAGGCGCTTAAAAGACAGTTGGACGCCATACAATTGCCAGATGGAGTGGCACTAATACAATATGTAGACGACATCCTTCTAGCAGCAGACACCATACCAATAGCCGTCACAGCCACCATCAAACTACTCCATTTCCTTGCTGAGAATGGTCACAAGGTCTCCCGAAAGAAACTGCAGTTCTGTAAATCACAAGTGACCTATTTGGGTCACCTTTTATCAAAAGAAGGGAGAAAACTCACGCCTGACAGGATCCAGACAATTCTAGGCACCCCTGTCCCCAAAAATCAGAAGCAAGTCCGCTCTTTGATAGGCCTCACCTCGTTTTGCAGACAGTGGTTACCGAACTTTAGCCTCATTGTCAAACCCCTTCTCTCCCTCCTAGCTAAGGACATCCCCTCACCTCTCCCCTGGACCCCCGAATGCCAGACAGCCTTTAAAGAACTACGCAATACCCTTTGCTCAGCACCAGTCCTAGGAACCCCAGATTACTCCAAACCATTCTTCCTCTACACACACGAAAGGGAGGGATGTGCATTGTCTGTCCTAACACAATCAATTGGTCACAAACAACGCCCTTGTGCATATTTTTCTGCCACCCTCGATCCAGTAGCCAGAGCACTGCCAGCGTGCCTGCGCGCTGTGGCAGCTGCAGCAGTATCAATACGCCAGAGCGAAGGAATAGTGCTCTCCAATCCAGTCACTGTTTTAGTACCCCATGCAGTCGACACACTACTGAACCAGACCAAAACCCAACACTTGACTAGCGCCCGACTGACAGGATATGAGTTGACCCTGCTAGCACCGCACATTACCCTAAAGCGATGCACCACCCTCAATCCAGCCACGCTGTTACCCCTACCCGAGAACGATCCTAACGTGGCTCCACTACACGACTGTGTGACACTAACCGATGAACAAACAAAAAGTAGAGTAGACCTCAGAGACACCGCCTTTCTAGAGCCAGATGGAGAACTATGGGTGGATGGTTCGTGCATCAAACTCCCCGACGGCACCACCTCAGCTGCATACGCTGTCACCACAGCCCGAACCATTCTAGAAACAGCCCGTATTGCCCAACGTTCCGCCCAGGCAGCAGAACTCATTGCCCTCACACGAGCATGTATTTTAGCAGCTGGCACGACAGTTAACATATACACCGACAGCCAATACGCCTTCGGGGTGGTTCACCATTTCGGGATTCTATGGAAAGAAAGAGGGTTCCTGACTTCACACGGTACACCCATCCTGCATGGAGATTTAGTCTCCGCCTTGACGGAAGCAGTCCTCCTCCCCAAAAAGCTAGCAGTGATAAAATGCCAAGCACATAGGAAAGTGACAGATCTCATTGGACAGGGAAATGCGCTAGCAGACGTTACTGCCCGAGCCACGGCAGAAGACAGAACTATGACACGAATGTATGTGACCAGGTCACAAGCTGAACAATGGACTGATGCTAGGACCACTGTAAGGGACATACAGACTACAGGCACACAAGACGAATTGACCGAGTGGGAAAAGGTGGGACTAAAAGACGAGGAAGATTGCTGGAGAACTAAAGACGGAAATAAATGGCTGTTACCCAATGCCTACCTCATCCCCATATTGACCATGGCACATTTACCAGCACACATAGGCTCCACCCCCATGATTGAACTAATCACAAGAGTATGGCATAATGTCAAGATAACAGAATCTGCAAAGCGCCTAGTACAACAGTGTATAGTATGCCTACAACACAACCCAGGGAAAGGGACAGTAGTACCACGGGGAGGGTTTGGAGTCCCTGATCACCCCTTTGAAGTCCTTCAAATGGATTACATCCAACTAGAGAGATGCCATGGTCTAAAATATGTCCTGGTGGTTGTGTGCGCTTTTAGCAAATGGGTGGAGGCATATCCCACCCGCGACAATACTGCCATAGCCACTGCAAAAGTATTGTTGAAAGAATTCTTCCCCCGGTACGGCCTTTGCAGAATTTTATGGAGCGACAACGGCCCACACTTCGTAGCCGAAGTGATACAGAACATACTGAAAGGGTTGGGGGTAAAACAAAAATTCCATGCCGTCTTCCACCCCCAATCAGCGGGCCTGGTAGAGAGACACAATGCAACATTGAAACTAAAGCTAGCCAAAATAGTTGCCACAACCGGGTTGAAATGGCCCGACGCCCTTCCATTGGCATTGCTATCAATGCGCTCCACCCCGACCAAACACAGACTGACCCCGTATGAAGTGGTCTTCGGCAGGCCTATGAACATTTGGGCGGCACCAAGACCCACCTCCATTAACGATGTCCCGAACATATTAATGTCAGACTATCTGCATAAATTGACAAACGAGCTAACAATTATCCACCAACAGGTGCAGCAAGCCTTGCCTGACGTATCCAGGGGCCCAGGACATGTGATAAAGCCTGGGGACTTCATCCTAGTTCGCAACTTCCAAAGAACGAAGAATCTGGAGCCCAGGTGGACGGGCCCCTGGCAAGTCTTGATCACCACTCGAACTGCCCTCCGAGTGGAAGGAAAAAGAAATTGGCTGCACGCCCACCACTGCAAGAAAGTCCCTCCAACGCTGGCAACCTGTGAAGAGGTGGAGGTGCAAGAGGAAGTACTCGCAAAAGACCGACCAGCTCTGAGTTGCTACCCACAAGAAGACACCCTCCAACTGTCTGAATTTCCCGACCCCACGGTGCCATCCAAGGAAGGGTACAACCTAAGATCGACAAAAAGGGGAGCTCCAACAACCAGGCCACTAACTGAGTCAGAGTCTCAGATCGGTAGCACAGCCAAACAACGCTACCAGGAAAAACACCAGACAAAAGTCTGTGGTCCTAACAGTTGGTGAGCTCCTCGAAGATGATGGAAGAAATGGAACACCTGCAAAGCCACCGCAAAGACACCAAGACTTTTGAACTGCACAGTACAAAGACAATTGCACTTGTAGCTGCATTTCTCACCTGCCTCCTACTAATGGTCACACTCTGGATCATTGAAGAGAATGCACCTGCATACAGAACATTGTCACCAACCATGCAACCAATCACAAAGAAAGAACACTACCTGGTATCACTACCGCCACATCTCCGAGAACGACGCAAAGAATTCTGGAATAATTCTTTCGTACAGATGCTGCACCAGCACAATTTTGCCACCAATGCCACTAACTGTTGGGTCTGTGGGCTGCTACCACATGCCACTGAACATTCCATCCCTTTCATCCCTTCACCCTTTTCTGTTCATGGATCTTGCCTTGCCTGGATGATGCTCCTACAAGAAAGTTACAAAGACAATGCCACTTCCGATGGGACAATCGCTCAGTTCTACAACGAGTTCTGGCTAAACCAAACAGGAAGAACAGCAGCTCCCTTTTGCCCTCACACCTCCAATACGACATTCCCAATGAATGTCCCCTCCAAAGAACGAGTGGAAATACAAGTGTTCAATAATCCTGTCAGAGCCACATTTTCCTACCTGAAGAAAAGAACTGCTGCAACACTGACTGTGGCCCTATCTGTGGTGAACGTCTCTGGCCTTGTATGCATTGAAGGCCGTGGGACTAAGAATGTGGGTCACAGCACTTGTAACATTGTAAGGACTTTGAACACTGCCAACCCTCCAGCATTTGTTGCATCACCCAATATGTACTTTGTCTGTGGAACCAAAGCCTACACCTGGCTCCCAAGAAACTGGGGGGCACGTGCTACATCGCTTTTGTTTTGCCACCGACCTACACAGCCCCTGCAGAGCATCATCGAGAAAAGCGTTCTAAAGACACTGATCAAGCAGACTCTGCCGCATCACAGTTCGTTGACGCAGCAAAAGGGCTCGTCCCGCTATGGGGTCCGATGGCAAACAGCCGAGCCATCAGACATCTGTCTCAAGCGGTAGAAACCGCCCTGAACGTCACAGCCTGGCATCCTCACCAACAACACTGCCGAGCTTCAAGCGGTCCGTCTGGTGGCCCTACAAAACCGCATGGTCCTGGACGTGGTACTAGCGGATCGTGGAGGAGCATGTCGCATCATTGGTGCCAGTTGTTGCATATACATCCCTGATAATTCACCCTCTGTCTATGAAGCAATCGAACATCTCCACAGACTGTCTTCAGAAATTCATCAAGGATCAGAGACTTGGACAATTGGAAGTTGGCTTTGGGGCATCTTGAAGGACTGGGGTTGGAAAATATCAATGTTTCTCTTGGTCCCAGTATTGGCAATATGTGGTTGCTGTTTGGGTGTACACTGTATACCACCTTTGTGTTCTCTTTGCATAAGTGCCTTGCGCCCTAAGAATATGGACACTCAGTTAACAAAAATGAGAGTAATGTATGAACAAGAAATACAGGACATTATGGAGATCGAAATAGACTGACGAGATGGCTAGTTATGTTCAAAGGGGCGACTGTTAAGAACAAAACGACAATCATGAACATTCTGCGCCATCTTGTCTGATGAAAGTTCCTACGTGCACATAAACTACAGTCATTCTGATTGACCACAGCCATTTTGTACTCTGTTGGTCACCTTCATTTCACCCTGTCCTCTAGCAGCCTTCTGACTCTCTGACCAAACCTGATATGTGTGCTGGGGGCTATAAACTATTTCCACGACAAACATCAACATCACCTGCTGGCTCAAACTCGTTTTTCCTCTCATCCCTGCACAAACAGGTTACAAATACCAAACAGACTCTTGCAAGCATGGTTTATTGCACTGCACACAGCAAGACTTGTTTTTGCCAACAATGGGACCTGTTTTTATCAACAGAACGGACTCTTAGATCTGGCCGGTCTCACTTGTGTTTAGACCCTGAAGCAAGGTCCAGCTGCAATTAAATTGTCTGTTTTTGACCTGGGCGGGAGGAGAGTTAATGTTGGGCTTGTGTAACCATGTTGATGAAACAATGTTGGGCTTGTGTAACCATGCTGATGAAACAATGTCGGGCTTGTGTGACAACCTGCCCGGGGCGGAGACTCCAAGCTTGTAACCATGATAAATGAAACAAATACATTGTGTAAAACCTGTATAAAAGGAAGAGCCAAAAGCATTGCCAGTAGAACACCTCCCTGAAGACATCCTGGTGTCAGCAGTTGACGTGGTCTCCTCTAAGAGTAATAAACCTTTTTCTTGCCTTTCAGCTTCCAGCGCCTGCCTCGTTATTTTAGATAGCGAATCCAAAGTGGATTAAAGGTGACCTTGCGCCGGGCAGCATTGGGGATCTCAGGAGACTCGCTGCTTTTCACAGGGTCCTGACCAGGAGGCCACTGCAGCTTGCACCACCCATTACCTCTGTCATCGTTGCCAATGGCAGTACCAAAACAACTACTAACCATCTCTTTCGCCTGCAAGTGCGACAGTTCTGATTAATTCAGGTCCCAAAAGCTAGAGGAATGGCTGGGGAGGCAGGTATTAGTAGTTTTTTAAAATGTATATTGCATCAATGAACAACCGTTGTTCTGCTCATCTCTAAATTAACTGAGCAGAGCCACCATGTGGCAGACTGTCATAAGTGTGGTGTTGACAATTAAGTGCCGGTGCAGAGCACCGGAAACCACTGACTCAAATTAAGCACTGAGATTCACATCTGAAACCATGATTTGTGGATGAAAAGTTCAGGTCTGTGCATTGTAATGACCATGAGAGATGGCAGTGTGTTGACAATTCAAGTCACATGACATGATGCTGATAGCGTGAAGTGCAAAGCAAGAGGGCGACAACGCCCAACACATCACCCAGGCCAACGTCCAGTCAGTCACCTGTTCCAGCTGTCTGCTACCACATACTGCAAATGCACACAGCAGATTGGCGGGGCATGGTGAAATCGAATGTGCTAGGCATGCACCCACCTCCCTCACAAGTGAGGGAATCAGTAGGATGGCTGAGTAGTACCAGAGGAAGGCTGAGGTCGCTGTAATGGTTGCAGCCACTGTATCAAATGAGCATGAGCACAAGCGGGGAGTACCATGACAGAGACGTTGAATATGCTCTGTACAGGCCAATTTATGCCAACAACCTCATCTGGTGGTAGAAGAACATGTTGCTTCAGTCTCAGTCAGGCCTTCCATCCCCTCGTCAGCAACAGAAGCAGATAAGAGATGCTGGGCAGAGAGAAACAGATTTAGAAAGGGGTTGCATACTGAGGAATATGCCCTCGTCTCCCACTGGTATGATTGTGCATACTGCTCTAGTCTCCCACTCATATAATAGTGCATACTGTGTAATCTACCCTCATCTTCCAGTCACGGTATTATTGTGCATACTGCCCTCATCTCCCACTGGTACGTTTGTGCATGCTGCTCTAGTTGCCCACTGGTATGATTGCGCATATTGAGTAATCTGCCCTTGTGTCTGGTATGATTGTGCATACTGAGCAATATGCCCTCGTCCCCCACTAGTAAGATTTTGCATACTGCCCTAGTCTCCCACTGGTATGATTGTGCATACTGAGGGATATGCCCTCGTCCCCCACTGGTATGATTGTGCATACTGCCCTAGTCTCCCACTGGTATGATTGTGCATACTGCCCTAGTCTCCCACTGGCATGATTGTGCATACTGGGGCCAGTGGAATTGTGCAATCTGAGTGGTATTGTGTAATAGCGGCTTTGTGCAATGTGGGGGCGAACTGGGGAGTTATGCAATCTGAGTGCAATTTGCCAATCTTAGGGCACTGTGTAATGTGGTGGGTGGGGCTTTGTGCAATGTGGGGGAAGGGAAATGTGCAATATTGGGTAATGTCTAATATTGTGGCTTCATACAATTCTGGGCATTGTGTAGTCGGATGGCAGTGCATTTTTGGGCACTCTGAGGCACTGTGCAATCTGGTGCATCCTGGAGGTTAGGGCATAGTGCAGTCTTGGGGCACTGTTCAATATAGTGACATTACATGATATGTGGTTTCTGTGTAGGCCAAGGCATTGTGCAATCTAGGTTTATTGTGCAGTCTGGAGGCACTATGCAATCTGTAGGTCCAGGGTATCGTGCAGTCTCGGGGTTGGAACACTGCACAATGTGGGAACTACGTCATTGCACAGTCTAGGCACTGATACACTTTGCAATATGGCTGCCGGGTCATTGTGTACAGGGCTGGGGCGGGTGTGAGTTAATTCAGCTGGGTTCGGTAAAATGTCACGTTACCTGGGGTGACAATAGTTCTTGTATTGCCCTATCCGTGCAGCAAATGTCAGATTAACTACAGGCTGCTTTTGCAGGAAGGAACTGATGCATTATCCAGGCATGAGCAGGTTATAATTTAATCCTGTTAATGATATCCAGCTCTATAAAGGCTGAATAGGAGACAGGCAGAGTTGGGTTAATACTGAAGGGAACTGCAATTCTGTGGCTGCCAGTGGAAGTAGCCAGTCTCTGGGGTAATGCCAGAGACAAACCAGCACACGCTGAAAAGGAGGTGAGGGTAAGAATAAACACAATAAACCAAGAAAGTTCCAGCATGAAGGACATCTTGTCCGGGGCCTCGTTTCCAGCTCTCTCAGACCCCCGATGTTCTTGCACCTGATACTACATTCCACCAAGGTCTGAACAATGATGGAAAATTAAAAATGTCTGATGTGTAGACTTCCGCCTCTTGGTCATTTACAACCTTTTTCTCTGTTAATAAAAGTGTTCCAGGGAAATCTCTGGCCAGTTCCAATCCTGATCCAACAGGACAATTTGTTTACTTATTCAAAAGTTTTATAAAGTGTCATACGCCACTTGATAGCAGTGGAAAAGAAGAGAGACAAGCACTGGCAAAGCCAATAGTATGACCTTGGCAAGCTGCGGCGATGGTTATTTATTTTTTATTGCAAGCTTACACCACAAAAATAAGAACACTGTGCTGCCTAAACGTGCTTGCTAACGCTATATGCTTAAAAAATGAAATTTTAAAATAAATTAACCATCGGATATTTTAAAAGAACAGTAAGGGTGCTTCCTAGCAGGAAGTTGTCCTTAGAACAGATAGATAACCCTATTTAGTTTTAATGTACATCACGCGATTCGTGCTGGTGCATAGAAAAGTGCTATTGGCTCTGAATTACTGGCATTTGCAAAAAAAGAGAGGGACCCCTTGGTCTAACCAAAGGAAATAGGATACTCTTGTACATAAAAACTAGGTTTTTCCTTGGTTATCTAAACACACAGATGCACACAATATCACATCCTATTCAAAAAGATTTATACTTACAAAACCACAAATTGGAAAGACAAATAAAGAATGAAAGCCCAAACAATAAACTCAAAAGGAATGTCAAAAGTAGAAGTCAATACAAAAGTTTTATTAAAAGAATATACAATTCAAGTTAAAAATATCATAACATCGAAATTAAAAACATAGTATATCAAATCAATATTGTATAAAACATACAATCAAAAAGGCAAGTTCATACACTATTGTACCCCTGCTGGATGATAAGGGACAAAAAGCCAATTTCAATCCTAACTATAACCCCTCCGAGAGAAAGACAACAGACAATACAATTTGTCATAGATTGTGACACATCCGTAAGAGAAAACAAACTGTTGACTGGAACCCGATACACGCTCGTCTGGACGTATCTGTTGAACCAGTCAACTACCAAATTGTGTCAAAAGGCTGCGTCGACGCGTTTCGAAGGCACTCATATATTCACACCATCTTTATCAAGACTACCTTATAGTTTTCTCGATGGAAAATTCTCACAATGTCACATAAATCAAGACCTTATAAGATAAGGGAAATACTGGTTTTAGTCCAAGGCTTATACTATTCCTAGGTGGTATTCCTCACAGAAGGGGCTTTATACCTCCACCTCCTGTATCAGGTTGTAGGACCCTCGCTTTGTAAAGGGTACTTCGTCGTTTAAATAATAATCACAGATTTTGTAGCACTGTTGATTATGTCGCTAGGGTATCGGCGCCTTCATAACATCTTGGAAAGGTCTAATTAAAATACGAAGCTGCCTACTCTTGCCCTTCACGATGTGGGTCTAGAGGTTAAATAAGGGCTGCGCCGTCTTGTTGATCCCCTCGAATTTTACTTTATAAGCCCTTCATTAATTGGGCTTTACATAGAGTACGGTCGCTGCTACAACTCTCCTGACACCCTGGGTATGACTCGCCTTCATTTACGGCGAGTCATACCCCGGGTAGTTTAAGCCTTGGACTAAAACCAGTATTTCCCTTATCTTATAAGGTCTTGATTTATGTGACATTGTGAGAATTTTCCATCGAGAGAACTATAAGATAGTCTTGATAAAGATGGTGTGAATATATGAGTGCCATCGAAACGTGTCAAGGCAGCCTTTTGACACAATTTGGTAGTTGACTGGTTCAACAGATACGTCCAGACGAGCGTGTATCGCGTTCCAGTCAACAGTTTGTTTTCTCTTACGGATGTGTCACAATCTATGACAAATTGTATTGTCTGTTGTCTTTCTCTCGGGGGTTATAGTTAGGATTGAAATTGGCTTTTTGTCCCTTATCATCCAGCAGGGGTACAATAGTGTATGAACTTGCCTTTTTGATTGTATGTTTTATATTGATTTGATATACTATGTTTTTAATTTCGATTTTATGATATTTTTAACTTGAATTGTATATTCTTTTAATAAAACTTTTGTATTGACTTCTACTTTTGACATTCCTTTTGAGTTTATTGTTTGGGCTTTCATTCTTTGTCTTTCCAATTTGTTGTTTTGTAAGTATAAATCAAGTTTTTAATAGGATGTGATATTGTGTGCATCTGTGTGTTTAGATAACCAAGGAAAAACCTAGTTTTTATGTTCTGAATTACTGGCACCAGAACACACACGGATGACTAAGAAATACAAAATAATAAACAATGGAAAAAAAGAGCATTGGCAAAGTAAAGTACTGGCCCAGCAGCCCCGGCTCCAGATTTATCTCTCTACCATCTAACAAATGTGATCTGCCATGATGACTTTATATGCATCATTTTCTTTTGCAAACGGCCAAAACACAGTGGTTACTAGAGTGAATGCCCTTCTGATGAGGATAGATTCGTCCATTTATACGCTCACGTAGATTATCACAATGGCCCAGAACTGACGCTGCAACTCAAGGCTGCTTCAGAGGTCTTCGCTCACAGAGGTGGATGGTGCGCCACGGCTGCATGGCACTGCGTGCATTCTTTGGAACCCTGGAAACCACAGGCCCCACTGAGATGTGGGGATTCACACAACACCCCTCGACAACTGGGGCTTTCCGACACAATGAGGCAGTTGGGGTAGGCGCAGTGTGCCTGCTTATTGTAGGAGTGTTTGATATATTGTGGGAGAGTAATTCTCACTGACACTTATGTGCGGGGGCATGATTAGTCTTTTGGTACTGGCGTGAATCAAGAATACTAATTGGGATCTATGGCTTTGAGAAGGGATGTTGGAATAATGTTGTTACACCTTACTAATATCTTTGTTCTTCCTATTAAAAATGACAGTATATTACTGCTAATAGTCACCTTCATATTGAGGTTATATGGATAACTCAGTTCTCTTAATGGAAAAA
Organism: Calotriton arnoldi; assembly: GCA_963921515.1. Classification (NCBI taxonomy): domain Eukaryota; kingdom Metazoa; phylum Chordata; class Amphibia; order Caudata; family Salamandridae; genus Calotriton; species Calotriton arnoldi. Next base: position 1,955,864 of record CAWUFW010001379.1, read on the forward strand.
ACAATAGGACAATGAATACAAAGTTGACTAGGGCTGCTTTTTCAACAACTACTCTTGTCTCTAGGCTGCACTACAGTGCACTCCAACTATCAGAGTTTTCAGGACGATACGCATGCTAAGCTTCCCTTACATACTTTACACTGTCCGTTTCTTGCTTACCAAGTTCAAATCAAACTATTAAAGCTAGCACCCGCCAAATGCCTCATACACGTAAGCAACAAAAATAATTGATATAAAGAGGCTCATAGTGCACCTACTAACTCACACCATGCACTGAACTTCAAGTATTGCAACTACTACATCTAGAGTATACAAGGAAGAGAAGGTGGTAGACCCCATGCCTATAATGCTACTAAACTCGGAACACCCATGCAACAGGCTCCTAACTCAGAACTTAAAACAGCCCTAGCAAAAATTATAAGTTCAGCCCCATCTGCATGACTTGCTAATGCGCGCTAGAACCAGAGCAACTCTTTCAAGTTGCTGCCGGGATTGTGTAACATGCACCAACACTCCTGTAGGCCGAAACCGGACTCCAAGTGTCAAAACCGGCCTCCTGGAGTTCCACTCTCCCGGGGGCTTGCCTGCTTGCCCAGCTGGCCAATCCGGCCATGCTCTTCTCTTCCCAGGGCAAACCCGTGAACTTTGCTACCCACAATCTGTTCCATCTCCCATTAAATACAATCTCTCCACTTTCTCTCAACTACCTACCTCCAACATTACCACCCACAAAATATTTCACCACAAGCATTGCATTACATAATTCTTTACCACCTTTCTATGCTGAATCACACTGAGAATCATCGACCAATGAAGACCAGGGGTGCACCACATACAAACAAACAATAGGCACAGTAATATTGGAAACTAATAACAATAAGTCTGAACAATCCAGAGGTGTTCTCCTTTTATTAGTGCTTCTTATAATTGCTCTTAAACCCAGCCAACGCGTTTCGTCCAATAGACAATGGACTTCTTCAGGGCAAAAAATTATTATACACTGGTGTGAGAAAAAATCCAGTCCTGTTGTTATGTCAAAGAGCAGTGTGTTCTAAGAGATGAGCTATCCCTTAGTACACCATCTATACAAGATAATATCATTATATATTTTGAAAAAGAAGAAATGAGAAATTCCATCCGTGTGCAAGTCATGAGTATTGGTATTCCATGTCTGTGGTTGTTATTAACAGGGCATATCCGCCCTGTACATGGCACTTCTGTTTGTGCCGTGAGGATTCCCCCTGAGACTTTACTCCAATGTCGGCGTCCAGTAATACTTATTCTGATTTTAATAGGAAACTAAAATGAAAATAATGATACATTATTATTATTTTAGTTTACCTATTGAGCAGTGGGGCGACGCTTCTCTGCCTTAGCAGAGGAGCCGCCACTGGCCATTGACCTATCCCACTAATTCCACATCACAGTCACCACCATTGTAAGGAAGTAGGATCTGCTTCTTATGGTTAGCCCCACTTTTTGCTTAATGTTACTGTTAAAAGCAAAACGATAATCATGAACATTACCTGCGCCATCTTGTCTGGTGGAATTCTATGTGCACATAAGTTGCAGTCATTTTGATCTATCACAGCCATTTTGTACTCTGTTGGTCACCTTTGTTTCACCCTGCCCTTACTAGCATCCCTCTGACCCTCTGACCGACCTGGTATGTGTGCTGGGGGCTATAAACTCTATTGCCACAACAAACCTCAGCGCCACTTGCTGCCACAAACTCGTTTTTCCTCTCATCTCTGTTTTCAGGCAAACCTTTGGACACTCTACCCCTCACTGCACCTAGTTACACAAACAGGTTCCAAACACCAAAAAGACTCTTGCAACATGATTTATTGCACTGCAAACAGCAAGACTTGTTACCAACAATGGGACCTGTTTTTATCAACAGAACGGACTCTTAGATCTGGCCGGTCTCACATGTTTTAAACCCTGAAGCAAGGTCCAGCTGCAAGATAAGATTGTCTGTTTGACCTGGGTGGGAAGAGAATTACTGTTGGGCTTGTGTGACAACCTGCCCGGGCGGGGACCCCAAGCTTGTGTAACCATGGTAATGAAACAAATGCATTGTGTCAAACCTGTATAAAAGGAAGAGCCAAAGGAGTATCAGCAGAACACTTCCTCAGACATCCCGGTGTCTCAGTTGACGTGATCTCCTCATGAGAAATAAACCTTTTTCTTGTCTTCCAGTTTCCAGCGCTTGCCTCATTATTTTGATAGCGAACCCAAAGTGAATTAGAGGTGGAACCCTGCACCGGGCAGCATTGAGGGTCTTAGAAGACTCGCTGCCTTTCACAAATTGGCGCCCAAGCGTAGGGGCCCATCAGCGATGCGTTGGTCCGGTAGAGAGGTCCTAACGACGGAGTGAACGACTAAACGATTGGGGTATACCTGCCTGAGAAGACCCTTGTCTGGCTGCCGATCGACTGAACTTCACCGGTTCCGAACGGACCTCTCTCGAGTGACCTGCGGTCCTGACTGGGACCTTAGAGGAACGCCGCATTGACTGTTGGAGTGAGAGGACAACCAGGCGCTGGAAGGGGAAGACGAAGAACTGTCCATACGGTCCGGGTAAGGTCGTGAAAAAACGACTTAAATTGATTGATTGATTGAATAGTTTGATTGAAATACTAGTATTCCTTTTTTGATATTGAGTTATTTGCGACATTTCCCTGCTTGCAAACAACGAAGAATAGGAATATTCTCTCTCTTTGCAGGCAGCGAAGGACAGGTAGTGCAGACTTTTTGTCTAAATTGATTGATTGAGATATTCATTTTTGACCGATAAATACATCATGCCTGTTTTCTCTAGATTGTTTGATTGTAATTGTTTTGGACCCGACCGTTCGTTAGAGGTCAGTCAGCCGGCACCGCCGGAAGGCACCCTAACAAGGACATGTACGTAAAGTATGGATTAGCCACCGTAGCTTATAGCAAACTATGGCATAAATACACTAGGAAGGACCGGGTAAATCAGTGGCCACTGACGGGATCTTTCGATCCCGCTAAAATAGAAACGTTAGAATTAGCTCTCCACAAAAAAAAACTAGACCAGCCATGTTTGACAGTTTTGGTTTATGGCGAAAAGAGGCAGCTCAAAGAAAGAAAAGGGACGAAGCTAGACAAGATAAAGAAACGCGAAAATCAGCTTACCAAGCCTGTAAAAGATCAGAAGAAAAACTAAAAGAAAAGGAAATCGATAAAAAGGAACAGGAATCAAAAATATCAGGTCAATGCCCTGTTAGAACGCCCTCGACTCTTTACCCCAAGTTACCAGCAAAACAAAGGGTAGATGATGATTTATTGTTAGGTCCCCCAATCATATACATGCCACCCCCTTACGCCCCTACTCATCCCGTAGTACAACGCCAGGACCACCAAAGTATAGCCGGAGATGGCACGATCGCCTCAGTCTCCACCGCCTCTGCTCCCACCGAGTCACCCACACCAAATGCCTCATCAAAGGATACAGTAGTAGAGGTAGGATCAAAAGAAAAAGGAGCGCCCAGGGTCCCGCGATTAAGTAAAAACGAGCGAGCAGGCATTGATAAAATAGTTAAATCCCTCATAGATAGGAAGGAGACAGAAGAGTATGTAACTGACATATGCAACTCCTATGTTGAAAACCGCAAACGATACTTTATTGTACGTCTCTGTTACCACACTCTTACTGCATATGAAGAGAAGTACCAAGATGTAGGGCCCGAGTGGCTAGTGGCTCTCTATAGGAAGGTAGACACCGGAGATGAAGGCGACAACGATGTTACAGAACTCTTTTCATCCACACTGGAGGTATTCCGTCACCTCGTGGAACAAGGACGGATAGATAAGGACAGGACATCTAAGATAGCAGGACCCCCGGTGGAAAAACCAGATAGCATGATGCCGATAAAAGAAGCTGCCCCTTATTGGGTACCTCCTAGAGGACAAGGGACTCATGACGATATGAACCATCAAGACGCTAGAGGAAGGGTGGTCTACAATTGGGTGTATCAACCATGGGACAGACAGGACATTTTGACATTCTGTAAATCTTTACCGGATTTACGAAAGAACCCCACCGCCTTTTACACCGAGCTAGGTACCGCTCTGGGATCAACAATAATGACACTTGCCGACATAGACTTGTTCTTCGGGTTATATTTGCCAGAAGATGTATGGAAACAGATTAGGAAAATAGACCATACCGAACTGCTTGGTCAGACCTGGGAACAACTCAACACACTAGATAAACAGCGGAACCCTGGTCAAAAACCGGTTAAAGCAATATTGGACCTCCCTGACAAAATAGTGCAGAAAGTGAAAACGCTGATCCCAGAGAAAAGATAGACTGGTCCATAGTAACCGCGTGCCGCCAGAAACCACAAGAGGATGTCTCAGAGTATTTCTCCAGATTTGAAACGGTGTTCTCCGATTACAGTGGACAAGACATGTCCACCGCAACCGGACACCACTTATTTGTGCAGAACTATGTCAAAGGACTACTGCCAGATGTATCCCAGAAATTACAAGCCAGCGAAAGTAGTTGGGCAGCATCTAAACCGGCGGCCATTCTCCAAATGGCCCAGTACTATGAGCATCAGAAAAACGAAAATGACAGGGCTACAGAAAGGAAAAAGAAGGACTTGAAGGAAAGGGTAATGGTAGCACAACTCCAGGGGGCGAATACAGGAAGGGAGCAATATAGGGGAGGATACCAGCAGAATACCCCTAGAGTACAGCCACCTAGAAACAATTCATCGACATCATATGTAGGACGCCAAGACCTAGGACAGGATCAATGTGCATTTTGCAAAGAATATGGACACTGGAAAACCCAATGCCCGGCTTTGTTAGGAGCTGGTAGGGGCAGAGGGGCGAGGGAAATAGCAAGTGGACAGAGAGGAAGAGGACGTGGGAGAGGGTACGCGAGTGAAGCAAGCGAAGAAAGGCCAGGAAGAGTGAACACATTTGACCATCCCAAACAGAATCAGTACCAACAGACAGATTATGACAATACGTACGACTTTGCATAGGACAGCCAGGGGCAAGGGAGGGATCCAGTCGAGCTCTATGTTGATCAGCAAGGCCCTTATGTTACCGCTGAGGTCCTGGGCACAAAGTCGCCATTTCTGGTAGACACGGGAGCAACACGTAGTGCACTATCCAAACGACTGATTCCAAGGGCACCCTTGTCAGGCTCACATGTGACCTCAATAGGATTTGACAGTACGCCCTCCACCAACCCTTTGTCCCGACCGATCCCTTTTAACCTTGACAACAATAGCGTCGAAACGACATTCCTCCTCTCTTCCAACACCCCAGACGCCATTATGGGTCTCGACCTTTTGAAACACTTCCATGTGACTATCAGATGCTCACCAGACGGAGTGCGTGTCGTCCTGTATGACAACCCCCAGCGCCATAGAGAGAACCCTTCTCAGCACATGTTTCCCATCTCCGAGACTGACGCATCCCTACTGGACACTTTGCCATCACACTTATGGGCTAGGGCTGATTCAGACGTAGGACGAATGATGATTGACCCAGTACACGTAACAATACGACAGGACGCAACCCTACCGAAAGTACCGCAGTACAAAATATCGCCAGAGGGTGAGAAGGCACTGACAGAGATTATACACTCTTTGGTAGAGGCAGGGGTGGTAGAGGAAGTAGTGAGCAACGTTTGTAACAGTCCCATACTACCGATTGTAAAGAGACAGGGAGAGGGAGACGGAAAAGCCTACCGCTTCATCATTGACCTGCGGGAGATAAACAAAATCGTAGTGCCACAATACCCAGTAGTTTCCGACATCACGACAATTTTGACTTTAATCCCTCCACTGCCACCACCTTCACTGTAATTGACCTCAAAAACGCATTCTTTTCCATACCTATACACAAGGACAGCCGCTATCTATTTGGATTCACCCTAAACTCCCGTTCGTACAGATTTTGCAGAGCACCTCAGGGGTACACTGAGAGCCCAAGCATCTATAGCCAGGCGCTTAAAAGACAGTTAGACGCCATACAATTGCCAGATGGAGTGGCACTAATACAATATGTAGACAACACCCTTCTAGCAGCAGACACCATACCAATAGCCGTCACAGCCACCATCAAACTACTCCATTTTCTTGCTGAGAATGGTCACAAGGTCTCCCGAAAGAAATTGCAGTTCTGTAAATCACAAGTGACCTATTTGGGTCACCTTTTATCCAAAGAAGGGAGGAAACTCACGCCTGACAGGATCCAGACAATTCTAGACACCCCTGTCCCCAAAGATCAGAAACAAGTCCGCTCTTTGATAGGTCTCACTTCATTTTGCCGACAGTGGTTACCGAACTTTAGCCTCATTGTCAAACCCCTTCTCTCCCTCCTAGCTAAAGACATCCCCTCACCTCTCCCCTGGACCCCCGAATGCCAGTCAGCCTTTAAAGAACTACGCAATGCCCTTTGTTCAGCGCCTGTCCTAGGAACCCCGGATTACTCCAAACCATTCTTCCTCTACACGCACGAGAGGGAAGGATGTGCATTGTCTGTCCTAACACAATCAATTGGTCACAAACAACGCCCTTGTGCATATTTCTCTGCCACCCTCGATCCAGTAGCCAGAGCGCTGCCAGCGTGCCTGCGCGCTGTGGCAGCTGCAGCAGTATCGATACGCCAGAGCGAAGGAATAGTACTCTCCAATCCAGTCACTGTTTTAGTACCCCATGCAGTCGACACACTACTAAACCAGACCAAGACCCAACACTTGACTAGCGCCCGACTGACAGGATATGAGTTGACCCTGCTAGCACCGCACATTACCCTAAAGCGATGCACCACCCTCAATCCAGCCACACTGTTACCCCTACCCGAAAATGATCCTAGCGTGACTCCACTACACGACTGTGTGACACTAACCGATGAACAAACAAAGAGAAGAATAGATCTCAGAGACACCGCCTTTCTAGAACCAGATGGAGAACTATGGGTGGATGGTTCGTGCATCAAACTCCCCGACGGCACCACCTCAGCTGCATACGCTGTCACCACAGCCCGAACCGTTCTGGAAACAGCCCGTATTCCCCAACGTTCAGCCCAGGCTGCAGAACTCATTGCCCTCACACGAGCATGTATCTTAGCGACTGACACGACAGTTAACATATACACCGACAGCCAATATGCCTTCGGGGTGGTTCACCATTTTGGGATCTTATGGAAAGAAAGAGGGTTCCTGACTTCACACGGTACACCCATCCTGCATGGAGATTTAGTCTCCGCCTTGACGCAAGCAGTCCTCCTCCCCAAGAAGTTAGCAGTGATAAAATGCCAAGCACATAGGAAAGTGACTGATCTCATTGGACAGGGAAATGCACTAGCAGACGTTACTGCCCGAGCCACGGCAGGAGACAGAACTACGACACGAATGTATGTGACCAGGTCACAAGCTGAACGATGGACTGACGCTAGGACCACTGTAAGGGACATACAGACTACAGGCACACAAGACGAATTGACCGAGTGGGAAAAAGGTGGGACTAAAAGACGATGAAGATTGCTGGAGAACTAAAGACGGAAATAAATGGCTGTTACCCAATGCCTACCTCATCCCCATATTGACCATGGCACATTTACCAGCACACATAGGCTCCACCCCCATGATTGAACTAATCACCAGAGTATGGCATAACGTCAAGATAGCAGAATCTGCAAAACGCCTAGTACAACAATGTATAGTCTGCCTACAACACAACCCAGGGAAGGGGACAGTAGTACCAAGGGGAGGGTTTGGAGTCCCTGACCACCCCTTTGAAATCCTTCAAATGGATTACATTCAGCTAGAGAGATGCCTTGGTCTAAAATATGTCCTGGTGGTTGTGTGCGCTTTTAGCAAATGGGTGGAGGCATATCCCACCCGCGACAATACCGCCTTAGCCACTGCAAAAGTATTGCTGAAAGAATTCTTCCCCCGATACGGCCTTTGCAGAATTTTATGGAGCAACGACGGCCCCCACTTCGTAGCCGAGGTGATACAGAACATACTGAGAGGGGTGGGGGTAAAACAAAAGTTCCATGCCGTCTTCCACCCCCAATCAGCGGGCCTTGTAGAGAGACACAATGCAACGTTGAAACTAAAACTAGCCAAAATAGTTGCCACGACCGGGTTGAAATGGCCCGACGCCCTCCCATTGGCATTGTTATCGATGCGCTCCACCCCAACCAAACACCGACTGACCCCGTATGAGGTGGTCTTCGGCAGGCCTATGAGCATTTGGGCGGCACCAAGACCCACCTCCATTAACGATGTCCCGAACATATTAATGTCGGATTACTTGCATAAATTGACAAACGAGCTAACAATTATCCACCAACAGGTGCAGCAAGCCTTGCCTGACGTATCCAGGGGCCCGGGACATGAAATAAAGCCAGGCGACCATGTATTGATTCGCAACTTCCAAAGAACGAAGAATCTGGAGCCTAGGTGGACGGGCCCCTGGCAAGTCCTGATCACCCGAACTGCCCTCCGAGTGGAAGGAAAACGAAACTGGCTCCACGCTCAAACGAGTCCCTCCAACCCTGGCAACCTGTGAAGGGGTGGAGGTGCAAGAGGAAGTACTCGCGAGAGACCGACCAGCTCTGAGTTGCTACCCACAAGAAGACACCCTCAAACTATCAGAATTTCCCGACCCCACAGTGCCATCCAGGAAAGGGTACAACCTAAGATCGACGAAAGGAGGGAGCTCCAACGACCAGGCCACTAACTAAGTCAAGGCCTCAGATCGATAGCACAGTCAAACAACGCTACCAGGAAAGCGCCAGACAAAAGTCTGTGGTCCTAACAGTTGTTGAGCTCCTCGAAGATGATGGAAGAAACTGAACACCTGCAAAACCACTGCAAAGACACCAAGACTGCTAACCTGCACAGCATAAAGACAATTGCACTTGTAGCCGCATTTCTCACCTGTCTCCTGCTAATGGTCGCACTCTGGATCATTGAAGAGAATGCACCTGCATACAGAACATTGTCACCCACCATGCAACCAACCACCAAGAAAGAACACTACCTGGTATCACTACCGCCACATCTCCGAGAACGACGCAAAGAATTCTGGAATAATTCTTTCATGCAGATGTTGCACCAGCACAATCTTGCTACCAATGCTACCAACTGTTGGATCTGTGGGCTGTTACCACATGCCACTGAACATTCCATCCCTTTCATCCCTTCGCCCTTTTCTATTCACGGATCTTGCCTTGCCTGGATGATGCTCCTACAAGAAAGTTACAAAGACAATGCCACTTCCGACGGAACAATCGCCCAGTTCTACAACGAGTTCTGGCGAAACAAAACAGGAAGGACAGCCGCCCCCTTCTGCCCTCACACCTTCAATGCGACATTCCAGATTAATGTCCCCTCCAAAGAACGAGTGGAAATGCAAGTGTTCAATAATCCTAACAGAGCCACATTTTCCTACCTGAAGAAAAGAACTGCTGCAACACTGACTGTGGCCCTATCTGTGGTGAACGTCTCTGGCCTTGTATGCATTGAAGGCCGTGGGACTAAGAATGTGGGTCACAGCACCTGTAGCATTGTAAGGACTTTGAACACTGCCAACCCCCAGCGCTTGTTGCATCACCCAATATGTACTTTGTTTGTGGAACCAAAGCCTACACCTGGCTCCCAAGAAACTGGGGGGCACGTCCTACATCGCCTTTGTTTTGCCACCAACCTACACAGCCCCTGCAGAGCATCATCGAGAAAAGCGTTCTAAAGACATTGATCAAGCAGACTCTGCCTCATCACAGTTCCTCGACGCAGCAAAAGGGCTCGTCCCGCTATGGGGTCCGATGGCAAACAGCCGAGCCATCAGACATCTGTCCCAAGCGGTAGAGACCGCCCTGAACGTCACTGCTGGCATCCTCACCAACAACACTGCTGAGCTCCAAGCGATCCGTCTGGTTACCCTGCAAAATCGCATGGTCCTGGACGTGGTACTAGCGGACCGTGGAGGAGCATGCCGCATCATCGGTGCCAGCTGCTGTGTATACATTCCTGATAATTCACCTTCTGTCTATGAAGCAATCGAACATCTCCATAGACTATCTTCAGAAATTCATCAAGGATCAGAGACTTGGACAATTGGAAGTTGGCTTTGGGGCATCTTGAAGGAGTGGGGTTGGAAAATATCAATGATTCTCTTGGTCCCAGTATTGACAATATGTGGTTGTTGTTTGGATATACACTGTATACCACCTTTGTGTTCTCTTTGCATAACTACCTTGCACCCTAAGACTATGGACACTCAGCTAACAAAAATGAGAGTAATGTATGATCAAGAGATACAGGACATTATGGAGATCGAAATAGACTGACAAGCTGGCTAGTTATGTTCAAAGGGGCCACTGTTAAAAGCAAAACGATAATCATGAACATTACCTGCGCCATCTTGTCTGGTGGAATTCTATGTGCACATAAGTTGCAGTCATTTTGATCTATCACAGCCATTTTGTACTCTGTTGGTCACCTTTGTTTCACCCTGCCCTTACTAGCATCCCTCTGACCCTCTGACCGACCTGGTATGTGTGCTGGGGGCTATAAACTCTATTGCCACAACAAACCTCAGCGCCACTTGCTGCCACAAACTCGTTTTCCTCTCATCTCTGTTTTCAGGCAAACCTTTGGACACTCTACCCCTCACTGCACCTAGTTACACAAACAGGTTCCAAACACCAAAAAGACTCTTGCAACATGATTTATTGCACTGCAAACAGCAAGACTTGTTGTTACCAACAATGGGACCTGTTTTTATCAACAGAACGGACTCTTAGATCTGGCCGGTCTCACATGTTTTAGACCCTGAAGCAAGGTCCAGCTGCAAGATAAGATTGTCTGTTTGACCTGGGTGGGAAGAGAATTACTGTTGGGCTTGTGTGACAACCTGCCCGGGGTGGGGACCCCAAGCTTGTGTAACCATGGTAATGAAACAAATGCATTGTGTCAAACCTGTATAAAAGGAAGAGCCAAAGGAGTATCAGCAGAACACTTCCCTCAGACATCCCGGTGTCTCAGTTGACGTGATCTCCTCATGAGAAATAAACCTTTTTCTTGTCTTCCAGTTTCCAGTGCTTGCCTCATTATTTTGATAGCGAACCCAAAGTGAATTAGAGGTGGAACCCTGCACCGGGCAGCATTGAGGGTCTTAGAAGACTCGCTGCCTTTCACAGTTACACTGTTTTTGACTAGTCTGACTGGGATCCTGCTAATCAGGACCCCAGTCTATCTGCTTTCTCCCTAAAATGTTATATCATGTACTTAGGTACACTCCAGATTGGATACTGGGGTACCCTTGTCAGTCCCTAGTATATGGTACACATGTACCCAGGGCATAGGTACCCCAGAGGCCTCCCATGGGCTGAAGCATGTATTATGCCACCCATGAGAGGCCATACAAAATGGATCTACAGGCCTGCCATTGCAGCCTGTGTAAGTTGGTACATGCACCACTTACTTAAGATATAGGTTTACTATATCTAAGGGTCACTACACTTAAAACCTATAAGTCACCCCTATAGCAGGCCTTGACAATGCTGAAGGCAGGGTGCTTGGTTCTAAGTGAGAGGGTGCCACTGCATGAACAGGACACCCCTGCAGCCTACGGAGTCCATTCTCCCGGGTTGTTAGTGCTACAGCCATTTTTGACATATAGAGTGGCATTATGCGACCGCGTGATGACCAACTCTAAAGCAGCTGAAAGTAACCCTATCGTATTTGGTGTCAAACATTGAGGAATCATACCCCCACACCGGTAACCGGTGTGGGAGGTATGATTCCACCCCTCAGAAACGAGCTTTGTGAGGTCCCTGGTGTTCCCGTTACCAGCCTTCTAGTCCCGGGCAGCCCAAAATGGATGCCGCCAACCAGAGACACATTTCTGCCCTCCTGTTGCTGAGCCAAGCTCGAGCAGGGGAAGGCAGAACAATAGGCATCCTGTCACAGGGAGGTGTGACCACCTCTCAGACAGGATTTAGTGTATTACGCCTGGGTGGGTGCGCTTGCCTGCGACCGAAAGTCTGTATGAGGGGCACATTTGGTGTCCCTGTGCATAGTCCAGTTCAAACCAGTCCTGGGAGCTGTTGGCTCCTGCTCTGGCACGAAACAGGACAAAGGACATGGGAGTAACCTCCCCACTGTCCAGACCCTCCCCTGGGAGGGTGCTCTGAATCTGTCCAACCCTCTCCCGTGGGTACAAAAGGGCTTACCTGGCTGTAGGACCTTAGATTCGACGTGGACAAGATTCTGAACAAGAAACCACCGAACTTCGACCGTCTGGAGACTCTGGACTTCGCTGGACTTCGTTTGGGCCCGACTTCGTCTCCCATTCCGTCCAAAGCATCGTCTGTGCCCGTGCACCATACAGCTCCGTGCAGGCCCTGTGGAGCATCAAGGACAACCAAAGACATCTCCCTTGGAGTGAAGGAGTCACTCCCCTGCAACCGCAGGCACTGTAACGCAACTGACCGGTCTGCTGATCCTGAGCTCCTGTGGACTCCGAAGGCTCCAGCAACACAGGCGGTGGGTTTCCAAGTCTCTTGATGTCCAAGCTGCCCTCTCACCAAGTTTGAGGTCAGAATGCCTCGTGGGGGCTGCAATACCTGTACCCCTGTGCACTGCGTACTTTTGCAAGTGCATATGCTTATTGGCGTTCCCAAAACAAGGGCACTGGGCTCCGAGTAGCCCCAACCTCTGGCACCATTTCCACTAAAGAACTTCGGCCTCCTCACACTGAGTGCTCCGTGGGCTGTTGCTTTGTAATTCTGCTCAAGGTCCCCTTGCGACTCCTGTTCCTCCGGCCTGTGGGTCCTCTTGAGGGTCATCTTTGCTTTTCTTGGGCTCCTCCGGTTGCTCCAGGCTTTCCCTGACTCCCCTGTGTTTGGTGAGTCTCCTGGACCTTGCTGGTCGGAATCGTAACCTTTCTTGACCATCTTTGTTGGTTGCCGCTGCCAAGGCTTGTTGGTGCTCCAGCCCGACATCGGCCCCTCAGCACTCGACATCCTTCATGGGACAGCTCGTAACCAGGTCCTGGTCATCCTCGACGTCTCCTGGTCCCGGTGGCTGCAGAGTCAAGAACCCCCTCAACGCACCTGAAACACCCGACATCGGTGGGCGTTATCTACCGAGCCCCTGGTCACACCTGAGTGACCCAGACTCTGTCCCCTCTGCTTTCAGGTACTCTTCATCAAGAATCCACCCTTGGATTCCATCGGACACTTTTCTTCTTTCCCGCAGTGGCATTTCCTTGAAGTCCTCCATTGAGATCGATGGCGGTTTCCGACGCCACTTCAGCCCTATGCACCCGGCTTCCCTGGGATAGGTAACTCTGTTACTACAGTATGCATGGGTGGGGTGGCTCTTCAACCTCCTATGATCCAAAGGGCTTCTTCGTAATCCACTGGGAAGGGTCCTTAAACTTTAAAACTGCAACGCGACTCTCCCATTGAATTGTACGTAGCACGTGGTTGTGTTCTCACACTGCACTCGTCCTCTGGGGGGTCACTACTTACTCATCATGGGTGGTTCCTTGGGGTCCCAGCAATTCTACATCCTCTAGACACTGTCTTGACTTGAGTCGTGGTTCTTATACCACTATTTTAGTATATGGTTTGGTCTCCCCCTGGAGCCCACTGTGTATTAGTGCTACTTACAATTGTTTCTGAGCTACAGTATTGTGTGCTTTGTGTTTATCTGCGTGTAGCAGATACTGTGAGGTATTTAGAGTTTGTTATAATAATAAATACATATTTTTATAACTACTGTGTGGTTCTCCTTTCATCTAACCCATACAATAAGGTGACATCCTGGTAAAACAAGCTGCTTAACATTCCTTCAAGACTAAGCCTGAAGGCTGCTCTCCACAGCTACCACTTGGATATCCTTCTAGGTTATCTCTGACCCCTTATATCACCATAAGGGCTGTTTGGACTGGTACAGGGTGCCCACTTTAATTAGTGGACAGCATATACCAGGCCAACTTCTCACAACCATTCAATGTAATTATAGCGCTACATATCACCTAATATACTACTGAGATACTATACAAAGAATTTCTGGTAGAAACCCTTCATTCACAAATAGTTACTCACAAATTGGCACAAGGTCGTAGTTTAGAACAAAAAATGTAAAGGAGTGGTTAATCTGGATCGTTACTTTCATGAACAGGCATGGTGCCAGTCTACAACCATGGAATCATATTAATTTAGTGAGGCTCATTTATGTAGGAAGAGCCTGCACGCACGCAATGTCATCTACAAATCAAAAGTAGCTTAAAACAGATCATTGTAATGCAAGATGTATGAATTGGAAGAATCAGAATTGGCAGTCCACTGAAAATAGAAGATAAACTTAATTGAAGAATATGAAATTAATAAAAAATATTCCCAAATGCTGATTAGGCCTTAAACAGAACCAAACAAAAGTGATGGAGGGAGTAGAATGGCACACTATTGACATTTAAGTTTAAACAAATAGGAGTGGTACAATTTTTCAATCTGTGATGGATACTAAAGTTGAGGCTATTCTTAAATATAATGCTGTGTACCAGTCCAAACCAGAGTCACACTTCCTTTTAGAGCTTTATCTGGAGAAAGCTACTAATAACATGGGATGGATGAATTTTCTTGAAATTCTGCGGTGTACAAATTTTGGCTCAGGTTTTTTTTTTTCAGTAGAGCGGAGGTACAGTATAGAAGAAAACAAAAACAAGTGGTTTGTCATCAGAGGAATTTGAGACCCTAAAAAGTACATAGCAAGGTTGTCCATTTCATCCTTTTCTATTCAAATTTCATCCGATTGCATGGTTTGACTGTATCCCATGGCTTATAATTCCTTTACCCTGAAGAAGACCTGAGACCTATAGAGGCTGTTATAGGGGTCGAAACATGTTGGTAATTATAGGATTTTTTTTAGGTCAGGTGATTCATTGTATTTCACCTCACAACCAACGGTTCATGTTTTTAATCATACATGGGGCACTCGCTAATAAAGAAAACTTTTGAGTATACCTCTAGGTATATTTTACACATTTTTTCTTGGTAAAAAAGCAGGACCCAAGACATTGTCCTGATAATAGAGTTATATAAACTCCCTGGGCATGAAATAGTATCCCTCGGTTGAGTCCGCTGGGGTGCCATTGTTCCTACCCCAGTGGGAGAGGTCATCAAATGATGAAGCATGCCTTGATACGGTAAGGGTGAGATTACCTCTCAAAAATCTTTTGATGACCCTCTGACAAGTCTGAACTTCAATAGAACAGGTGTGACTTTTATCCTCAAGTATTTTAGTGTGCTCTGTTTATGGGAGGATATACTTGAGGATCTACCTCCATTGCTCTCCTACGGGGATAGACAGTATGTTTATTACCCAGAGGCCTCATACAATCCCCCATCTAGTATATGAAAGGAAGAATAACCAATGCTGTATCAGCTACCACATAGATTTGGCACTACTAGAGTTGGCCACACAGCAATATTTGTACACACTGCCAATGCTGATATTAGCAATCAATAAACCCTGTGAGAATACTTACAAAATGACTAAAAGAATATTGTTTTATTGGTATTCTATGAAAGTTGACATAAATGAACTGAAACCTTAAAATGGAACATTTCAAATTAGCATGTTATTCACACTTTACCTTATAATGTATTGTCAAAGGTATGCATTCTGGAAACTCTGCCCACTCAACATAGGAGCGACAAATTGAGTTGTCATTCCCAGAATCCTCCTGGGAGTGACAAAGAATAGAGTGGCCAGAGCTCAACTGCTGTGCTTTAAGTAGGATGAAGAAACTGAGGGTGGAGGGGGTCCCTAAAATGAGTGTGGTCTATGTATTTAATGGTGTGGCATAAACACATAAATAATTTCTGTGATTCCCATAGCATACCACTCAACCAGTATTTTGGTTACTCTCTGAGCTTTCAATTATTGCATCCAGATATACAACACAACAACTAACATCCACCTAAAATCACCCAGGACTATTGGCTTTGTCAATCGTTGATAGCTGTTTAAAATAAATGAGTAATAAAAATTATTTTGTCGAAAATATTATGGAAAATGTTTCAGTTCTGAACCTGAGATTGTGAATTAAACATTACCAAGGCCTGTGGTGGGCTTGTGGTCTTCAATCACTCCATTTATGTTCACTCTATGTTAGACATGTACACCTTTTTCTCTACATATTTCTTCCATCTGTAAGTTTTACACCTCACCTCTTTCCTCTTCAGCACCCTCTTTTCACTCTCTCCTGAATGCACTCCCTTGCATCTCCCTCATTTCACTGTCCTTTAAATACACAACGCATCCAATCACCTGTAAGCATTTCAGTTGCTTTTACTTTTGCCTTGTCAATATTTTGACAACTGTTTACCTCCTTTGCACAGAATCACAGTTGCAACTGGAATGTGTGACCACTGCTCTGTGCACTCTGCAGAGAGGCCAAAAATTGGATGACCATGTATTCTGAACAATTTTTTTGACCCACTGACAGGCACTGTGAGAAAGAAACTGACACTGCCTTCAGCCACAACTCCAGAGCATTCGTGGCCCGTTATAAACACCTGGAGGCAACCAAGATCAAAGTATTCACTATACAAGAGCAATATGCTACATAAAAAAAAATACAGAAACACAACATTAGGGAAATGGCTTATTTAATCTTGCATTCACCAGAAGCGTTAAACATGAGAAAAATTCCAGAATCTCAATCGCTGACATGGATTACTTTAACGGTTTTTACATTAATTGTTCAGAAATTAATCTTGTTTTTGCCAGTACGATTAAGGACATGAACATAGGGCCCGATAGTAACCCGTTTCCATGTCCGTTTTTAATTACTACCGCTCTGAGACCAGGACAGGCCCGGGTCACTTAAAGTCCTACTGAACTGCATCATTGGGTGGGCAGGCAAGATTTAAGGATTAGGACAAGGATGAACAGGACAAACAGAAATGAGGATTACCGGTCAATAAATCTGACATTTAACTCTTTCAGCATGCATGATTCACTCAGTCACTGTATGCTTCAAATCTTATCACTCATTCATTCTTTATTGCTTTTGTTTTTTAGGTCGATCCTGGGCAGCGCATGCGCTGTTGCGAGGCATGTAGTATTGGAGTATGGCTTTGAAGCCTTGCCCACTCCGCCAATATTTTTAATTGGCTTGTGTCAATGTCCTTTGTAAACGCTGACTTCCGAGTCGTTATTAGGCTTGTTAGTCCCTCCTTGGTACTGCCTTGTCTACATTTGTAACTTCCCATGGCGACTGGCCCTTTTACTTCTGTTGCGACACGGTAGGTCTTATTTAGTCTGTAAGCACTATTTTCTTTAATGAGTTTCTCCTACTGCAGGCAGGACGTGCTTTCCTCGCCATGACCGCTTTCACTTTCAAGCAGCCCTGGACAATTGAAGTGAAATAGGTCTCGCATTTACAAGAGTTTGAGCTATTGCCATTGTAAATTACAATAGCTTAAACTCTCGTGAATGCGAGACTTATTGCATTGCAAATGCTTGTTTACCTTTGTCTTCATGTGATGTTCTGTGCTACGTTTCTGAACATTTAAGGGTGATGTCCTTCTTGCTTGACAATACTACCACACTGCAGGTCCTCCATCATTGGTTCCATCCAGCAATGACCAGCATTTTGTAGCACTGCCAATCCAGCCCTGCAGGACAGCAGAGAGTACTTTGACCCGTCTGTTTAATTATTAAATGTTGCATAATGGGTATTTCTAAATCTGATGACTTTTGTATGTAGACAGATTTCCAACACATACAAGCTATTTACTTCCTTAAATAAGGAAAATGTGTTTTTATCACCCGTAGAATTATGTATGGTGTGTTATCTGGCATACTGCTTCAACCTAAAGCCCAAATGAAAAGAGGAGAGGTAAAACCTGCATGTTCAAGTCTCGTTGAAAACACTGTACTGGGAAAGAGATGAGCATTTCTAACATTTAGGAAGCCCTTCACTAATCACTTAATTTTGCTTTTGGACCCCAACGGCGAGAGCAAAGGACAAGCCCGCACGAATGCTTTAAGAAATACATTAAGCATGACCACTCATTAATTTTCAGACTTGTTACTTTCATGTGTATCTAGTTCTACTGTGGTCACATTGCGCCTGAAACACACAGCCCTGTCTATAGACAACCACTTGTGAAAATATCTCAGACTTCTGGTGACCTTTGGCAGAGAACTATAAAGCTGCGCAAGGTCACGGTGGCTTGGGAGAATATATGGTTTTTTTCCCCGGAGTTTTATATAGCGCGAACTTGACCCCAAAGATATCGGGTATCAGAGCGCTTTACATGAGCACCAGTTGCTTACACAAGGACATGTTCATTTTTGTTAGGCACGGGGAGATCAAGTGATTTGCCCAGAATCACAGGATGTTGAGCGTCATTGCCGAGACTCGAACATGGTTCCCCAGATTTGAGATCGACCGCCCTAGCCATTAGGCTATATCCTCTTCCCATATGTCTGTCTGTCCGTCCGTCCGTCCGTCCGTCCGTCCATCCATCCATCCATCCATCCATCCATCCATCCAACTAAAAGAAGTGCTGGCACTCCAGGAGGCTGCTTCGGTGTTTGTTTTTTTAACCCATTTGTAGCCTGGTTAACACGTTTTGGCTACTACAGAGCCATGATCCCAAAAGACGTCATCTTGTATTTGCAGTTTATACCTTACACTCTGCATATTTAGTTAACATAAATGAATACTTTTCCATAGAGCACTCTGCAAAATATCACAGTGAATTAATGTACTTGTAATTGTTCTTTGATCATGTAGTGGACCCTACAATTACTCCTTCATCATAAGTGGTCCAGTTATTCTATTATTTAATTTATTAGACTAGTCTACTTGTCTTTCATGCACAAGTGAGTGACCATATTGTACTC
The DNA here is from genome assembly GCA_963921515.1 of Calotriton arnoldi. Classification (NCBI taxonomy): domain Eukaryota; kingdom Metazoa; phylum Chordata; class Amphibia; order Caudata; family Salamandridae; genus Calotriton; species Calotriton arnoldi. Next base: position 1,974,804 of record CAWUFW010001379.1, read on the forward strand.
GTGATGACTGCACACTTGTTCAATGCCAATCTGTTGTTAAAAAATTGCCCATATTCCCAATCTTCATAACTGAAGAGACTACACTGATGTAAAAGTTATTAATCAAATTATTCAATTCCTTAGTTGCGCATGGGCCACATTTCAAAAGGAATATTGAAACATGCTCTATACAACATTAAACAATTAGCATAAATTGGTTTAAAAACTTTAGGTCACAGTATCTCATGTCATTCATCATTTTTGAATTGTCTATTAATAATAATGATTTAAAACTCAGTATTGCCAGTACAATAAGTGATACTGAAAATGAGTATTTGAATGAACATGTCATAATACTTGATAAAAAAAACTGGTAACAGCCATGTACAGGACACCCACAGCTGGCAACAGCTTAATCTATACAAGTAGTTCTCATCCAAAAGCACTCCTATAAAGCATCCCTTATTGTGATCTACTGTACTGAGAAAACTTACCAAAAAGCGAATGGAGACATGATCACTTGTTTCAGGCAAAGAAGCTACTCTAATAATACCCTAACACTAGCTGAGCAATGAGTAACAAATATGGAGAAGATCCTATTAAAAAAGAATCAAGAAAAGGAATATTCTTTCAAAGACCCATGTTATAATTACCAATAGTAGGGAATGCACAGCGATCTGCAACATTCTGAATAAACATTGGCATCTTCTCAAAAATGCCTTCCCTAAACCACCCGGAGACCTCAACTACCAGCGGACAACTTTGCAAGGATATTGGCCTGGAGGTTGCAACTACCACCCCAGGACTCTGCTGTGGCCATTCAGGAGGACTCCAACTGCTGAGACTGGGCATTTCTGGGCACATCCCAACAATTACTACCACAACCATCACCCTGAGCGAGATTGCTGGTGTGGCTACACCCGAGATGAACCACTGCCATGAGGGTGGAATCCAGTCCCCTCCTGCCACACTGCCTGAACTGTTACAGAAGCCAGCAGATAAGAAGGTGGGGCCAGCCTGCCCAAGAGGGTAAAGGTAAACGTGTGGAGACAAGTGTGCCAGGCTCCCCAAGACCTTTTCCCAAGAAGGGGTAGAGTGACACTGAACTGAAGTTGCGCAACTCACATTTGAAATAAATTATGCCAACTGCTTCTGTGCCTAATCCTTAGTTAAAACTCTGTGTGTTGGTGACTACGGAAACCGGGTCTTGACCATAGTGGGATGAAAGGGGGTACCGAGAAGACACCTGAAAGTTTGGTGTGTGTGCCTTACTTCCATCACAATGTGGTTTTCACCCCTATATGTTGCTTCCATTAACTGTGTAGTATTTAGTTCTGCTCTGTGATTAAAGTACTATGATTTTACATAGAAGATAATCACTAAGCTGGACATTACGTTATTGTGTCTTTTGGTTGACTGTTGAGTTTTGAGCTCTAGTCCACTCACACGACCTTCCTGAGAAGCCTTTGACTGTTTTCCCTCGCTACCCTGAGAGTCAATTGCTTAAAGGGTTTTACTTGGCCCAATTTGCAGATCCGTAATAGGACGGACACCAGGTCACCACAGGCAAACAACCTCAACAATCACAGATGGGGCCCAGTGGAAACTGAAGACTTAAGGTGATGCCCACTGACCTCTGAAAGACTGGATGTCAGGGGGACACTAGCCCTGGTTGCACTGCAGCTCTTTGAGTGCCTTGTGGAGCACTCCCTTTCCCAATTTTATACAGATTTTCCAGATATTGGATGTAGATCCATTGTCTCAAGTTGGTTCTCTTTCAGATGTCATATTGAGGCTGTTTCCAGAAATAGCCTTTGTGTGAAATGATGATTCTGACAACAGGCAGTAAGACGGATGGGCCCAAAGAGAAGTATCCAAAACAGGGACACAACCAAGTGTTAGATCTCTACTGTCATCAGCCTTCCTGAAGCAGTAATCAGAGACAAACAAAAGGGCAGGCTCTGCCTAGAAACGTCCTCATATTGAATAACAAAAACTGCAGTCCCACCCCTACTATCTGCGAAATGACCGTGCTCAAGAAGAACTAATCAGCAGCCTTTTGCTTAGAAAGGACCTCATGGAATTTCTAAAGGTAGCTGTGTCTCCATTCTCCACACTTTAGTGTCTCCATCTCCACGCTCCAGGTATGCAAATGCCCTTCCAGTGTCTGGGGAAGCTAACCTCATCCTCCATCTTGTGCCATACTAAATGAGAAGCATCCAAGATGGATCCCTTTGATCCCAGTACTCAGACTCACTCCCGTACAGAGTCCTTCTACCATACATACGCTACAAATGAACTGCCCACACACGCACTTGACATGCACACAGGGTGTCAGCTCAAGGTTCTGGGCTTCACATAGCAGTTGAACTTTACACAAAGGGGTTAGTAAACTGCACTCTCCCTGACAGGGAGAAAAATATGAGGTCACGCTACGGATCCAAAACAAAAGGTACAAACACTACCACCACCACTTTACATGATGTGCCCAGGGCATGGACAATAGTCCACAGCATATATAAGGGCACACTTGAGGCACCGCTCTAGGTCACAAATAGGCCCTAGACTTTGCATTACCGGGGAAAGGCCTAGGCCTCTGCACACATACTAGGCTAGGGTGACACCAGGGCCAAAATATGTAAGGATACCAGTTTCACAAGCAGTCAAGCATTTGGGAAGGGAAACACACCTGTTTACCATGCAGGTGAAATTCCAGCCCCAACATGTGCGATAACAAAATATACTTTTCAGGTGTAAAATAATCCCTCATACACTCCAACAAAGGAGGAAGGGTGCACTCAAACAGCCATTAGAAAGAAGGTGAAACAAAAATTCTCCTGTGGGCTGATCCAAGATGTGACTGACAATGTTTCAAGCCAATGTCTGAAGGTTCTTGAACCAAAGAAGCCACAAGCAGAAGTAGGCTGAACCAAAGCCATAGGGAGTATGTGTAGAATATATGTTCAGTAAGGATGACAGAAGTGCCACTACACGTCAAACCCAATAAAAGTGTATTCTGTATGTGCAAACTCGACTACATTTTCCACTGAAGTTACCAGACCCCTGCAAAATCCTACAAGACTTTCCGAATTGCCTATTGCTCGTTTTAAACAGTACCATGAGTTTTAATAGGTTTTTGAAGCAAGATATTTCCCTATGATACTTCAGTCTGTTTTTTAGGACCAGTCGACCACTTTTCCTACTTTGCAGGCGCTCTGGAAAGCTGCCTGCTGCGCATTCTATGCACAAATTCTCACCACAGTGAAATCTTAAAGCTCTCTTTTCGATGGCTTCAAAATCATTTAAATAAAAACATGCCTGAGAGAATGTTTGCAGGGGGTAGAGGGTGCTAAAATGATGAGAACCAGATTTAGAGCTTTAATCCCCTGTGCACTTTAAATTGTTCGCAGGTGGGCCTCGGCATGGAACACGTCAGAGAATGAATCTGTTCCCGTCCAGCTGACAGCCACAGCCCAAAAGAGGGGCCACGCGCGGCGCACTGAGGAGAAGCATGCGGCAGAACAGACTAGTATGAAGCATAAAACGTAAGCATGCGTATTAAGACTAGTTTTGGTTCTCAAAAGAAGAAGCTTACCTCATAAAAGGTGACGTCCTCGTGAAATTGAGTTTTCTTTATAAATAGGCACAGCTGGGAGGGTGGCATACATTCCTACACAGCTAGGTGCCCAAGGGCTGTGGTTATTTCGTGGCTGCTGCTGGGTTCTCTCTTCTATGATCATACTCCGAAGCAAGAACCTCACCAACTAAACATTTAAAAAAAAAAAACGGTTGCTCAGTGAGATGAATGCTCGTTGCTCAGTGAGATGAATGCTCGCTGCTTCTACATGCACACTCTACAGGTCACGAGTTCGAATGCCGACAAGGCCGCCTCACCTGTCGGAGGTGGGAACAGTGCGTCCTTGCTGCTAGGTCTGTTTTGCGTGTGCCACATTATGCATCACAGGACGCCTGCCCGGGGCCTGATCTCCAACCAGAATTACTATTCAAACTGTCCAGTCTCGGGGCATCTTTCACGGCATGTGCGCGCGTGCACCGCATACCTGAAGAGACGTCTGAGGAGCCCCCTGGCATTTGTCACTTCTGACAGTACACCGTGGACTTCAGCAGCAGATACAAGACACCATATGATCTCCCAGCTAGAAGGATCCCGGCGGGTAACGGGCTACTCGGCTACAGCTGCAGTATCCCCCCTCCGGGGAATGCGAAACTGCACTGCAGTCGCGCCTTTTCGCAGGGGATGGCTCACCATAAACTAATACGCAGTGTGACTGTGTATATGTTATAAAACATACGTTCTTCACGCGACCCTCTGAAGGCAGAGCAGAAAACAGATCTACTGACTGCATGATCAGTTTGCGTATTGTTGTCACTCCTAGAAAAACAAAGTAAAACAAAAACGTACCAGATGGGCGGGAGGCGGCCGCTGCTGTCCTCTTTAATTGGCATGGCACCGCGCGAGGGCGGAGCCAACGGGAAGCCGCGAGCAGCTCTTACGTACGCAAAACATCGCCCTGTTTACTCGGGGAGTTCCACGCTTTCACGCCACCCGAAAACGCAGTTCTCTGAAAGCAAAAATATTCGCGGCGGGCCACTCGTTTCGCAGTGCGGTGGCTGACGCTACACTGACACACTAGCAACGTCTTAAAAATAGAAAGGAAAAATCCTTCCCTCTTTGGTTCATGGAGTTTTTGGAAAGTTTTCAGTTCAACCTCTCCTATGACTGGCGCTTTCCATTTTACGGGGTATGAAGTCATCTGTTTTTCTTTTTTTTACATGGAGGAGGATTTTTAAAAAAACCCAGACAGAATAAGGCAAAGATCATTCCATCCTGTTTTAACGATACTGTGCCAGCGCGGGCGCTTATCTTGGTTGCTTCCAGTTCTAAAATAGAAGTCAGCGTGTCTGCTCGAAACAGCCTCGTCATGAGTTCACACAAGTAAACATCCCCGGGGCTAGGCTCCAGGAACAGGCCAAAGACACATGTGAACTCATTTTTTACGCCAAAGGTCGAAGTGAGCAGGAACTAATGGAGACCGCGCTCTACTACATTCATTTTACCGAAGAAAGAGTTATGCTAACTTCTACAACAATTTCCTTCATGCAAATTTCTTTTTAATGTACAGGTGTACATTTTACTATTTAGTACACATACAATGTGTGCTCTCCATCAGAACAGCCTTAATAACTGTCAGATGCATTTCTAGGCTGTAATATCCTTTCCACTCTCCCTGGGCCCCAGCAGTGTTTTAGAAACTTTGGTTATTTATTTTGCAGGCAGTGTTCTATCTCAAATTTGAATCCACGTTTTGCCTTCATACCACATTCAGAAATCCTAATATAGTGGGTTTATTCTGTTTTTTGTGCAGTAATACATGTCCTCACATTTTGCTTCAGTGCAGCTCCTACTCGATATTTCGCACTATTTAGAGCACTTCAGAGGAGTGTGCAAGTGCCACTTTGGAAACATTCCAACAAAACAGCTTGAATAACAGTCAGATGTATTTTATTATTTTAATAGCTCTTCCTAGCGCTCCAGTCTCCCACAGCAGAATTAACTTAGTAATTTTTATCATACAGTTTATGTGCTCCATCACAATTCTACTACTGTGTGTAGTAGCCAAAAACTCAAACAATCATGTGGATCTGTACTTCAGTTTATTGATGTATGGCGAGCTCACAATATAGGGTACAAAGGGCCCAGAAGCTGGTCTGCAACGGAAGCCCCTTTCAATAACTAACATCATACACCCCAATACAGAACACTACAGCATCCTATGAACTGAGGATGTGAACACGCTTCATCAGTTCAGAGCAAGAGAGACAAAGTAGAGTTGCCACATATCTCCATTTCCTCGAAGGAAATGATAATAATACAAACAACAACCCAAATAAGAAAACACAAAAAATGCTAATAAAAGTTATATCTAGTAAATGTGTATCAATAACATATACAGTATTATCAGCACATAATGTTCTGCAAAATATATATATTACAACTGATTGTACTACTGTTATACATATTTTGTAGAGAATTCTGCATGCTCAGTAGGGCCTAGGGAATTTGAGCAAGGTGCTTGGAGGTGCTCAGTTTTAGGCCTACAGAAGCTTGTTGAGAGTGTGCTGAGGGGCCACACTGACACAACGTACTACTGATGTACTGAGAAATATCTAAGCTGCAATCTGTTTAGACCAAGCTCCATCTCACTCTTGTTGGGTTTGGTGTTCTGAGACTAAAACAACGGTGTAAGTAAGTGACCAAGCCGCAAAAAAACATGGGTTCCTGAAGCATGGACTGACAAAGCTGAAATGTGTTTTGAGAACAGACTTCGCAGGAAGTTTTGCACTACTGGCCCAGAGTTACTGTAACAAGAACACAGCAATGGATTTCATTTTATTCTGTGCAGTTTGATATATTAAAAATATGGATGGCTTCTGACCTTCGAGTGCAGGCTTTCTTCTAATCAAGAGGGAAGTTTGTATATTTTACAAGGCGTATGCAGTAACCTCTGTTACCTGCACCACCTGCATTCTGGCAGCAAGCCGCGACCTGCAGTAGTTTGGATATATATATATATATATATATATATGCCACCAAATGATTACTCTCACAGCGCGCTCGCGACCGGTGGGGATCTCGTGGAAAGGAATCGAATTCCGCAAATATATTTACCACCAAAGAAGTTTAACTCGCACTCCAGGAGTTTAGTTTAAGGGCTTATTTAATCCATTGATTATTAGCCATCACCATATATTATATATATTACCTACTGGTGGTTGTCAGTAGGTAGTTATAGTTAGGACCATGTTTCCATAGGAAAAGCGTTTTTTGTTTTGCCAATAACTTTGGTGCAGCTTGACGAATTTTGACAACATTTTCAAAACTTTTGCTACAGTCAATTCAGCTGCTGTGTTGCAAGTTTCGGGGTGATACATCAAGCGGGGGTCGAGAAAATGGGGGTCCAAAAAAGTGTTTTCCCCATGTGTTTTTCCATAGGGATTTTGAACACGACTACAGTCCGAACCGCTGAACGGAATTACAACAACTTTGGCAGAAAGCTAGATGTTGCTCCAGAAAGTGTGCTTTTTGTGTGTAAATCCGTTCAGTAGTTTTAAAGATATTCAAGTTTAAAAAATATAGATATGTCGGGATGCGGATCCTTGCAGTGGACTCGCGGATCCACAGTCCCCGTGCTGAAATTTGATTGGCTGCCAACACTTCAACCAGGAAGTGTTGGCAGCCTTGTAAAAAATAAGAATTCTTTTTTTCAATTTTGCCACAAATTCGTGGGTGGACCAGTGGGTCAAAAATAGAAAAAAAGGACGCGCAGTCTACCACGTGTTTTTTTAGGAAGGCCCCAGGTGGGCCAAAACCAAAGGGCATGTAAACAACAAAGGAGGGGGTGCATTGGGCCCCAAATCTAGGGTTTATTAAAACCCTGGGGACCACCACATCCCCGGAGTGACACTTATAATTTATTTGGGGGGCTGATGACTCCCTGCAGCCCCATGGACCGCTACCTCCCCTGCGCTATTTCTAAAATTAGTGCGGGGGACTGCCACCTCCCCAGGGCAAATTGTTTTTCTAATCTGGAGGCCTCAGGGAACCCCCCCAGGGACCACCATCTCCCTGGGGCCAAAATCATATTTTTTTTTTTTTTTTTTAAATTGGATAGGGGCCGCGTGGCCCCCCCCTCCTGGGCCATTCTCATCCCGAGGACCACCACCTTCCTGGGGTAGGCCTAGATGGCCCTAGGGACTGCCACCCCCTAGGGTTGGCTCCTGCTATGTCCCAGGGTGACCATCCCCAGGAAATAGATGTTTGCTATGGCTTGACGGGAGTTTTACTGCTCCCGCCAAGCCATAGCAAACTGCTTGCATCCAGCCAGCGAGAGCATTAAAAATGCTCTTGCTTGCTGAAAGCGAGCACAATCGCTTTTACAGAAGAAAGCAATTGTGCTGTCATCAATGATGTTACCAGTGACGCCACTGACCATGTCATGAGTGATGTAATATGTGACGTTGGTTTTTCTATATATATATATGTATATATATATATATATATATATATATATACATATATATATATATATATATATATATATATATACACGGGTCCCTGTATCGCGTCTCTGGCAGACGCGAAAACATGACAGGTAAGTCCACTCTTCACAAAGCAATCCAGGGACACAGCGGGGAATTTCAAATGGGAACCCTTTATTCACAGAAAGTTCGTGGCTCGGCATGATGCATTTCGGCGTCTTCTGCCTTCCTCAGATGCCGCGCACCACCAGTCTGCACCTTCTCCCTCCTGCGTTCTATATACGGCACTCCCAATGGCGGGAGATCAGCTGATCCTGCTTGACTCTGAGCAGCTGCAATCAATGGTAAGATACAGCCCCCAGCATTCACTCCGTGAATAAAGGGTTCCCATTTGAAATTCCCCGCTGTGTCCCTGAATTGCTTTGTGAAGAGTGGTCTTACCTGTCATGTTTTCGCGTCTGCCAGAGACGCGATACAGGGACCCGTCCAGGCAAGAGTCCTGGGTGTTACTGGCACCGAACTGCTTCCGAATCAAGTGATTAATTACCCTGTGACCGCCACAAAAACGGGCCATGCCAGAGGCTGCTGTCAGGAGGCAGTCTGTGATTCCACGGGGGGGACGGCTCATTGTAGGTTTCTCCGCGGCCCGGTTTGCTCCGCAATTGTGGCTTTGGGCGTTGGGGACTCAAGGGAACGCTCAACACTTTTAATAACGGACTGCAGCTGCCACTACATGGCCCCTTTTGGCAACCGACACTATCAGCGCTCACTAGTAGCTTTATTAACCCTGCTTGTGGACTTACCAATGGAGTGAATGCTGGGGGCTGTAGTCTTACCATTGATTGCAGCTGCTCAGAGTCAAGCAGGATCAGCTGATCTCCCGCCATTGGGAGTGCCGTATATAGAACGCAGGAGGGAGAAGGTGCAGACTGGTGGTGCGCGGCATTTGAGGAAGGCAGAAGACGCCGAAATGCATCATGCCGAGCCACGAACTTTCTGTGAATAAAGGGTTCCCATTTGAAATTCCCCGCTGTGTCCCTGGATTGCTTTGTGAAGAGTGGTCTTACCTGTCATGTTTTCGCGTCTGCCAGAGATGCAATACAGGGACCCGTCCATGCAAGAGTCCTGGGTGTTACTGGCACCGAACTGCTTCCGAATCAAGTGATTGATTACCCTGTGACCGCCACAAAAACGGGCCATGCCAGAGGCTGCTGTCAGGAGGCAGTCTGTGATTCCACGGGGAGGACGGCTCATTGTAGCTTTCTCCGCGGCCCGGTTTGCTCCGCAATTGTGGCTTTGGGCGTTGGGGACTCAAGGGAACGCTCAACACTTTTAATAACGGACTGCAGCTGCCACTACATGGCCCCTTTTGGCAACCAGCACTATCAGCGCTCACTAGTAGCTTTATTAACCCTGCTTGTGGACTTACCAACGGAGTGAATGCTGGGGGCTGTAGTCTTACCATTGATTGCAGCTGCTCAGAGTCAAGCAGGATCAGCTGATCTCCCGCCATTGGGAGTGCCGTATATAGAACGCAGGAGGGAGAAGGTGCAGACTGGTGGTGCGCGGCATCTGAGGAAGGCAGAAGACGCCGAAATGCATCATGCCGAGCCACAAACTTTCTGTGAATAAAGGGTTCCCATTTGAAATTCCCCGCTGTGTCCCTGGATTGCTTTGTGAAGAGTGGTCTTACCTGTCATGTTTTCGCGTCTGCCAGAGACGCGATACAGGGACCCATCCATGCAAGAGTCCTGGGTGTTACTGGCACCGAACTGCTTCCGAATCAATTGATTGATTACCCTGTGACCGCCACAAAAACGGGCCATGCCAGAGGCTGCTGTCAGGAGGCAGTCTGTGATTCCACGGGGGGGACGGCTCATTGTAGCTTTCTCCGCGGCCCGGTTTGCTCCGCAATTGTGGCTTTGGGCGTTGGGGACTCAAGGGAACGCTCAACACTTTTAATAACGGACTGCAGCTGCCACTACATGGCCCCTTTTGGCAACCGGCACTATCAGCGCTCACTAGTAGCTTTATTAACCCTGCTTGTGGACTTACCAACGGAGTGAATGCTGGGGGCTGTAGTCTTACCATTGATTGCAGCTGCTCAGAGTCAAGCAGGATCAGCTGATCTCTCGCCATTGGGAGTGCCGTATATAGAACGAAGGAGGGAGAAGGTGCAGACTGGTGGTGCGCGGCATCTGAGGAAGGCAGAAGACGCCGAAATGCATCATGCCGAGCCACGAACTTTCTGTGAATAAAGGGTTCCCATTTGAAATTCCCCGCTGTGTCCCTGGATTGCTTTGTGAAGAGTGGTCTTACCTGTCATATATATATATATTCCACACGTAACAGGATACCAGGATAGTATATATACACACACATGCTATACAGGCAGTGGAAGAAAGAATGACCCAGGGCCAGGTGTGCTGCATTAACTATTCTTCATTCATGAGAAACCTTTGCAATGTATCTGATGTACCTGTTCTTCTACTGCTTGGGGAGATGGCCTCAACCCATGCATCCCTTTGCAATCTTGCTTCTCTCTAGTTTGTGCCACTCACATCCTGTCCAGGCCCAAAAAAGAAGAGATGTCCAATGTCCAGAGGTCAGCAAGGGTCCTGCCTGTAGTGTCCTAGTGCCCAACTCTTACACATGACGGGCAGGAAGACATTTCATGCAGCAACGCCAAAGCCTCGAGGAAAACTATCCATATTGTACAGTTGGTACTCCTATGACAGTGTTAGATACCCTCGCTCTGACATGTCCAATTAATGAACACAGCACGTGGCTTACTCAAAGCCCCCATCGAGGTGCTGAGATGTGGAGTGGGTTTCCAGAGGTGTTTATTGTAAGTTGTAAGGCGGTGATATGATTCAGCAAGATTTTGTTGATAACAAAAGATAGAATGAGACTACAGTGTAATCTATTGCGAAGGTTTATGGAGGAATCTGTCTCTCACCTACGTAATTAAAAAGGAGCTTAAAATGTGTTCACATGAGTAGGCTTCAAAGTCTATTTTTTTTCCAGGCAGCGGTTTTCTTCTTGATAAATCAGTCCAAAATTTTAATAGTTATTTATTTAAGTGCAGACTAAAATCAGTGAGTTTGCCTCTTTGCATGGCTGAAAAAGTCACGAAAGGCTGCAGTCTAATTAAAATTAGTGTTTTTTACACAGTGCTTTAGACAGCAAAATAAGCACTCAAAATAGTAGGTGTGAATATAATCACACTCAGGTTACCATCCTTGGAAGGACATGATTCTGAGTTTGTTTTGATGAAGCTTGAGACCCAAGTCTAAATCATTGAGCCATCTTGCAGCCAAGTGCCTTCTTTTCTTTTTAAACAAAATATCTCTCGGGTTTCTCTGTTCCATGCGTGAATAGATAATTCTGGCCAGGTTTTAAGTGTTTTTCGTGCTGTTTATACCACAATAAATTCAGCACTACTTCAGTCCTAAAATACAAAGAAAACACTTGGATTGCGTGATCTGCTCACACGTGGAATTGAGACCTGTGAGATATTGAGTGAGGCACCTGCAAAAGCTCACGGTAGGGCCTAGGCAATCTGATGAGGTGTTTGGAGGAGCTCAACTTTCTGCTTGCTGAAGCTTACTGGGAGCGTACTGAGGGCACTGGCCTCTCAATTGATTTATATTGTCCCATAATAAAGTCACACTACAAGTGCCAGAATACAAAGAAGGAACTTTCTACCAGATGAGTCACTCACATATGGATTAGGAAAACTTGAAAGCTGCAAAACAACCTGGTCTGAAAGGCTCATATCATGTCCTAATTCTATAATTGTATTCTCATCGTATTGACCCTTCTCTAATGCCTTCTACCCCCTCCTCTCTTGAAAGCCACCCCTTCTCCATCATCTGTTGGCATGAGTCTTAGAATGCTGGCAAGTATGTTGAAGGTTCGTGGGCAGGTGCTCTGTGAGGGATGGCGATGACTTGAATAAAACTTCTTCATCAACCACTGTAAGTGCAAGAACACTCTACTTGGGGAGGAGAAATGTATAGCTGTGCAGTGGATAGCAGTGGTCATTGCCCCACTGAAGAAGTTAGGCTGAACTTAGAGGCAATTTGTAAAGTATTTATAGAGCACTACAACATAAAAAAGTGAAACACAACATAAACAAAAATCCCAAACCAATTTAGAAAAATAGAGTTAACTTTAATAAATAAAATAACTGCACAAAGATAAAAATTCAATCAGTAGAATCGGAGTTATGAGTTTTAAATGTTAATGTAAAATAGCACCAAAAAGGAGTGAAGCACCTACTGCGGGTATCTGGTCATCCTGGACTGGGAAAAGTCACATGTTTAGACCGACCGCGATAGAGCATGGGCCAGATACAGGACCATGAGCAACTCGCTGGAAGTTGTACCTTTTGTTTGCAGAGCGGGAGATGCGATGCTGCGGCACGAAGTTCTACATCGTGCAGTGTCGGGTCTGTCTAGCCACCGATTAGGAGTTGTGTGAAGCTACGATTCGAGGCCCTTGTGGCGGTCTGAATCGTGTAGTGTCAAGACCCGATCAGAAGCTGTGAGGGGCTGCGATGCAAGGTCCTGCACTTGTCTGCACCACGCTGTGTCAGATCCAGTGAAACTGCTGATCAGGAGCTGTGAGGGCCTGCGATGTGTGGCCCTGTGTCTGTCTGTGACGTGCTGTGTCGGATCTGGTGAAACCTTCAGTTGAGCAGGGAGAAGTACACTCTGACTCAAGCAAGGTTCCAGGACCTGGAGGACAGCAAAGAAGCCAGCAGAGGGAGCCAGGTCAGGTCCAGTTGGGTCTGGCCAGCTGGGAAGCAAGAAAGGCCTCTGGAAGCTTGCTGTGTTCCTGTAGCTCAAACAAGAGGTCATCCAACTGACCCTTGGAGTCACTTCTTGGGAACCAGGGTTCAAGGCAAGCACAGCCACTCTTCCGTCTCCGCACAGCAGAGAATATTCCACAGGTTCAGGAGTGTTCTTATTAGAGGTTCTGAGAGTGCCTTTCTTATACCCAGTGCCAGCCTGTTGGTGGGGGTTGCCCCCTTTGCCTAACCTTCTCCCTTTCCTGGACGTGGCTGCAAACAGTCTAAGGTGTTATGTGGCAGGCAGGCCTACGTGTGAGCTGCATTTGTCAGTGGCAGGGCAGGTAGCCATAAAAATCAGTAAGAAAGTGGGCACAGACCTCATACTACTCTTTGAAGTACAGGAAGACCTGAGTACAACCCCCTACATCCCCCAACCATCCTGTTCAGGAGAGGAACACCCTACCTCACACCCACGGTCCTTTTGTCCCCATGTCAGGAAGGAATACATAACACACCACAAGAGAGCCACTCACAGTCATGTGACCCTGGACACTGGCAGAAAGGCACATTTGGTTTAATCAGAAAAATGCCAACTTTCTAAAAGTGTTTTTTTCAGCATAGTGACATAACATCCGGCTTTACCACTAAAGTGGATTTTAAATTACAACTCAAATGAGTGAAAAAACATTTCTCTATCTGTTACAAAACTTAAGTTATCACTTATTAAGTACAATAAGGTAACCTAGTGTGGGAGAGATAGTCTTGCTACAGTGGAAAACAACTTTAGCAGTTTTTCAATATTAGGGCATAGAAAACTTAAGTGCACATTGTTGGAAATGGCCCTTTTTACAGGGTTATCCCCAAACTTTTTTGCTTTTTCCTCCTAATTTTTCCTGACGTGTTTGTGTTGGTTTTAGGACTCTGGGCACTTTACCACTGCTAATCAGTGCTAAAGTGCATATGCTCTCCGTGTAAATTGTGTTATGGATTGGTGTTTCCATGATTGGCTATTTGATTTACTTGTTAGTCCCTAGTAAAGTGCACTGAGTGTGCCAGGGCCTGTAAATCAAATGCTACTAGTGGACCTGCAGCACTGATTGTGCCACCCACGTGAGTAGCCCTGAAAAGGTAACTCAGACCTGCCATTGCAGAGTCTGCGCGCAGTTTGTAACTGCCATGTTGACTTGGCCAGTGCACACACTTGCCAGTCTCTAACCTTCCCTTTTCTTACATGTCAGCCACCCCTAAGGTAGGCCCAAGGTACCCCTGTGGGCAGGGTGCAGTGTATGTGAAAGGTAGGACATGCCCTGGTGTGTGTGGCATGTCCTGATAGTGAATTACTGCCAATTTCGTTTTTCACTATTGCAAGGCTACCTGTTCCCCATAGGACAGAATGGGAAGTTTGTTTATAACATCTTATAAACATAACTGGCCCCGGGAACTAGGTAGGAAAATAAAGTTTAGTATGCCTGAACTCAGAATCTAAAGATGCATCTTTTAGTGAAGGTGATTTTTACATTCTGTGTTTGAAAATACCACTTTTAGAAAGTAGGTATTTTCTTGCTCAGTCATCCTGTGTGCCTCTGTTGGAATGTGGATTGCCTGTCTGGGTTTTGGATGACAGAAGGCTGGGGAGCAGGAGTGGCTCCAGATAGTCTAGGTGGGTCAGGAAAGGGCTGAATAGACCTGGGCTGCAACTGGGGAAGGGGGAGGAGATTTCCTTGCACCTCAAAGGGCCTGGTCTGCCTCTGACAATGCCGTCTCCACCTCCTGCCAGGAAGTCACACCAGAGAAGGCAGAACTGGTTCTGGCTGGGCACAGACACTCTCTGCCTAAAGGATCAAAGGATTTTGGGATATAAATATTGGGGCCCAGACCCCTGAACTTTAGAACTCTTTTGGACCAAGAAGACTGCCAAGAAGAAGAGCTGGAGAAGCTGTGAGGAGGAACTACCACTTTGCTGTGTGCTTTGCTGGGTTGGCCTGCAGTGGCTGCTTCTGTCTTGGGCAGTGAAAGGCCTGGACTGGACTTTCTGCAATCTACTTTTGTGAGTTTCTCCAAGGGCTTGAGGTAGAGCTTGCCCCCTGTTCAAGAAGTCTCAGGAACAGCAAAGACTTCAAGTTCTTCTGCCCTCAGCACTGGGGACTGTGTGTTTTGTGCTGCAACAGCAGAAAAGCAACCCGACGACGTCTACGATGCCGCTGCCGACTCCGTGTCCTGAAGGCACCGCAGAGGGCACCGCCGCAACGCGACCCTGGTCTCACCGACGACGGCTCCTGGTGCCGCCACCGAGCCGCTGCTCGCACCGTGACCTGTGGGCACCGCACTCCGTACTGCCTCGCTGCACGGCGACTCCTTGGCACCGCAGAGGGCACCGCCGCAATGCCGCACCACAACCCTGGTCTCACCGACGACGCCTGCTGATGCTGCCACCGAGCCGCTGCTCGCACCGCGACCTGTGGGCACCGCACTCTGCACCGCCTCGCTTCACGACGATGCCCTGGTATCCCCGACGCCACCGCTCCACGCCGAAATCTACGCCGCTGCTTGCACCGTGGTTCGAGGGCACCGCTCGTAAAGTTACACGACGCACCGCCCTCATCCTGCACCGCAGCCTTGGCCTACCGACGCCGGCGCCATCGACTCCAGTTTGTCAGCCGATGACAGCGCTTCAGCAACGACGACGACGCTGCTTGCACCGTGACCTGCCAGCACCGTGACGAGCACCGCCTTCATCTCGCACCGCGACCCTGGTCTCACCGAGGACGCCATCCGACACCGCCACCGAGCCGCTGCTCGCACCGCGACCTGAGGGCACCGTACGCCGCACCACTGCACTTCACACCGCAGCACACGACGCCTGCCGACGCCAGCGCTCCTGACTTCAACAGAGAGGAGATCGATCTGCAACGCGTGTGACTTCAAGGGCCCCGACGACTCCTGCACCGACCTCCGGAACCAACGCCTGCGGACGCCATGCTTTCGGAAGCTCAACGAGAGGTCGCCGACGCCCTGCATTTCTAAAAGGTACTGTTTGCGGGTCTTCCCGACACCGTAGCTGGCCCGCGACGCCGCGGTCAGCCAGAACTGTTTGGATTTGTTTGCTCACGACGCCGTGATAGCCCCGGACGGAGCTATCGACATCAAGGAGCTGTTTTTGAAGCATATTTTGATAACTGAAGATTTTTAAGTACTGTATTGTGGATTTTTATCGTTTTTGGTCTTGTCTTAAGTATATAAAAATATTGGATATTTTTCTAAACTGGTGTGGTGTCCTTTTGTAGTGCTTACACTGTATTACTGTTGGTTATGTGCAAATGCTTTACACACTGCCTCTAAGATAAGCCTGACTGCTCGTGCCAAGCTACCAAGGGGGTGAGCAGGGGTTATTTTAGGAGTGTAACTCCCTTTTCCTGACTAGAGTGGTGGTTTCTGCCTGGCTTTGGCGCACGCCTTAGCCTACCAAAAATCCCATTTCTAACATTGGTTGTCAGCAGTGAGGATAGGACTTGCGTTTGCACTTGACTTACAGTGATTGGTGTGCACGACTACCATATCGCAGACCATTACGTACCACATACTATTTTCTTTTGGTCTATTTTTGCCTTTCCATTGGTTTTGAACTTGAACTTTCTAGTACAACATGCCTGAATCAATTGCATCATCTGTTGCATTCTTGGAAGTGGCCTTTGAGGAGGAGAGGACAGAAACCTACAATGTTAAGGAGTTGAAGGCGATCTGCAAAAACCTCAAAATCCAAATCAGAGGCCTCACCAGAAAAGAGGAGCTACAAAAGGCGCTGAGGGCCTGGGTAGCAGCCAGACATGCTAGTGAGCTGTCTGGGGATCTTGGCATGGAGGCAGAGGAGCCTATTCCAAGGGTGGATGTATTCTTGGGAGGGGGGGCACCCTCTCAACCAGGCAGCAGCAGTTTGTCCCCAAAGGAGCTGGAGGACAGGCGGGAAGCATAGAGAGTTGCTGTAGAACTGGAGAAGCTTAAGTTAGCCATGGAAGAGAAAAGGATGATGTTAGACCATGAGTTTAAAATGAGAGAGCTGGACTGGGAATCCAGTAGGGCTAGGCCCAGCCCAGATGGTGGCAGCAAAAGTGTTAGGTCCAGTACTGAGGATGAGGTACACACACACACAGATTTGGGGCCCTGCTTCAAGGAGGGGGTTGACATACACCAGGGGGTTCAGGATTGTGAGGGTACTCCAGTGGTGCGCAGTGTCTCTGAGGTGGATTGGGGAACTGGCACAGGGGATCATTTTCCTGGTAGTGGGAGGGACACTCTACTGACTCTAGATGAGAGGTGCAGGGAGAGGGGTTCCCCCGTGATAGAAGCCCTAGTAAGTGAGTATGGAGACCAGCCAGAAGAGTATGGGTTAAGAGACAGCAACAGTCAGACACTGTCTCACCAGTCTTGTGAGAATGATGTGGGGTACTTGTCTGAGGCACTGGATGGATGGGTGAAGGGTAGTTTGGTTAACACATGTGTGGGGCTGTGTGATTCAATTGTTGGAGAGCATATTTTAAGTCCCTGTTTTCCAGAGCTATGCCAACACCCAGTGGATGGTGAGTTCTCTGACCCCAGGGAGCTTGCACTGGAGGCAGACCTTTTGATGGATTCCAGAGGGTCTGGAGAAGCATCTGCGGGTGACCCGGAAGGAAGCGGCTTAGGTATTTCCCAACTGAGGGTGGTGGGAAATGTTTGTGGTAGCCCAGATAGGTCCCGGTGTCGTGGGAAGGGTGTAGGGACTCACGTCCTGTCTCCGCGGAGAAGGAGTGGGAATGGGCTGCGGCCCAAGGTGCCCAAAACCCGGTCCCAGAGCCTGGGTGGTTCCAGGAGGGAACACCAGGTGGGGAGCCTAGGCTGTACTGGTAGGCCATCTGTTGAGGGGGACCTCCTAGTGGCAGGAGAACGTGGAGTGTCTGTAAACAGAGCTCCAGCGGTTCTGGTGTCTGGCGGTGCCGCTCGTAAGTGGAGGGTGCAGAAGTCCGGATGGAGGGATGAGAGGGGGATGCGTTCCCCAGTGGGAGGACCAGTGGGTCAGGGGCCAGCCAGAAGGGCTGAGCCTCCTAGGAGTGATCATGGTGACACCACTTCTGTCCTGGGGGATCTTCGCGCACTGTCAGATGGACAGGGGTCGGGAGATCTGTGCCAGGCAGACTGTCACACAACACATGAGTCATGTGTTACCCTCAGGGGGGGTATGCGTGCTCCCAAGGAAGTCCTGGTGCGCCGGGCAGGTGCTCAGCCGCAGGGTTTAGTCCCTGGGTTGGGAGACCAGGTTCAGGTCCTGCCTGACCTGGAGGGAAGGACGACTGTAAGCAGTGTCCTGACCGGTTTTTCTTCTAGGGGTACCACTCTGGGTGGGAGGGTACAGAACTCTGGAGGGTGCAGAGGGAGGGAGTCCTCGCCTCTGACCCCGGTTCAACCTGAGGGTTTAGATCCAAGGGTGGTGGATCAGTTGCAGGGTCAAGGCCCTGAACTGGTGGAAGAACTGGGTAGGAGGTTCGGTTCCAGCGTCCTGACAGTTTTTGGTTCTGGGGGTGCTTCTCCTGGGAGGAGAGTGCAGGACCCCAGAAGGAGAGGTGAGGGGAGGAGAGCCTCGCCCGAGACCTCTGGTCAGCCTGAGGGTACAGACCCTGGGTTGGAGGAACAGGTTCAGGGTGTCCCCCCTGACCTGGGGGAAGGGGCGACTGCTAACAGTGCCCCTACCAGTTTGTCTTCTCGGGGTGCTGCTCCAGGTGGGAGGGTACAGAGCCCCAGGGAGAAGGAGAGGGTGTGGGAGAGCCCACCCCAGTCTCCTCAATCAGGCGTTTGTTAAGCGCGACTACTCACCCGTAAGGGTCTCTAGGCGCTGGGGGTAGGGGGGGGTGCAGGTTCCAGTCCATCAAGGAGGGGGTCTGTCGAAGAGCCAGGTTTTGAGGTTTCTTGCGAAGATGGGAAGCGATGTTGTCTGTCGGAGGTGGAGCGGAAGGGTGTTCCAGGCTCTGGCCGCGAGGAAGGAGAAGGAACGGCCTCCCGATCTGGTCTTTCTGGTGCGGGGGACCACGGCGTAGGAGAGCTGGGCTGATCGTAGGGTCCTTTGGGGTGCGTGGAAATTGAGTCGGCTGTTCAGGTATGCTGGTCCGGTGTCGTGGAGGGCCTTGTGTGCGTGGGTGAGCATCTTGAAGGTGACTCTGGCCTCGATGGGGAGCCAGTGGAGTGTGCGCAGGTGCTGGGAGATGTGGCAGTGTCTTGGCAGGTTGAGGACCAGTCTTGCGGCGGCGTTCTGGATGTTCTGTAGCTTGCGGGTGAAGTTTTTGTTTATTCCGGCGTAGAGTGCGTTGCCGTAGTCGAGTCTGCTGGTGACCAGGGCATGAGTAACGGTCTTTCTGTGTTCGAGGGGGATCCATTTGAAGGTCTTACGTAGGAGGCGGAGGGTGTGGAAGCAGGAGGACGAGACGGAGTTGATCTGGCGGTCCATTTTGAGCTCGGAGTCCAGGATGATTCCCAGGTTGCGTGCATGGTCCGTGGGGGTGGGTGGATTTCCGAGGGTGGGGGGCCACCAGGTGTCGTTCCAGGCGTCGGGGTTTGGGCCCATGATGAGTACTTCTGTCTTGTTGGTGTTTAGTTGTAGGCAGCTGTTTTTCATCCATTTGGCGACGGCTTCCATGCCTTCTCTAAAGTTGTGTCTGGCGGTGTTGGGTTCGTTGGATAGGGAGAGGATGAGTTGGGTGTTGTCTGCGTATGACACGATGTTGAGTCCGTAGGTAGGATGGGGGTGAGTGGAGCCATGTAGACGTTGAAGAGCGTAGGGCTGAGGGAGGACCCCTGAGGGACTCCGCAGGTGGTTGGTGTAGGGTCCGAGAGGAAAGGGGGGAGTCTGACCCGCTGCGTTCTGCCAGAGAGGAAGGAGCGGATCCATTCGAGGGCCTTGTCCAGGATCCCTGCGTCGAGGAGTCTGCATATTAGGGTGCGGTGAGAGACTGTGTCGAACGCCGCTGAGAGGTCGAGGAGGATGAGGGCTACTGTTTCTCCTTTCCAGCCACAGGGTACAGACCCCGGGCTGGTGGGCCAGTGTCAGGCTGCCATACCTGACTTGGCAGGGGGGAGAGTGGAGAAAGGGTGTCAGGCACCTGGGGCTACCGCCCCGCACTCTCTGACGCCACAGTGGTTGGAGTGGCCTGAAAGGCATAAGGCCTGGCTCTCATCACTGACGATTGTCAGGGGCCACTGTGGCTGGCTGTCCCGGTGGACAGAGTTGCCCCTGGGAGGGGGACAGGAGTCACACCCCGGGGGTGGTTGGGCCACACCATTGTGTTGGCCATGTGGGTACTGACTGCCTGTTGGGACACATCTGTGAGCAAAGTAAGTTTAGGTGCTGCGCAGACGGGGTCCACAGGTGAGGAGAAGGGTTCCCCATGGGTCAGCTTAGTGGGCCCTGAGAGTATGGATAGAGGGATCCAACTAGGTTCAGGAAGGCGTAGAACGGGAAGGAAACCCTGCTGTTGCGGGCCAGGTTCCTTGTTCTATCGCCCCAAGCAGGGAAGCCCATCGAGGTATGGATTGGTCTACCCTGGCTTTAGGCTGGAAGGGGGTTGTGTTGGAAATGGCCCTTTTTGCAGGGTTATCCCCAAACTTTTTGCTTCTTCCTCCTACTTTTCCCTGACCTGTTTGTGTTGGTTTTAGGACTCTGGGCACTTTACCACTGCTAATCAGTGCTAAAGTGCATATGCTCTCCGTGTAAATTGTGTTATGGATTGGTGTTTCCATGATTGGATATTTGATTTACTTGTTAGTCCCTAGTAAAGTGCACTGAGTGTGCCAGGGCCTGTAAATCAAATGCTACTAGTGGGCCTGCAGCACTGATTGTGCCACCCATGTGAGTAGCCCTCAAAAGGTAACTCAGACCTGCCATTGCAGAGTCTGCACGCAGTTTGTAACTGGCATGTCGACTTGGCCAGTGCACACACTTGCCAGTCTCTTACCTTCCCTTTTCTTACATGTCAGCCACCCCTAAGGTAGGCCCAAGGTACCCCTGTGGGCAGGGTGCAGTGTATGTGAAAGGTAGGACATGCCCTGGTGCGTGTGGCATGTCCTGATAGTGAATTACTGCCAATTTCGTTTTTCACTATTGCAAGGCTACCTGTTCCCCATAGGACAGAATGGGAAGTTTGTTTATAACATCTTATAAACATAACTGGCCCCGGGAACTAGGTAGGAAAATAAAGTTTAGTATGCCTGAACTCAGAATCTAAAGATGCATCTTTTAGTGAAGGTGATTTTTACATTCTGTGTTTGAAAATACCACTTTTAGAAAGTAGGTATTTTCTTGCTCAGTCATCCTGTGTGCCTCTGTTGGAATGTGGATTGCCTGTCTGGGTTTTGGATGACAGAAGGCTGGGGAGCAGGAGTGGCTCCAGATAGTCTAGGTGGGTCAGGAAAGGGCTGAATAGACCAGGGCTGCAACTGGGGAAGGGGGAGGAGATTTCCTTGCACCTCAAAGGGCCTGGTCTGCCTCTGACAATGCCGTCTCCACCTCCTGCCAGGAAGTCACACCAGAGAAGGCAGAACTGGTTCTGGCTGGGCACACACACTCTCTGCCTAAAGGATCAAAGGATTTTGGGATATAAATATTGGGGCCCAGACCCCTGAACTTTAGAACTCTTTTGGACCAAGAAGACGGCCAAGAAGAAGAGCAGGAGAAGCTGTGAGGAGGAACTACCACTTTACTGTGTGCTTTGCTGGGTTGGCCTGCAGTGGCTGCTTCTGTCTTGGGCAGTGAAAGGCCTGGACTGGACTTTCTGCAATCTACTTTTGTGAGTTTCTCCAAGGGCTTGAGGTAGAGCTTGCCCCCTGTTCAAGAAGTCTCAGGAACAGCAAAGACTTCAAGTTCTTCTGCCCTCAGCACTGGGGACTGTGTGTTTTGTGCTGCAACAGAAGAAAAGCAACCCGACGACGTCTACGATGCCGCTGCCGACTCCGTGTCCTGAAGGCATCGCAGAGGGCACCGCCGCACCGCGACCCTGGTCTCACCAATGACGCCTGCTGGCGCCGCCACCGAGCCGCTGCTCGCACTGCGACCTGTGGGCACCGCACTCCACACCGCCTCGCTGCACGACGCCGCCTTGGCACCGCGACCCTGGTCTCACCGACGACGCCTGCTGACGCCGCCACCGAGCCGCTGCTCGCACCGCGACCTGTGGGCACCGCACTCCGCACCGCCTCGCTTCACGACGCCACCCTGGTATCCCCGACGATGCCGCTCCACGCCGAAATCTACGCCGCTGCTTGCACCGTGGTGCGAGGGCACCGCTCGTAAAGTTACACGACGCACCACCCTCATCCCGCACTGCAGCCTTGGCCTACCGACGCCGGCGCCATCGACTCCAGTTCGTCAGCCGACGACAGCGCTTCAGCAACGACGACGCCACTGCTTGCACCATGACCTGCCAGCACCGTGACGAGCACCGCCTTCATCTCGCACCGCGACCGTGGTCTCACCGACGACATCATCCGACGCCGCCACCGAGCCACCGCTCGCACCGCGACCTGAGGGCACCGTACGCCGCACCACTGCACTTCGCACCGCAGCACACGACGCCTGCCGACGCCAGCGCTCCTGACTTCAACAGAGAGGGCCCCGACGACTCCTGCACCGACCTCCGGAACCGACGCCTGCGGACGCCATGCTTTCGGAAGCTCAACGAGAGGTCGCTGACGCCCTGCATTTCTAAAAGTTACTGTTTGCGGGTCTTCCCGACACCGTAGCTGGCCCGCGACGCCGCGGTCAGCCAGAACTGTTTGGATTTGTTTGCTCACGACGCCGTGATTTCCCCAGACGGAGCTATCGAAATCAAGGAACTGTTTTTAAAGCATATTTGATAACTGAAGATTTTTAAGTACTGTATTGTGGATTTTTATCGTTTTTGGTCTTGTCTTAAGTATATAAAAATATTGGATATTTTTCTAAACTGGTGTGGTGTCCTTTTGTAGTGCTTACACTGTATTACTGTTGGTTATGTGCAAATGCTTTACACACTGCCTCTAAGATAAGCCTGACTGCTCATGCCAAGCTACCAAGGGGGTGAGCAGGGGTTATTTTAGGAGTGTAACTCTCTTATCCTGACTAGAGTGGTGGTTTCTGCCTGGCTTTGGCGCATGCCCTAGCCTACCAAAAATCCCATTTCTAACACACATACTTTTAAATACCATGCCCTCTGCCTTATGAACACATAGGGCCTTACCTTAGGAGTGACTTAAAATTATTAAGAAGGAAGGTTTAGGGCTGGAAAAGGTTTATTTTGCCAGGTTGAAATGCAGGCCAGAGACATGTTTTACAGCGCTACTTCATTGGGTGGCACATGAGTGCTACAGCCTACCTATCATTTAATTTACAGGCGCTGGTTACATGGAGTACCATTTACTAGGGACCTATAATTAAATTAAATGTGGCAATTAGATGTATACCAGTTTATACCAAGTTTAAGGGAGATAGCACAAGCACTTTACAATCCTGTAGTATCCTTTCCAAAAGTACTATCAAGATTCCCCACTATGCTGCTTCTCTACGTACACAGAATTTTTCTTTCTATTTCTTCTTATATTGCCACAGTACAGTTGAACTCCTAAATCTTACATTATGGCTGCGGCTGGCATGTCCCAGCCTCATCATTTCTGAATTACTCCGATGAACCCACCATACTGTGAAAGCAGAGGTTGCAGCTCTTTGAGTCATACATCATCGTGACTGGAAATGAAAAGTTTTTGCCAATACGTAAACAGCATGTTTTATTGCAGAACTTGAGCATTGAAGGAAGAAAAATCTATGAGAACCTGCAAAATCAACATACAGGTGGATGAGGGAGAATATGCTCAGCTAGGTGTATACCAAATCACATTTAGGAAAGTAGAGGAACAATTTGGGGAGAAAATTAATTTGGCCCTACAGAGACACAAATTATTTGGGAGAGCCCATGTAAAAATTAAAAGGCAGCTACATACATTGCAGTGCTCAAATGACTCCCTGGCACGTGACTTTGGACTTTTGCGTGATTTTCTAATCCGTGATCAATTAGTGTGATGTACAAAGAATATACGCATTGAGGAAAACCTTTTATCTGACAATCTCGACTTAAAAGGAGCAATAGACATTGTCAAAGCGAGAGAACACACAGCAGATTGTGTAAAACAGATAAAGCTATCTAATGAAACAGTGAAAGTGGTCCATGAAGTAAAAAGGAACAAATTCCCATACAACAATAAGGGAAATGCAACAATCAAGACAACTGCCTACCCAAGGAATGCAACTTGCTTCAAATGTGAAAAGAAAGGCCACTTTACAAGAGTGTGCAGAGAAAGTTGAAGCATTAACACCAGTTTAGTGGAACCATTCGAAGAAGAAGAAAAGAAACTTGCTTTCCAAATAGTTCAAAACAATGACAATTAAATCATCCGTGTTTTGACATTGTGTTGGATGACCAAAATGCAACTGTGTTTACCGATTCATGTTCCCCCATTGCTTTATTAGGCAGTCATACTTTTTCTTGTTTATTCAGGAAGGAAACGTATGATCTAGAACACATAGCACCAACCCAGGGGACTACAACGGAAACCCATAAATGGAGGCAATCATTAAAAGTGGAAAACTCACTACAATCTTAATACAATTTTCACTACAGGTCTACAATTTGGCGAAATATATGCAGCTAAGAAAGGATCAAATTTGTTGGTATTAGGCTCAATCCCAATCAGGTTGATCCAGTCCTTCTAGCTGATAGTGGTGGGCGAGCTAACAGATTAACCAAGAGCTGAGCCAGGGGTCATCTCTGGGTCTAATAGCCCCAGCTCAAGCCGGGCCTTGAAAATCTTTTGCATCTAAATCATGCAATAAAAATCATGTTCAATTATGGTAAGGGTGTCTTCAAAATTCAAAAAAGTGTGAAATACACAGATGCAGTTCTTAAGTACGTTAGATTATTTGAGAAATATTTGTTATAAGTGAGAGTTTTTAAACATGAACTGAGAAACATTCCTACTCTCGCCATGCTGAAAATTTTATTAGTGAACGAAGAGGCAAGTCTGGGGTCATGTGTACCTGTATGTGGCCTTGATTTTCCAGTTTTGCACTGTGCAATTCAGCCACTAGATGAGTATCTCTTTCTGACATCAAAGGTTAACGGTTTGTCCTTCATTCTTGAAGTATGAGATTACAGCGTGGCTGACAGGCAGAATCCACATTTTATTTTTGCTAGTTTTACATAGCACCAACTTTGCTAAAGACATAAAAGTGCTTTCAACAGACACAGACTACATTTAATATTTCAGCACATCATGGACATATGCCGGGATACATGACTTCCCACATTACACGGTTAGCAGCTGTAACCACTAGACCCCATCGCCTCCTGTGAAAGCTTGACTTGTTAAGGGCTCGAGGTTCAAAGAAGACCTTGAGCTGAGCCAGAGCCAGTCACCTGGCTCGAGCTTTCTGTGGCTTGCCCACCTCTACTAGATGACAAATGCTTTTGTGGTGAGGAAGTATGTAAAGTATACCCTGATGTATTTACAGACCAACTTGGATTATTAACTGTTTATCAGCACTGCATCATACTAAAGTCTTACGCTAAACCGGTCTCACACAAAGTCGCTCCGTCCCATACCTTATGCATCTGTCTTTTAAGGCTGAGTTAGACAAGCTATCACAGGAAGGTGTAATTAAACCTACAGAATGTTCAGAGTGGTTAGCCCCAGTTATTTTAGCAAATAAACTTACTGACATCAGAGTATGCGTTAACCTAAGGGACCCGAACAATCACATATGGGTGGAAAGACATCCATTAACTAGAATACAAAATATGCTGAGCATAGTCAAGGATGTCTGTATGCCTGGTTCTTTAGTATCCTCAACTTATCCTCAGCATATTATCAAGAAAGTAACATCTTGATTAACAACCTCTCACATCTTTTATAACTCCACTTGGAACTTACAGTTATATTAGAATGCCCTTTGTGCTTGCATCAGCTGTTGCTTTTTTCAATAGCTCATGCAGCACATTTTGAAAAGGGTACCAAATGTCCTCTGCATTCAGGACTATATCTCTCAACCTCATATCCAAGGAAGCCCACAATCAATCTCTCAGGTTAGTTTTGAAAAAACAAAAAGATTCAGGTCTCACAATAAAAAGAAGCAAATGTTGCATTAGGGTAGGGTCAGTTGACAACCTGTGTCATACAATATACCAAGACTGGATCAACTCCAAGTTAGATTTAGTCGAGGCTGTGGTGAAAGCACCACCACCATCCAACAAGGAAGGACTCAACTCCTTCTTAGGTCTAGCTAAATTGTACTTAAGATTCCTGTAAAACTACTCTGACTTGGAACCAATGACAGCAACTCCTAGAAGGCTTTACATTTTAATTGGTCTCAAGACTGTCAGTCTTCCTTTGATGATATAAAAAAGGCATGACCAAAACTCCATTGTTAGATAACTTTGTTGCTTTAAAGAAAATCATCTTGACTATAAATGCCAGTGCCAAAGTGCTAGATGCCACTATAACTCTAATGGTGTATGTTAAGAAACAAACAGTAGTCTTTCCTTCAAAGTCCTCAAGGGGGCATATTCCAACTATTCTGTTGTCAAGAGAGAGGACTTGCTTGTTTCTAGGCAGTCAGATATTTCAAATTCTTCCTTTAGGGTGTGCTTTTTTTGATCAGATGGACCATAAAATTCTAATGTATTTTTTCCCAAGGGTTTGGAGGGTACCACTCCCAAAATATCCCAAGGTCTAGGAGGCTTTAATTTAAAACTAGAATACGTAACAGGAGCTAAAAATGCTGCAGCTGATTGCTTATCTCAAATTCCTCTAAATTATGAGTGTGTAGAAGAGAGCGTGCCTGAGGATAGTGTTAACTGTAAATTTGTCTGGACTGAGAGATGAATTGAAGAGTGCATGAAAGATGATCCTGAAGTTAAAGAACTTCATAAACAGATACTTTGGGTTGGCTTACAATGTGTAGAGATCGTCATTGAAGCATAACTGGGTACTGGGAAGTCAGAAACAAGCTTATCATTGTTGGAGGGAAGATTTGCAGAGGCAGCAAGCTAACTCTACCATCTAAACTGAGACAAAAGGTAATCCACACAAGGGATACCTGGGTAGAAGCATGACTAAGGGCCTGATTTATATTTCATCGGACAGGTAACTCTGTCACAACAGTGATGGATATCCCATCCACTAAAATATAAATCCTATAGGATATAATTGAATTTACATTTCAATGGTTGGGATTTCTGCCACAGTTGTGTTGAAGTATCCCGTCCGCTGAAATATCAACCAGGCCCTAAGTCTTAGATCAGATCATGTCATTGGTGGCCAGGCCTAGACTCTCCCATAGAGAGTAAAGTTAGTTCATGTTACAGTTGTGTTGCCAGTGATAATGCAAAGATTGTTAGAAAGTCCCCCTTTCACCTTTTAAACTACCAAATGAACAGGGTGCTCAAGTAGCCTTAGACATTATTGGGCCTACAGACAGGAAGGGTTTTCAAGAAACCAGCTAATTATCACTCCCACTGGATCCGTTTGAAATGTATCTACAATGCCACCACCAATGTGATTATTGACTTTCTGCTCAAGGTGTTTTATAGTGAAGGCATTGCAAAGATTCTTTTTACTGATAATGGATAGAGCGTAGTTCACTACTGACCTTGGAAGAGATATCTTGAATGAGATGTTGGGTGGTCATCGTAAAACAGCATTGTACTGTCCCCAGACGAATGAGAGGGTAGAGACAATGAACCATATGGTAAAAGAGTGCATAGAGAGCATGTGTGAGTGGTGCGCCAGTCGAGAGAGTGCTACAAGAGATGATATGAGCCTAGTGAACCATGTCCGATAGCATTACTGGGGTCTCCCCATTCTTCTTTCGGATGTGAAGAGATGGTCACACCAAAATGATTCCTGTATAGTGGATTGGCAGAGGCTATCTTCAGGTTAGCAGGAATGAGGTCATGGAAAAGATCAAAAGAAATCAATTACATTACAAAAGGAGATATGATCGCATACCACATACTTGGAGTCAAGGATCCACAATTTGAGCCTGGCGATTGGGTACTAGTGAAGAATCCCAGGCCTCAGAAGGGAAATATCAGTACTTTCTCCAAGCTCCACAAAGTCCATAGAGTGGGTCCTAACGCAGTTACCCTAGAGAATGGCCAGACATGGAGTGCTGACAGAGCAGTCAGATGCATTCCAAGGAAACATGTAGACTGTGCTGACTCTTCTCTGTCAACCAAATGTGGCAAGAAAGTATGGAGGGACTAAGAAATGGTCTCTTCGTTCAAATCTTAAGGTACCTGTGTGGCACCAAGACTTTGTCATGGATACAACTAGACCTTGATTCTTCCTTTTTCTTATTTATGCTTTTGTTAGAGGATAAAGATTTGTTATGTTCTAGTTTTATAACTGTATACTTACAATACCTACCCCTTTCCCTTTTCCCATGGGTACTCCCACTCAGGAGCGCCCCGTGCTGGTAAGAGCGGAGGGTCGATGGGGCGAGGTGAGGAGGGAGTCGACAGACGATGACGAGGGAAAATTAAAGAAAAAAGAAAAAAAACACTTACCTTGGGCTCGCCGCACCGTGGGTCGGCGGTGCGGCAAGTGCAAGGTGTTTTATTTTTTTTTAATTTAATTTTCCCGCGTTGTCGTCTGTCGACTCCCTCCCCGCACCACTGCTCTTGCATGCACGGGCCGCTCCTGCTCCCACTTCTCCCATCTCTTCTCTTGCCTGTTGGTATGAGCCATAGAATCTTGGCACAGACTGCTGGAGGTTCATGGGCAGTTGCTCAGGGAGATGGTGATGACTGGAATAAAGCTTCCACATCAACCACAGGAAGTGTAGGATCTCTTTAACAGATTATTAAACTAATACTTCCCATTAGGCGAGTGAGACTTTCTTACATCATAGTTGTTGTATAAAAACTCTAACTCTAAAAAAGCTTTAAGTAAAAATAAGCAACCACTAACCAGTGGTGTAGCAAGGGTGCAGCTAACGGTCCAGATGTAAGAAAGGATACTGTACCCCTGTACGGAAGTAAAATCTAGCCCTAATTGAGGTGTTGTGGGTCCCTCACACTCCTGGTCCTGGCGGCACTGCACCTGCTGCACTACCGATGGTTACACCCACGCCACAAACCTACAATCACGTTAAATACACTTTGCTAAGAGAAAGTCTTTCTTGCCTGTTACTGTACTTTGAATTGATACATTATTGAACTGCGCAGATTGTTACTGTTGCCTTTGCAGGGTATTTTGCTGAGTTTTTCGGGTTACGTTTACATGCCGCCATTACCTCACTCGCTCCATTTAATTATCCATCGATTTGCAGATAGTGTAATGCTTTATCAGCTGCCAGGAAAAGACCCTACTGTCTACAAACAGCGGTTGTCGTGACAACTCCTCGCTTTTAGTCTCGCAAAGAATACGCTTACTTTTTTGTCTTTGTTAAAAGTGTATAATTGTCTGCAGATGCTAACATACCGAGGAGTGTAGAATAGGTGGGGGCAAGTACAGGGAGGGCAGCACCCCAACGGAAACATGGAAGAGGAGAAGAGATGCTCTAGCCGGTGTTGCAATGCATGTCAAGAAGATTAAGAGGCAGGCTTTTACTGGCTGAGTCAGGCTGCTCAGATCAAGAGGGCCTCGGGCGTTCAATTGCCAGTGAAAGCTGTCCTTGCTGTTAACAAGCTATACACTGAACCCTCCAGGAGCACTCCAAGCCGTGAGGATAAAAGCCACAGGGCCGCATAAGAACATAATCTTTTAATATTATCTTTTGAGAATCTGATAAATTCGGAACAGTTAAATGAACGTGCGCACCTAGTGAATATCACCAACTAACATGTTCAGAGTTAAGGAACGTGGAGTGGCGGTTCCTCCGCTAAGGCGGAGGAGCATTGCCCCACTGCCCAAAAAGGAAAAATAAAATGACAATAACGTATCGTTATTGTCATTTTATTGTTCCTATTTCATGCAGCCTGTGTGCAGTGTGGGGCGGGGCTGGCCAGGGGAGGAGTGGTTTGCACTCCCAAATGGCACATGAACTGTTTGGCCGCAGGGCCGGACAGGCCATAGCGGGCACCGGGCGTTTCCCCGGTAGGCCGCTAGGGTGGGGGCCGTTTTGGGCCCCTGGGGGGCCGTTTTTGTTACCGGGGGTCGGCAATATCGGCCCCCTGTAACAAAATCGGCCGAAACCGGCCCTCGCAAACTGCTCGGCTGCACTCCCCCCTCACCCCAGGGGGGGCCGGCTGAGCAGTTTGCCAGGGCCGGTTTCTGTTCCCAGTCCGGCCCTGTTTGGCCGGCCCTCTTGGCCCGACCAAACAGTTCATGCGCACTTTGCATGTTCCTACCAGGCTGCATTACACAGCCTGGTCAGGAACATGCACAGGCTACCCGTTCGAGTGGCGCTCAGACCAATCACAACGCTGCACTGAAGCATTGTGATTGCCTCAGGGGAGCCTGTGAGCCGGGTGCTTCCTGCTGCCAGCCGGACTGCAGAGGAAGAAGGAAGATGACGCAGGGAAGGCGGCAGCCAGCTGGCCGGCCGGCTGTTCTAAGGTAAGTTTTTTAAAATGTATTAATTAACACCCCGTCCCCCACCTCACCCCCCGTCCGGTAGCAGCCGCTACTGAGAACGTGTGCATAGTTGCCAACAGGTGAAAAAAATTTCCAGGGACAATTTGCAGCACAGCTATCAATTACTTACTTGAAAATTTATCACACCCACTGCTCCAAAGCTCCGCCCACTCCACTCAACCGACATAATTAGCATAATGTAACGTTCACTTTTGGCTCTTGTAATAACAGAATTAAGAAAAGTAAAGAAAGATGTTGATAACATTTCAAAACAAATACAGGAGTGCCATCTGCTGGATTCCTGATGAAAATAATCCACCAGAGGTTTTGGATACACACGGGACAGATAATTCACGTTTTATTTTAATGTATTAAAGTGAGCAATCTGCAGATCGTGCATAGCAAGTGATTGTCCAATTATGTGCCAACGCAGGCATGCCGGGAATGTCCCGGGATAGTGAATTACCCGAGACAGTTTCCAACTTGCCGGGACAGTTGGCAGCTATGAGTGTGCACCGTCGCTATCTACACTGACTTGCTTTTATGTAGCTCGGCATGCTGAACGCTACATTCCGGAGACATGTTACCTATTATACCAACTTTATTGGTACCTAATTTACTAGCAGAGTAGCATCAGTGGTCCTTACCAGGAAATCTAAAGTTCATTGCACATTTCCTCGGTGGGCCTTCAACTAGAGGTGGGCAGCCCACAAATTAACAGAAAGAGAGAGCCAACCGAGCCAAGGAGCAGGCTTGACTCCAAAAGCCCATGCACGAGCCAAGCCATAACAATATTTGGCATGCAAATCATGCAACAAACATTATGCAAAATATGCTACAGTTGCTTCAAAATTAAAAAACACATATTTAACATGTGCAAGCCTTTCAATTTAGTACAGCAGATTATATCACTACATTCAGAGGCATCTATTAAAACTGATGGTTTTTAAACATGAATTTAGAAAAAAACATTCCTGCCAGCCCGCCCTGATGACAATGCTGCTAATCAACAAAGAGACAAGTCAGCTGTCATGTGTACCCTATATGCAGGGCTGCTGGAATTATGTGGCAGTAGATGACCAAATTATGCAGCAGCGTTGACTAAATTATGCATCAAGGAAAAGCAAATTAATGAGTGTAAAGCAGCACAATTTGTGGTGGAATTACTTATTTTGATATTCTTACACAGGTTAGCACTGTCTGGGCAAAGGTTTCACCTAATTAGTACCAGTAAAAACCAAAGATTATACAGAAGATGATCAATTATGTGGCAAATGCAGCAAATCCATAGCTATGCCGAAAACGCTGCTGCTGCAAAATTGCATGATTCCAGTGGCCTTTCGTATATGTGGTCTAGATTCTTAATATAGATGGAAAAGCATTATATATAGCCTGTTAAATCAAAACGAGGGTTTTTTTTACAGGGCACATCCTGAACTCATGCAGTTGAAGGTGATATCATATCTAATAATGAAGAAAAAGGAGGCTTGGTGAAATAAAACGTTTGCCTAGGATCACACAGTTTAGTCAAGCAGGGTGGCCAGGGTTGATACCAGATTTTCTGGATTCACATTGTACAATTCAGCTACTATCTCTTTCTCTTGCCTGCTTTACATCAAAGGTCACTTCTTTGTTGTTGGTTCTTGGTGCATTAGGTTAGAGAGTGGTGACAGGCAGCAGCCACATAAAAGATCGTCTCGTTTTGGGCTTGAGGGTCCAACAGGACATCAATCTGAGCCAGAGACAAGAAGCTGGCTCGCGCTTCCCTGGAGGTTTCAGTGGCTCGCCCACCTCTAACTCACGGAGCCATTCTGTTAACATAACTTAAATTCACCAATTTTAATACGTAAAAAGTGACACCAAACTCGGAAACGTGAATCTTTGGCCAGAATCACAAACAAAGCGCAAGATGGCATTTAGATTTTTCCTTGTTTGAACGCACATTTATGCTTTACAGCAGTGTTTCCCAAACTTTTGACTCCTGAAGACCCCCAGTAAGTTACTACTGGAAGCCGGGGACCCCCAAGCAATTTGTACTATTTAAATTTCAAACATTAAAACAGTAATTTGTGAAAAATACACAAACAAGTGCACACCAAACAAATACTCTAATAGCTAAAGATTTTATTATTTTATATTGAAAAATATTGCAAAAATCAAAAGATTTTAATGGGAAGGTTGGTGCTGCACCTCGGCGACTAACTTTTCAATGTTTGCTTTTATTTTGCGTTACGAGGCTCCTGCTCCTGCCAGGGCCGTACTGGAACCCCAAAGCAGCCCTGGCAAATGTTGCCAGACCAGTCCCTGTACGGTGCGCACCAAGTGCAGCGAGTGAGCCTGACCACTACAAAGGGAGCTTTAGGGGGCTCTCCCCCCCAAGAAAATTAAGGGAAAATGGTGCATTCCACATACATTTGTCATTAAATATTTGAATTGTATTATCTTTTAAAGCATAGTAAATGATGACCTTGCTGTGTACCAGGATACAATGATCTTTGTTGGGGCTGTTCAATGATTCCCTCACTATCACCCTCTAACAGTGCCTCTTATCTCTCCATAGCCCCTGTCACATGTGTTGCATTTGTTTTATAGCATCTCTCATACCAGTGTAGGGCAGAGACAATGAATCATACATGTGTAAATCGGTGTATAGATAATGTTACATAAGGCAAAGGGGACTTCAAGGTGTAGGATTCACATGTCATCTATACTGGCAGGCATTTTTTAAGAGTTCTTGGTCTGAAGAAGCACAAACTCAGGATTCAGAGCATAACATGGTGGTTGGCAATGATGTTAATAATAAGAATTTATTTCTACCCAAATAAACCTTTATTAGCATCATCAGGATAATGAAAGACTGAGAGAAAACATAACTTACTAACTTGCACCATGCAGTTTGAATGCAGCTCTTTGATGGCAGTTCATAGCTCACTGTGCTAGTTTACAATTGTAACTTATGAACTGCACAGTAACAACAGAAGCTCTGTGACAAAAGCAGTAACCCACTGAGCAATGCACATAAAATATTGTTTTTTTTAATGCATGGTACACATTCTTTGCAGCAGGCATATTAAACCTCTGTGCTTCCTTAGAGGAGTCAAAGCTGTCACTAGACAAAACTCCCATCTCTATCCAGCAGGTACATTAATCACCAGAGTTATCTTGACACTTTTAATGTTGCTTTGAAAACTGCTGATTATGCAAGGAACTTTGCAGTGCTTTTAAAACTGCTGCCTGCGGACCCCCTGTGAATGTGTCATGGACCCCTAGGGGTCCACGGACCCCAGTTTGGGAACCACTGCTTTACAGTATTTCAAAAAGGGTGCGCTTGAAAAGCTATGCCACTCGCAGAGCTCTCGGAAAAGGTTTTGTGATGGGCGCTAGTATTAGGTAAATAAGGAATTCCACACAGGGTGCAATTGCTCACTATCAAGCGCTAGCACCTTTGTACAACCGCACATTTGTTTGTACCTGGAAAAAATATTTTCCTTCCGTTGAAAATCCTTCCACAAGCCCTTACAAAGTTGGAGGGTGCTCCATTGCACTTCTCATCAGGTGCAGTTCCTGGATTTACTTCATCCCTTGACTTGAGTAAAACATCCACATTTTAAAGAGGGGCTGAGTGGGAGGGAGTTTGTGGAAGCTCACAAACTTTGAAGGTATATACCATAAAACTTCCACTCTTTACCATTAGTGTGGCATTTACTGTTTCAAATAAATACATGAGCAAGGGCTGATATTCTGTGGCAGTAAAGGAGTTTACGAGTACAAGATAAGTTGCCTTTGCATTTCAACATCTAGCCATTTGCCCTCACAAGGTAGACTTACATGGGCAAATTATTTTTTAATTCTGTTATTTTGTTCTCAAGAACATTAATAAACAAAGGAGTTTCTTTTAACAAAGCAAACACAACAAGATGATGGACGGAGTGCTGAAACATTTCAACCACTCACCCCCAGTCAAGAGATCTGGGTTTAATCCATCGTTATTTTGCTCAATGTGCCACCCCTGTTTGGACCCAGCCATATGCAAATCGGTCTTGACCCTGCTCCTCATGAGAACAGTCCAGCCTGAACTGCCAGACCAGGTCCTCTCTGGACTGAAATCAAGCACCCTGGGATTGGTTTCAGGGTATCACCACTCATCAGCCAGGCTAACTTGAATTCAGTGGCACAGCGAGCAAGGGACCAACATCTAGGCATACCCTTGGCCACTTAGAACAAACAGAACAAGAGGATGGACGGAGTGCTGAAACGTTATAACCACTCACCCCCAGTCAAGAGATCTGGGTTTAATCCATTGTTTTTTTGCTCACTATGCCACCCCAGTTTGGACCCAACCATATGCAAATTGGTCTTGACCCTGCTCCTCATGAGAACAGTCCAGCCTGAACTGCCAGGCCAGGTCCTCTCTGGACTGAAATCAAGCATCCTGGGACAGGTTTCAGGGTATCACCCCTCATCATCCAGGCTAGCTTGAATTCAGTAGCACAGCGAGCAAGGGACCCACGTCTTGGCATATCCTTGGCCACTTAAAGCGAACATAGCAAACACAACAAAATGAAGGACGGAGTGCTGAAACTTTTCAACTATTCACCCTCAGTCAAGAGATTTGGGTTTAATCGATCGTTTGTTTGCTGACCACTTTGGACCCAGCCAAATGCAAATCAGTCTTGACCCTGATCCTCATGGGAGCAGTCCAGCCCCAACTGCCAGGCCAGGTTCTCCCTGGACCGGAAACAAGCATCCTGGGACCGGTTTCAGGGAATCACCCCTCATCAGCCATGCTAGCTAGAATCCAGTGGCACAGCGAGCAAGGGACCCACGTCTGGGCATACCCTTGGCCACTTAGAGCGAACATAGCAAACACAACAAGATAATAGATGGAGTGCTGAAACTTTTCAACCACTCACCCCAGTCAAGAGATCTGGGTTTAATCCATTGTTTTTTTGTTCACTATGCCACCCCAGTGTGGACCAAGCCATATGCACATCAGTCTTGACTCTGCTCCGCAAGGGAACAGTCCAGCCCGAACTGCCAGGCCAGGTCTTCTCTGGGATGGAAACAAGCATGCTGGGACCGGTTTTAGGGAATTACCCCTCATCAGCCAGACTAACTTGAATCCAGTGGCACAGCGAGCAAGGGACCCACTTCTGGGCATTCTCTTGGCCACTTATAGCGTACATAGCAAACACAACAAGATGATGGATGGAGTGCTCCAACTTTTCAACCACTCACCCCAGTTAAGAGATCTGGGTTTATTCCATTGTTCTTTTACTCACTATGCCACCCCAGTTTTGACCCAGTCATATGTACATCAATCTTGACCCTGCTCCTCAGGGGTATAGTCAAGACTGAACTGTCAGGCCTGGTCCCCCCTGGACTCAAACCAAAGGTTACAGGGACGTTATAGTTAGGCTCAGATTTCACTCATACAAAACCAGTGAAATTCAGCACTTATAGTTAACTGAGCTAACTATATCTTACGCCCCCACAATGCACTGCTTATGACATCACATTTTACATCACTCATGACATGGTCAGTGACATAACACATGGCATCTCAAATGACATCACTGATGACATCAGTGAGTGTATGTATTTCGTAAACGTTTCTGAGACACAAAGATATATACTAAGCTATTGGATAAGTTAATTTACTATTCTTTCTGTACTACTAATAAGTGATGTAATTTCTAATATATGTGAGCTGAGTGGTTGTGTGACTGTCTGTATCCAAGTGTGAGTGGGTGTGTCAGTGGCTGTATGAGTGTGTGAGTAAGTGAGTGAGATAGTGGCTGTATGGGTGAATAAGTGGGTGTGTGAGTAGCTGTATGGGTGAATATGTAGGTGTGTGACTAGTTATATGGGTGAGTGAGTGGCTGTGTGAGTGGCTGTATTGGTGAGTGAGTGGGTTTGTGAGTCGCTGTATCAGTGTGTGAGTAGCTGTATGGGTGGATGAGTGGCTGTGTGTGTGGCTATATGGGTGACTGAGTGGCTGTGTAAGTGGCTGTGTGGGTGAGTGAATGGGTGCATAAGTGGCTGTATCAGTGAGTGAGTGGCTGTTTGAGTAGGTGTTTGGTTAACTGAGTGGGTGTGTGAGTGGCTGTATGGGTGAGTGAATGGATGTGTGAGTGGCTGTATGGATCTGTGAATGGGTATGTAAGTGATTGTGTGGGTGTGTGAGTGGATGTATGGGTGAGTGAGTGGCTCTGTTGAGAGACTGTATGGGTGAGTGAGTGGTGGTTTGAGTGGCTGTATAGGTAAATAAGTGGATGTGTGAGTAGCTGATTGGGTGAGTGGCTGTGTGAGTGACTGTATGGGTGAGTGAGTAGCTGTGTTAGTAGGTGTATGGGTAAGTTAGTGGCTGTGTGAGTGACTATGGGTTAGTGAATGGGTGTGAGAGTGGCTCTATGGATGACTGAGTGGGTTTGTGAGCAGCTGTATGGGTGTGTGAGTGGGTGTATGAGTGGTTGTGTGGGTGTGTGAGTGGATGTGTGAATGGTTCTGTGGATGATGTCATCAGTGATATCATTTGAGATGTCGTAAGTGATGTCGCTGACCATGTCATGAGTGATGTAATATGTGAGGTCATAAGCAGTGCATTGCGGGGATGTAAGTTATAGTTAACTCAGGTAATTATAATTGCTGAATTTCACTGGTTTTCTATGAGTGAAATCTGAGCCTAACTATAACATCCCTGTAACCTTTGGTTTCTTCAGTGAATTTCTAAAGTTTATTAAATTCGATTTCCTAACTATAACGTCCTTGTAACCTTTGTTTTTTTCAGTGAATTTTTAAGGTTTATTTAAATCTATTTCCTAACTATAACGTCCCTATAACCTTTGTTTTTTTCATTGAATTTCTATGCTTTTTTAATGTTATTTCCAAACTATAATGTCCCTGTAACCTTTGTTCTTTTTAGTGAAGTTCTACTTTTTTAATGTTATTTCTTAACTATAAAGTCCCAGTAACCTATGTATTTTTTTTTAGTGAATATCTAAGGTTATTCAAATTTTATTTGCAACCTGTAACCATTGACAGTGGGTGTGTGGGTGACTGTTTAGGTCAGTGAGTGGGTGTGTGAGTGGCTGTATGGGTCTGTGAGTGGGTGTGTGAGTATGTTGCAAATTCACCCTTGTGCCCTGGGCAATCCCATTTTTTTGCTGACTGGTACTGGTGGTAATTGACTCTGACTGTCCCTAGGCTCTGCTTAACAAGGCCCAGGGCCAGTGTGATGCTGAAAAAGAATATTAGAATACAGTAAAACACCTACATACACTAGAGTACACTATGGGTTAGGGTACCCCTATGATTGGCATGTCCTCCCCTATAAGGCCCTAGTACATAATAGGGCAGGGGGATTGAAACTACCTTTCAATCACTAGTTTATAATAGGGCTTGTCTGTTTAGAGGCCTGCAGCCCTTTCTGTACTTGCATGTCTGCACTGTTGAAGTCTGAGGTCAGTTTAAAAGCAGCCCTGTGTAGCAAGACTGCTTTTAAAATGCAAATTGTGCCCAAGTTCGACTTTGTTGTTTGGGGCACTTAAAAATTATTAAACTACTATGTTTGGGCATATAAGGACCCCCAGGGGTGTGGTGTCCTGTAGATATAGGCAGGGTCCTTATAAAAATGTTTTATAAGCCCCGGTGTTGAAAACATTGCCCAAGTTATTTTTCCCATTGCAAATCCCCAGCCACATAGGTTAATATGGCAAGAAGTTATTAAATAATAACTAATGTTAAGGGGGTCATAAGAATATCATTCAAGGACTGCCTAGATGGTATTGATAAATCCAACAATATGCTATTGTTGAATTTATCCTAAAATGTACAGACAAGAACTTATAAGACTTTCTTGTTTGTAAGCCAAAAATCAGCCTTCCAGCGGTCTGTCCTGATTGATCAGATTCAAGTGAATTAGCCAGGCTGCTTTGATGATGTGATAAGTAGCCACTGGGGCTAGAGAGCCATTCTGGGAGGGCAGGGTTCTGCTACATAGGAATGCTATGGCAGGGGGAGGGGTCGTAAAACATCCTCTTCAAAGAGAGTAGGGGACAGACAGTGTAAGTCAGGTCCAGTTACAGCCCTACCCTTTGATCCCAGCTAGATGGCAGGCTTAAGGCAGGAATTTCCAGATATAAAGGGGAGGGAACCTATGGAGATGAACTCTCCTGGGGGATGGTTTAACTAGCTCTTGCTCCTCTGCTGAAAATTCTGACATATTAAATTTTGGAGAAATAGCGCTTTCTGGGAGACCATTAGGTCACACTTTGGAGGTAGTGGTCATGCTCTGGGGTGTTGCCCTGCACCTCATTGGATAGGAGTGGCCTCCTGCTTGACCCCAGAGAACACTGAATAAGTATCTGAGAGGGGCAGTGCCTCTCATCTCAGCTGCTTGAAACTGAGAGAAGAAGAAGGATTGCCAAGCTGGAAACTTGATTTGCACCATCAGGCCCTGCACTCTGAAAAGACTGTGCCTGCTGCATTATCTGGAACTACAGCACTTTGGATGCACCTTGCTTCAAGAGAAATAAAGAGGGGAAGCCAAACTGGAAATTTGATTTGCACCGTCAGGTCCTGCATTCTGACAGGCTGCGCCTACTGCATTATCTGGAACTACAGCCCTTTGGCTG
The DNA here is from genome assembly GCA_963921515.1 of Calotriton arnoldi. NCBI lineage: Eukaryota > Metazoa > Chordata > Amphibia > Caudata > Salamandridae > Calotriton > Calotriton arnoldi. The sequence goes on from CAWUFW010001379.1 coordinate 2,013,903, forward strand.
TACCTTGTTTCAAGAGAAATAAAGAGTGGGCTCCCTGCAAGCTACAGGCTAATAGAGCTCACCTGCATCAACTCCACCAAGATTTCACTGCCTCAAGTGTATCCAGTGGGCTTTTAAGTGTGTTGTCCAGGTGCATTGTGGTAATTGTGGGCTAAACCTTTCAAGGACCATCTTGGAGATTCCAGACCCTTGGATTGTGTTTTGGACACTTTGAACCCTCACTGAATCCAGCTTGTTGAAGGAGGCTGCACGACGTCTGGTGAGAAATTCTCCAGAAAAGTTTCTAAGTGTGAAGGTAAAATCTTGACTGGGGCATCCCGCTTAGTGTATCCAACCAGGGCTCCATCGCGGTCAGCCTCAAACTTTGATTTCGTCCCGGTCAGAGGCGTCCAAATGTCCAGAAATGGCACTATTGGTTTCTAAGCACTAGAAATAGTTTAATCTTTAAAAATTCGGATCTCTAATTCCCTACAGTATTTTTTTCATTTTGGTGTCTTTTCAAAGGTAAAAATATTTCCTATTTTTATAAATTGGTGTTGGATTTTTATTGTATGCTGTGTATTAATTTATTTATTGAATTATTTTTTTTCAATGCTTTACATTCCTAACTCTGAAGTTAAGCCTGCCTGCTTGCAGCCTAGCTACCAAGGGTTGAGCATGGGAATCATTTTCTGAGACTTTTCTGAGCCCCAGTTTGTGGCCTTATTGCTAGAGGTAGATGTACATTTACCCCTACCAATAATCCACTTTCCAACAGAGTGGTTTTGTAGGTGTGTGAGTGGCTGTATGGGTCGGTAAGTTGGTGTGTGAGTGGCTGTATGGATCTGTGAGTGGGTGTGTGAGTATCTGTGAGTGGGGTTTTTGAGTAGCTGTGTGGGTCAGTGACTGAGTGTGCGAGTGGCTGTATGGGTCTGTGAGTGGGTGTGTGAGTAGCTGTGTGGATGTTTGACTGGTTTTATAAATGGCTGTATGGGTCTGTGAGTGAGTTTTTGAGCGGCTGTATGGATCTGTAAGTGGGTATGTGAGTGGCTGTATGGATCTGTAAGTGGGTGTGTGAGTGGCTATATGGGTGTGTGAATGGGTGTGTGAGTAGGTTTCTGGGTGTGTGAGTGGCTGTATAGGTGTGTGAGTGGGTATGTGAGTGGCTGTATAGGTGTGCGAGAAGGTGTGTGAGTGGCTGTATGGTTCTATGAGTGGCTGTGTTGGTGATTTTGTGGGTGTGAAAGTGGCTGTATGGGTATGTAAGTGGGTGTGTGGGTCTGTGAGTGTATGTGAGAGGGGCTGAATAGGTGTGTGAGTGGGTGTATGAGTGTCTGTGTGGGTATGCCAGTAGCTCTGTTAGTGACTGGGCAAGAACAGAACCTCACCTGCCCCTTTATCCAACAAGAGTCCACCGTTTTGCACAAGATGTCTACCCAACTGGACTACTTTCTACTAGCTAATTAGTAAGTGCTACCTCATTGGGTAATAGCTAGTACATATTCTATACTACACCTGCGTAATGGACAACAAGGAAATGTCTCTTGTGACCTTGTGTGCATGTATTTCAGCAATGTGATTGTTCCTCGAGCATCTTGATCCACAAATCTGTGATAACAAAAATCCTCGTCTAGAGAACTGGACGAGACTACAAAGAGGGGAATCTCCACAAAACAAGGGTACTTCCTCCTAACTATTTGAAGTAAGTGCTTGTTGGTTTGGTGGAGAAGTCCTCAAAATTTTTCTGCATCAAGAACGTGTCACCAAAATCAGCAGAAAATGCGCTCTAAGGATTTTTGATAAGCTGTCCATCAACGTGGGAAAAGGCTGGAAAACCTTTGCATAATACTAAGGAAAATGGGGCGGGGCCAAATGGGCTGACCCTGCAGATGATTTTGGGCATTTGCATACTCAGGGTAATTAAAAGGGAGAACCATGGACTCTGCTCTCAAGATAAGAAAGAAACCACTCATCACAGTCACTACAGATCAGATTGTGCTCCAATAGATCAACAATATGTTCACTTCCATTAAGGATTTCAGATTGGTTTTCAACATGGAATATTAGAGGAAACACACTTGCTTTGCCTTCGCCAAGCCCAAGAAGTTAGGATCATTTGTGCTTTACAGAATAGGAGCTTCAACTGGGGCACCTGCTGTGTTTATATTTGTAAGTGTTTGCCGTTGAGGTTTAATTTCTGTGAAATGTGCATCAGGGCCAGAATGGAACCTCATTTTTTCCAAAAACAGTCCATAGTTTTGTCGAAAATGTCTAAACAACTGGAGTACTTTCTACTGGTTACTTAGTAAGTGTTACCTCGTTTGGTAATTGTCTAGTGCATATTCTTCACTACAGCTGTGTAAAGAACCACAAGGTAATGTCTCCAGTGACCTTGTGTACATGTAATTTTGGCAGTGTGATTGTTCCTGCAGCGTCTTCATCCACAAATCTGTGATAACATGAATCCTCGTCAAGAAAACATGACAAGACTACAAAGAGGAGAATCTGCCCCACACAGCAGTACTTCCCCTTAACTATATGAAGTGTGTGCTTGTTTGTTTGGTGGAGATGTCCTCGTATTCCTCTGCATCAAGAACGTGTCACCAAAATCTGCAGGAAACGCATTTGGGGGCCTTTTAGTAAACTGTCCATCAATGTGGGAAAAGGCAGGAAGAGCTTTGCATACTACTAAGGAAAACTGGATGGGGACAAACGAGCAGAGCTTGCAGATGATTTTGGGCATTTGCATACTCAGGGTAATTAAAAGGGAGAACCATGCGCTCTCTTTTTTAATAAAATTACACAAGAGGGGAGCCGCGTGGCCCCCCTCCCTAGGCCAATTTCAGCCCTCGGAGACCCCATCCCCAAGGGGCCCGGACATAACTTAATGGGGGAGGGGGTCCCCCTTCCCGGGCCGATTTCGGCCCCAGGGACCCAATGTTCCAGGCCGTGGCCTCTTCATGCTGGGTGCCCTGGAGCCCACCCAGGGCACTGAGTGTGCAACATTGGGGACCGCAGGGGGAGCATCAATGCCCCCACAGTCCCTGCCGGCATTGCTCCAACACATAGGGAGCAGCCAAAAGTGCTGCTCTCTGCATGTGGGAGCAATCCTTTCATCTGTTTTCCTACACGCTGAGCAGTTTTCCTGCTCCCACCTGCTGGGAGCAGACTTACAGTTTGCTCTCACCTGCCAAGAAAAAGCAAACTGCTATCTCCTGATGGTGGGTGCCTTGGGAGATAGGTAGCTGGCCCTGGGAGGTGGCAGTCCGCAGGGCCATTAGTGGCTCCAGTAGAGTGGCCCCCATCCTTTCGATTTGCACTGGGCGGCACCGGAGAGGTGGTGGTCCCCAGGGCCATAAACGCTTCGAGAGGGGGGACCACATAGCCTTCCTCCAACTTTGCATTTGGCCATGCCCTGGGGAGGTGGTGGTCCCCAGGGCCAAATGTGACCCAGGAGGTGGCGGTGCAGCCTCCTCCCTTTTTTAGAGTAGTTTTGTGCTATGGGGAGGAGGTGGTCCCCGGGGCAATTAGGAACTAGAAGCGGGGTCCGCGCGACTCCCTTCTTTTTTAATTTAAAAGCCCGTGGGAGGGGGGGGGTTGCCAGGGCCTTTAAAGGCCTGAGGAGGTGGGATGCGTGGCCCCACGTGGCCCCCCTCCTAATATGGAAATAAGCCCCGGGGTTAACTGCCCTTGGGGAGGGGGGCCACATGCGCTCCCTGTCCCCTTTAGTAACTAAACCATGCCCCCGAGACCTAGCCCACGCCAGGGGCTGAAAAAGGACAAGAGCGGGAGACCGCGTTTGCTTTTGAAAAATGTTTTGCTGCAAATTCACTAATCCGTTGCAATTTTCACTGCAAAAATGTTTTCAAAAATGCTTTTTTGGCCCCGGCGGGGTCCCTCGGGGACCCCAGCACCAGGCATAGGAGGTCAGGGTATTTCTACCCTGTCCCCTTCTCTTTTTTTAAAAACATTTTTGTTTGGGACTCGGCTGAGTCAGAGTCCCAAGATGGCTGCCAACACTTCCTGGTTGAAGTGTTGGCAGCCACTCAGATCTCTGAACAAGATAGGGAGGATTCGCGGAGGGTTAACGCCTTAAGAGATACAAATTTGTTTTTTCTTTAATATCTCCAAACCTACCAAACAGATTTACACTAAATAACAAAAAGGGCTTTTTCTGGACCAAGAGCTACCTTTCTGCCAAATTCGGTGGAATTCCGTCCAGCGGTTCGGGCTGTAGTCGTGCTCAAAATCCCTATGGAAAATTGAATGGGGAAAAAGCATTTTGGGACCCCCCTTTTTCTCGGCCCCCGCTTAATGAATCATCCCAAAACTTTCAACACTGCAGCTGAACTGAGCATCGTACTAGTTTTGAAAATTTCATGAAGATTCGTCAAACGGCGCCAAAGTTATTGGCAAAACAAAATCCACTTTTCCTACGGAAACTAGGTCCTAACTATAACTACCTACTGGTATATATATATAGCTATATAGTTCTTGGAATCATGGCCAGTGTCTTGAAGAAAACATTGTCAGTGTTTCTGCACAATCTCTTCTGAGAAAAGAATTCCTATTTGGTTACCCAGGAGGTGTCTATAGTTTGTGCTTTGACAATAAGTAAATGGCCACCATTATAGGATGCATTGAATAACTCTTTTTCTATTCATGTACTTGTTTATAGAATTTCTTGATCACCCTGTTGTGTGGTAGGTTAAAGTTTTCTTTCTTTGTTTATCCATTACGAAGCATTTTGTTGCAACAAGGCTTCATTTAGCAGGGTATAGGAAGTGAAACAGTTTCTTTGGTGCGATAATACGACTTACAACCAACCTGTTTTGTTTTTATAAATTTGACAACATAACTACTTCAAATATTTGCAAGTGTGGTTGCTGGATTTGCCATGACAGTTGGTGTGAGAGAGAGTATGAAGGTGTGATGCTGTGACATTTTTTAAAACCATTTGTATCTGTGTAGAGTTGTGCCGATTTCCTATATGCCGCCATATGTTCTTATGGTAGTGGTCACTAATCACAATTATACTGATTGACATATTAATCAATGCGTCATTTTGATCACCATATGCTATCACTATGCACAACTCAAGGGCACATATGCAGCCCTTATAAGAACTCCTGCAGCTGTCGATGGAAATGGGAAACCAAATACAATTGCAAGCTCACTGAAATGCCGAGAATCTCTTAATTAGTCTTTTCCTTTGTGGGGCAGAGGGGCATTTCATGGGGTTGGGGAGCACTTTTTTGATATGGGGGTACTTTTGTAGGGTAGCGATGTTGACCAGTAAAGGGTTACTCTTCAAGGTTGGTGTGGGGGTACGACGTGTAGTTCAGGACGTACTTGGATGTACTTCCTGTTTGGCCAATCCTAAGTGAAATGTCCACTCCAGGCAGTGTTTTTTTTTTAATATAAAAAGGAATAAGACTTTAGGTAATTGTTTAGCATATATGTGCACAGCCCTGTCAAGTGCCATACTTCGGGGGTTAGCACAACACAATTTATAGGTCTGGTGTCTATATCACTGCACTAAAAAAATGTGTCACACCTAGTGAAGCATATCTGAATTGCGTAGCGACTGAGGCGCTGTAGCTCTCAGAGCGGTTGTGGTTGAGATTGCGCTTGCTGGAGGTCAGCCAGGCCCAGGTCAATGTGAGATGACTGGTTGCCCAGGATACCAGGCCATCATAGTCTGGGCCCAGTTCCTTTACTTTAGTGTCTGATGCTGCCGCACTTAATTACAAAGTAACACAGAGGAGGCTGCTTTGGACCCTTATCTCCTCACCTGATGTGGCAGCCTGGAGAACTAGCACAGTGTGCTGCGTGGGGTCCTGGCCCCGGCTGATTGCGGGACTCAGTGTAGTGGATCATTGCTGCAGAGTGCACCTGGGCACCGAACGTGGCGTGCAGGATGTGGCACAGCTATCTTGTGGTGCAATTATCCTCTTCAACTGTTCCTGGTAGCCAGAGAATGGAGTCCGGTGTCTGCTCCCCGCTCCTTGGATTGCAGATCAGAGGGCACCTGATAGACAGAGACTGTCATGTGTTTGCAGATGGGTCCCGGGTGGCTGCATAGTTAAAAGGAAGCAGCGCCCTCTAGCAGCGATGGTCAGCACCGATCGGGGGCATTCCTTAGAAGTATATGCATTTTCCTGATCTGTCCTGTTGGCTGTTGGCATCCATGTGCCACTGGGTGCGCGCTATCTCTGGGGCAGTCAATTGGGTCACCTGTCAGCCCGCTGAAGCTGCTGTGGATGGGTTTGTGTAGATGCACGGGCCTGTATCAAACATCGGTAGACACAGGAGGCAGATTTGCGGTAATTGAGTCAACTCATTCGAGGCAGCCTATGCCACTGTCACCCATGAGCATTATGGATGGTGCAACAAGGATGTGTACATGCGTTTCACTCAACTAATTTTTCGACATACATTATTACCAACAGCACCCCAGAGCAAGACATTATCTTCAAACCTAAATGTTTAGAAAATCACTCTAGTTTAGTTTCTCTTGTATTCCTTAAGAGAATTTGTATTTTCCAAAAGATGTTGTTTCTATAGTATTTTAAAGACACATATGACTCTTGTACAGTACATACTGTGAACTGAGTCGGCTATGGATGTCAGTAAGTTCAGGTTATGGGTGGGTGTTTATGAAAAGCCATGACTGGTAGCCCTTCAAGCTTATGCTGAAAGCAGCGAGAGTTTCTCGCAGTGCCTGTTGGTGAGTCATAAAGGTGTTCATTCTACATGCTCATCTAATCCTTGGCCTCTCTGCAAAGCACACAGAGTAATGTTCATATATGTGCCAACTGTAATTGCCATTTTATAGAAAAAGTGCAAAGGAGGTATATAAAGCTGCTGAAATACTGACAGCATCAAAGGAAAAGAAAATGGTGTGTTTACAGTTGAGAAAGAGAGAGTGGGTGGGTGTGTGGAGAAGGGGGCGACAGAAGCAAGTACATGAAGAAGGGAAGAGTGAAAAAACTGTGAGAATGACAAGTAAGATATGCAGATGGAGGATTTCAGAAAGATGCGGAGAGAAAAATGGCATAAGAGGCTAATAGCGAGAGACTGCACAGGGAAACAGTGAGAAGCAGGGAACAGGAGTGATCGCAAAGGGAAACACACGCAGACCACTACCCCATCCACCGATCTTAGTAAAATATATTGACAGTCACATACTTTCAGAATTGAGACAACTTCAATTCTAATTATTCACGACAAGATCATTGTTATTACCTATGTAGTTGATACTGTCAATAAGTATAGGCAACATTTTTGAGTGATATGTCTGGATGAAGAATTAGAAAACTCAAACTCGACCAGCACCGACGACACTCTCTGCCCCGCCGAACACATGCACTTCCAGATCCACCCGGACCCCAACACCACCCTTAGAGGCACCCTCGTCTACAGACCCCCTGGACCCCGTCCCCAGTTCAGCGACTCCATCGCCGACTTCATCAGCACGCACGCCCTGACCTCCACCGACTACATCCTCCTCGGAGACCTGAACTTTCACCTGGAGAACAACAACGACAGCAACTCCACCACCCTGATCGACAACCTCGCCAACCTCGGACTAAGACAGCTCATCACAACACCGACCCATTCCGCCGGCCATACACTCGACCCAATCTTCTCCTCAAGCTCCCACGTCTCCTTCAGCCACACCACCGAAGTCCTCTGGACCGACCACCGCTGCATCCACTTCACCTTCCAGAAACCCACCACACACCACCGCACCCAACAGATCCCACGCCGCTGCTGGAGCAAAGTCACCGAAGACCAACTACGGGCAAACCTCGCTCTCAGCCCACCCTCCGACCCATCCGACACCAACGACGCTGCCTGCAACCTCAGACGATGGATAGACGACTGTGCCAACACCCTCGCCCCGCTGAAAAAACTCACCTACAGTGACACCATCAAAAGAGCCAGCTGGTTCACCCCGGAACTCCTAGCTTCCAAGCGTACCTGCCGGAAACTAGAGAAGAAATGGCACAGTGAAAAGACACGGGACAGCCACGCAGCCCACAAAGACGCCATCCGTAACCACCACCACCTCATCAGGTCCGCCAAGAGGATCTCCTTCAAAGACCGCCTCGACAACAACGCACACAACATCAAGGAGCTCTTCAACATCGTGAAGGAACTCTCCGACCCCAGCTCCAACACCAACGACATCCCGCCGTCGCAAGCCCTGTGCGACTCCCTCGCCACCTTCTTCCACCGCAAGATCGCCGACATCCACGACAGCTTCAACACCCAGACAGCCCCAACTGAGACCGATGCACCAGACCCGCCGCACACCATCGACCACGACCCCTTGCCAGCCTGGGCCAGCGTGAACATCGATGACACCATCAAGACCATGAGCACGATACACTCCGGCTCCCCTTCAGACCCTTTCCCGCACCACATCTTCAACAAAGCCAGCAGCTCCATCGCACCCCACCTGCGCAACGTCATCAATCTCTCCTTCGAGACCGCGACCTTCCCAGAGAGCTGGAAACACGCCGAGATCAACGCCCTACTCAAAAACCCAAGGCGGACCCAAGAGACCTCAAGAACTTCCGGCCCATCTCCCTGCTTCCGTTCCCAGCCAAGGTCATCGAGAAGATCGTCAACAGACAGCTAACCCGATACCTCAAAGAAAACAGCATCCTGGACCCATCCCAGTCAGGGTTCCGCAGCAACCACAGCACTGAGACTGCCCTCATCGCCGCCACCGACGACATCAGGACCCTGCTGGACAACGGTGAGACCGCAGCCCTCATCCTGCTGGACCTCTCCGCCGCCTTCGACACTGTCTGCCACCGCCCTCTACGCGCACGCCTCCACGACGCAGGGATCAGAGACAAGGCCCTGGAATGGACCACCTCTTTCCTCGCCGGCAGAACCCAGAGAGTCCGCCTCCCACCATTCCGATCCGAAGCCTCCGAGATCATCTGCGGCGTACCCCAGGGATCATCCCTCAGCCCAACACTGTTCAACATCTACATGGCCCGCTCGCACGCATCACCAGACAGCATGACCTCAACATAATCTCCTACGCCGACGACACTCAACTGATCCTCTCCCTCACCAAGGACCCCCTCACCGCCAAATCCAACCTCCACGAAGGAATGAAGGCCGTCGCCGACTGGATGAAGAACAGCCGACTAAAGCTGAACTCGGACAAGACGGAGGTCCTCATCCTCGGCTCCAACCACTCAGCCTGGGACGACTCCTGGTGGCCAACGACACTGGGGGCAGCCCCGACACCCACCGACCACGCACGCAACCTGGGGGTCAATCCTCGACTCAACGCTCTCCATGGCCAAACAAGTCAACGCGGTCTCCTCCTCCTGCTTCAGCACCCTCCGCATGCTTCGCAAGATCTACAGGTGGATCCCGACAGCTACAAGAAGAACAGTCACCCAGGCCCTCGTCAGTAGCAGACTCGACTATGGGAACACCCTCTACGCGGGAGCCCCGGCCAAGCTCATCAAGTGACTGCAACGCATACAAAACGCCTCTGCACGCCTGATCCTTGACGTACCACGCCACAGCCACATCACCCCCCACCTGAGGAACCTGCACTGGCTCCCCGTCGACAGGAGAATCTCCTTCAAACTCCTCATCCACGCTCACAAGGCACTCCACAAGACCGGCCCAGCCTACCTCAACAGACGACTCTTCTTCTACGTCCCCAACTGCCAGCTCCGCTCCGCCGACCTCTCCCTCGCCACCGTCCCTCGCATTCGAAGAACAACCACCGGCGGCAGATCCTTCTCCCACCTCGCCGCCAAGACCTGGAACACCCTCCCACTCAGCCTACGACAGACCCAAGACCTACTGACCTTCAGGAGGCTACTCAAGACCTGGCTGTTCGACCAGTAGCGGCACCCCCCCCCTCCTTTTTTCCCCAGCGCCTTGAGACCCTCACGGTAAGTAGTGACCTCTACAAATTCATTGATTGATTGATTGATTGACACATTTGACAGTAGAAAGTCACTCACAGGCACCCTAAAACCTTAGAAATGTTAAACATAAGCAATCTGAAAACATGGCAGCTATTTGTGAAGTAAATTTAAGAGGTTCTATGGCAAAGGCCTCAATTGGGCTTATCTCCTCACAGTCATTTCTACCACCTTCTAAGCTTTGCGCTGGGGAGGTGAATATATGCAGAAAATGAGTGTGACCTTTACGCACAAATTTAACCAAGTGCAAAGTCTGCTTTCTCTAATGCACTGCGCCCTGGTGTGTAGGCTTCTTACTAGTCCTAGTCTCTTTTGAGTGTTTGGGAACTCCCAAGGAAGGAGTTTAAGGTCTCTGGGGCATATGTATGAAGAAAGTGTTTTGCGAGTCCTTAATAGCGAATTTTAGCGATTCGCTTTTAAGGTCTCGCAAAAGGCAATGTATGTAGGATTCGCAATATTAATTGCGATTCCTACGTATTCCTTAATTGCGAATCGCAAATTGCGATTCGCAATTAAGGAATACCTTCCCATTCATTCCTATGGGCCCAGAGGCCCATAGGAATGAATGGGAAGACATTCGCAATTTGCGAGTACCCATTAGGTACTCGCAAATTGCGAATGCAATTTTAAGGGTGCAAGGGTGTCAAAAGGACACCCTGCTGCACCCCTGAAATAAGCATGTGTGCACATGTGGCGCACACACATGCCCTAAGGGCATGTATGTGCGCCACATGGCACTTTGAAAAATGCAAAAAAGTGCATTTTTCAAAGAAATCGCAAATTACCACCAACTTGAAGTTGGTGGTAATTTGCTATTTCTAAAGGCAAAATCGCACAACTTGTGTGCTTCCAGAATTGCATTTAAGGAATCGCAATTTGCGATTCCTTAAATGCATTCGCAGAATAGGGAATCGCAAATTTTGCGATTCCCTATTGTGCGAGGGCCCTTTGGGATGATACATCCCAATAGGCTTTTTCCCGTTCGCAAACGGGCTGATTCTGAGAATCGTCCCGTTTGCGAACGGGAAAAAGGCTTCATACATATGCCCCATAGTGTAGTCAGCAGGCAGCACACAGTCTTTCTGCATTGTGGTCAAGACAAGTGATTTGCGTCAGTCTCTAGGCTTGTGCAGTGAAATCAGCACTCACAGCTCATGGGAGCAGAGGCATCTTCTGCGGCATTTCGTGTCATTGCTTCAGGGATGCAGGCTCTTAGATATAGCTAGGGTATGTTTGCAGGGACTCACAATGGTGACAGGGGCATAGGTTGCTACTCACTTGGTCGCACATAGCCGTACGTCTGTGGCGGTGCAGGGGCTCACAACTGTGAAGAGCCACCTTATGTAGTGTCTCTTGCCAGGTCACATGAAGGCCTTGCACCAGGGGAATACTGGACCTCACAATGGCGAGGAGACACCATCAGCCTCATGCTTACTAAGCCAAGGAACTCCCAACAGCACCAGGCCTTCTAATGGGGTGCCACATTCAGCCTCGTGTCTGCAGTATTTCATTGAGTCGATTGCTTGGGTGTTCAGCTTTGAGTTGGGCTAGGCCAGAAAGCCTCGTCTCTGGTCTCTGATCTTAGCGGTGCTAAGAACCTCAAGGTAGCATGGGTACTGTCAGTCAGTCAAAGCAATGTTTATTTAGACCTTGGTCTCTAAACAATTCTACAGCCAATAATAAGTTGAAGCAATTAAAAGCAATATTTATACTTTCCCAATTTAACAATAATTAAAACAACATACTTTGTACAATCTCATATCAGAATAGATAGTTTATCAAAAATGGAATAAAACATAGTAACTTTCTGCAATGAGGGGCATGACTCTTTATAAAAATTATATATATATTAAAAACTCCCTTAAAAATACTATACAATCAATTTCTAAGAAGGAAAAATGTTTAACCTTATATAAAATTTAAGACCAGTTAAAATCTCTAAAATACGGCTACTTCTCACCAAGGAAATTTTTAATTGCCCTCAAATATTTCCCCAATGCAATCGCAATCTCAAGATTTGGCATTTCTGTGAATAATTCTACTGCCTGTATCCGTCGCCTTGTATCATATTTTAACAAGGTTGGGCGAAGATATCGTTTACGCTGCTCTAATACAGTTGCACAATCTAACAAAATGTGCAGTATGTCAACTTTAGTTCCCAGTGTGCACTTACAATAACCATCGTTAAGCAACATTTTTATTTTTAGTTCTTCATTTACCAGCCATGGATTTATACCAATTCTTAATCTTAAAATCTCCTGTCTATACCAGCGATTTGGTAAAATATCCAAATAGGGAAACCAATTTTCATTTAACCATGAGTCCCTCATAAATTGCACCGATTTTTTCTTAGCCAGATATTTCATATCTGCTTGTCTAGATGCTTCTTGGCTATATTTCCTAAGCTCACTTTTTGTGAAGTCTGCATGCAAGGAGTCCTGGCTGATTTCCACTTTAATATTTTCACAGGCCAATAATATTTTCTTCCTTGACCTCTTAGCCCATTTCAAACTACTATTTTGGATCTCTTTCCTACACCATTGGGATACCTTCTGGCTTGTCTCTATATCCAGCCGTTTCCAAAATCTAATTAAAGACATTTGTGACTGCACACTCCAAGCAATTGTACCTATCTCGATTCTTATAGCTTGGACCATCGACGAATGTGGCAGAGACAACAATGTTTTCAGGCACTTCCCTTCCTCTAGGTCCCAATCCCCTTTACCATTTAAATAAAGGACTTCTGCTCCATAGAGCACTTGTGGAGGCACCATTGCATTAAAGGCTTTCAAAAGCGGTCTGTGGGACATATCCCCATATTCTCTATTGAATTTTTTCAATCCACAGATCGATGTGAAAGCCTTTGCTTTCTGGGCTTTTAGATGAGTATACCACTTTAAGGACCTATCAAACCACATCCCGAGGTAGCGATATTCATTTACCATTTCCAGTTTCAAATCACCTAAAAACCAATTAAATTTAATATATTTTTTCCCAAAACATAACATTTTTGTCTTATCCATATTTACAGTTAAAAATTTTCCATCACAATATTCTCTAAATACATTAATTTTTCTTTGGAGGCCTATTTCGGTTTGGTCCAAAATTACCAAATCATCTGCATACAGTAGACAGGGCACTTTATTTCCATCCATTCTCGGGCTAGCGCTTCTTTTGATTTCTAAGGCGGCAGGTAGATCTGCTAAAAATAAGGCAAATAACAACGGGGCCAACACACATCCCTGCCTCAGCCCGTTCTTTATTGTTATTTTGGGCGTCAATGACCCTTCTGTATCTTTAATTATTTGTGCCCAGTTACCGCTATGCAGCTCCTTTATTATAGCCAATAGACCTTCGGGTATATTTTTGTTTACAAGGGTTTGCCACAAGGAATTCCGGTCAACTGAATCAAATGCTGCTTTAAAATCAACAAAGCAACAACATAATTTACCATTTTGTTCTATTGACTTACATGCTATTGCCCACAAGGCAAAGCAGTGATCAACCGTGGAGTGGCCTTCTTTAAAACCCCTTGTTCAACTGGCACAATCGATAACTCTTCCGCCCAATCCTTTAGTCTATTTAAAATAATTTTCGAAAAGACTTTTTCCCCGATGTCTAGCAAATTGATCAACCTATAGTTTTGTGGTTCGTTCATGTTACCTTTTTTATGAACTGGTCTTATTACAGCCCCCTTCCAATTCTTAGGTGTTTTCCCTATCTCTAAAATAACTAAAAACATACTGGAGAAAAATCTCACCCACCACTTCATCTGGGACTTTATTATAATTGCTGGGAGGTTGTCTGGTCCTGCTGCACGTGTTAATTTCAATTTGATTATTGTATTTTTTACATTCTCTTCCGTAAAGTCTGGTCTAAATTCTTCCATTAACTCATACCAAGGCTGGGACTCATCTATTTCTAAATCGCCCGGGAACCATACAGATCCTTCAAATGCTTTTCCCACACTGCCTCTTCCACCACACAGTTCATCTCCCCCACTTGGTGGTCAGCTGCGGCTTTTACCAGCTTCCAGAACTGTCTTATATTTTTTGATTCGATAGAGTCTAACAAATTTTCCCAGCATTTATCTTTGTACGCCCTTTTTGTACTTATAATTAACTTTTTATACTCTCTTTTCAATTTTTTAAGATAGCTTTGCCTCTACAGTTCATGATTTTTACCAATTCTTCTTATTACTTTCCTTATTTCTCTTTTTTCTTTAAACACTCCACCGAAAACCATTTTGGTTGTCCAGCGGGGATTAAATGTTGATTTATTTTATCTTTTTCAGTTCCTTTCGGAGGCATTGCACTACTTGAGCTATTTTTCCTTCATACCATTCCAAAGTCTGGCCCCTATATCTCCAAAGACTATCTTCTGTTGGAGTTTCTCTAATTTTTCCATATATTCTTCTGTTAATCTAGTAGTCACTCTTTTAGGGTATTCAACTTGTTGAGCAATTACTATTTCACTGGGTTTCGGGGTACCCCTATGGATCTTCACTTGCAGGGGATTATGATCACTGCCTTCTTTCCAATTTATTTTAAATTCCCTTATAAAGGGAAGTCCCAAGCGAACATAAAAATATAATCTATTGGGCAGTTTTGTGTACCTATTTTAAATGTTTTCTTTGCTGGACAGTCTGACTCTGTTCTGCCATTCAGGCAGAATAGACCCTTTGTCCCTAAATAGTTTCCCAGGTCCTGATCCTGTCTCGTGGATTCACAGCTTGGAAAAGATGCTTGTTTAATCCCATATGCCTCCAGAATTTCCCTATGCCAAAGATCCACCGTCTTTGGATGCAATTTATGATTAAAATCACCCATAATAAAAAATATATCCGACTCATACTTCCCACATAGAGAGTCTACATCCTCTTTAAAATGCCCCAGCTCAATTCCATACTCTACAGCATTCTCCCATTGCATATATACATTTATAATAATTACATTTTCATGCTTTTTGTCCATTATCGGCAACAATAGTCGACATACCAAGAGCCATTTACATTTTACTTTTAGCACGACCACATTCTTTGCTACTTTTGTGGACAGTAGCGTCATTATTCCCCAGCCGGGCGTCCAAACCTTTTTTTCCTTGCTGGTCGGTGGAGTTGGAGAAAACCATCAAATATCGGGGTCTCGTCGCATAGCCAAGTTTCTTGTAAACAAATAATTTCCACATTATTTGTTAACCTAATTATACATTCTTGTTTTGTTATATCTCCAAGGCCATTTATATTCCAAGATAGGAAATTAAGGCTATGCGACTCCCCTCCATCCTATTCCACCTCACTCAGGCCCCCTCTTCATCCGTATCAACCTTATACCACTGGGAATGGCCTGCGGGACTACTTCTTTGGCTCCAATTGCCCCAGGAATTCTCGATTGCCGAATTATTAACTACTACCTTCAGATTACTTCCCCCTCCTTTTTCCTCCTGTAACCTCACCTGTCGCTTTCCAAGGCCTGCATGACAATCTAGAAAATTACTGCCTAAATATCCTTTTCCTTTTAATTCTCTCTCTGAGATTAGGCGAATACCCTCCTGCTCTATCTCCCTCACCGCTTTCCCGATTGCCGATTTTACCAGGTCGGAATAAAATAGAACTCTTGTGATCTCCTTTCCATTTTCATTCTCTATAAAGCCCACCTGTCTCAAGTCTTTTGTTCCTATTCCCCTCAGACTTGGGCACTTAGAGAATGAAGACAGGATTTGAGACCTATTTAAGGGTTTAATCTTCCTTATTTTCTTTCCCTTTTTTTCTAATTGGTCTGGTTCAAAATACAGCCATTTATTACTTCCCCCTCTGACTCTATCTTAGGGAATTCTATTCCTACCTGCCCGATGTTTCCCCACTTACCAATCCCCTGTTTACTTTTTACTTCTATTTTACCTCGTTGCGGGGTTCCTATTTCTTGCTTTTGGTTCTTCTGAAATGTATTTTATAACGCATTATTTATTTTTGAATCAGGTTTTATTTTTAGTTTCAGCTTATTTGGGCCTTTACTACTTTGTTCCTTTCCTTGACTTTTGAAGATCTTTCTCTTACCCTCAATTCTTGGGGTCTTTCCTGGTAACATTTTTTCTAAAGGGAATTTTACGATAGTCTCTTCCTCCTTTTTGTTTATTTCCTCCCTTATTTCTACCTTAGTTTTCCTCTTTTTATCTATCTTTCTCTTAGGTTGACCTCTATTATTCCAGAAGCTATATCTCAAATTTTCCCCTCTTCTTTTTACCAACATAGGTCGTTTCGATATATATACACTGTGTGGGGTATCTACTGAATCTACACATTCTCTCTGTACCGTAGACTCAGGATCTGCTACTGGTCTCATCATATGTGGCATTTGACCTCTTATGCCTTGCAATTCCTCCTCAATCTTTTTAAATATAACTTTTGCATTTTCTGGACCTCATTATTTAACAATGTAACTTCTAGTATTCCCTGGAGGGTTTTCTGTAACATCAACAGTAAATCCATCATTGAGGAGGAGGAGTTGCGGAAAAGTCTAAATCCTGTCTGCTATTTCTCTCGGGGTCCTCTATTCTTTCCACACTCGATGCTTGGTGTTGAATTTGAATTCTTTTTACTTTTAGTGGTGGATCTGATATATTGAGTACATCCCCCCAATCCGCTCTCGATCCTTGGCTAGTGTTCTCCACTTGACCTGAAGTCTCTAATTCTTGTACTTGCGACGAGAACAATTTAGGGGATGAAGACAATCGTGGTGCTGTTATTGGGTCCTCCTCATTTAAAAGGAAATGATTTATTGAGAGTGATGCCTCCGATATTTCTTCAGGGGGTTCTACCATATTAATCTCATTATATTGCAGTGCTTCCATTGACTTTGTAACTAGGTCTAACTGTTTATAGTGTTTACCTACAAAGTCCTTTATAGATTTAGAAGCCGACACATTTCCATTGGTTTTTTGCAGGATCCTTTTAGTTGCTTTCTTACTTTTTCTCTTTTGAGGCACAGCTCCAAGTCCTTCTTTTAGGCTAGCCTGGCTCTCCTGGCTCTCTTCCGAGACCATAATCTCCCGGAGCACTCTTTCCTTCCCAAGTTTTGCTCCGTAATCTCCTTACGGGTTTTTGTTTCCTTTTGGTGCCATTGTCCTTTAAAGGAAGCGAAAGTATCAAATATGTCCCTTTTACTATGGATTTATATACTCCAATTTTGCGGAATTTTCCACGTTCAGCTGAGCTTCCTACTTTCTCCTTTTTAACTTGCCCCCTAACCACCCAATTTTTACACTTATAGGTTACTTAGAGGGGCAAATTGGGTACTAGGAAACTATTCACAAAGCTTACCTCTGTTGTGCCATTATCCTGCCATGCCACCCCTTAGCGCCTCTCCAATCGCTCCAACCTTCACCCCCTTCTCTCAAATAATCGCCCACTTGCCTCGTCTTCCGTGACTCACAGCTGTAGGCAATTGCAAGCAATTACAGGCACAAGCTCCATATGCCTCCTCTTTACTTTCTCGGCAGCCCCCCCGGGGCTTTCCTCCCGGGGTTTTTCTCCTGCTGTGGCCTCCCGGTGTTTCGCTTCGCCAGATTCCGCTAATTTCAAGTTAGCCGGTCCGCTAGCGGTACAACTCTCTCTTCGCGTCCTGCTTCCTGCTTCCCACGTCCCACAACTCCTGGTGGGCGGGGCGGTACTGGCGCAGAGTGCGTGGCGACGCGACGGCGTTTTTCGGAGGGCGGCGGCAGGCAGGCAAGCAAGCGGCAACAACAGAGTCTCCGAGCATGGGTACTGAGGATCTTAGGGTATGGCGCTGCAAGGTAGGTTCTATGCAAAGAAGAATATCTAATTTTCAGCAGGTCTCACCAGTGCAGATTTTCCCTGCAGTCTTAGCAATTTGGTCCTAACCCTTTAATGTCTCTGGTTCAGTCCTTTCCTTACACATATGTGCAGAGTTTTAGGAGTCAAAACGTGAACACTGGATATGCAAGATGGGCTCATTGTTATATTCCATATAGGTACCATAATATAGGCCCCGGTAACTTCATTACCCTTCACCTATATTCTTCCCTACATTACACTTATAACGGTTTACAGGGACTGACCTTTTACCTAGATACGACACTGCATCCAGAAACACAGGTTTCCCTAGTTTGAAAGCTCATACATTATGCATGAGGATTCTTGGAAGCACAGCAGGACGACCATCTGCTGTATAATATCTATGTACAAAGTTCATGCCCGACGTCATCCTTAGGCGACACAGTAATACAGCGAGGTAGGACCCCTGGGGAGACCTATGGGTATATATACATCACATCTTGCTAAGATAGCTAGAGGAGACCGAGACTTCCCGGCCGACACACTGACCAGAGACGCTGAGGTTCCTGCATGCAGACACTCCAGCTTGCAGTGGTCTAACATCCCTTGCGGGGTGTCCAACTCGAGACCAGGACGGGGTCCCACAGTCTCTCAATTCAGGTAATGGGGTTGACTTTATCCTAGAGGGATTCTTGGCCTAACACCTACACACATGCTAGGTACATTTAGGTACATCTAGTTAGGGAAGCATCGTAGGAGTACGCATCTTTTATCATGTGTTTTATATACTCGTATGTATCCATGATTATTGTAAGGTGGTAGAGCTATACTATCCATTTAACTTTATAGTACTACTAATCATTTATATCTTATACTGTCTAATGGTTGTTGCAGCTCATCTATTCTACACCAGAATAACAACTGTTCAATAAATACTTATTGAAAACGCCCAGCCTGTTTACTCCGTGTATCTCTCTGAGACAGACTAAGTAAGCACGAGTGACTGAGCAAAAAGTAGTATATTGTTTCCACGGTCCTGAGGGATTAGGGTTGTCATGTTTGATAGTTGCCAGGAACTATTCTCTCCCTTGGTAAGAGGAGACTCTAGTGGCACTGTGAGCTAGTTGGTACAAAAGGCCAACATACCCGGTAGGGGTGTTCAGAAACAGTCTGACACCAATCCTACAGTGTATGCTGTCCAAAAGCGCAGATCCTGTATAATTATTATAGGAGCTACACGACCATTAAAAACCATTCCTGAGTATAGATCACATTTTCGAGCACCCTACCAAATTCAAAGTACACTGTATACTTTTGGGGAAACCATTCCTGACAATATATTTCTTCTTTAGGCCGTCACATTTCCATGGCAAACATTACAGGGGCGATGCTGCCACCTTGCCTCTTGTGCATTCCAGGAAAACAGTTTCAGCTCTCAGAACAGCTCAAAGCTTGCCTATTTAGGAGGGGTGCACCATTTGGTCTAGTAATCAGACCAAAGTCCTTGTCTAAGAGTTTCTCGGTCTTATATCACATCTTTTCACGAAACTGGTTTCTAGTTCCAGTCAGAGTACAAAAGGTTTTTCCTGAGAACAGCCCAGCCAAGTACCACGTATCAGGCGTTAGACTAACGCATTTCAGTGTGGTGATCCGCATCACCGCACTGAAATGGAAAGTCACGAATAACAGTGCTTCCTCTGCTGTCAAGCGAGGAGCGATTGTAATCATGCACCATATATTGAAAGTTAACCTGGAGTGGCAGGCGCCATGCGCGCTGCTCCCAGCAAGCCTGGGGGCTTAGCTCGGAGTCCGCAGGTCTAAGCTGCTAGGATTCACCAGACACTGCAGCACTTTGATTAAAGCACATGTAGCGCTGCTCGCACCACGTTGTTGTGCCATGAGCGGTTATTTTATCAAATTAGTTGCAGTGATGGGCAGGGCCGGTCCTAGGACTTTTGGGGCTCCGGGAAGAAAGGAAATGTGTGAGGCCCCCCTAATTTGCATACAGCGTGAAATCACAGAACATGACATCACAGGAAGTGCCATCAATTGTCTATTTCTAAGCGACTTTGCAAGAAGCAACTTTCTTGGTGAGGATATCAATAAAATGATAACAAATATTAACACTATTAGAATAAGCACATATTTAACAATTCAATTAACTGGACATACATTATGTTTAGTCACACTGGATGGAAAGGTTTAGCCTAGGTCTCTCCAAAACTTATAAGTTCAATCAGATGTTAACAATTTGTTTCCAGATTAGTGCATTAGATACGTATATGTGCATGCGGTATTTATATAGGACAGGGAATGAGCCCCTGAAGTCATGAAGCGCTTGACCATGTCTGTGAGGCCCACAGAAGGGACAGCCTATTTCTGAGCCCTACCCACCATGGTCCAGCACAGCAAACCACAGGGAGGGCCCTTCCTCCCCTAGCACTTGCAGCATCGGGTAATGGCTGGGATCCCTTGATGAAAAGAATCAATCCCTAACTTTTAAAAATGAAGAACATGCTCCACCCACCCTAACCCTTGGCATCCACCTGGGACAGAAGTCAGCTTTCCATCATTACTTTGCATTTACTCCATCCCAGTTACCATGTTAGTAAATGCTGCCCTCTTGCACCGCTGTACAGGAAAGCCATTGTTAAGACAATGTCACTGGGCTATGCTGCTCCAGGCTTTCCAGCTACACTGTTTGTTTTATACACCATATTGATTACACTACTTGGCTGAATCAGTTCCTTAGCAAGCAAAAAATGTTAGACGTTTGACATCCTGTTGAAGCTCACTACAGTATGCTGTGCAAACATCTAAAAGAAAAGCAGAGCAATCCAGCACACTGCCTTCCTCTTTTGGTGGGCCTCCCTAGACTGGACCATGGCTGTGATATCCAGGGGAGTGAAGGCCTCTCCTGGCTCACAGCGCTGGACCATGGCTGTGAGGTGTAGGTGAGTGGGCTAGCGGTGTAGCAATGGTGACATGGGTCATGGTTAAGGCAATCTAAATGGACCACGTCGCCACCGCCGCGCCCGATCACCAAGATGGATATACAATACATCCATAATTTTGGTAAATATGGTCCAAAACACCCTGGGCTCCAGTGCCATTGTACCTTCTGCACTAATGATGCCTAAGACCTTGGGAGGGGCCACATTCCATGGGCCTCGCAGCCATAGTCCTGTAAAAGACAGACATAATTTAGATACATTGGGGACCTAGCACCCTAGAGTTCCACTTTTACTGCACCTGCTGCACTTTAATTAGCTACGCCTCTACAAGGGGTCTCACAATCATAGTCCTGTGATGCGAGGCCTGGCAGCGGAGGAACATGGTTGAGAGAGGAGGGGAAACTGTGCCGTATCAGTGGTGCATTGAGCCCTGGGGCAAACAAGGTAAATTGTTCCTCCGTCCACTGAATGGTCAGTAAAATACTGCCATAATGTAAGTACATTGGCCCGAAACCCCAAAAGGCAACAGTGACACTGCACTTGCTATGCTCTCTATAGCTACGACCCTCAGAGCCATGGTCCAGTGCTGGGACGCCTAGGACAGAAGGATCCCTTTCTTGGGTCTCGGAGCACTAGACCAAGGCTTTAAAGCTTAGGAGAGGATAGGCTTTTCCGGGTCCTCACAGCTCTAGGTAATGGCTCTGAGGTGCATGGGAGAAGGGATCAGTGGCAAAGTATGGGCTCTGATGTAAGTAAATGATGCTGGACAGTAAAACTCGGCAATAAGTTTGGTGCACTGGCTCCTTGCCACCCATGAACCCTGGTGCCACAGCACCTGCTGCACTGATATCTACACCCATGAGAGAGCGATCCCCCCATCGTCTCATAGCCATGGAATAGTGCTTCGAAGCTCATGGGTGGGCACTCCCTGCCCTGGGCATCCAACCATGGCTGAGGGGCCCAGGGGAGAATCTGCCCTCCGCCTCAGAGTTCAGAAACATGGCTGTGAGGCCTATGAAAGAGAGGCAAGTTGCATAGCAATGGTGCCATGGCCCTGGTGCAAAGGAAAAGCGTCCCCTCAACCTTGTCCACTACCTGCACAGTAAAATACTGCCATAATTTGGGTACCTTAGGCACCTAATACCACTGGCTTGGTACTAGGTGTAGGTGAAGGAGTCTAACTCCCTTGGGCCTTGCAGCATTGGACCATGGCTTCGCACCCTAGAGTGCCCCCCTCCCAACCCCGCCCGCCCTGGGTCTCTCAACCATGGTCTAGAGCAGCGAGGCCCAGGAGAGCGGAGCCCAGTGTAATGAAGCCCTCTTCCCTGTGTCTCGCAACAATGGTCTGGCCCTGCAAGCCCAGTTAATGGGGGTTTTCTCTGCTGGACATTCCCCCATGATCCAGAGCTGTGAGGGCCAGGGGAGTGGGTAGGAGCTTTCCCCTGGGCCTCACATCTATGATCTAGTGCTGTGAGGCCAAGGGGGTGTGGTCCCACTCCACTATGTCCCCAGCAATGGTCTAGCACTGCTAGGCCAAGGTGAGGGTGGTCCCATCTCCAGGGTGGGTCCCATCCCTTGGTCCTCAAATCTACTGGCTGGTGTGGCAAGGCCCATGAGAGGAGGCACTACGGACTTGGGCCTCACATCAATGGTCTAGTGCTGCAAGTCTCAGAAGAGAAGAGTCTCCATTCCTGGGCCACATAGATATGACCCATCACTGTGAGTCCCAGGAGAAGGGGGGCCATCCCATGGAGCTCACAGGCATGGTCTAGTACTGTGAGGCCATAGGAGGGTGGCCAATTTCCAATTTTCGTTTAACAGGGCGCTTTGTGCCTTTTGAGGTCACATTGTGTTTGCTGAGACACCCGAAGTTTCTTGTGTAGCAGAGGAACTGCAAGTCACATAGAAGATTTTTGTAACTTCATTCTAAATCTCTGCCTCTGACACAAACCATCTTAAAATAATTCAGCTGGAGACTGAGTTTATTGATTGTGACTGCTATTCATACTATATGTGATTTCTGATCCTGTTACCACATCCTGGAGTAAGCTTTTTTTTATTTATTTTTTTTAAGTTTGTTTATTGAACAGCTTGTAACAAAAGCATACACGCCCCTAGTTAGGGACCAAGGAGAACATCAGTATACATGTAATAGTACAAGCAACTTTTCATATTATGAAACAGCACCCCCATGAGCAACCCACCACCCACCCCTCCCCCCCATTCCCGGCACTGTAGGTGTTATTCTTGAACCCAAAGCAGCATATACATCAAGTGATGACATTTCACTACAATAGTCCCAATCCCGCAGTCAAATACCGCAAGAACATTAATGCATCATATCTATTGCAAATCAGGATTACCTAAGAGATACACTGAGAGTGGAGCCCAAAAATCTTTGGGGCGCGAGGCCTCGGGTAGTTCCTCAGCATATGTCCCTAACTGTTCTTTGCAGTAAAGCAAATCCCGGACCCACTTCTTCAGTGTGGGGGTAGCTTTAGCTCCCCAGCATTGCGCCACCGCCCTCTTGGCAAGTAAAGTCGAGACGGCTACCTGTCTCCGATTGCACAGCTTAAGATTCTTTACCCAGCCTAAGAGGCTAACCTCAGGAGCACACATCACAGGTTCTAACACCACATCCGTGAGCATTTTCGTGACCCGGGTCCAGAATGTGTGTATTTCAGCACAACTCCATGCAAGATGCAGGAAGTCCGCATCATCCTGCCCACAGCGCACACAGCAAGCACTCTCCCGCAAACCAAAGAGCTTCAATTGAATCGGTGTGTAATATAACTGGTGCATGTATTTAAAATGGATAATGCGGAGATTACAATTCGCTGTCAAGCGGCCCGTCAGAGTACAGCAGAACTTCCACACATCCAGCGACAATGAGGCCCCTAGTATCGCATTCCATTTGTTGTATGACGGAGAGTCAAGGGGTTCCCTTTCTCTAAGGGACGCATTATACAATTTCGTAATCAAACCCCTGCGTTCTTTTCCAGTTAGCACCGCCTGCAGTGCCAACAGCGTTTTTGGTTCTGCCGGATAGTGGGGTAGATAGCTCTAATCGCCTGCCGCACATGCACATAAGTGAACCCTAACATCATACCCAGGTCACGTCCGTCCTGAACGTCTGAAAGCGACCTGAACTGGCCCTGCTTATATAGATCACCCAGCTGTGTGATACCCGCCGCCCCCAGTGTTTTCAAGGCGGCCGGCTCTTGTGCCGCAGAGATATCTGGATGCGCCGCAAGCGGCAGCTCTGGGGCGTAAAGATAGTGCAACTGCGCCCGTGCTGCAAGCGTCTTCCACGCCCATGCCGTGCAGAGAGCAGGGTTAATTTCTGTCCTCGGCCCTCCACCCCCGCCAGACAAGGCAGCCGCCACAAGGGACATCGGAAGTACAGCATCCGCCTCAATTGCAGCATGAGGCTGGAATCGCTGAGGGAAGTACCAATAATGCGCAAACTGAGCCTGCGTGCACAGGTAGTAAAGCCGCATGTCAGGTGCTTCAAAGCCACCCCGCTCAAATGGTAGCACCAACACATCCCAACTACATCTAGGCTTCTTGCCCCCCCCAGACAAAGGTCAGTAGTACTGACTGTAGTGTATTAAACAATGCAATATTAAGTCGGATGGGAATATTAACAAACAGATAGAGCAATTTGGGCAATATCGTCATCTTAATGACTGCAATCCGATCCGCTAGGGAGAGCGGTAATTTGGCCCATCGCGCTGCCTGATCAGTGATCTTAGTGATGACACGGCCATAGTTCATAGAGATCACCACGTCGGGATCTCTATGCAACCAGATCCCTAAATACTTCACAGGGTCAGTCGACCATGCCAGTGGGAAATCCAGGTCCACTTCATGTGTACCAGCCGTTAGCGGAAACACAGTTGATTTCCCCCAATTTATACCGAGACCTGAGTATCTCTCGAATTTGACGTATTCACGCAGCAGTTCTGGGAGATACGTTGCAGGCTCGCGGACGTACAGCAGCATATCATCGGCATACAACGAGACCACCAGGGGCCTCTGTCTAAAACACAACGCTGCCTGTGCATGGCTCTGGCGGAGCTTACAAGCCAATGGCTCTAATGCAAGCGCAAAGAGCATCGGCGACAGGGGGCATCCCTGCCGCGTGCCACGTTTGATGGGGAAAGTATCAGAGACCCAGCCGTTTACACGGACTCGCGCTGCAGGCGCATTATACAATAGTTGAATCCATTTAAGGAAAAAAGGAGGCAAGCCCATTCTAAGGAGGACAGTAAACATGTATTCCCACAGCAGTGAGTCGAATGCCTTTGCTGCGTCGAGGAGCACAGCAACGGCCTGAAAATCTGCCTCAAAATAATGCAATGTGGCAAAGACAGTGCGCAGACTATGCGTCGTTGAACGGGCGGGAACAAAGCCCGACTGGTCCGGAAGGACCAAGTTGGGAATGAGGGGCTGGAGCCTGCTGGCTATCATTTTTGCCAATATTTTGGCGTCAATGTTAATGATAGAGAGAGGCCGGTAAGAGTCGCACCTATTGGCAGCCTTATCTGGTTTCAGGAGCATAACAATAAGAGCCTCTTTCAACGTGGGGGGGAGTGTTCCCTTGTCATAAGCCTCCGCAAAGACATCTAAGAGCCCGGGTGCAAGGTCGTCGGCATAGGCCTTATAGAACTCACTGGGGAGGCCATCCAGGCCCCCTGCCTTACATGTGGGGAGGGACATTATAGCCAATTTGACATCTTCAACATCAAAGGGCTGCGTAACATATTCACGTTGGCCATCTGACAGCCACCCCAGCGCGATATCATCTAGGTAGGCATTTATGTCCGCTGCCGACACCTGCGCTCGATCCCCGTACAATTCAGAATAGAAGTCCAGCACCACCCTGCTAATTTCAGGAGTAGTAAAGTGCGCTACTCCCTCACCGTCTAACATCTCAGTGATGTAGTCCTGGCTCCTGGGTGCAGCCAGCTTCTGAGCTAGCGAACGACTGGGCCTTCCCCTCTCCCCATAGTAGCGAGCGGTGCTACGCTGAGACCTGTGTGCCATCTCTTGGTCAACAGTTTCATTATGCTCTGACACCAGATCCCGTATCGCGGACAATTTTTCTGGGGCAGGGTTATGGGCATAATCGCGCTCAAGTGTAGTCATATCCCCAGCTAGCTTGTTGATTCTGCGTCGCAAGTCCTTCACAACCCCAGCCTGCGCTCCTATGCAAACCCCCGAATGGTGACTTTAAATGCTTCCCAGAGGACCCCAGCGCTGTCCACGGTTCCCTCATTTTCCTTAAAAAAATTACAAATTGCCGCACCCACTGTGCACCCGAACACCTGGTCAGTCAGCGAGGACTGTTGTAAACGCCACATGAAAGGGGGACGCTCACATTCAGGAACCTGCATCACCAGCACTACGGGGGAATGATCAGACAGTGTTTTGGCCAAGTGGCTAACGTCAATGACCCACGTGCATGCTATCTCTGAGATGAGCCAGTAGTCCAAGCGGGGCCATGTGCCATGCACAGTAGGAATAAAGGTACTTTCTCGCGCCCCGGGATGTCGCATGCGCCAAATATCATAAAGGGCACCCGCATCCAACAGCCCCAATAAAGCATCAAAAGACACCTGGCCTGGCAGTTCGGTCTGGACTGTTCCCATGGGGCACAGGGTCAAGACTGATTTGCATATGGCTGGGTCCAAACTGGGGTGGCGTAGTGGGCAAAAGAACGATTAATTTAACCCAGATCTTTTGACTGGGGGAGAATGTTTGCATTGTCAGCATTCCGTCCATCATTTGTTTGCTGTAACACTTTTCGCCCTAAGTGGGATGGGTATGCCCAGACGTGGGTCCCTTGCTCACTGTGCCACTGGATTCAAGCTAGCCTGGCTGAAGAAGGGTGACATACCCTGAAACCGGTCCCAGGATGCTTGTTTCCGGTCCAGGGAGGACCTGGCCTGGCAGTTCGGTCTGGAACTGTTCCCATGGGGCACAGGGTCAAGACTGATTTGCATATGGCTGGGTCCAAACTGGGGTGGCGTAGTGGGCAAAAGAACGATGGATTTAACCCAGATCTTTTGACTGGGGGAGAATGTTTGCATTGTCAGCATTCCGTCTATCATTTGTTTGCTGTAACACCAATAAAGCATCAGTCGCCTGTCTATGTCGCGCAGCCCCGCTCCCCAGTCTGTCCGAGTGCACATCCAGGCAGGTATTAAAGTCACCCCCCCACAATATTTCAGCAGGAGGAAACATAGAGATACGGCGCCATACATCCGCAAAAAAGGAGTGGTCATCAATGTTCGGGCCATACACATTCACCAAAAGGACCCCCACACCGCCAAGTTTGCCATGGGCTATAGCAAACCTGCCCTGCTCATCTGTCTCTGTATTAAGCACAGTAAATGGGACCCCTCTTTTAACAAGGATCATCACCCCCTTGCGTAGGAGGAATAAGAGGAAGCCACCCTCACCCCAGCCCAACGTGTGCCAATATTTTTCTCGGAGTGCTGCGTGAGATGTGTTTCTTGCAAAAAGGCCACCTGGACATCTAACTTGTCCAGATGCGCCAAAACAGAACGGATTTTCTTGGGACTATTTAAGCCACGGACGTTCCAGGTAAGGAACTTTATGTTACCACCGATGAACCGATGAATACCCATGAGCAAGATGAGAAACAATGCAAGGTCCAATGCTAATGACATGCCGTAGGGGTAGATCAAAAGTGCAATTGAAAAGTGCCACCGTACCCCCCACCCCACCTCCCAACCCCCCACCCACTTCAGCGTACCCAACGTGCTAAAGCCATCCCTTCCCTGAGTAAACATCCCCAAACATAAACAACAAACAATTCGCAGCATGTGGGGAACTCCCATGTGGGGAGCGTCAGAGTGCTACAAGCCTCCTGCATTACAGGAGGTGGATGATCAGGTCTAGTATTTATGCTAGAGTATTCTAAGCAAAATGATAAGCACAGTGCATCAATGAGACAAATGTGCAAGACATATTCCGTCACCACGGGACAACTGCAGCAATAATGCAACATTCAACGAGTGCTGGTGAGAGTGTCCCAGTAACAATAGCAGGCAGTCACATATTTCATTACCCCCCAGCCTCCCTACTGTTTCTCATCTCCAGACTCAACCGGTGCCTCTCGTCGTCTCTTTTTCAGTTTCTTCGCGTGTTCCAATGCTGCTTTAGGGGTAGTGAAAATCTTGCAGTCTCCCTCCTGCCCAATTCGCAGGCGGGCAGGGTACAGCATGGCATAGGGGACGCCCTCAGATTGAAGAAATTTCTTAACCGTGCCAAATTCCCGTCGCGCTGCCTGGACTGCAGCTGTAAAGTCAGGGAAGAAGGACAACAAGTTCCCCTGGTGGTCAATGGCGCCCTTTTCACGTGCCAGGCGCAGGATAGCATCGCGGTCCCTATAATTTAAGAGCCGAGCAATGATAGGGCGGGGTGGAGCGCCCGGGACTGGTCTCGCTGCAAGAGAACGGTGGGCTCGCTCGACAATAAACATGTTTGACAGATTCTCCGGGCCAAATATGTCCCTAAGTAGGGACACGATGAAGGTCTCCATCCTTCCGGTGTTGGTCGACTCCGGAAGGCCCGTGATTCTAATGTTATTACGGCGAGACCGGGCCTCTAAATCTTCATTCTTTGCCTGTATCAGCGCCAGGACTTTTTCCATATTGAGTGTTTTGCTAGAGACCTCGCCGAGGCCATCCTCAGTGGCAGAGACCCGCTGCTCGACCTCCCCATCCTCGTGTTCTGTTTCTCCAGCTGAGTGGACATGTGGTGTAGTCTATGATTCAGAGCGGCCATTGTCCCTTCTATAGATTGGAGACTCCGCTGCATGGCCAAGAGTGTTGTCTCCAGCGTGGATTTACCATCCCCCGGGGCATCCGCCTCAGAATTGGAGGCAGCTTTTTGCTGGGCCTTGCTAGATTTGCGAGCCTCAAACGTAAGGCGAGGCTGAGACTTGTCTGTTTTCCCCATTGTGAGAAGTGAGCAAGGTAAGAGTGCAGCAACTGTCTGTTTAGAGGGTAGCAGGGACGATAAACACCTCAGTCCGTGGACGCCTGTGAATGGACCCCAGTAATAAGCAATATCCCAGACAGAGGGCCTGCAGTAACTGCGCCTACACCACTATCCTAGGCAAGGTTCTTCACTTAAGTGCAATCCGGAGGGGCGTACTAGTGTACAGTAGGAGTATGGTAGAGGCCTACCTAACCTGCAGGCCCCAAGCCTTCAGGCGCCTGTCAAGCCTCTGCCTCGCACCGCCACCATTCACCCGTGCAGGCAGGGGATGTATGCGCCGTTGTTAAAAGTCACCCTCCGGCAGCGTCAGCACAGCAGGCCCAGGGGAGTGAAGGAGGCCTGCCTCGCAGTGCCCGCTGGGACGCCCGCACCGCGCAGGGCCCAAACCAAGCGTGCAGCAAACTCCCGCAGGCCTCAGCAGTTGCGCGCCCTCCCGCCAGTCACGGCTCGCAGGCCGCAGCCCCGCACTAAGGCCCGCACCCGCCGCCGCAGCTGCAAGGCCCAGGCGAGGCCGCACCCCCACTCACCGCAACCAGCAAGGCACCACAATCCTGCCTCAACGGTAAGCAATGCCCTACGCCGGCTCCGCCAGTATCTCCGGACCTCCGTTCTACTCCACAGCTCCGTCAGGGTCTCCGCAGCTACCTGTGGGGTACCGGTCACCCTCAGGGAGGTCTCTCGGCAGCTCAGCACCCCACAGCCAGCGATATCCAGGCAGCCTGCAGCCCACAGCGCAATCACAGCCGCAGGGCAGCGGTCACCGTGTGTCCCAGGCTCGCGGCGAGGCAACAGTGTAACACAGCTCAGCACTGCGATATGACGGCCGCCATCTTGCACGCTCGCCGGCCGATCTTTCCAAGCTGATTTCAGCCGGTTTCCTGCGGCGCCTGCAGTCTGCGATGCCACCGCTCAGCTCGGGAATGCCTCGCCTTACAGCCCTGTAGTTTTAGATGTAGTGATGCAACGATTTAAAGCAGATATTGGGCGGAATTAGGGATCAGCCGGACAGAGCTGCACTAAGGCGCAGCCATCTTGTCGTGCGCCCTCTAGCGCCCCCCCGGCCCCTGGAGTAAGCCTTAACTACTCACTATTACAAACTTTGAGTGACAAGTTTAGAAAATGAACTCTGGTATTCAAATGGAATGAAGTGCTTAAGCTTTTAAACACCAGTAGCAAATATCAGTTTCTAGCAGTGTCTAGTAGTAACAACCACAACAGGACCTTGCCCAGTGGATATGTTTTAGCCAGGGAACTGTGTTATTTGACATCTAATCTCAGCTTTACCATTTCACCTAAACATGATTGAAATAAACACTATAACTAGAATGACATTTCCCTGAGAAGGGCACCCCCTAGGCCTTGCAATAGGAATCACTGGCACTCCAGTTGTGGTCCAGTGGACTAGCTGTAAATGAGGAATGAGGAGCCACATTTTTTAACCCCGGCCTCCCACCTGGACAAATTGTGTGTTCTTGGGCAATCACTTTTCTGAACTTATTGCTGTGCTCCTTTTTTTGGCAACATTGGGAGTATTTTGATTCCATTTAAAAACTGCTAGAAAGCGTATGATTACAACATGGACTTAGGGCCTGATTATGACTACGGCAGTCCATTGGACCGTCGTAGTCACCATGGCAGTCTACCCGCCGTATTATGACTTTGGCAGTTGGACCGCCACAGTACAGCTGCAACCAGTCAGTGGCTGCAATATGCTGGCAGTGCCGGTGCAGCACCGCCGAGCATATTACGATTTGCCTCACTGCCATCCTTTTCATGGCGGTGAGACTGCCATGAAAAGGGTGCCAGTGAGGCAACTAAGGGGGCCGTAACAGGGCCCCCTTGTGCCTCTGTGCATAGGGGTGGGTGCAGGGGGGCACATGTTGTGCCCCCCTGTATTTTTGCACCTCCAGTTCCTGCATGGGAAGGAATGCATGAGATAGTGTATTCCTTCCTGTGCAGGAACGTACTGTGGCAGTCTCATGGCAGTGCCTTTCTAAGGCTCTCCTATGAGCCTTAGAGAGGCACCGCCGCAGCACAGCCGCCCGCAAAGGATAACAGTTGTAATCCGGGGTGGTGTGGGAATGGCTTTGGCGGTCCTCCCATGAAACACTGGTGTGGCGATCCACAGGAGGACCGGTGAGCATATTACGAGTTGCCTCACTGCCATCCTTTTCATTGCGGTGAGACTGCCATGAAAAGAGTGGTGGTGAAGCAACAAAGGGAGCCCTAACAGGGCCCCCTTGTGCCTCTGTGCGTGGGGATGCGTGCAGGAGGGGCACATGTTCTGCCCCCCTGTATTTTTGCACCCCCAGTTCCTGCACAGGAAGGAATGCATGACATGGTGCATTCCTTACCGTGCAGGAACGTACTGCGGAAGTCCCATGGCGGTGTCTTTCTAAGGCACCGCTGCAGCACATCCGCCCGCCAAGGATTACAGTCTTAATCCGGTGGGCAATGTGGGGACGGCTTTGGCATCCTCCCGTGGAGCACTGGTGTGGCGCTCCAGAGGAGGACCGCCAAAGTCGCAATCAGGCCCTAAATATTACCTGGGAGAGAAGTGCCCAGTCACATGGTATATTCACCTAAATGCAATATAGTGGTAAATGTATAGCCAGGGCAACTGAAACTATGCAATTGTGCGGCCATGGTGGTTTTCACAGAATTATGGATTTGCCACATAATCCATCATCCGCTCCATAATCTATAGATTTTAACCCCCCAAAAAATGTTTCTTGCTCTAACGGTTCAAAAGTTTCTAAAAACCCAGCAACACGTGTTGCCATGCAATGAAAGGCCCATTTCAAAGGTTCACTGGTCACCAATTGTTTACTTATTAGTATGTTTGGGTGTTAAACTGATACTAATGAGGGGCAGACTATGCACCAACAGTGTTAACAAGCGTAAAATGTGAGAAGAATTAAGTAATACTATGATAAAATGTACTGCATTACACTGCATAACTTTTTTACCACATAATTTAGTGAACCCTGCCGCACAATTTGGCTGTCCTCTGCTGCATGATTACAATGGCCCTGTGAATAACCTTTACAATAAGAAGAAGTGTGTCACAGTCCTGGCTCTACTAATTTAATCAACTGTTCGTTCCTGGGCAAATAATAATCTCCATGTGCCTTCTTTAGTGATTTAACATTGTGACAGCACTTTGAAATAACCTCAAAGGGCATACTCTCAGTACAGGTCCTGAGAATAGGTGTCATGTACTCATTTAAGAATGTTTGCATCCAGGTAGCTGAAGGCTCTACTGAAGTTGCCTTGCGCGGGATCCCTTGTGTGCTGCAACGCCTCCCTGTCTGCCGTCCACAAGCATCTCTTTCACAGCTCATCAAGGGCTGAAAGAGAGGCACTTGTCATTTGAAGAGTTAAAAGGGCGGGATATGGGGTGTCCTGCAGTGCCTTTGTGTGAGCAGCACAAGACTGGATCCCCAATCACAGGACGTGATTAGCCTGGAGAGGCGCTTTGTTCCCTGAGCATCCCACTTATGGTGTAAAGCTGCGAGGCCCAGGGGATGAGGTGCCTTTCCCTGTGCCTCGCAGTCATAGCAGGGTGGCGAGGCCCAGGGAAGTGCGTCTCTGCACTTAATATTTCCAGAGGTGCACATGATTGCGAGGCCTTGGGCCTCGCAGGTCTACATCAGTTGTGAGGCCCAAGGCAGGAGCTTTAGAAGTGCGGGGCCCCATGTTGGTCGGCTGGGCGGGGGCCCTGGGCAGCTGCCCACACTGCCCATGCCTAGCGCCGGCCCTGGTGATGGGAGCCGAACCCACCGGCGGTAAGGGCGAGTACCCCACGGACCTCTGAAGTGGTTCAGCAGCCCACAGCACATCAGTCAGAGTCCCTGTGCAGCAGCTGCTGAGCCTCATCATCCCCGGGCCGGCGTTAGCCAGGGAGTTATTGGGAAGTAAGTGAGTACGGGTGAGATATCTCTCACTCTGCTTAATTATTAGTTTTATAGTGCTAGCCTAGCGCCTGTGTCACCTCCAAGGCCCACGTGTATATATCAGCGCTGATGAGGGATGTCTTGTCTGAGCGGCGACCGGCACGGATCTACTATATGAAGCTCTTATTCGCCAATCCGATCACCCTTACTTAACTTCCAATCCTTCCTGCTGGTAATCATTAAGGCCGAGAACTCGCTCTGTCTCATTAATAGCAGACTCTGCCCCTCGTGAACCCTGGAGTGACGTCTTGCCTGCCTGTGACCATGCATGGTCTGATTGGCCAGCGGCAGGCACTGGCGGGCGGCAGTTTTGTTTTTCCTTGCCGCGCATGCAGGCGTCAAAGCGGCGCCTTTCCTCCAGGTCTCATCTTCTGTGAACTGGGGCCTGTCCCTGTTTGGAGCCAGTGCTTGCCAGGCCTCCAAAAGGTTCATGCCGTGTGTGTGTTGCTAACACGGCCCTCCTATCCCTGACCCAAGGCAGTGTTTCATCACGGTACATGCTATGTGGTGAGTACAGTGCTGCTCATATCACCCGATACAATGGAGTGATGGAGTCGGGTGCGTGCATGTTGTTTGTGGTAATGTAAGCACCAAAATGTAAAACAAGTGTACTGCTATTAGAAAATGAAAAGTTCCTGTGCTGATAAAAGGAGCACACGTACGAGTTAATTTTTGTGCAAATCAATCTACTGAAGTGTATCTGCAAGCAGTACTGTCTATGTGAATGTGCACCTCTTTTGGAAGCACTAACCTGTTCGTTTCAGTTTATTACTAAAAACATAACGCTTCTCCCGAAGTAACGTGAATTGTGTAGTCTCGCTAAATTGTTTTTTCAAGCCAAATGTACCAGTTATACAAACTTTGTGTAGTTCCTTTTAATGTGCACACAGATGGAGTCTGTACTGAAAAACACAATTTTATTTCATATGGTGTTAAGATTACAGTTTGGGCCTGTGATATTTTCTCCCAGTTAGTAGCGTATTTTAGTATTCTACATGCAAGTTGTTCACTTTAGCTACAAATATATTTAGTTTTGAGGTGCAGTCCCAGAGTCTGTGTGACCCCCCACCCCCCATGAGTTGGTCCACTGCAAGACTGTGGAGTGTTAACAAAATATGATTGTGCAAGAAACGTTAATAAAGTTCTTGGAATGAGTTCTGCATTGGACCATACCTGAAGCTGTTTACTTTATGAAATATTGTTTTGCTCATAAAGCTTATATTACTTTCAGATTAGTAAACTGAGTTGGTGTCAATAGTCTGTGCAGCTGGACTGCAAGGAGGCGTCTCCGGTTAGTGACCTTCCATTTCTGGTGCTTTGCAGCAATTTTAAGATCTCCTTAGAGTTTTTCATTGCTCATATGGGTGTAATTTCTTATATTTATATGTTTCCCTTGTCTTCATTGCTAGATTTTGCTCGTGAGAAAGTGTCACTCATAGTCGTTGAAATGTCACTCATAATACACTGAAATTATGAAAATGTCACACATAGCATTCTGAAACCTTGGCAGCTCTATGGGAATATGCACTGAAAGCGAAGCAATGCTCTTGGCTTTGCAATAAATTCCAGATGGAGGGGTAATCTAAAGGAGCAGAGTGCAAGGGGGACATGAAGGACAGCAATCTCTGACTACCACTTATGTTATGGAGTACCCTACGATCTTAACTGCTTTACAAGTACAAGGGTGGAACTCCAACCTCTGTACCTGACCTCTTGGTATCCACGCACCCACATTCACACGCAACATATACTGAGGAAGAATGAGGGGATCCTACACAGCAAGAGACAGTAGGCAATGCCCCCAGAGATGTTCAGAGGAAAAAAGAGCCTGTAGCTTATTACTAGAATCAGTTACCATCAACCGTTAATGGTGTCATAACCTGGCCATGATGACAGTCGCTGCCCAGGCTAAAAGTATTTCCATTTTGGGTGGACCCCAAAACCATAACAACATCTAATACTCTGTTAGTGAACAGCTTATAGTTGGCTAAGAGCTCTCCCATTGCTTTACTGTCAATCTCATTTGCTTGCTTTTCATTTGTTAGCTTGAATGAGCTTTCTTTCCTCTTGTGTTTGTCCCTCCCCTGGAGCACGCACACATTACTTGTGCACTACTTTTTTCTTTTGGGATAAGCACACCATAAGTGTAAATGTGTACTCCAGCTGTCAACCTTGTGTGCTTCTCTCCCCCGCTACATTTTATGTTTCTTTCTGTTCCCCGTGGGCTTTTCTCCCACCCCTTCTATGTTGCACTCGCCCTTGTGTACTTCTCTCTCATATGGCTTTCTCTGTTGTGTGCTTCTCCTCCGCCTGCTTCATGTTGCTCTCTCACCCATTGCTTCTGCTCCCACCCTGCCCTCTCTATTGCTTCTGTTCCCTGCCCCACCCTCTATCTTTGTTCTCTCTACCCTTACACTCAGTGTTGCTTCCCCCACCCGCATCCTCAGTGATGCTTCTCTCACTGGTGTACTTTGTGGTGCTTCCTCACACCTGCCTCCTCCATGTTACTCCCATACCAGCACTTCAAAAAAAAAAACACTTTCACATTGCTTTTAAAAAAATGTTCACTGATTTAACTCTATTAATAAAAAAAAAGCTAGCCATTTTGTAGGTGTGCTCATGCGTGGTATGTCTACAAAATGATGCAACAATCACGTCATAGCACCTTTTTTTGATTTTTAACCATTCTGCACAGCATCAGGGATGCTGTATTGTATGGCTACAGGAGACACCTGTAGTCCCAGTGGAGACCTGGGTAAATGTGGTAACATATAACAATGACTTGACTGGAATCAATGAGGGGATAAACACGAAAGGTAACTGAATTATCACACACACTTAATGAAAACAGGAATTGTCCCAAGACTATAATTTAATGCAGTAATATTGTCAAAAAGACAATCAGATCAGATTTGCATAAGTCAAGTATCAGAGTCAACCATGCTTTTACAGTTATGTATTAAAGTGAAATAGTAAACACTTTGTGCTCGTGAAAACATATAAACAGCGCAGATGAAACAAGTGAAAAAATATAACGACAAACATGCTACAGCATATTGTACCAAAATTCAAACTGAAGTTATGCATGAATCAATACAGTTGGGGAAAGATATAAAATCATGTCATAATTCAAAGCCCAAATTATCGCTTGTGCAAGTCAAGGGCGTTTCGACCTTCATGACTTGAGGTTATCATCAAGACATAGATAACAGAACAATGAGTGATAGCTGCCTGGAATGTTGTGGGCACGTAAAAGGATTCGCAAGAGTGGTGAATCCAAACGTCTATGCATCAGTCATAGGTTCACGTCCAAACGGGTATGGACATCCAAACACAAACCACGAGTTGAACAAATTTGGGGTAACCGCGGGAGGGGAGGTCGTTTTGAGAGAAACTCTAAGAAGAGGGTCCTAATGAGGTACCCTGGAGTGAGTAAATGATTCTGCTTCATTTGCCGGTACGCCACAAATGAATCGGTACTGGGGCGCTTTCACTTTAATACACCACCGTAAAAGCATGGTTGAGGCTGCTACTTGATTTATGCAAATCTGATCTGGTTGTCCTTTTTGACAATATTACAGCATTAAATTATATTCTTGGGACTATTCCTGTTATAATTTGGTGTGTATGATAATTAAGTTACCTTTTAGGTTTATGCCCTCATTGATTCCTGTTGAGACATTGTTATATGTTACCATATTGTATGGCTAAACACCATTGGCAAAGCCAATAGGTCCCAAAGGCGAGGCCTATTGACTTTGGTATTGCTTGCTAACAATGCCACCAAGGAAAACACCAGAGGCGTCAAAAGCGGGGTGCAACAGCAAAACTTGATGCATCAGTCATGACATTTCCATATACCTGCACTGCTTTAATCACAAAGCCTGTGATTCTTCATACCTAACGTAAACTTAAATGCTCCAAGGAAATGCTTCAAGCATAAGTGGCATTAAGTCAACCCTAAATAACATCCTACAGAATAATTCAACAAGCTCAAACTATTACTCAATCAAAACACTTAAGAGTATGAGACCATATAGTTACTCACTTGTATGTAAATGTCTAATTATTGACCTAGAATCATCTCTGTTTGAACACCCATAGAAAATGTGTGTGCACAGTACCGATATCCATGATGTGAAGTGCAAAAATATTTCTGTGGCTGCTGTGTTCTTTTATGAACATTGTACAAGGTTCTCCCGTACACCGTACAAATGTACTTCAAACTTCATTACATTCCACAAGGGTTTTAGGGATGTCACCATGTGTTGTTGTGGTTTTCGATGATATCGTCAGCGGCGATCTTATGATACTATGGTGGTGCCTCTGGACGCGCTGTTCCTACTCCACTTTCAGACTCCCTACTTCTAATGCAAATAGAATAGAGCGTGCAGGAAATTCAACTAATTCTTAACTACACCAATGGATTGCAGTGGGTATGTCTTCACAAATTAGTGAGGGACCTGCGCCTATTCAACGGCAAACATCAAACATCCAAGGATGAAAGCAGTGCACTGCCTGGTGTGGGATTTGCAAGAACTGGCACAGATGTTCACAGATGTTCTTTTGAAGCTGAGCTCGGTCATCAGAGAGACAATGAAAAAAAAGATGACGAAAAGCGCACACTATAGATGTTTTAAACAATGTATTTATTTATTCAAGACAGAGTCCGGGGGTGTCAAACGACATGCAAAGAGCGAATATGTAATGAGAAACGTTCGTAGGTATTACAGCAGAGTATTCAGATGTGGAGGAAGAAAGAGCAGAAAATCTGCATTAAAATGCTTTGTTAAATGAGTTAGTCTCCAGGAGCTTCTGATCTGCAGTGGTATCAAGCTTCTCCTGGAAGCTGTGCCACAGAGGGGCTCCTAACATCACTGGTGAGAGTGCATCACACCAAAACTGAGCACCTCAAACAGTTCCTGTGTGGCAGATCACAGGTTGTGGTCAGGGTGGGAGGGACTCAAGCTACTTACTGAACAGCAGCCACCTTTGTAGACCCGAGTGTCATAAATTGTAGTATCTGTTTTTAGCATTTGAGAATTCTGAAGCAAATATTCAGAGAACAAACAGCATCTTCTAGAGATGCATCCTTTCATTCAGTCACAAAGTCATAGCATGTATCTTACAATTCCAGCTAAGTTGATAGATCTTCAGCATCCAAATCGAAACAGCTCACCTAGACTCACCGCAGGGCTTTACAAAAAAGAGGTATATGTTCTATGTGAAAGCTTAGAATTGGCCACTCCTTTTTAAGGCAATGATACTAGCTCTTTGTAGGAAGCTGGCTCTTTATGTGAAATATCAATAATCTAATATACCGTCTAAAGAGTCCAGGGGTTCCCTTGCTAGTGGACAGGGGTTTGCTATGCAATCCTAAAGTGCTCTATTAAGGGCTAGTGTGGTCAAACAGCCTTAGGCTTAACACAGAGGAGTGCAAGACATTCACAAATTATACACAATGGTCAATAAATGATAACAGGACTCAAGAAGGAGATCCACACCAATTGATAAAAATAGCAAGTATCTTTATATAAGTTTAGGAATCAGAGAAAATTCGTTCAGGTAAGTACATTTTTACATATAAATTCCTTTCACTTTAAAAAGTTGACAGAGTGCAATTTCTGAGTTCTGCAATGTTTCCTATGGAAGGAAACAAAAGTTCTGCAAACAGGTATAGTACATCGGCTTACAGGGCCAATCTCCAGTGGGTTAAGGTGAGTGGTGAGAAGGTCCACGGCAGCACAAACAGTACACCACCAGCGGCACGAGGGCAAATCAGCATCAAGAGCCCAATGCCTTTCAATGGGGATCGGTCTTTGTAAAAAGAGGCTGCAGGCTCTGGCTAGGAAGCCAGGCGGGCTGAACCAGCAAGTGGGCTCAGGTTTTGTGATGCTAGGAGACGGGGGACGCATTTGGTCCTCTTCTCCAAGGCCCCGGGGTGAAGGGTGCAGAGGTGTCCTTAGGCGTTGGGTTTTTCCTTACTGGAGCAGTCGCAGTAGAGGGGGCCTGCGTGCAGAGGCTGCAGGCAACGTTGGAGAGTCCAGGAGGGGTAAAAACCACAGTGAACTCGAGCTCTGGAAGGCTGGGGAACCTTATTGGCACCATTGGCCCACTTTAGCAGCTCAGGCTGGAGGCGACCGATGCAGTGGTTGCTTCAGTTGTTGAATTTTGGCGGTTCTAGAGGGCTCAGAGTCTTCTTTTTGGCGTTTCTGCTGAACAGGTCTGCTGTTCACGGGAGGTCTTGAGTCTTTGTCGAAGGCAGGCAGTCCTCCCAAGTTTCTGGAGTCAACAGCTGCAGGACGAGTTGATTTTGGTGCAGTTTTCGTTGAGGGCTGAAGACAGGACGGCGGGGCTTGGGATAAGTCAGGTACTCTATTCAATCTTCTCTGCTTTTGAGGCTCTTTTGTGTCTTTTTAGGCCATCAGGATCTGCTTCTGTGGTGCCTGGGGATCCCCTAAATATTGAATTTAGGAGCATTAGGGGAGTGTAGGATAGTAGCCAATGGGTTACTGACCCGTGGGGTCACTACGCCCCCTATATGACCACTTGTAGGAAGTGGGCTTAACCTTGACCCTGGTTGGTTAACTCTCCAAGACAAGATGGAGGAATCTGAAGAGAGGAGTCCACATCACCTGCCCACCCTAGTGGTGGTGCTGGCTGAATGTGGGCACCCCTACTAATCTAACTAATTGTCCTGCCTGTCCTCTCGCCAAAAGTGGAGCAGGATGGGGGGGGGGGGTTGGCATCCTCTCTGATGAGAGAAATCAGAGTCGCATACCATAGGCGGAGGGGCTGCTTTGAAGCTTCCTTCCCTTGGCAGGCTAATCTGCAGGTCATCTAGTGGGAGGGGGTAGAAGACAACCCCTGCCAGAGCTGGCCTGGTTTCTGGTCGCTCCTGAGAGCGAAGGCCCTCACCATTTGGGGTGAGGAATTCATCTATGGTGTCAGGCTGGCTAAAACCAGTCACTCAGCCCACCAGCAGTTTGTACGCTTTCAGGGGGCAACTCTGAGGTGCCCTCTGGGTGCATATATCGATAAATCCAACACTAGAATCAGTGTGGGTTCATCCATATGAGATGTTTGATATCAAACATCCCTATATTCAGTGAAGCAATCATGTAGTTGCAGAACTCGTTTTCACCCGTGCCCAGCACATGTTTTAAAATGGCTTCCTTGTTCACTTGCACTGGCAGTAATCAAACTGCCTACTACAGAGGCATATCTGCTCATGCAGTTATGCCATCACATGTAGTATAGTGAACCCTGCCTTAGGGCTGCAAGGCCTAGAGTTGGGGTGTCTTACCTATACTGCATGCAGTGTCTTCAGGCATGGCACACAGGGATGTGTGATTCCATGAGATGTGGAGCGTCGTCACGCTCCATCTACCAGTCGCACAGCAAAATCCAGAAATATTCAAAAGACTCCATTATTAATTAAGTAATCCATTTTAATCGATTTTACTCCACTTTTACTTTTTTAAGGTTTTTCATTACTTTCTCCATTCACATACAAGGCTTCGTGATTCCCAATTGCTTGAAATGCTAAAGAAATGCCTATCCAGGCCTTTTTCTATGGCACGTGGGAATACACAGTTCATCCTGGGCAACCTCATTCGCATAGACCCAATGCATTTCGGGCTGAACAGCCCTTCATCAGAGGTAACTACAAAGTTAAAACCCCCATTTAATATTTTGCGACATTGGATATGAAACGTAAACTGTACATATCTAAACCCATTGTGCAAACTTCAATCCTTGCATTTTAGAAACTTTTTATTCACAAGCACTTATCACCCATATCTCACTAAGAACCATTACACCAAATCTGTGCCAAACATGTCCTGCTGTTACGTGCAAACCAAAGTGCGTTCACAAACAAATAAAATATCATAAATTAAGTGTTCCCCCAGGCAGCCAAATAAAACCAAATGTAAATCAACACCCACAGCGTGATCACTCCAATAACAATAAAAACATTAGTATATACCTGCAAATTCTTAATCCTGTGCTTTGCAGAAAAACCGTCTCAACTGCCTCCCTTCATGCCAGCGTGAAAGTGCACAACCACCAACTCAAACATAACAATCCAAATTAAACCACCCCGAGCGTGATCTCTCCATCTAAACCTCCTACGTGAATTCCAACCTTACACGTGACTCTAATTACCAATTGAGACAACCAACATCAGAAAAATACAAGTCCCACAAGCCACTGCATCCCTCCCGCTAATACACTCCTGCATGTACTTGAAAAGTACGCATTTTTGTGTACAACAAAATACGATGCTTTAACATATTTACATGTCTAAAATGTCAATGATAAAAATGATTAACGATGTTTTTAGATTCAATATTTTTAGAAAAACTCTAATAGTTCTCAAAAAATTAAGTACACTGCCTTTGGTGAATGTAATGTTACCAAACAGATTTTGTCTTTTAATCCACTTTATTGTCCTGGGCTCAAACGATCAAAGGGATGTGTGCTATGTCGACTCTTCAGTTTTCTCTGCACAAATACACACAGCCTGCAATGGCAGTTTGCATGATCTTGGTGAGGGGATCCTAGAGTGGCACAATTCGTGCTGCAGCCCTAGTGGACCCTCTTCAGTCTCAATGCCCCAGGTACCAGGGGTACCATTTTACTGGGGACTTACAGGGGTTGCTGAAGTTGTGCCAATTGTGGTACAGTTTAGGGCAAGAAAACTGGTACTGGGAACCTGGTTAACAGGGACCCAGTACACCTCAGTTAAAGATGCATCAAAAACCAGGCAAAACGTATGAGTGTGTGTGTGTGGGGGGGGGAGGGGGCTGCAAAAAGTACCCAGTTCCCTACACTCTTAAAGCAGTTTTTGGAACCACCTCGTTTTTGCGACTGAGCTTTCCAGGTAACAAACCCAGACTTACTCAGAGATCAGCACAACCATTTAATCTGAATGTCCCAAAGTAAAGATCAGCCCAAATGGAGGGCAGAGCTTGTTTATTAGCTGTAGCAAGGGCTGGGAACACCCTGCTGCTTCATCTCTGTACTGAAATTCAACTGTTGAAGTTTAGAAATACCTAAAATCCTAGTTTTTCAGGCAGTAGTTGTCCTTATCTCACTGCTCACTAGTTTTTCAATCAGCGCATGGTTTCATTGCTGGGAAACTGTAGTTTACATATAATGTATTAAGTCTAATAAGAAAGCACATCAAATAATGCAGTGCAAATGGAGACCCTCTTGGTAATTACAATCACAGCATTTCACTCAAACACAGAGTAATTCCAATAGCTGGCAACTCAGTTATCTTCAGTTTCTTCAGAATGTAAATTATCAAAAACAAG
This sequence comes from Calotriton arnoldi, assembly GCA_963921515.1. Taxonomy (NCBI): domain Eukaryota; kingdom Metazoa; phylum Chordata; class Amphibia; order Caudata; family Salamandridae; genus Calotriton; species Calotriton arnoldi. The sequence goes on from CAWUFW010001379.1 coordinate 2,055,915, forward strand.
GTACTCACTCTTCAACTGATAATTAACTTTACTCACAGTTTTCTGTATGGCAACAAGACCAGAATGCAGAATGAGTTTCAGACTCAACAGAGATGGACCTGAAGAAGAGGGAATAATCACACAAACCCACTGTGCATTGCACTCTTCAAGCCCTACATTAATTTTATTAATGTATGGATTATATAAGAAGAAGAACTGTCTCCAAGAAGCAGTGGAGTGCTTTGTATCACCTCAAATATGGGGTTCTGCACGTAGAACTTTATGGTGGGTGTGTGGTCCTGTTGAGACCACAAGGTAGAATACAGGATATAGAAGAACCTTTGGTATGGACAATACTAGACAGAACACTGCACCGCTGTTTTATATAGTCACATTACAAAGATTTACAGTAAGAAGCAGAGTAAAGTGCGCATCTGTCAAAACGCGAACTCATCCGCCCGCACAAAATAACAAGCATTTGCAAAGCAATAGGTCTTGCATTTGTGAGAGTTTGAGCTATTGGCATTGTAAATGTCAATGCCTTTTATTTATGTGATTTGAAAACCTGCGTAAACACGCACTTTGTACTTATAGTCGTTGCTTATGAGCAGCAAGACTGGCAGTAACTGCACCTCTTTTACTGCCAGCCTTGCTTCTCGTAAGCAAGGACTATAAGTACAGAGTGCATGTTTAAACACCGCTTGCAGGTTTTCAAAACACATAAATAAAAGGCATTCTCGATTTACAATGCCATTAGCTCAAACTCTTGCAAATGTGAGATCTATTGCATTGCAAATGCTTGTTTTATTCAGGCACGGGGAGAGCCAATGCTGAGACTCGAATCCAGGTCCCCAGTTCTAAAGTCGGCAGCCCTGGATGTTACTCCACATCCTCAACACAATTATGACAAAGAGACAGCTCTATGAAAGATTGTTTCACACTCTGCTTCTCTCGACTCTTTTAGAGTCAACTCTGTGAGCTTCTGCTATTCGCTACTGCGGGGATGGGGCAGTTAAGCTGACGGCCATGTTGAATTAGAGACATATCATTGCTAATGCCTCGAGGTTCAAATTAAAAGATGACGATTTGCTAAATTCAAAGCTTGCTTAGCATTATTCAAGGCAGACTTGTTGTGTCTGGGGTCACGTGGGTTAGCTGTATGTGCAAGATTGCATTTGAACGTTACGGCGACCTCTCAGCCTGGGGACAGGAGTACATCAGAAAGATGTGGCATCAGCAGTTCGTGCCGGAGGGCATCACTTTGAAGAGCAGCGCACAGACCATGGCCAATTTCTTCTGTGAGTAGGGCTTTGACCCCCTCACGGGCATAGATCCCCACACGCGGCTTCACTTAGTACCGCTGTTCTCCAAAAAAACTGTAGATTTCCGGTTGCAGTGCTCCTTCCCACTGCAGTTGGTGGGCAAAGTTGTTAGTATTGCAACAAGGATATTTTATGGAAGCTGTGAACAAAGTTAACTGCAGGCTGTCTGTTAGAAATGGGATCTCTGGTTGGCTAAGGCTTGCGCCAAAGCCAGGCAGAGACCACCACTCTAGTCAGGGCGAGGGAGTTACACGCCGAAGATAACCCCTGCTCACCCCCTTGGTAGCATGGCACGAGCAGTCAGGCTTATCCCGGAGGCAATGTGTAAAGCATTTGCGCAACACCCACAGCAACAACACCCAAGGAACACTACAAAAGGAACTCCACACAAGGTTATGTATAAAAATAGCCTTTGTATTGTAACAAAACACATTAGAATAGTATTCACATAATATACATCGTGCCAACTGGCACGGGACAATATTTACAGGGGATTATGTACACATGACAGGGCCACGTGGACCACTGTCAGAACCCTCACTTAGTAAAAGGTAATAGATGTAGAACACATAATAAATGTAGGACATATCAGAAACGTACAACCAGTAATCACTGGCAACCACTGTACTTAGCATCAGCCTGTAACATAAACCACATTATGCACAGCATCACATTTAGGCGCGAATTACATTCTGCGCCAACCTCACCAGCATAAATACATTATGCAATCCTCTCATAAGTCTAAACACATTAGACCCTAACCTCCTAAGTATAACTCACATTAGGGGCGTAAAGCACAGTAGAGAATAACTCACAACCTAAACGCATTAGGTAATAATAAAATCACAAGCATAAACATATTATGCAAAACCTCATAATCCTAAAAGACCACATTTAGAGGTATAACGCAGGGTGCGTAAAACACAATATGGGAATCACATTTCCTAGCACCAAAATCACATTACGGCCTGGCGCCCTATCAAACTCACAGTCCCCCCCTGGCCAACCGGCCATCTCTAAAGGGGCTCAAATGCCCTATGTCCCAAGAGTCAGGGCGCGCTGCCAACGCAGCGAAAGTCAAGGGTGCGCAACTGCGCAAACCTAAACGTAGCAGCTGGCACTAAGTGCTGCGCAGCTGTGAAGATATGGGGCACAGGAGTGCATCTCACTCCTAACTTCAAAAAGACATGCCCCCCAAAGAACTGAGGCCTAAACGATGCAGCTGCCCACTACTTGCTGGGCAGCTGGGAGTATTTAAATAGGGTCTGGCACCACGGTGCCATCTGGAGCAATTTGCCAAGGTTGCAGCTGCCCGCGCTGGTGCGGCGCAGCTGTGAGGCATGAAAAGGGCCCTGGCCCTACAATGCCCTCTGGCCCCAACGGGACCTTTCGAATCACTTGCCCCAGGTTGGAGCGCACGGGGAGCTGTAAACAAATAATGCCCCCAAGCCCCCACAGGGACTTTGAAAACAAATGGTGGCCGCCCGCCCGAGATCAGCCCTCACTCACGGGCTCTTCATTCGCGGCGGGACTCCTCTTTGGTGCTGGCGCCCGCGGGGCTCTCCCTCACTCACGGGAGCCCCGCGCAGGCAGGCGCCAGGATCAGGAACGCCTCTTTTCTTCACCCGGGCACCGAGGACGGCAGGCGGGGCTCTCTCACTCCTGAGAGCCTCGCTGGCGTCGGCTGCACCACTCTTCACCCGGGCCCCCTCCTGGGAGCCCCGGGACTTGTTACGGGCACTCGAGGAGGCGGGGTAGGCCCCCGTCCTCCTCTCACGCAGCCCAGCTTCCGCCCTCTCCTGGCAGGCAACAGGCCCTGCGCCCACGTCCCCGGCAGGGTTTGCCTGACTTCCGGGTCGTGCTGAGCGAGGCCCGGGCAGAAATCCTTTAGCGGCTCGGGCCGCAGCGGTGAAACGCGGGGTGGGCACCCGCATCCGTTATCAACTTAAAAAAGGCGCAATGAGGGGTAGGCTCCCTCCGAATTGGAATATAAAGCAGGGTGGGCTCCTGCTATCAAAATATACAAAATAGGCGGCCATGCGGGGTGGGCTCCCGCCTCTCTCCCCTCCAGCAGGGGGAATCCCTACGTCGGGATACCCTCAGGAAAGTTTGCAGCAGTGTGCTGCGGAGCCCTCATGCTCCTTTTCTCCAGCAGGTAATTTAAATATAGCGCTCACGGGGCGCAAAAGGATGCAGCAGTCCTCCTCCAGGGGAGAACAGGTCCTGGAGAAATAAAGAAAATAAGTACAAGGTCCCAATAATCCTTTAGGCATCCAGGGGCAAGGCAGGGCCCAGGGGCCAGCACACAGGGCCCTCCAGCAGGGAGGCAGCCCCATGGCGGTCCCTCCTGGGCCCCACCAGCAGCAAGCCCCCCCTCTGTCAGGAACACTGAACAGGACTGAACCATTTTCATGGGGTCACAGCCCCTATATTTATATCAACATTTTCCTTTGTGCAAAGGTGCAGGGCTGGGGGAAAACCAGACGCAACTGGTTTGGGGGAGCTTTGGAGCACTTTGTTTTGCTCAGCTCCTCTCTCCTTTCACAGGACAGGCTAGGGACATCAGACGCACCACAGGGTTGGAGCCAGCATTGTGGAGGGAAGGCACAGCCCTATTCAGATCCCAGGTGCAACTCCTCCCTCCCATTTAGATGCAGATCTCCCTATTCAGCCCTGCGCTGACTCACCCTGCCCCTCCTGGAGCCACACACACCCTCCCTGCCCCTGTCACTCACAAGCCAGACATGCAATTCACATCAGGCAGGCAGACACAGAGCACACATAAATGCCAACTTCTAAAAGTGGCATTTCTACACCAGTCACAACAAATCTGCGCACACCATTGCGCAGCATTTATTCTCACGAGTTCGCACACACTAAACTCGCCCCTGCACTCTTCTCACACCAGGAATTACCATGGACACACATATCCCCCATGCATTCCTATGGGAGGGCAGGCCAATCTCACCACACGCACTCAGCGCGCACGCACTTTACACTGGACCACAGTGCTAAAGTGCCCAGAGACTGAAAACTACTAACATCCAAGGCAAAAAGTTTAGGGGTGAACCGGCCAAAAAGGGCCAAGTCCAACACTGTCAGACCAGTTAGTGGCAGCGCTGCAAAGGTAAACTGGTATGCAAATGGACTCCCGTGTAGCAGGGAGCTGCTCCTGTCCCCCTGGCTTAAGGTACTCAGACTGCAAGGGTTGGCAGGGATCAGAAAAGCCTCACCTGGGGCCTTCAAGCTTTGTGAAAATTATGTATGAGACATGGCCTCCTTTGGACGACGGTATGTGGCACACAGGACAATATGGGAGGAAAACATTGTCGTGATGATTGTATCCTGTCTCTTTGTTATAGTTAGTGGCCTGGCCTGATATGAGCTTTCTTATGAGGAACTTAATTTTGTGGCAGGTTATGTACTGTCCTCGGTGGTAGCTTTCCATTCAAGGTGCGGACGCAAACAGCCACTCGGGAGACCCCTTTTGTGAGGGCATTTGATTTGCAGTTTGAAAATTCCTGCAGCTTTACTCTTGCAGTATAAAAGTGGTGTACAGTGACGCAGGTGGTTCTCCCATTTGAAGGTTCTCCATGGACCATGGTGAGATAAAAACAGGGTGTTTTTTTATTTTTATGCAAGAACACGAATGTAACAATGTTTGTTTTAAAAAGCGTCTCTCTTACAAAGAACATTTTATTATTTTCGCCTCTCTTGTTCTGCTGCAAGATTATCGCAAAACCATCAGCATGCCAGACCTGGATATTTAGTTAGAGCCACACTAGGTCTGTTCCCAGGGTGGCTGCTCTTCTGCTAATCACCTGATTGGCCCCCTGCCTTTTGGAAAGCAATAGACCTGTTTGATTGCGGACCCATTTGCGAGCTAGAATGTGTCTTTATAGCCTCCAGCTGCTCAGGTTATAAAGGGCTCCAGTGGCGTTGGGTGGGTTTAAGGACTGTTCTTGTGTTTATCATCAGCTGACAAGTTGGGAGCCCCGCCCTCAAGTTACCCAGTCCTAAGTGTGATGGAGCCTCACCGTCCTGGGCCTCTCCCCTGCTGCTGCTTGCCTTGTGCCTGGAGTCAGCGTATTTAATCACAAACACTCCTCGGTATATTAATACTTGTGTATAAAATTCCATAGAGCACATAAAAACATCCCATAAAATCAGGGACACTAAACTAAATTGAAAGAGAAAGAAATGGAATCTGTCCGCCTCGCTCGCAGGCCCGGCTCCAGGAATTTTTATTTGGGTGGGCCAAGGGCGCATTCGGGTGGGCCACTGCGGGCCCAATTTGTCGCTTTTGGAGGTAGCATACAAGCCCTAGATTACATTATATGTACTTGCAAACAGGCAGCATGATACAACGGATTGCTTCTGTGTGTACACAGAGCATGTGGAGAGTTATTTGAAAGTAAGACCAATGTCTGGACCTAACTGCAAACCCTCGAATTCCAGCTGGCCAGGCAGTAAGAGCAATGTCTGGACCTAACTGCAAACCCTAGAATTCCAGCAGGCCAGGCTTCAACACAAGTACTTGAATGCTAAGCATATTATAATAGTTCAAGATTAAGGAAGTCCCTATTACTACACGAAAGGCTTGACACCGTTGCACTAGAAAGGCTGGCAATTTACTTGTTGCAATTTGCCCAACACTTATTTCTCTGCACAAATGTAACTTTATACATTTTATTTTCTTGGCATTTTTTTGCAAAGTACTTTCATAGATACAAATTGTTGAAAAACAGTAACACATTTGAAAAAAGAGAAAGGAGTATTTTTGAAAACTGCCAGCAGTTTCACACCGACCATTTCAAAACTAGCAGTTCCAGTCATAGAGGTAACCTTCTATTGTTCTTTGAAACCTCCCTTACAAACTCATCCATACATAGGTTTGCCGTGAGCTCTTTCTCATGTGCTAAAATAGTCAAATTCTGTTTCCGATCATGATTCATTGTGCGTCGGAAAGGTGTGAGGACGCGGGATAGGGTTGAAAAGGAGCTCTCACAGGCTGCAGTTGAAACCCCTATAACCAGCGCAGATACATACATTTCATGAAGTTCTGGGAAAGCTTCAACATAATCACGTACCAGTTCACAAATGGTGGCAACATCTGCACCATCTGGGACTTTTTTTTGTAACAATGGTTTTGCAACAGTTAGTTCTGCTGCAAGAGTAGCTTTGATTACATTAGTTAGGTCAAAGAGGGGTGCACACTTGTTAATATCAAGAAAATGAGGTGATGAGGGAACCAAGATAGAAATGGCTTCGATAAGTTCAATGTTCTTCTGGGAGAATCTGGTCTCCATTTCAGCTATTGCTCTGTCCAGAATGTTCAAGATGGGCTGCCTGAGCACTTGCTGCTGAGAAAAGGAAGAGTCATCTGCAGATTGTCCAACTGTTGAAAGTACCACGGAATCTGCAAATTGGCAGCTGAGAGTCCCCCTCCTTTTTGGTCCACGATTAACACGTGTGGTTTCGTCTAACACATCATCAGAAGAGCAGTACTTGGTAGAAACATTGGATCTGCATGATTTGCTTTCAGGGCACTAAGTGTGGACTGTACAACTTCCACTGCAAAACACAAATTTGTTTGCTGTGTCTGAAACACAGCATTAGCAGGTTTTAAAGTTAAAAGTAGATCTTGTAAAAATTTCCCAATAACATAAACGTTTTCCCTTTGAATATGAGATAGTAAACCACAAGCTTCTGCCTTCAACTCAGATGCAGCATTGTCATCATGTTATATGTCTGATATAAGATCAGAAATTGTGTCAATGTTTTCAACCACACATTTTGTAACCTCATAATGGCTGGTCCATCGAATCTCAAGAAGACGTTTGAGAGTTGGTCCATTATATCGTTGACTCACATAATGACGATGAAAGAAATTGTACAGCATGTTACAACGATCAAAGAATCGCTTTGCCCTTGGTTCACTTTGGATGGCATGTATGACAACAAGATGAAGCTGATGATTGAAACAGTGTATGTAGGGAATATATCTATCTAATCTTCTCTGTATAACAGCCTGGACACCCCCACTGCATCCACTCATTAACAGAAGCTCCATCATAGCACTGACTTAAAATGTCTTCTGGCTTGAAATCACTGGCAACCAAATGGCTTAAGATGCGATCAGCTATATATTCAGCATCTAATTGTTCCATCTGTAAAAGACCAATTAAATGCTCCTCAGGCTTGGCTTTGCTCACAAAACGCACCATGAGGGACAGATTTTCAATGTTACATTTATCACGGGTGCAATCGCTTTTAATACAAAAACTTTTTGAATCACAACTTTTGTACTGCTTTTTGACTTGTGAGAGAACCATGCCAATTAAGGTATCTATTACTTCGATTTGGATACATTTAGATGTATATTTTACATTCAGGGGAATAGAGTGTATAATTCCGGCTAGCTTTTTATCTTTTTTCAGAGTGTATTGGAAAAGCTTTAAAAATAAACCACTTGTTGAATCAAAAACATCTTCATTGTCGCCACGCTGGTGGAGTTTATTCACAACAAGAAATTGAATGACTTCTCCAATGCTTTTTAAGTAATATCGATTATTTTCTATTACTTTCGTATCTAATAAAAAGGCAATTGTATCTCCTCTTTCTCCTCTCTTAGATGCCTCTGCTAGAGTTAGTACAGCATATGTGTGAGTTTGACTGGCCACATGTTTAGCAAAACCTGTGCCAGATGTTAGCGCACTTTTCCAGTTACGGAAACCAGTTACAGTAAAAACTGTATCCCTATCATTTTTCCCATTAGTAATCACACGACATGGGAAACATAAGCAAGCATCTAGACTAGCAGAGTACTCCAGCCATGGTCGAGTTTTGTACCAGTCCGAGCTGAAAGCCCTCTCACGGTCGCCAAATCTACTTCGTGGATAAGATTTAAGAAATGGTTGGGATAGTTTATCCCTATGCAGATCTGTAGCATTGCTGCTGAGATGACCTTGATGCTTTTCAAGGTCAACAAGGTCTTTATTCACAGCAGTACCATGATTTAGGTGAGCATACATTTTTCTTTCTTTTGCAACTTCCATGGGGGGTGCTGGTACAGGACTTGGATTATGACACAAGGGATTACGGCTGGCATCTAAAGCACCTCTCCGAATGACGAATCTGTCCATGATGCCCAAGCTAGGCTTAGAAGCAACTGAAAAAAAATCAAAAAATCTTTGGTTAGTTAAAAATGTTCCTCCATCAAAATACCACAGGTCAAGCACCTTAAAAAAAAAAGTTACTGAAAATTCATAATAGTGTCCATACGATGATTAAAATAAAAAAATAAAAAACCTGAGGTGTGTGATTAAAAACTAAAAATTCCTCAATAAGCAGTATACAATTGCAGCCATGGATAGCTTTGGTATAATGAAATTATCTGGATATACAGAACAGATTCTAGTCTTTCATGGCAAATCTGCCATGAGTTGCATGTTGCATTTAAAATAAGAATCTTGAATTATAAATCCCCGAATGAGGGTGCAGTGCCGCACAGGCAATGAATTGAATATGTGTTATATGGGAACCATTTCAACTCTCTCCCTCAATTCAAGGCATTCCACGTTTGCATTCTGTAGGCTTGTTGAGCTGAGTACATCTCTGTATGATTCATGGGGACTAAAACTGTCTAAGGTATGGTTGCTCATTACTTTCTCTGGAGGATTTTTTTTCTTCCAACAAAGAATCTATTTGTTTTGAGTCTTTTCCAGCCACAATACAATATCCGGCATTTTATCTGCCCAAGGTTTCCAAAATTAGCCTGTTTGAGGACTAGTTATAAGAGTGGTGCATCGCAGTGTGGCCTACTTGGGGAGTGTTTCAGTATTGTGCATGAGTGATCAGAGGGATGCTGTTATGTTTTATTAGGTCATTGCAAGTAGATGTTCAATAGCAAGGAGAGGAGAATGAGATGGAATACGTGCAAATTACATACATTTTTTGTTGTGAGTGACTGAACAGGTTACCTTAGGATACAACAGATGAGCGATCCATCACATGCTCGAGAACGGCAGTCATGGTATAGCTCTATATTACCCCCCAGATTGACAGTAGAACACCAAATAGGCCTGAATGGTATATAGTTAGCCATGGCAAATAATCTTGAGTTCAAACAGCAGCGATGACAAGCGATCCAAAGTAGTGCACCCATTAGAGGCAGCCAGAATAGACCTGCCTAGGGAAAGTATTGCATGGATACTGGCATATAGACAGGTAGATCGATGGCTTTGGGTCCTTCTAGCAGCAACAGATGAGCATGCCAATACATTAGAATGTCCAAAGAGTTATAGGCAGCCAATATATATATATATAATATGCATCCACCTAGGTGCGACAAAGGGGTATCTTAATCCTTTCACCAGATACAGGTTGCCATTTTAACTTTAAGACATTTGTACAAAGCACAATGTCATTCAATAATACAATGCCTCTAGCCCCCCCCCATCCAACACTGCTTTCACAGCTTAAGTAGGGGTGTTGTTGACACATCTAGTAGCAGCCGGCCTGCACTAGGGCCACGATACACTGGCTACGATACTAGACATTTGAAAGAGAGGCAGAGGTAGAAAGCAGGCAGGAAAAGCGAAATGAAGGACGTATGAATAGAAAAAAGACTGTACTCCTGCATGTGGTAGAAGGGGATGACTGGAGATTTACCTCTTTGGTTATTTCCCCACGAAGGGGTGTGAGGAACTCAGAGGGTCTGGGGACAATAGAGGCCTGCTTCTGAAGGCCCAGGGCCACCTTCTAGTAGAGATGGATAGAGGTGGAAAGCCACTGAAGGCTTGAGCAAGATGCCTGGTTCAGCTCAAGGTCCTCTTGGACCCTCGTGCCCCAAAACAAGCCTAGCTTTCATTTGCCTTCTGCCTGCTGCCCAGGCTGTAATGTCATATGCCAAGTATGAAAGATAAAGCATTAATCTGTAATGCAAAACAGGAGAATGAGACACCCATCTATTGACTGAATTGCACAATGTGAAACTACAAAACCTGGGATCAATCCTGGCTTCCATGCTTGACCCAATTGTGTGATCCTAGCCAAATCTTTATTTCCCTGAGCCTCCTATATTCATCATCACATAAGAGTGCACCTTCAAATATGTGTTCTAGCTGTGCACCATACAAAACACCTTTTCTGTTTGATTTAGAATACTATAATAGTGCTTCATCTGCACTAAGAATCTAAGCAACAAATAGGGTACACATAACAGGCTTGCCTTTTAGTTCAGATTTAATTAATACAGAAACGGCACTGGAGGCAAGAATCCTAGTTGATGTGCACCGAGTGAACTGTGAGTGAGTTTTAACAACATGTGAGTATTTAAAAGTTCAAATACAGTAGGGCAAGAATCAGCCCGGAGGCAGTTTTCTGTATTCGGAGTACTTATTTGCTACAGAGAAGTACTGGTACTTTCTATACGACTACCTATTTGCCCCAGAGAAGAGTCAGTACTCTCTATTCAGAGTAACTATTTGCTCCTGAGAACATGCAGGACTCTCCTTTCGGAGAACCTATTTGCTCCTTAGAAGTGCTGGTACTCTCTATGCAGAGTACCTATTTGCTCCAGAGAAGTGCTGTTACCCCTTCTGGAAAATCTCTTCAACATTTAAGAAAGGACTTTTTAATATTGAAGAGATTTCACGGGCGGTAGGTTGTACAATTTACAGTGCAAACTTTTTCAGTTCTCGGCTTGTTGCCAGGGTCTTTGAACCAAGCCAAACAGATGGCTCAACTGCCTCGGCTCTTCCTGTTAATTTGTTGTCCCACTCACCCCTAGAGATGGGCCCATATATCTAGCCAGGCCTACTACAGGGCCCTCTTTTATCTCTCCTTAGTCTTACAAGGCCCAGTAAAACGCATTATTTTCCAAATCTCTTTCTAATCGTTAACACTCTCAAAAAGTGTTTCTTTCCCCATGTAAGGTCCCTTTGATGGGAAGAGGAGGTTTCTGAGGTGGGAGTATCAGGCAAGTAACACTACTCAGCCTCCCTCGTTGCCAGCCTTCAGAGAGAATCTCTCTTCATGAATACCTCCACCTGACCCCGGACTCTGCAGCACACTCCCTTCCAGGCCTGATTATCAATTTTCTACCATCCCTCTACCGTGCACCTTATCTCACAGCTGACCTTGGTCCCCAGCCCGATATCAGCCACCACCTGGCTCCATTTTCCTTATTCCCAGTAAAAAACATTAGTAAAATCACCTTCAAACTCAAAACCCTGAATATAACAGTAAATATAATTAGCACACACTTTAAAATATGTTACACAGTGGCCCTAATGACCCAACTGCTAATTAAATAAGCAAAAACAGAAAGGCCATTACAGGGTCTGTTTTAGCGCTGGTGCGAAAGTATTTATTGGCGTCCCACCACTGACCTCTTTCTCCGTAGACACCTTTACTACCACCCTCCAACAGTGCACTTCATCTCTCAGTAGCCCCTTTCCCATCATGACCTCCTCCTCAGACTCCCTCCCTACCACCCTCCACCAGTGCCCCTCATCACTCCAAAGCCCCTCCCCCTCATGACCTCCTCCTCGGATTTCCTCACTGCCACCCTCCACCAGCGTCCCTCATCGCTCCATAGCCCCTCCCCCATGACCTCCTCCTCAGACTCCCTCCCTACCACCCTCCACCAGTGCCCCTCATCACTCCAAAGCCCCTCCCCATGACCTCCTCCTCAGATTCCCTCACAAATACCCTCCACCAGTGCCCCTCATTGCTCCATAGCCCCTCCCCCATTGACCTCCTCCTCTGATTCCCTCACTGCCACCCTCCACCAGTGCCCCTCATCGCTCCAAAGCACCTCCCCCTCATGACCTCCTCCTCGGATTCCCTCATTGACATCCTCCAACACTGTAGCCTCCTCCTCAGACTCCCTCCCTACCACCCTCCACCAGTGCTCCTCATTTCTCTGTAGCCCCCTCCCACATGACCTCCCCCTCATACTCCCTCCCTACCACCCTCCACCAGTGTACCTCATCGCTCCAAAGCCCCTCCCCCTCATGACCTCCTCCTCGGACTTCCTCACTGCCACCCTCCACCAGTGCCCCTCATCGCTCCATAGCCCCTCCCCCATGACCTTCTCCTCAGACTCCCTCCCTACCATCCCTCCACCAGTGCCCCTCATCACTCCAAAGCCCCTCCCCCATGACCTCCTCCTCAGACTCCCTCACAAACAACCTCCACCAGTGCCCCTCATCTCTCCGTAGCTCCACCCCCATGACCTCCTCCTCGGATTCCCTCATTGCCACCCTCCACCAGTGCCCCTCATCGCTCCATAGCCCCTCCCCCCATGATGTCCCCCTTGGATTCCCTCATTGCCACCCTCCAACAGTGCCCATCATCTCTCCATAGCCCCTCTCTCATATGCATTTTATTTGTTGTATAGCGCTACTCGTAGTGTAGGGTGTCACAGTACTTTACATCACGCACACATTATTCAGAGACAATGAATCATACAAGTATGTAAATCAGCCTATAGGGAACGTCACATAAGCTAATGAGGATTACCAGGTGTAGGAATCACGTCATCCATACTACTGGGCAATATGTTTTAAGAGGGTTAGGTCTGGAGAAGCACAAACACAGGATTTAAAGCATACCCCAGTGGTTGGGGGGTTGGCTTTACTGATTAGAATGTATATCTGCCCAAACAAACTCTTTATTGCAACATTAGAATAATGAAAGACTGGGAAAATTCAAACTAACTAGCAATACAAAAAAAAATAAAAAATCTAATTATACCATTCTGGTTTGTATGCAGGTCTTTGATGACAGTCCATAGGTCACTGTCCTATGTTAGGATTGTAACTTCTGAAGTGCAAGTAATAAAAGGATCTCTGTGACAAAGGCAGTAACCCACTGAGCTAACCACGTTAACTACAGTTTATCTGCATTTAAAAACTACAAACAGACAAAAGATTGCTCTCCAGCAGGATCATTAATCCCCAGAGTTATCTGGGCATTTTAATAGTTGTCGTGCATCCTTGGCAGAACCAGTCAGGATAATGATACAAACTATTTAAACAAACGATTTAAATGAAATATACACGGCACACAAAGTATGTGTCTTGCTCACAGATTAAAAACAAGCATTTACAATGCAATAGGTCTCGCAACTGCGAGTTTTAGAGCTATTGGTATTGTAAATGGCAATGCCTTTGAAAAATTAAAAGGTATTGTAATTTATAATAGTAATTTTCCACCAGTACCATAACTACCACTATTATTATTACTATCACCACAGAGTAGTAATAGTAATAATTGTAGGGGTGGTTATGGTACTTGTGGTGGTTGTAGCGGTGGTGGTACTGGTGGTGGTATTGGTGGTGGTGTTACCGGTGGTGTTAGTGGTGGTGGTACTGGTGGTCTACGTAGATTTTATTTAATTACTTATGCTACTGCTGGAATATTTTTAACAAAAAAATACAAAAACTAACAAACATTATCATTTGCATCAGCCAATAGCTCAAACTTTTAGTAATGCCAGCCCTATTGCATTGCAAATGCTTGTTTTATGTTGCAGGCATGAGGTGCATCATCTACTTCCCAAAATACAATCTTAGATTTGTAGACACTCGTAACAGTCCTATGGTAGGAGGCACTTGTTCAGCCAGTGTAAGGCTAATAGCTCACACAACTTTGCATTTTGATACCTGAAGTTTTAAATTACAATAAATGTAGTAGACCTCCGGCAGGAGACTTGAGTTACCAGTAACTGTGGAAAGAGCAATAACTTTATAAACTGGTGCTTTATTTCACCTTTTCCGTGGTGTGAAGGTTACGTAACTGTTTTATTGCGTTCGAATGGGCACAATGGGGCTTATTTACAAGTCCCTTGCACTACCGGTGCTTCACTTTTGTGTGGGAATAAGTGACGCAGCGGCGGCGCAAGGGACTTGTAAATAAGCCCCAATGTCCTGTTTCTCTGGCTCTAAAGCAGCTTTGCTGACCTGGTTCTCCGGCTCTACAACGGCTCTGCTGACCTGGTTCTCTGTCTCTAAAGCAGCTCTGCTGACTGGTTCTCTGGCTCTACAGCGGCTCTGTTGACCTGGTTCTCTGGCTCTAAAGCAGCTCTGCTGACCTGGTTCTGTGGCTCTAGAGCGGCTCTGCTAACCTGGTTCTCTGGCTCTACAGCAGCTCTGCTGACCTAGTTCTCTGGCTCTAGAGCAGCTCTGCTGACCTGGTTCTCTGGCTCTACAACGGCTCTGCTGACCTGGTTCTCTGGCTCTACAGCAGCTCTGCTGCCCTGGTTCTATGGCTCTACAGCAGCTCTGCTGACCTGGTTCTATGGCTCTAAAGCAGCTCTGCTGACCTGGTTCTCTGGCTCTAGAGCAGCTCTGCTGACCTGGTTCTCTGGCTCTAAAGCAGCTCTGCTGACCTGGTTCTCTGGCTTTAAAGCAGCTCTGCTGACCTGGTTCTCTCCCTCTAAAGCAGCTCTGCTGACCTGGTTTCTCCGGCTCTACAGCAGCTCTGCTGACCTGGTTCTCTGCCTCTAGAGCAGCTCTGCTGACCTGGTTCTCTGCCTCTAGAGCAGCTCTGCTGACCTGGTTCTCTGGCTCTAAAGCAGCTCTGCTGACCTGGTTCTCTGGCTCTAAAGCAGCGCTGCTGACCTGGTTCTCTCCCTCTAAAGCAGCTCTGCTGACCTGGTTTCTCTGGCTCTACAGCAGCTCTGCTGACCTGGTTCTCTGGCTCTAGAGCAGCTCTGCTGACCTGGTTCTTAGGCTCCTAGAGCAGCTCTGCTGACCTGGTTCTCTAGCTCTACAAAGGCTCTGCTGACCTGGTTCTCTGGCTCTAAAGCAGCTCTGCTGACATGGTTCTATGGCTCTAAAGCAGCTCTGCTGACCTGGTTCTCAGGCTCTAGAGCAGCTCTGCTGACCTTGTTCTCTGGCTCTAGAGCAGCTCTGCTGACCTGGTTCTCTGGCTCTAGAGCAGCTCTGCTGACCTGGTTCTATGGCTCTAAAGCAGCTCTGCTGACCTGGTTCTCTGGCTCTAGAGCAGGTCTGCTGACCTGGTTCTCTGGCTCTAGAGCAGCTCTGCTGACCTGGTTCTCTCCCTCTAAAGCAGCTCTGCTCACTTGGTTTCTCTGGCTCTACAACGTTTCTGCTGACCTGGTTCTCTGGCTCTAAAGCAGCTCTACTGACCTGGTTCTATGGCTCTAAAGCAGCTCTGCTGACCTGGTTCTTTGGCTCTAAAGCAGCTCTGCTGACCTGGTTCTCTCCCTCTAAAGCAGCTCTGCTGACCTGGTTCTCTCCCTCTAAAGCAGCTCTGCTGACCTGGTTCTCTCCCTCTAAAGCAGCTCTGCTGACCTGGTTCTCTCCCTCTAAAGCAGCTCTGCTGACCTGGTTTCTCTGCCTCTAGAGCAGCTCTGCTGACCTGGTTCTCTGCCTCTAGAGCAGCTCTGCTGACCTAGTTCTTAGGCTCTAAAGCAGCTCTGCTGACCTGGTTCTCTCCCTCTAAAGCAGCTCTGCTGACCTGGTTCTCTGGCTCTACAGCAGCTCTGCTGACCTGGTTCTCTGGCTCTAGAGCAGCTCTGCTGACCTGGTTCTCTGGCTCTAGAGCAGCTCTGCTGACCTGGTTCTCTGGCTCTAAGGCAGCTCTGCTGACCTGGTTCTCTGGCTCTAAAGCAGCTCTGCTGACCTGGTTCTCTGGCTCTAGAGCAGCTCTGCTGACCTGGTTCTCTGGCTCTAAAGCAGCTCTGCTGACCTGGTTCTCTGGCTCTAAAGCAGCTCTGCTGACCTGGTTCTCTCCCTCTAAAGCAGCTCTGCTGACCTGGTTTCTCTGGCTCTACAGCAGCTCTGCTGACCTGGTTCTCTGCCTCTAGAGCAGCTCTGCTGACCTGGTTCTTAGGCTCTAGAGCAGCTCTGCTGACCTGGTTCTCTGGCTCTAAAGCAGCTCTGCTGACCTGGTTCTCTGGCTCTAAAGCAGCGCTGCTGACCTGGTTCTCTCCCTCTAAAGCGGCTCTGCTGACCTGGTTTCTCTGGCTCTACAGCAGCTCTGCTGACCTGGTTCTCTGGCTCTAGAGCAGCTCTGCTGACCTGGTTCTTAGGCTCTAGAGCAGCTCGGCTGACCTGGTTCTCTGGCTCTACAACGGCTCTGCTGACCTGGTTCTCTGGCTCTAAAGCAGCTCTGCTGACATGGTTCTATGGCTCTAAAGCAGCTCTGCTGACCTGGTTCTCTGGCTCTAGCGCAGCTCTGCTGACCTGGTTCCCTGGCTCTAAAGCAGCCAGCTCTGCTGACCTGGTTCTATGGCTCTAAAGCAGCTCTGCTGACCTGGTTCTCTGGCTCTAGAGCAGGTCTGCTGACCTGGTTCTCTGGCTCTAGAGCAGCTCGGCTGACCTGGTTCTCTCCCTCTAAAGCAGCTCTGCTGACCTGGTTTCTCTGGCTCTATAACGTTTCTGCTGACCTGGTTCTCTGGCTCTAAAGCAGCTCTACTGACCTGGTTCTATGGCTCTAAAGCAGCTCTGCTGACCTGGTTCTCTGGCTCTAAAGCAGCTCTGCTGGCCTGGTTCTCTCGCTTCTAAAGCAGCTCTGCTGACCTGGTTCTATGGCTCTAAAGCAGCTCTGCTGACCTGGTTCTCTGGCTCTAGAGCAGCTCTGCTGACCTGATTCTCTGGCTCTAGAGCAGCTCTGCTGACCTGGTTCTCTGGCTCTAAAGCAGCTCTGCTGACCTGGTTCTACGGCTCTAAAGCAGCTCTGCTGACCTGGTTCTCTGGCTCTAGAGCAGGTCTGCTGACCTGGTTCTCTGGCTCTAGAGCAGCTCTACTGACCTGGTTCTCTGGCTCTAAAGCAGCTCTGCTGACCGGGTTTCTCTGGCTCTACAACGTTTCTGCTGAACTGGTTCTCTGGCTCTAAAGCAGCTCTACTGACCTGGTTCTATGGCTCTAAAGCAGCTCTGCTGACCTGGTTCTCTGGCTCTAGAGCAGCTCTGCTGACCTGGTTCTCTGGCTCTAAAGCAGCTCTGCTGACCTGGTTCTCTGGCTCTAAAGCAGCTCTGCTGACCTGGTTCTCTCCCTCTAAAGCAGCTCTGCTGACCTGGTTTCTCTGCCTCTAGAGCAGCTCTGCTGACCTGGTTCTCTGCCTCTAGAGCAGCTCTGCTGACCTGGTTCTCTGGCTCTAAAGCAGCTCTGCTGACCTGGTTCTCTGGCTCTAAAGCCGCTCTGCTGACCTGGTTCTCTCCCTCTACAGCAGCTCTGCTGACCTGGTTCTCTGGCTCTAGAGCAGCTCTGCTGACCTGGTTCTCTGGCTCTAGAGCAGCTCTGCTGACCTGGTTCTCTGGCTCTAAAGCAGCTCTGCTGACTTGGTTCTATGGCTCTAAAGCAGCTCTGCTGACTTGGTTCTATGGCTCTAAAGCAGCTCTGCTGACCTGGTTCTCTGGCTCTAGAGCAGCTCTGCTGACCTTGTTCTCTGGCTCTAAAGCAGCTCTGCTGACCTGGTTCTCTGGCTCTAAAGCAGCTCTGCTGACCTGATTCTCTCCCTCTAAAGCAGCTCTGCTGACCTGGTTTCTCTGGCTCTACAGAAGCTCTGCTGACCTGGTTCTCTGCCTCTAGAGCAGCTCTGCTGACCTGGTTCTCTGTCTCTAAAGCAGCTCTGCTGACCTGGTTCTCTGGCTCTCAAAGCAGCGCTGCTGACCTGGTTCTCTCCCTCTAAAGCAGCTCTGCTGACCTGGTTTCTCTGGCTCTACAGCAGCTCTGCTGACCTGGTTCTCTGGCTCTAGAGCAGCTCTGCTGACCTGGTTCTTAGGCTCTCAGAGCAGCTCTGCTGACCTGGTTCTCTGGCTCTACAACGGCTCTGCTGACCTGGTTCTCTGGCTCTCAAAGCAGCTTTGCTGACATGGTTCTATGGCTCTAAAGCAGCTCTGCTGACCTGGTTCTCTGGCTCTAGAGCAGCTCTGCTGACCTGGTTCTCTGGCTCTAAAGCAGCCAGCTCTGCTGACCTGGTTCTATGGCTCTAAAGCAGCTCTGCTGACCTGGTTCTCTGGCTCTAGAGCAGCTCTGCTGACCTGGTTCTCTGGCTCTAGAGCAGCTCTGCTGACCTGGTTCTCTCCTCTAAAGCAGCTCTGCTGACCTGGTTTCTCTGGCTCTACAACGCTTCTGCTGACCTGGTTCTCCGGCTCTAAAGCAGCTCTACTGACCTGGTTCTATGGCTCTAAAGCAGCTCTGGTGACCTGGTTCTCTGGCTCTAAAGCAGCTCTGCTGACCTGGTTCTATGGCTCTAAAGCAGCTCTGCTGACCTGGTTCTCTGGCTCTAGAGCAGGTCTGCTGACCTGGTTCTCTGGCTCTAAAGCAGCTCTGCTGACCTGGTTCTCTCCCTCTAACGCAGCTCTGCTGACCTGGTTTCTCTGGCTCTACAGTAGCTCTGAGGACCTGGTTCTCTGGCTCTAAAGCAGCTCTGCTGACCTGGTTCTCTGGCTCCTGGTTCTCTGGCTCTAAAGCAGCTCTGCTGACCTGGTTTCTCTGGCTCTACAGCAGCTCTGCTGACCTGGTTCTCTGGCTCTAGAGCAGGTCTGCTGACCTGGTTCTCTCCCTCTAACGCAGCTCTGCTGACCTGGTTCTCTCCCTCTAACGCAGCTCTGCTGACCTGGTTTCTCTGGCTCTACAGTAGCTCTGAGGACCTGGTTCTCTGGCTCCAGAGCAGCTCTGCTGACCTGGTTCTCTGGCTCCTGGTTCTCTGGCTCTAAAGCAGCTCTGCTGACCTGGTTTCTCTGGCTCTACAGCAGCTCTGCTGACCTGGTTCTCTGGCTCTACAGCAGCTCTGCTGACCTGGTTCTATGGCTCTAAAGCAGCTCTGCTCTGGCAGGATAGAGTGCGGGGCAGAGTGAAAGGCAGGGCGAAGCAAGAATATGAGTATAGGTGGGAAGACAGAGCGCAACTGAAGAACATGAGGATTAGTGTTAGGACAGAGTGCGGGGCAGAGGAACAGGCACCTAAAGTTAAAACAATGCAATAGGTCTCGCAGTTGTGAGTTTGAGCTATTGGCATTGTAAATGGCAATGCCTTTTATTTATGTGTTGGTTTTTAAAACATAAATAAAAGGCATTGTCATTTACAATGCCAATAGCTTAAACTCTCGCAAATGCGAGACCTATTGCATTGCAAATGCTTGTTTGCAGGGGGAAGTGCTGGGAACAGGCGCCCTCGGAATGCCTGTGCGCCATGGCTCGTCTGCTTCATGGCTGTTGTGAAGACTTTTCTTATCTGCTTGTTTATTTAACAAGCAGATAAGAAAATTCTTCACGAGGGCTGTTAAGCACAAAGAGAAAAAAAAACGCTTGCGATATGTTTTCATTCAGCCACTTGTTAGAATTGGCTTAGGTCGTGATCAATGTTTTTTAGGTGCTTTTGGTTTGCAGGCTGTCACATGGCCTGAGTGAAAACAGATGTGCTTGTCACGATGGGCGGCATCACAAAACTGCAAGGGCGTCAACAAAAGTGACAGCCAGCAAACCAAAAGCACGGATAAAACATTAATCATGACTTAAGCCAATTGCAAACGGTCGAGACACAGGGGCGTGGATTAAAGTCCCCTTCTTCATACTCTTTACTATAGCTCTCGCAGGCGAGGAGCGCATGCGCGCTCCAAACGCCAGGCCGACACCTAAAACCGGAACAATAGCCACACATGCTCCTTACGAACTCTGTCACAGCCCGATCTGATAAGCAGCTCAAGGGGTCAGAAGGTCAGGAAAATGAATCAGCATAAACAAACTCCTCTTCACCAGCGCTGAAAAGAATGAAATATCCACGCAGCAGGACGGTACATAAATCCAGTGCCAAAGAAAGGATTTGTCCCCTTCGCCATGCCCCTATTGTACCTGCACGAGTGGGCGGGGACACAGCCCACCTTTCTAATCGGAGATGCGTGATTGGTGGTGCGAGCCCAGGCCCAATCACGCATCTCCTAAAAAAAGAAGAAAAATAACGTTCAGAGAACGTTTTAAATTGCAGTGGCCATTTTCTGTTGGCCTTGCTGACGTCACTGCGAGGGCCAAGGTTCATGTTTAGGTGGGCCAGGCTCATGTTTGGGTGGGCCTGGCCCACCCGGCCCACCCGCTAGAACCGGGCCTGCTCGCTCGACACAGGATGATCCAGGGAAATCTGAAATTGTCAGTGCTGAGTGGTAATCGCCACCTTCTCCAAACAAGTTCCGGCGTCCCGTGAGTGCTGTGAGGCGGCACCCTTTGTCAAAGTGAAAGCGCGGACTGCACCCTGCTAATACAAAGAAGCCGACACATTTGCTTTTGAAGCTACCGACGTGGCGTAGCTTACTTACAGAGCTGCCAACCTTGTGCCTGGGGAACCGCGGGTTCGAGTTTTTGTGCTGGCTCTACAAAAAGTCATCCCAATCCAAATAGATAAAATTAAACTCCTAACAAATAAATTGAAACTGGCGAATCTGCAACAAATGGTGCAGAGTAATTCAAAGTAAATAAGCAAATGGCAAGTCTGTTAAACAGGAAGCAGCGGCCATTGCTGAAGTCCCAGGAGTCCTGTGTACATTAATTAAGTAAATAGTTCTCCGAACTGCTAATGAAAGCTCCCAAGTTAGGACACATGTGAAAGGGCCAGTCCTCACGGGAGGTAACAACAGAAGACAGGAAGGTACTAAGGAGGGACTAATAAGCCTATTAACAAATCAGAAGCCAACATTTACAAAGGACAATGCTGAAAGCCAATTAAAAATATGGGCGGAGCTTAAATGCCATGGCCGAATACAGCATGCCTCGCAGAGCAGCGCATGCGCTACCCAGGCTCAACCCAAAAAAGCAATCTAAACTTTCAGAAAATTGTGGGATGTATTTATTTACATACAATTACATCTTTAAAAACATCACCACAATAAAACCATCTAGCATTTCAATCTGCAATAAAGGTACATATTATATTTACATGTAATTCCAGTTGCAAGGTCAGCACTGTACAACGACCTCCCAGAACTGTTAAAACTGGGCAGACACGGGACTAAGCAATCCTTACACTTGGATACAAAAAAAAAAAAAAAAAAGCATCTGCCAACGTCTTCAAATGCTCACAATATTCTTCATTGTGAAGACAGTCCCAGGCAATAGATGCCAGGCCTGGCCCCAATGCCCTCTACCCTGTTGATATTAAGGGTTGGTGATGGATGGGCCAAACGTATGGGCCACATACTCTTAATAAATATGTTTCCCAACTCCTTTCCCAGTCCAAGCTGGAGGCAAAAATATTTTCATGCAAGAACTTGAACAGGAAATAACCCTGTCTCCTCCTACAAAATGTAACAGACAACCAACTTGAATGAAAATTTACGAACTTAATCAAACCAAGACAGAACTGCTGAAAAATTATGAAGAGGCTCAGCGCGAGCAGCGACGGTCCAGCGGATGTGATGAAGAGACAACCAGGGACCTCCCACCAGTGGAGGGCCATGATAGCCTGTCACCTCTGTCCAATGCCAACCCCTGCAATGATATGACTCACTTTTGGTCACAACTACACCTGTAACCCATAACAGAACCATAAGGGACTGATGAGAACCATGGGGAAATGGAAAGAAAATATCTGGCATGTGAACCAAAGCTTGATGGAGGGATGAAGCCTATCACCTTGTCCTGCCTACCTGTGTGCGTGTATATATATATATATATATTCACTGAAAAAACCATAGGTTTCAGACACGTTATAGTTAGAAATTAGCATTTAAAAAACCTTTGAAATTCACTGAAAAAACCATAGGTTTCAGGCACGTTATAGTTAGAAATTTGCATTTAAAAAACCTTAGAAATTCACTGAAAAAACCATAAGGTTTTAGGGACAGTTATAGTTAGTTGGACATTGCACTCGTACAAAACCCGTGAAATTCCCCCGTTATAGTTAGTTCAGGTAACTATAACTCGCGCCCCGCAATGCACTGCTGATGACGTCACATATTACATCACTCATGACATGGTCAGTGACATCACTGATGACATCACTGATGACATCTCAAATGACATCACTGATGACATCACTGATGACATCATCCAGTGACTATGTGTTTCTGTAAAGTTTAAATATGTTTAATATATTTAGGGAAAGGCGTATTGAAGAATGAGTGGGTGTAGAAGCGCCTGAATGGATGATTTAGTAGGTGCGTGACTGAGTCTATAAGTGAGTGATTAAAAGTATCTTACTGGATGCATGGGTGAGTGACTAAACTGTGAATGTCTGTATCCGTCTGTCTGTTGTTGTGTAAGCAACTGCATGGGTTTCTGACTAGCTAAATGAGTGTCTATATGGGTTATGGATTGGTTCTCTGAGTATCTGTATGGGTGCCTCAGTGTTTGTGTGGGTGGGGTGTGTGTGACTCTGTGCATAGATGTGTGAGTGGGTGATTCACTGGGTGCATGGTTTCAAGAGTGCGTCTGTGATGGACTGTATGGGTGGGTGAGTGTGTGTATGGATGTGTTAGTGATTGAATGTATATCTCAGTGGTACATGTGTGAGTAACTACATATGTGAAAGGCAGTATATATGTGTGTTGGAGTATATAAATGGCTATAAGTCAGAGTGTGTGATTGTGAGAGTGGCTATATGGATGAGTGTGTGCTTGCATCAGTGATTGCATAGGAGCGTAAGAATGTGCTAGTATTTTTATGAGTAAGTGAGCTGGTGTGTATAACTGTATAGGTGAGTAAATTGGAGTGTGATTAATTATTTGCATGACTGACTAGGTGTGTGAATACCTCTATGGATGAGTTGCGTTGTGTGAGTGTTTATATAGGTGTATGAGTGCATATGATAGTCCTGTACTGAGTGACTGTAAGTATGAGTGACTGTACGGGTGAGTGAGTAGATGTGTGTGTGTAGACCTAAGAATCAGTGAGTGGGTATGTACTTATTGGTATTGGAGTGTGTATGGTTTTGAGAATGGCAGTCTGTAATTTAGAGTGGGTGTTTCAAAACTTATATTAGGGTGTGAGAAGATGCATTAAATTCTCACATGGATGATGTCATCAGTGATGTCATCAGTGATGTCATTTGAGATGTCATCAGTGATGTCACTGACCATGTCATGAGTGATGTAATATGTGACGTCATCAGCAGTGCATTGCGGGGCGCGAGTTATAGTTACCTGAACTAACTATAACGGGGGAATTTCACGGGTTTTGTACGAGTGCAATGTCCAACTAACTATAACTGTCCCTAAAACCTTATGGTTTTTTCAGTGAATTTCAAAGGTTTTTTAAATGCTAATTTCTAACTATAACGTGCCTGAAACCTATGGTTTTTTCAGTGAATTTCAAAGGTTTTTTAAATGCTAATTTCTAACTATAACGTGTCTGAAACCTATGGTTTTTTCAGTGAATTTCAAAGGTTTTTAAATGCTAATTCCTAACTATAACATGTCTGAAACCTACGGTTTTTTCAGTGAATTTCAAAGGTTTTGTAAATGACAATTTTTAAATGTATTAATTGTTATATTTATTTTTTCATACTGATTTACTACATTTTTAGAAACATTTTTTTTACATATTTTATTTTTTAAATTACATTGTAATTACATTATACATTACAAAAATACTTTCTCAGAATGAATTACTTTAGTTTAAATACTTTGCACATAGGCAATAGACTTTTAAGTACAGTAGTTACAGTTGTTGCAATGGGCAACACATTTTCAAACACAATGCAACATTCAGCTCAATGTGAATTTCTAGTTAAATGCAATTAGTTACTTTATGGATTACTTTTCTAACCACAGGACTGGATCCTAGATTCAGTCCTGGGACATCTCCTGTAAACAGTTGAGTAAAAGCGTTTTGGTTACAGTAGTGATTTTTAAGGAATATTATTGTATTTTAAAAGTTGACACTTAGAAACTTTTTCTCATAGAATCACCAATGTTATCCTATGGAAGGAAATTCACTTAGCAGGTAAAAACTGTTATCGTTACTTTTTCTTACTCAGTGTTGGATCCTGGATCCAGCACTGGTGCATCTCCTGTAAACAGTTGAAAGAATGCGTTTAAGTCATACAGGCGATTTTTAAGGAATATTTGTAGTTTGTGAAAATCGACACTTTGAAACTTTTCAGCTGAAAACCAGACAATGGATTCCTATGGAAGAAAATATAAGTTACTGGTAAGTACGGTTAAAATTACTTTTCAGGGTCAGTGCTGGGCTAAAAGATGCAGCACTGAGGTCTCTCCTGATAACAGGTGAGTAAATCGGAATTCGTATTTCGGCTGATTTTAGAGGAATATTTTAAAGTTCCAAAACTCCACACTTAGAAGAATTTCCAAGTGAAACCAGTCAATGTTAGCCTATGGAAGGAAATTCAAGTTACTGGTAAGTACGGTTAAAATTACTTTTGAGGATCAGTACTGGGCTGAAAGATGCAGCACTGAGGTCTCTCCTGATAACAGGTGAGTAAATCGGAATTCGTATTTCGGCTGATTTTAGAGGAATATTTTAAAGTTCCAAAACTCCACACTTAGAAGAATTTCCAAGTGAAACCAGTCAATGTTAGCCTATGGAAGGAAATTCAAGTTACTGGTAAGTACGGTTAAAATTACTTTTCAGGACCAGTACTGGGCTGAAAGATACAGCACTGAGGTCTCTCCTGATAACAGGTGAGTAAATCGGAATTCGTATTTCGGCTGATTTTAGAGGAATATTTTAAAGTTCCAAAACTCCACACTTAGAAGAATTTCCAAGTGAAACCAGTCAATGTTAGCCTATGGAAGGAAATTCAAGTTACTGGTAAGTACGGTTAAAATTACTTTTCAGGACCAGTACTGGGCTGAAAGATACAGCACTGAGGTCTCTCCTGATAACAGGTGAGTAAATCGGAATTCGTATTTCGGCTGATTTTAGAGGAATATTTGTATGTTTCAAAAATCAACACTTAGAAACTTTTTCAGCAAAAAGCAGGCAATGATATCCTATGGAAGGAAATTCAAGTTACTGGTAAGTACGGTTAAAATTACTTTTCAGGATTAGTACTGGGCTGAAAGATGCAGCACTGAGGTCTCTCCTGATAACAGGTGAGTAAATCCGAATTCGTAGTTCGGCAGATTTTAGAGGAATATTTGCACAATGGTGAAGGGAGGGGCGGGGCCTGAGGTGACATCTGTGCAAACGCGCCCGTGGCGCGTTTTAGGTTGGGGGATTAAGTCCCCTTGAATCATGAGGGTCCCTAGGGGCCAACTAGCCCACCAGGAACCTCCAGTATGCGCCAGGGGCTGCGTTGCAGAGACGTGTAGAGGCCACACCCCTTTTACACCTCTCTGCAACGCAGCTCTGTGGCGCTTTCTGGATGTACCTGTTGGGCTAGTTGGCCCCCAGGGACCCTCAGGATTGAAGGGGATTTAATTCCCCATCTTAAACGCGCCACGGGGCCTATTTGCACACATGTCACCTGAAGCCCCGCCCCCTCTCTTCACCACTGTGCAAACGCGCCCCGTGGCGCGTTTTAAGTTGGGGGATTAAGTCCCCTTGAATCCTGAGGGTTCCTGGGGGCCAACTAGCCCACCATGTACCTCCAAAGCGCCACAGAGCTGCGTTGCAGAGAGGTGTATAAAGGGCGTGGCCTCTGTACACCTCTCTGCAACGCAGCTCCCTGGCGCATACTGGAGGTTCCTGGTGGGCTAGTTGGCCCCAGGGACCCCAGTATTCAAGGGGAATTACTTCCCATCTGCAAACGCGCCAGGCGCGTTTGCAGAGTGGTGAAGGAAGGGGCGAGGCCTGCGGCCCGATCGTTTTTTTTTTTTCCCTGAAGGGGGCTGTGTGGCCCCCTTCCTTTTTCCTATTTTTGGGCCCTGGGGACCCCATCCCCCAGGGCCTTACCCCCTTTTTTTTTTTAATTAAAATTAAACGGGAAGGGGGCCGCGTGGCCCCCCTCCCTGGCCACTTATGGCCCCGGGGACCCTATCCCCGGGGCATGGCCTCTGGTTGGGGACTGTGGGGGGTCCCCAAACCCCCACAGTCCCGCCGGCTCCCCGTGTCCTAAGGGAGCCGGCATTGCTTTTCCACATGGGAGCAGCTAACATGCTGCTCCCGTGTGGAAAAGCAATTGTCTTTGGATATTGGAGCGAGAGCAGGTTTCCTGCTCTCTCTTCCAATATCCAAAGCAGTTTGCAATGACAGGACGGGAGCCGCGAGGCTCCCGTCCTGTCATTACAAACAGCAGTGTCCCGGGGGTAGGCACCCGGGACACTGCAGGAGCCGGCCCTGGGGGTGGCGGTCCCCAGGGCCACCACAAACTCCAGGAGGGGGCGCGCGGCCCCCCTCCCCACATCAGCAAAGCCCCGGGGAGGTGGTGGTCCCGGGGCTTCGGGGTCCAAAGCGGACCCCCATTTTAATTTGTTAGTGCCCCGGGAGGTGGCGGTCCCGGGCGTGTGGGGGCTTGGGCCCCCACACAGGAAAAAGTTTAAAAAGAAGCCCCGTGGAGGTGGTGGTCCCCGGGGCTGGGAGGGCTCAGAGCCCTCCCGCACCATTTTAAAAGAAAGCCCCGGGGGTGGCGGTCCCGGGGCTTGGGAGCCCTTGAGGCCCCCCATACATAAATTTAACCCCTCACCATGCCCCCGGGACTTGGGCCACCCGGGGGCAAAATACAATCAAAGCGCGGGAGACCGCCCTTCGATTTTTTTTTTTATCGGCAGGATCCGCGTACCCTGAGCGCATCCTGCCGATTTAAAAAAAAAAAAATGCTTTTCTGCCCAGGGGTCCTTGTGGGACCCCTGAGCAGACATAGGAGGTCAGGGTGTTTCTACCCTGCCCCCTTTGTGCGCTTTGCGCACTTGTTTCTGTCCCTCGGTTCTACCGAGGGACAAAATGGCTGCCAACATTTCCTGAATCGGAATGTTGACAGCCAGCTGACAGCCAATTAGCATGCAGCTCGTGATCGGGACGGTGCGCTCAGGATGCGCGAATCCTCCGTGCCCATAGATATATATGTACTTTTACTTTTGATTTTCTCCGCAACTACTGAACGGATTTACACCATTTAACAAAAAGGGTTCTTTCTGAACCAAGAACTACCTCTTTGCCAAATTTGGTGTAATTCCGTTCAGCAGTTCGGGCTGTAGCCGTGTCTAAAGTTTCCTATGGGAAAATGAATGGGGAAAACACGTTTTGGGACCCCCCTTTTTCTCGGCCCCGCTTGACGAATCACCCTGAGACTTTCAGGGTAGGAGCGGACCGGAGCGGGCCATAAAGTTTGAAAATTTCGCGAAGATTCGTCAACCGACGCAAGAGTTATTTCAAATAGAATGTCGTGGATTTCCTATGGAAAATAGGTCCTAACTATAACTATCTACTGGCGACCGCCAGTAGATAATATATATATATATATATATATACATATATATATATATATATATACATATCCAAATCAACTGCCTTCTTTTTCAGCTCCTCGTCGACCAAAGCATATATAATAGTGGGGAAGAAGCTCATGGAGTGCTTACAGAAAAAGAAAAAAGGACACAAATCATCTAATCAAAAGGATTGCTAAGAGGCTATGCTTTAGGGGGAAGGATAAAAACAAGAAGAGGAAGGCAAGCCATTGAATAAGAAACAAACAAATGAGAGTGCCAATAAAACTAACCAATGGTACGCAGTGGGTGGACTCTAAGCCCTCTGTAAGTTTTTGATATGGTCCGCAAGAGGCTATTTTCCTGACAGCTAAGAGCTGTCTGGTAGGTAAGACCTAAAAATCACAATTCATGTACCCTATGCCATAACTGTAATCAAGCACCCTCCACTCAATGAAATATCCCAGGCCACCATCAAATGACACCCTGTAGCCGTCCCCCTTTTACAACATGGACCTCCAAGGTTAGGAACGAAGGAACCAAGTGGTCAGTGGAAAGTAGTTCAGCATTTGGGACTAAAGACTGATCCCAAGAGCTTGAGAACTCACCAACATTTTAGTCACCCTTACAAATGGGGAATCACACTAATCTGTGTAAATACATGCTTTCATTTGAAAAAACATGTTTTCCTGTAAGAAAAATTGATGGCTCGGAACAGACCACTCAGTTGAAGATGAAGTCTGTAGATGGGTGAACATGTGTGCTGAAAATAGAAGGTGGTTTAGTGTTCAGTGTGTGTACATACAAACCCAGTCATATTACATCCATGTGTTTAAATTCACCATTCTTTTTAGGTAGCTAGAAACTGCATAACCTTATTGGTTAATGTATCTCTGAATCTAAAGAAGATTTGATATTAAAGACTCTGTCATGTTTTGAGCTGATACTGCATTGCCTCCATCTTCCTCACAAGCAGGCTTGGCCTCGCTCTTCTCTTTACATGTCCAACCTGCTATTTCACTCTTTGTCCGCACTTGCTTACTGAGTTGCAACCAAGGACTAGGGTACATTTAGACTTGTTAAGCTCGTCTCACTTACTACCAAGGATTGATATTGCCTGTCTATCAGGACTGATAATCGAGTATTCAAAGTGGACCTCAGCATCTACATGAACATATCCACCAAACCATATCACTAGAATCTACTTCCAGCCAACCCACTCCTACCTCCGTCTCAAAGGAACAGCAACTGTTGGGATAGAAAAGTCCTCTGCATGGTTGAAGATTTGTACCCCTGCTTTGAGTACCCAACTGTATGTCTGGATTCATAATGCTGATTTTTCTATGTCATAGTCGAACATGGATCATGCACGTGCGCCATGACATAGGCCTGTCTCATGGATTGCAGTCTTGTTGGACCAGGAGGGGCGGCCAAAGCGCTACCCTCATAGTGGTGGAAGGCTACTGCCTCCATCAGGAGTTAAGCAGTGCAAGCGCGGTGGTGGCAGCATACCGTGTGGTGATCAGTAATATTGAGCAGGACCTTTTACACTGTGTCACTGGAGTGAGGCCTACAGGCTCACTCACCTTTAGGTCTCGCCTAGCGTTGCTGCACACATGCGCAGCTCGCTCGGCGAGATTTATTGCTAATGAGGAGTTTCAGTAGAGGGCTTGAAGCCCCGCCCCTCATTTCCATTGGCCGGCGTCACCGTTTATGCTAAACGGTGGCCTGCCATTGGATATGAGGGTTTTAGTTGACGCCCTTTGGCTTGCGATCCGGACTGGGTCGCCTGCTTCACGGCTGTCGTGAAGCACTTTCTTATCTTTATGGGGCCATGTGTTTAAACACATGGCCCCATAAAGACAAGAGATCCCCATGCTCCGGCGCGATCCTCTTTCGCTTTCAGGACCACGCTTGTTATAAAATACGAGCAAGATTCACGATTGAGGATTTCAAGGTAGTGAATTGATATTCCTTTGCCACGATGACTCGTTTAGTTATGTGTTTACGCGTGCCTTGTGAAATTTTGAGGGCTTGAGTCCATTAATGCCCTTCTGAGCTGAGGAACACTGGCTTGACTTGCGTGTTTAGCTGCCGTTTTTAACTTTCACTTATTTCCTCTGTGGCCGCTCCAATGATCACAATGCTTTGTAATCTTGTTTTATTTAATCGCGCAATGGCGACAGCTTGTTTTTTGTAGGACTTCTTAGCGCGCTATGCGCGCTTTCACGCACAGCTTGTTTTTTTTTTAATTTAATGGCGCAACGGCGACAGCTTTTTTTGTTTAGGACTTCTTTAGCGCGCTATGTGCGCTTTCACGTTTACGGCTCACACAGCGCCCGATCATTAGCAGGCTCATGTTTACCACAGCTTTTTTATTTAATCGCGCAATGGCGACAGCTTTTTTTTTAAAATTTTAGGACTTCTGCCCTGTGCCTATCTGTGAGTGAAGGAACAAAGCAAGGCGAATACAAACAGTGGGCGTGAGGAGGGCACATAGGCTTCTGGAAAGGAACATGGCACGATTTTTTAGGCCTTTTGCGCGCACACCATGCGCTGTGCTGCCCTGGCCTTTCAATCAAGCACGTCGTCCATAGAACTGCCTGCTCTACACACACACATTGGCGCTTGCAGTGGACATCGCCGGAGTTCTGAACGGCATGTGCTTATTCTCCGTCCCTGTTTATCTGGCGCGTGCACGCTTCCACCCAGCGATAGCCGTGCATGTCTCTACCTTGTGCTTCACGTTTACCCTGTGGCGATTATTAGAGACAAAGGGACACGCCGGGTGAGCAGCAGGCAGTCACATGCCTGCATGTGCGGACTGGGAGGCTCAGAACACACTGAGCAGCGGACCTCACAGGGGTGCATGGTGGATGCAGGGAGTGGGATTACAGTGCGCAGGGAACAAAAGTGCCCCTCACTAAGGTGGACGCCTTCAGAGTGGACGCCGTCTTCCCACATGCAGGCACGAAGGATTCACTCTGGGAGCACTGGGGCAATATCGTGGCCGAGCTACAGCAATTTCTAACTATTATTTAGTGACAAATTAGAATGAAAGGTGGATATTTGCACGATTTAGTTACGTTATTACACGGTGTACTGTTGTTAGCGGTGACGTGACGGGTACAATCTAACTCCACTAACTAAAAGCATGTTGCACCTGATGCAAAGTACCAACCGCGACTGCTCGGTCCCAGTGCTTTTCTCGTGCACTGGAAGGGCAGCACACTTGACCAACTGTGCCCGGGGCAGTAATCCCTCTCACCCCCAAACGCACACACTCACAAATGGTGCCTCGTATAGGACCTTCGACATGTCCAATATATTGTACATGCACAATTCCCCACATGCATTGCATTCGTATGTATATGGATATAGTGCCTTTAATGCACATATCGCTACGAATTACCTGTGAGCCACTCTGTACGAAATGCACTCACAAATGCTCACACACTGTATATGTACCATCACAAAAATATTCTACCTGCACCAATGCCCACTCATTTTACCCGCACCATGCCCCGCACATTGTACGCGCCAAGTTACCGCACAAAGTGTTGCATTGTATGCTGGTGGTATTTATATTCCGCTTCCTACGTTCATGCTAAAATCCCACTTTCTCTGCAAGAAATACGTGCACCAGTCTTCAGATATTGTGTGTGACCCATGCCCCACACACTGCCCACATGACGGTCCTTTCCACACTGCACGTGTACAACTCCGATCATAGCGTGGGTGCACCAGTTCCTAGCATACGTTCAGAGAATGCCACACATGGCAGCTTCGGCCCCTAAAATACTGTTGGGTACAATTTCGTTTAACGTTCACTATGGCCCATGTAATGTAGAGTGCGTGCTTCATTGTATAGCAGTTTTATACAGCGCTTTAAGTGAGCAACAGTTAAGTTAGTTACACAATGTCACATTCACCGTACATTGCTGCATTTATTCGCCGTACATTGCTCGTTAACCACTTGTTAGCACTGAACACTAAAGGGAACCTGGGGAGATTACGTGCCTTTCCTCTGTGTGTGTGCACAGGTCAATTCATTAACATGCCAAGTACACCGGAAGTGACATCAAGCGCGATTGGATCCCCGGTGATATTGCCTCATTGTAACCAGCAGTCATGTTTTAGGGTTGCCACCCCTCCAAGAGAAAAATACGGCCATTTGTTGTCGTTTTAAGGGTCTCAAAAGGTCTGTGCTTAACACTAAATGGGACTTTAAACAAAATGGAATATATTCATTTGTAACGACTTTCCTGCCTTTGTTTACCTTAATTATTAGTCAGGGGTCGTTAACGCAGCCCTACAAAACGTTTCAAAGTGCTTGCGATTTATATTTGCTGTTAAAGTATGTGTAGATAAAAGCTAAAAATATCACCTTTAATGAATTTTCATTATTTTTGCACCGGCCGGGACATTAAAATACCGGTGTGGCGGGAGAAAACCAGCCAGGTAGCGACCCTTGCTGCTGAGTGGCTATGGGGTGACAGGTTGGATACTATAGAAAATGTAACCCAGACTGTTCGAAGCCGGTTAACTTTCTGTTCCTGTTGCTCCCTTCGTGAGCCGCAAAACCACGAGTAGCAAAGGCAGGTCCAAGGCTAGAAAGGGTGAAGTACACTGTATGACGTCCGTTTCAATCTGTCCATAAAATGAAGATGTGCATCCAGCCTCTCAGTCTCAGTCAATACAGCTGGGTTCGTGGACAAAAACCCTTCCGACATGCCTGCCCGCCCCCACTCCCTCCCCAGCCGGGTCCCAAACATGCAGTATTACTAGCAGTATGTGGAGTGGCGGGCACACCCTCCCTGAAC
Organism: Calotriton arnoldi; assembly: GCA_963921515.1. Lineage (NCBI taxonomy): Eukaryota > Metazoa > Chordata > Amphibia > Caudata > Salamandridae > Calotriton > Calotriton arnoldi. The sequence goes on from CAWUFW010001379.1 coordinate 2,088,334, forward strand.
TAGGCCGCTGAAGGGGGGGATAAACTGTGTGGTTGCGGTAGTCCTAAGAGTTAACCACTAGCCTACCTCTGCACACAGCCCCAGCACATTTCTAACCCTTCATCTGTCATAGAACCGAATGACAGCGAGGAGGGCTCTGCTGAGACTTGCAGCAGGGTCTCTCCCACCTGGTGCCTCTGTGTACATTCACTCTGGCCTATGCCTGACCCGGAGGGAAGGGGCTGTCAGGGAGGGGGCGAGGAGGTGAAGCAGAAGTGATGCATCAGGTATCATGTGGCGGTGGGCGCTAGGACCGCGCGGGAGGCTGCAGCTGAGCCAGGATGCGGGCCGCACTCCAGCACACTATACTTGTGGTCAGGTTCTTCTTTCCGCTATGCTCTCCCCCTCTCCTCCACTCTCATACGTGTACAATTTGGAAGTCCCTCATTGTCTCCCTCTGTTCTCGCTTCTCTCCTGAAAACGAGGTGTTGCAGTGGGCGGGGCTCTTGGTCTGAGTGTGGAGGCGGTGGGACCGCAGAGTGGGAACTCTAGTGCTGGGGACGAACACTCCTGGGGGGGGGGGAGAAAGGGCGTAGAGTGCAGTCCAGATGTGGCAAACATGAGGGAGCGGAGGGGTTAACTCCCACGTCAGTCTTTCCTACAGGTCCTACTCCCCCATCCACTCCAATCTACCAAATCAGTAACGCCCCCCCCCCCACATGGTGTCTCCTACTTGTACGAATTTTCATATTTGGACTGTAGATGGTGGCCACTGTGAACTGTGTATTGAACTCCCCCCACCCCCTCCCCATGGCCAGTATTCAGCCTACACCTTCCCCATACACAGGTAACCCCCCTCCTCTTTTCACATTGTTACACCTGTACAACAAGCATTAAAAATGCATTAGGTCTCGCCTTTCATTAAGTTAAAGCCATTTGCTTTGCTATACAATACCATTAGCAAAGCAAATGGCTTTAACTTAATCAAAGGCGAGACCTATTGCATTTTCAATGCTTGTTAAAATTCTGCTGCTGTGTGCTTAGCTCACCCTTGCCCTACATCAGGCAGATGTGGAGTGCTGCGTAGTGCAGTAATAGCAAATGTGCACTGGAGGTACGTGTGCCTGGTACTGGAACAAGCACAGGGATAGCAGTATGTGTGTGGTTAGTGCGTGTACTGGGTGTATGTACGCCTGTAATGAATATGCAGAGCATTCGCAATGACAGCATGTGCTGGGTGTATTTGTGCTTGCGTGAAATACAATACATGAAAGGTGAAGAGTTGTGCAGCGCACATGGTAAGTGTGTGTGCTGCCAGTGTGTGTATTTGTAAATAGCACACCCTGTTTACATATATAAAAGCTTCAGTACTTAACAGTGTGAGCTGAATGCATGTGTATATGCTGAACAGTAAGCGTGCTGTGAATGTACTCTGAGTAAATGTGCCTGCAGTGAAGCATTACATGGAGGACCCTGGGTTCCATTTTGGGAAGCCCAGGCCTGCCTGGTGAAGACATGAGGAAAGATGAATCCCCCAGACAGATTTGTGCATTGTTGCATTCCTGTGAACTGGATGGGACACACACTGGAGTGAACAAGCATTGGCAAAACCAATAGGTCTCCCCTATGCAAGAAATATTGGCTTTGCTAATGTGTTTTAGCCATGGTATACACCAGCTTGGCTGCTGTTCAGCATGGCTAAAAGTTAGTGGTGTAGAGGAGAGTGGTGTGGAATATCGTAGAGTGGGATGGCAGAGAGTGTCGTTTATTGGAGTGCCATAATGTGGAGTCGCGTAGAGTGGTGTACAGTGGAGTGGCGTAGAATAGAGTGAACTGGTGTAGAGTACATTGGCGCAGAGTGTTGCAGAATATCATTGAGTAGAGTGCAGTGGCATTGAATTCAGCAGCGTACAATGCAGCATCGTAGAATGCAGTGGTGTAGATTAAAGTGGTGCTTAGTAGAGTGCAGTGCGCAGATTGGAATGGCGCAGACTGGAGTGGTGCAGAGTGAAGTGGTGCTGAGTGGAGTGGCGTAGAGTAGCGCAGCTTAGAGTGGCACAGAGTGCCGTGGCATATGGCGCAGTGGTGTAGAGTCCAGTGGCATAGAGTGGTGCAGAGTGGAGTGGCGTAAAGTTGAGTGCTACATAGGGCAGTGGCGCAGAGTAGAGTGGTGCAAAGTAGAGTATAGTGCCATAGAGTGCAGTGGCATAGAGTGCAGTGGTGTAGAGTAGAGTAGTGCAGAGAAGAGTGGTGTAGAGTTCAGTGGCGGAGAGTGCAGTGTTGCAGAGTACAGTGTCAAAGTGCAGTGGTGTGTAGTAGAGTAACGTAAAGAGCAGTGGCATAGAGTACAGTGATACAGAGTATTGTGCAGTGTTGTAGAGTGCAGTGGCATACAGTGCAGTGGTGTAGAGTAGATTGTTTCAGAGTAGAGTGAAGTGGTGTAGAGTGGAGTGGTACAGGGTAGAGTGCAGTTGTGTAGAGTGGCATAGAATGCAATGGTGTAAAGTAAAGTGGTGTAGAGTGCAATGGCATGGAGTGCAGTGGTGCAGAATAGATTACAGTGGCGTACAGTGGATTGGCGTAGAGTGTAGGGGTATAGAGTTGAGTGTTACAGAGTAAAGTGCATTGGTGTAGAGTGTATTGGCATAGAGTGCAGTGGCCTAGAGTGCAGTATTGCAGAGTGGAATAGAGTGGAGTTGTGCAGAGTAGATTGATGTGGCCTAGACTAGAGTGGTGTAGAGTGCAGTATCAAAGAGTGCAGTGATTAAGAGTAGAGTGGCGTACAGTGCAGTGGCATAGAGTGGAGTGTTACAGAATGGAGTAAAATGGCATAGAGTGCAGTGTTATAGAGTAAATTGTTTCAGAGTAGAGTGAAGTGGCATAGAGTAGAGTGGTGCAGGGTAGAGTGCAGTTGCGTAGAGTGGCATAGAGTGTAATGGCATAGAGTAAAGAGGTGTAGACTGCAGTGGCATAGAGTCCAGGGGTGCAGAGTAGATTAGAGTGGCGTACAGTGGATCGGCATAGAGTGCAGGGGCATAGAATTGAGTGTTACAGGTTAAAGTGCATTGACACAGAGTGTATTGGCATAGAGTGCAGTGGCATAGAGTGCAGTGTTGCAGAGTGGTGTAGAGTACACTGGTGTAGAGTGGTGCTGTGCATAGTAGATTGGTGTGGCCTAGACTGGAGTGGTGTAGAGTGCAGCAGTGAAGAGTGCAGTGGTGTAGAGTTGAGTGGCGAAGAGTGCATTGGCAAAGAGTAGAGTGGTACAGGGAAGAGTCGAGAGGCGAAGTGTGAAGTGGCATAGACTGCAGTGGCATAGAGTGGAGTGGTGCAGAGTGCAGTGGCATGGAGTGGAGAAGTGCAGAGTAGAGTGCAGTGGTGTGGAGTGCAGTGGTGCAGAGTGGACTAGAGAGCAATGACATAGAGTGGAGTGAAGCAGAGTGCAATGGCATGGTGTAAAGTGGAGTGGTGCAGAGTAGAGTGGAGTATGCATGGTGCGATAGCATACTGCCATGACAGACAACAGATTTTCAATTGAAATGACCATTACATTTGCACAGACATACAGTTTTACTAATAAAACTATACAGTTCACAGATGAAAATGTGTGGAAATTGCATCACCTCAGTGTAATGATTTGCTTTGATCATATTAAAGTATTTGTTTCCAACACACTTCAGAAATAACAAAAAATGTGCTAATTTCGTGTTCCTAATTCTGATATATTCTGAAATAATTACACAGTGCATTCAAATGTTGTCATGTACTAGAAAAAACTATTTCCTACAGTATCCAGCAAGATTGTCACAGAAATACTCTCACTTTTAAGTCAGAGAAAGAAAGTAAACAGCGTCTGACATTTGACCTTGGTCTTTGAATGCATAGCAAATGTGACAAGATAAGAACAAGATTTACAGGCCTGTTTACAGAAAGGGAGCACTCGGAAGGATAAGACAGTGCCTGACATTTGACCTCAGTCTTTGGATGCACTGTACACGTGACGAGATAAGAACAATATTTAAAATCCAGTTTAAAGAAAACAAGTTTGTGGAAAAATACAGCAAACACGGCATAGGCAACGGGAGGGACGAACTGAACCTGGACAGCCTAAAGCAAAAAAAGCCAACAAATGGAAAACAAGAAAACTTGAGTTACAAACCACAAAGCCAATAGCAAGCAACAGGAGGGATGCATTCCTATGTCAACTTTCTGAAAGTCCCCAAGATGTCTTTAGCAAACCAGATAGCTCTGTCTGGTAGGCTGCAACCTAAAAAGGAAGAGACTCCCTTTACACTTCAAAGGACTGCTCTTTGATTCAATGGTAAATCACAAGGAAGGGGCCTGGACACACCTCGAGAAAGGAGATACGGCTGATAAGGGAATCATCGAGAGCAGGGCTGGGATTAAGCTTTTGAAGCACATATCAATGTGGCTTACATCCAGATGTGAACATCTCTGGTCACTTCCAAGAATTGCGTTGTGGGACAATCGGCTTTAGAGTCTTGCCTGCTGTGACAGACAGTCTTTCATGAGGAAAGAAGAAAAGGAGAAGTGTCCACTTCAAAAGAAGCAGAACCCCAACATAAAACCTAAAAAGACTTAAACCCTAAATTAAATTTTGGTGTCTGGGATTGGACTATTAGAAAGGGTGGTGGAGACCCCAAAATTGGTCATCTGCTAAGCAGCAAGACGGGCTGTGTAAGAAGGGGAAGCTCTGCAAGACTTCTGCCTGTGACCAAGACTTGGGGCAAAGGCCTGCTAGTCTCCTTGCTGGCTGAGGGACGTCACCCAGGACAACAAGATCACCTGCCCTGGAGTCTGGAGCACTAGTGCCTGCATGCCTGCCAAGACCAGTGTGCGCTGTGAAAAAGAGGAGAGCATTGAAGGAAGTGAGGTCAAGTGGGGAGCCCTGCAAGAGGATTTCCTGACTGAGGTGTGAGGCTGTGCACGGATCGGGTCAATGCCCTTGTACCTTGTTGGGTCTCGACCCCCAGATGCCACGAGAGGGCCGCTGGTGACTGAGCCGAGAGTGAAGCACCGTGCGGGCCTGGGCGAACCCATTCCGCTGCGATGCAGTGACCCCGTATGCCAGAGAGCGGCACTGGTGAAGTTACTACTGTTGAATCACTGGGACCCTTGACAGTCTGAGCATGGGCGTTTGCATAAAGAAAGTTGGTGCCTGTGTTTTCCAAGCACTGTGGAAACCCCATATGCAAGGAGGGGCTGTCGGTACCGATGAGCCAAAGGATTCGGGTCATTACCTGAGGTAGAGACTGAGGCCACATTCTGCGGGTTAGACCCGCATTGCAAGGGAACTGCAGCTGACTGACCGGAGGGCTGCTGAAGACACCGTGGCTATCAAACTCTCACTGGGCTCCAGTCGGGAGTGAAGAAAGGTTCTTCTTTTTTGTATTAAAGCAAATCTTTGAGTGGACATTGATTTATTGTTTGTACTGTTTGCACTTTGAGTTATGAGTCTTGTTCACTGACCTGTATCTTCATCTCCCCCAAGGAAGCCTTTGCTACTCGACCACAGCAACCACTGAGAGTCAAGTGCAGAAGGGGTACTTGGCTCAGATGCTCAGGATCCATAGTATCAGGAGTAAAAGGCCTCAACCACCATGGTTCACCCCAGTAACCCATGCATGCCCCGTAGCCCTCTGAAGGGGGTTATGTCAGCAACTCTTGTGATGTTCTAATAGTCATTTCTGTAGACCTAGTTCCTAACTGTGTGTTGACTCTCCTCTACTGCCACCTAGTGGCCTTAGGTTGGACTAACAAGCACAGCTAACAATCAGAAACCATAAAAGCTATACAATACAAGAGCTTCATGTTCCATCATGCTTAACATGATTAGAGCAAACTCACTCATAATGGGAATATCAATGTTCAGCAAGATATATGGAAGCAAGATAATGTCAGCCCTGGGGTCTTTGCCTCGAGTGTAGACTTGTTTTTGTTGCACTAAGGTTCGGGTTAAACAAGCTGTGAATCATGGACTCTACAGCGGAAAAGATCTTGAGAAACGTTCTGGGAACACACAGCCGCAACAGCACATACATGAAGCAGAACAGGACTTATTGAGAGGGATACAAGTGATACTATCTGAAAAGGTACACTCGGCAGTCCGAAGAAGGGCTTGGAAATCACTACAAGGAGGAAAATTCCCAAACCACAATAGACCATTACCCCTTCTGGACACATTCAATCCATAAAGCCATAGGGGCTTTATAAAATTCTGGCTGGGCTAAAAACCACTAAATGCCCTATCGAGTTGATGAAAGGGAATCTTGTAATAAAAATCATTGTGCAACAGGGATATACCCATTGTAAAAACATTGGATCATTTCATCCTACTGAGTCACCTATGTGTGTGGCAGTGGATGTATCTCATCATCGTGTACTGGGGAGCCCACAAAAGTGGAACATCTATGGATTTTGTAGTGAAGAGGCCGCAAACAGGATGAGCTTGTGATGGTTTATTTCTTGGCTACATGGTTTGTGGAGCCAGCAAACATAACGGCTCCACCAGACACAGCTCGCAACATTAACTCTGACAATACATTCTCTTGTCACCTGGCAACAAGTACCATTCTAGATGGTATTACCACTCTAAATTAAAGAAACAAACACAACTTAACTACAACATACTACACATTTCTTACCAAATAACAATGACCCACAATGCATAGTGGCTTTGACTACTTGAATCGACTTTGCCCAGCCGGCATGTGAGCCTGAGGAGGAATCCGTGCTCTTAAACCCACGCACCTAACCACTACTTTGCCATCTGTCAAAGATTGTGGAGGAAGTATCAGCAATTTCAGGGAATATGTAACCAAACTTATACACAGAAAGCGCTTGCAAGCAGTCAGCGTTCGCAAAAGCTCTCCTACCACATGAGTCAAACTAAATGCCCAGAACAATCTTAAAAATATCATAAACAAAGAAAATAAACCACGACATTGGATGGGACAATATACAAACCACAAGAACTGAGGTGTATTAAAGCATCACTCATTTATAAAATATTGTTTCAAACAAGCAAACTAAAAAAACAACAAAGACTAAAAATGCACACTACATTTGACAGGACGCAGAAACAAATAAGTGGCCATTTGAAACCCAGCGAACACAGTAAACACTGGGAATATGATGACTGTGTAGACATTGATAATGCATTTATCTAAAGATCTTAACACCAGGCCAGATAATTCCTAGACATTTGGCATTAGTCTGTTTTGAGCTTTAAGCCTCAATTTAACATTTTATATATTCTTACTCCCAGTATTACCCATGCCCTCCAGGATACTTTAAAATCAAAGCAAAATACAGCACTTTTCAAAGAAATACAATTCTTTATCTAGTTTCCAAGCATCTCCAAAACACCTTTAATGCCATTAGTAGTGCTCTGTGTTCTGAGCTGAGCGCTCATGAAACCAGATATGATTCTACTTAAGAATAGCATATGGCTAAAAGTAAAAAAATAACATTATATAACTTGGTACGTCTTATCATACAGCACATAATAAACACCACATCTCACGCTACAATAGGACATACATTTACCACTATGTAATTGCCAATAGACACCTACTGTCTCCCGCTGTGCGGAAAAAATCTAAAATGTGGAATGCACTGTGAACTAATTGACGTAATAAGGCCAATCTATTTGTAGTCAGAAATGACATACCCACGTGGGTAAGACTGCTCAGTGGGCTAAGGCGCCCCCTGCAGACACAGGCTGATAACAATATAAGGGTGGCAAGAGCTCCAAAGCTTTGCCTGTTTCAAACACTAATGCTTCCACTACTTGCAAATGTGTTTGTTTTGTCTATTGGGAATGGACGAATATCTGAAAAAGTCAACCAACACGCACCAGATCTATGCGACAATCCGGTTCTTCTTAGTCCTGCATTTATGGCATTATGCAACAAAGTTTGGTGGCCAATGAATATTTTAGGAGACAAAAGAAAAGAGAAAAAAAATAGTCAGCAAAGGGACTAAGAAATGGCATTAAACACAGCAAAGTCATCCTTATCGCCCAAACCTAGAACACATTGATCTGCTTTTTTAATTCCACTCCCAGCACTTGGCTGTCTGGTTTCTTTCGAAAGTGGACAACTGCTGCTGTCTGGTGAGCCAGGGTGTATTCTTCTAGCAGTCACTGAACTAATTCTTTCAGACGAGGAGAAGGGAGCAGATTAGCAAATGTCACTGCTGTGAATCTGGAGGCAGAAAGGGCTGATGTGAACCTGGCCAGACAAGGCACCAATCCAACGCCCATTAATAACATCATTAGTGAATGGCATTTTCAAATCTGCCCAAAGAATGCGTGATTGTGGGTATTTTTAGCAGTCTCCCTTATGCACGTGCATCTAGCACGAGTGAGAACAAGCGAGGGTTGGATGACATTTTGGGTAGATTACCATCGCTCCAGCAGTCCTCACGGCCATGCCAAATGGCTCTAACGATGGTATTCTGAAACTTTACGAGCACATTGTTTAACAGCAGCGTTTTTAAATCTTTGTCCATGCGCCGCGTTGTGATGTCTGAGGTCACTTTCAAAGCTCAGTTGTGCAAGCAGTCAGTAAAGACTAGTACACAATACAAGTTCTTACACTGCTCTAACACCGTTCACAGGAGGAGCACAACGCACTAACAATTTCAAAGTATCGTGACTTTCTGCCTTTAATACTTAAAAACTCGTATATGTCACATATGAACTTTACACTAGAAAAGTTCACATTATTAAGGCATTGTTAGCTGCCAATATTTTGATCACAGCTTAGATATATGTAAATCATGCCCTAGGCACTGTTTCTGAGGTGCAGGATAAACATGCTAAACTGTCTTTAACTTGGGAAGTTTATGGTACAAAACCAGGGGAAAGTACCCCACAAAAAACACGCTTGTTGGAAAACACCAATCTACGTCATTTGTAAGTGACGTTGCACAATTTCTATTATCAGTAAATAAAACACATAAATTAATCTCTGTTAGAAATGGGGGTCTCTAGTTGGCAATGGCTGGCCACTGTCCAAGTAGGGACCCTTCTTCCTAAGTCAGAGTGAGAGGGCTACCCTCTTTAATACCCCTGCTCAACCCTGTGGTAACGTAGCACGAGCAGGTAGGCTTATCTCAGAGGCAGGGTGTGAAGCATTTATGATCATACACAGTAACACAGTGAGGAACACTACAAAGGGACACCACACAAGTAGTTATTATAAAAATAAGTATCTTTATATAAAGGCAGATTTATCACAAGACCAATAACTGTAAAAGCCACAATACTGTCAAAAATAGGATAGCTGTTGAAGGGCTGTCAAAAATAGTTCAAAGGTTGCAAAAATAAGGTTCAAGTTCAAAGCAGTGGTCTCTGCGACACTTTCTTTCACAAAGTACCTGGGTTTAGTAGCAAAACCAACAAAGTGTCGCAAACAAGCTGTAGCGATGATTCTCGGCACGCGAGGCCGGCGATGCGTTGAAATCCTTGCCGCAAGGGAGGATGATGCGCCCGATCTGCGGGATGCGTGCGGAGACGATGCGACAAACTTCTGCACGCTGGACCGCCGATGCGATGACTTTCTTGCCGCGTGGGAGAAGTCGATGCGGTGATCCTGTTGCGCTGTGCGATCGTGTTGCGATGCGAAGACAAGAGCGCTCCGCGAGGGAGCGGACGAAATTCGGTGCGATGCGATCAAAGTGGCGAACGCACGGCGTCCGCACTGCGATGTCTCGAAGCGATGATTTCTTTCAGGGTTGCGAGTGCGCGGCGACAGCAGCGCGATGATCTTTCCAGCGCGTCTCGGCTGCAGCGGCTCGCAAAGGGGCGTCAGCGATGGTTTCGGGTTGCGGGCCCTCGGCGGCAGTAGCGCGATGATTTTCCCAGCGCTCGGACTGCAGCGGCCCGCAAAGATGCGTTAGCGTCGATTTCTTACCCTCTTTTCTCTGATGCAGACTAGAGGCCCTGGAACTCACAGGAGCCTCCTCAGCAGATAGCAGTCCTCGCAGGGAGGAAGCAGGAGGTTGGTGGTGGAGTCTGATGTGCCTGAGACTCCAGCAGGAGGCTAGCTCTTTTCCTAGCCCTTGGGTGATTGCTGTACAAAAATAAAAGTTCTCTCAAGAGTTCCTTTTCCTCTTCTTCAAGGTCCAGTGGTCACTGCTGCAGGCCAGTGCAAGAAACAACACACAGCACAGGGACAGTCACTTCCTGCAGATTCCTCCAGTGGCACGGACAGAGTTTCCTCTCCAGATCCAAAAGCAATACAAAAGTAGGGGGTTTGAGCACAGATATTTATACCCCAAAACCTTTGATCCTTGAAGCTACCAGTCCCTGAACCTAGCCAGAACCAGTTCTGCTCAGGCCTGGAGCACTTTGTTTACCAGGCTGCATCCTTCCTTTCAGAAAGAGGGGTCTGCTAGCAGACACACAGTGGGAGGTGGAGCCAGCATTCACCTTGCCAGGCACAGCCCTATTCAGATCAAAGAGCCACCCCTCCCCACACTCTAAATGCAGATCTCTATTCCACCCAGGTCTGACTCAGCCTGTCCTGCCCCTCTAAAACCAGACAGCCAATACACATAACGGCAGAGCACACTGGAAGGCTTAGGCAAGAAAATACCTACTTTCTAAAAGTGGTATTTTCAAACACAGAATATAAAAATAAACTTCACTAAAAGGTGTATTTTAATATTCTGAGCTCAGGCATACTAAATTCGTTTTTCTACCATGTTCCTGGGGTCAGTTAGGACTATAGCATGTAATAGTCAAACTGCCCATTCTAGCCTATGAGGAACAGGTAGCCTTACAGTAGTGAAAAACGAAATGGTGCATAATTCACTACCAGGACATGCTACACACACCAAGGCATGTCCTGCCTTACACATACAAGGCAACCTACCATAGGGGTGACTTACAGGATGCTAAGGGAAGGTTCAGGGGCTGGGAAGTGAGGGCACTTCACAGCCAAGATGGCAGTTCTGGACTGCACACAGACACTGCAGTGGCAGGTCTGAGACACACTTTACAAGCTGCTTCTGTGGGTGGCACACATCAGTGCTGCAGGCCCACCAGCAGCATTTGGTTTACCAGCCCTGGGCACACATAGGCCACACTACTAGGGACTAACAGGTAAACCAAATAAGCCAATCAGGGATATACCAATTCACATAGACATATTTATACAGGGAGCATTCGCGCTGTGACACTGAATGGCAGTGGCACAGCGCCCAGAGCATCTAACACCAGTAAAACAGAGGAGACAACAGCGAAAAATGGAAGGGAGACCCACGCCAATGGTGCCAGGTCTAACAATCTCTGTAACATTAATGCTGATATAGGGTTTTATTATAACTTGCAAGGCGCATCTGCACATATTGTATTTCCTTCTTACAAACAAATGTATAGAAATATAACTTATTGGCCACAGTGTAACAGCTGTGAAGTGCAACTAAATTGAGACACCTTTAGCCAGTCATGGATTTTTAGCCAACAGCACTTTCCATACTGAGACTTTTAAGCCTCTACTGTCGTGTAGTTCCCACTAATCTGTAGGATCTGTGCGTTTGTTGGACAACATAAACTTTTGGCAAGGTGCCTAGACTGATTCTGGCACCCCCACAGGATATGTTGGCCTAGAGACCAGCTAGCTCACAGTGCCACCACAGGCCCCCCTAACCTTACCAAGGAGCAAATAGTTTCTGGCAAGCACTGAACATGACAACCCTGACCCCTCAGGGATCGTGGAAACAGAGCAGAACCTTTCGCTCAGTCACTCGTGCTTACTCGTGCTCAGAGAAATATACAAAATACTCAGTGGGACGTTTTCAATATATTTATTGAACCAACGTTATTCTGGTATAGAATACATGTGCTGCGATAATCAGTAGACAGAAGCAGATGAAAGTGATTACAAGCACCAAAAACGTAAATAGTAGATACAGTTCTACCATGGTGCTAAAACAGTGCATATATGCAGGCATGTACACAAGGCAGTAAGCAGGCGTACTCCTATTATGCAAATCCTACCCTAAGTGTACCTAGAGTGTGTGTAGGTGTGAAGCCAAGAATCCTCTCAAGGACGATCCAACCTCATTACCTGGCGGGAGAGAATGAGGAGCCTGTCTTGGTCAAGAACTGCACATCCCCTCATGGAGATGTCAGACCGATGCATGGTGAAGTCTCAACATGCAGGGACCCTCAGTGTCGACTGAAGTGCCTCCTCTACCAATCATGTGGGATGCTCATCATTTATAATAGAAAGCAGCCTTGAGATGTGTGTATAGATTAGTGATGTTATGGATATGTAGATAGCCCTGTCGCCCCGTGGATAAAGATAGAAACGACATTTGTAAATACTGCGTAGAAGGGCCTTGTACATGATGTTCGAGGCATCGTGATAATGTTGTGTGAAGCTAGATGTGTAAACGAAGTAGTTTCAGATAAACTAATCCAACATTGTCGTGCAGGAAAATATGTGCAAAAGGTCAAAGCAGAAATGTTATTGTGAAAAATAAGACAATGTAAGAAATGAGCAGCTTCGCCACATGGGCCTAGTTTGGGCACATAACACTACCTATAAAGGTAAAGGCAAAGATACAAGTACTAGTATTTAAAGTGAGGGCTGGACTGGCCATTCTGGCACTCTGACATTCCCCGCTAGTCTGAATGATAGGGGGCTGCTTTTATGGCTGAAGGAGTCACATGACCTAACCATGCCACCATGCCACCATTCTAGTTACAGCTTTGGTATGAACAAGATTGTCAGGGCTGATTTTGGATTCCAATTATGATGGCTGAAACAGCAAGGATGCCTAAAGCTGTCTCACATGATGTGGAGTTTTTTTTCTTGGCCCTGCGGCAGCCAGTGGTCACTGGGCAACATGACTGTTGCATAGTGTTATCACTGATGTTTCAAGTACAGCTGTACTACAAGTGGATATGCAAGTAAGCTGTACTCTCCAAAGGTATCTGGGCTGAGCATTCCAGACATATACTCAAAAAGATGGTACCAGGTTTGAAACTCTGAAACAGTATCACACAATGATCATGCACAATCAATTCAACATTCAGACAGAACTATTACTTAATTTGAACAGATGGTTGCAGGTGGTGGGCATCACCACTCAATTTTGGGTATTGAGACTTAGTTTTCATCATCAGACTTTAACCTACAGCAAGAACAAAGAAAGGCAGAAAAGAGAGAAAGAAGGAGAGAGAAAAACAATAAACCAAAGCCAATGGAAGAACGCAGGGATGAAAAAGAAGCTGCAAGACTCAGATAGAGGTAGGGAGCATAGGGTCGTGGAAGAAGGAGGCATGAGATGGAATGAAGAATAGGGAGCCTTGGTATTTAGCAATCACAGCATTTGGCTGCTTTGTCAGCAGGCGCCAAAGAAAACATCTGTGCCAATACCGTATATTTATACAAATTAAGCAGAAGAGCAGATCAATTACTACAGACCAGGATAGACCTTACTTTATGGGTAGCCAAAGAAGTCATGTTAAGATGATGATCAAGAAAATAAACCAGAATGTTCTAGCATTTATTTTCTGTGTCCACATATCACCCAAACAGTTTTATGGCACTTATGTTTGATTGTATTAAACCACAAAAAACGTGGGTTTCTATTGAAAAATATTATGCCATGTAAAGGAGACTGCAAGTCTTTGTCAATCTCCGAAGTCCTACAACTCTATTGCAGTGTTTCTCAATGAACAGAATGGCCAGCCATAATACTGCATTTGTATAAAATATTCTATGAAGTATCTGCCCTTTTTCCTAACAGAAACCTTGAGTGGAAGTTGGGACAACTAATTGGATGTGAGTTCAGGTGGATGAGAATCTGCAAAAGACCTAGAAAAAACTAAAACCCCAATAACTAATCATGAACTGTGATTCCCATTCCACAAAAAAATGCTCGTTCTAAGGTGCCACACAACAGATTTCAAAATCAAAGTGGCAGCTCCCCATTAACTGGGGTCAGTGGATCTGGTGGTTGGTGTATAAGGGTGCTGGACACAACACAAGGCAATCAAGTGTCCCACAGATCTCCAGTCACAGTTCAAGCAGGGGGACTTCTGGTGCTGGGAGTGGTCTTAGAGCGCGAGGTAAATTACCTGGTGGTATCAAAATTTGGTTTCATTTCTATGAAACGGCTGCTTGTGGCTGATATTTTCAAGTGGTGGTGGTACCCACTGTACCTGCAGCACCCATTACACTCATTGATTTCAAATAGTAACCACTGAGTAGAAAATTATGGTCAGGAACCACTTGTCAAGGGTGTCTATGTACAACACATAATGTCCCACATTGAACCCGTTGTTTGGGTAGGAGTCAGTGCAGTGACACCAATGCAGGAGACATATGATTGTTTAATTTCAGGCTGATATTGAGGTGTTCAGAATGACTTTACACTTGTTGGAGCTTGCCTACCATCTTACCAGTTAGGCACTGTAGATGTCATTGCAGCAATCGATATGAACACTATCCAGAGCAACAAAAAAGAATATAATTCAGAACATGAGCATCAGAGGCAGAAATCCATGGAAGAAATGTGTTAGTGAACTTGAGAGTCCCAATTTAGAGACTTTTTGAGAAGGAGACAGTGAAAGGCCCATGGAGGATGGCTAGTTGGATACAAGTGATGCAGTATCTGAAACTAACATCAGGATCCTCTTTGTAACCGTGCAGTACAGCCAAATCTGATGGATACATTTTTTATCTCATGTAAGTCAGCTCACAAATTTCCAACATTCTCTAGGACTGTGGTCTACTCTGAGAGACCTTGAATTGTGTCCAGCACCTCCGCTCACACGACTATCATTAAGGTGGGTAAAAATGAGGTAGTAATAATAACAAATATTCTCTGTCAATAATGGAGAGAGACCTCCTCGGGATAGAATATGTGGTTACTATTATGTTGTTATAGTCTGAAATGTTCCTGGGTGCTATTGTTGTACTTGAGAAGGCCATGTTAGATGCACTGAGGATTCTTAAGAGGAGAACCGTGTAGGCATTGAAGAATGATAGTGAAAGTATCCACCCTTGACTTCTTCTGCATGCACGTTTTAGAAAAGGAGTAGGTGACCCATGAAAGACACAAAAGAATTTATAGATATTAGGCCTAAAATCTGTTGAGAGCCATGGAAGATCAATGTGTATGTCTGCCCCTCATTCAGAAAGGTGAGGAGTTACTCAAGGACACTCATTAGGGGGGACTTGGTCATTTAATGGGGATGGAACCTAAACTGGAAGTCACTGATGTTGTTCTGGCCCAGATGGGGAGAGATTTGAGCATTCACCACCATTCAAATGACCTTGACCAACCAGAAGAGGAGGAGATGGGAAGTGGGTTCACAAGGCCTTAGGTTTCGTCTGCATAGGATTTATCACTACACTCTTGAGATGCATGGCAATATCCCATGTTTGAAGGAAGCATATGTTGACTTAATGGTCTTAGGAGGCAAGACATATTGACAAAGTTCAGTTTTGGCATGTAAATGCTTCATTAGGCAGTACAATAGGGATCAGTGTGGAAATGTACCTTTTTAGGGGTACACTGGTGCAGGGTCACCCTCTTGTCCACGGGTTCAAAAACCAACAAAATAGAGATCAGCACTGGAGTTGGAAATAAATAACAAGTTTATTAATCACTCATGAGTGGAACCACGTCCAACAACACTCTCAAGTGTTGCAGGAGGTGGCACCCTGAACTCACAAACCAGCGTCCTTATATACTGCCTTTTTGCAGTGCAAGCATATGGACACAATGGAAGAAACAAGTTTAGAAATAGCTATCAGCAAACAAGGGCAGATGAATAACCACTTGGTCAGCAAAGTGGGAGGGGGAAGCAGAAATGCTTATGGCAGTGGTAAACAGTCAACAGATAAGTCTAAAACCAGGTGCACCGTCAGCTACAAACCCGCAGCACATACATTGTTTTAGCTGAGTCAGGAAGTCACTAAAATAAACAGCACAGGCAGGGAAAAAGACGAGCAGCAGGGGACGGAGGAATTATGAAGGAAACAAAATGGACACCATAGCCAAAATGGCTGTAGCTTATGCCAACGTAAAAACACGTTTCCACATCAGGATTCAAATGCATCTGGATACTTCAACCTTCCGGGCTGCATTGAACTCCCAGAGTGTGGTGCAGCGTAGGGGCGCCTTGGTACCTCTGAGTGCAGCTTTGGGATAGGAGTCACGTCTATCCCAATAAAATAATGGGCAGATGTGTCAATAAACTTGGAAGTGATCTAAACCTTTGCTCCATCAAGAAGAAACCACAATATATGGTCAAATATTAATAAGATAAGACATTAAAATAAGACTATTGCATGAAATTTAACAGCTGGTATTGAACATTTTTTAATTCAAGCCAAATCAGGTGTCTAATGATGCAGCTAATGTACGGACACTCGCCACTTGAGGGAAACGATTTGGGAGTAAGAGTAGGATTATATGCTTTAATATCCGATGAATATCTTATTTCCTTCTGTTAGTTGTACGGGCATGAACCGTTGAGTGTAAAGGCTGTCATCTGCTACCATCGATGCCAGGTTACTCTATCCGTAATGAAAATATTCATTTATGTAAATGCCTTATATATAAAAAGATTTGACACTTTAGATGAATATGCATGCTGTAGGGATAGAATGTAGAACATCTGATTTAAACTGCATTTTCTTTTCTTACTCAAATTGCAAGGCAGTCATTTAAAATATAGGATATCTGTTGACATAAGCCCTTTCTATCTCCCTCTCAGAAAGTTTCTGACTTGGGACTCACTCAGTTCCACTAAATACGTGTTCACATACTCTGCATCTGCAGGTCACGCCCCAAAGGACTTTCTTTATTCTTGGTGTGGTACAAAACACAGTGTTTGAAGTGTTTTAATATTTCTGTTACCTTTTAGCATCATGTTTGAAGAATGCATGAACGCATTTTAAATTATGCTGTCAGGAAATTGTGTTGTGAATTTATCAATGGATATAATGTTCAGAAAATATTCATCCAACTATTTTGAAAAGCCTAGTAACACATTTTTTTTTATCCTTGGTGGAAACTTCATTTATTTTGACAGATCTGAAACAGTAGAGTACAATTTCAGAATTAAGGTTTGTTAACTTCTTTCTCACCTGTCTTTTCTAGCACATTTTTGTCACTGCTCATATGCAAGATTGCTCTTTCTGTTATCTTGGCCATATGCCTTGGAACAGTCTCCCCCTAACAAAATGCTGCCTGCAATATCATCTGGCGTTCATGAAAGCGTTCAAAACCTTCTTGTTTTATCTGCCATGTTTATGTTTTCTCTCTCACCTTCGCTGAATCAGTGGGTTCTTTTTCCTTTCTCTCCCTCATAGAGCCAAGGTATTTACAAGTAAACTAGAACTTTTTAAATAAATAAATGAAATCACTGTACTCCTGCAGCTATCATAATTGTGCTCTTCCCACAATGCTTTGATTACTTACCGATAATCTCCATTACTCCGATTACCCTTCCTCGTCCCAGTACGAAGTAAACGAGGCGTGTCCACTTTCCTTCAGATACCACGTGAGTTAATCAAAATCAAACACAGCCCTCATTCCACTCCCTTTCTCCCCTCTTAAGTGCAGAGACCCACTATACTTCTTGAAAGCCACAAGCAGCAGGGGTCGAGGCCATGGCCATGTGAAGTGAGGGTTAACTACAAGTACTGGGAAGAATGGCAATCAGAGTACTGAAGATTACCAGTAAGTAATTGACGCATTACCGCCTCAACCCACCTTGTCATAGTCTTTATTAAGTGAGGATATAGTAGAGCAGTAAACTCATGTCTTTATCTGGAACAACCAAAATCAACTTACACTAAACGCCCCAAAGAAGGAGCAAGGTCCAAATCCAACCACTAGTTGGCCAGACAGAGGCACAGACGGAGACAAGAGCCACGATTGTGACCAGATGCAAGAAAAGGAATAGAACAATTGGGGGTTCAAAAGAAAAACCACCAAGAAACACCCATTCCAAATGATCCAACATAGCAGAAAGCCCACCCCTCAGGGACAGGCAGTCAAGCAAGCACCAATCGATAAGAAAAATGACACCAGAAACCGAAGTGATACAAGCTGGTGACAAAAGAGCAAAAAAAAAACACAGTAACGGCTTCAAAGCCAAGCCAAAAGACCGCTCTGCAAGACCAGAGAATGAAGCCGCCATAAAGAGGGAAGATCAATAAAAGTCAAGCAACATTGAAATACTGAAGAGAGAACTAAAACCACACCAAAGGAGTTATAGTGCAGCCCAACAGAGAACCACCCATTGAAGGCAATAATGAAAGCAAGCAGACAATCCACCCACCTCCCCAGCAAACAGGAGGCCAACCAGAAGGCAATGGCATAGAACGGCACAGGACTACTATCCACTCTTTCCCTCAGCCAAGCTCAGGAGAGGACAATGATCAGAAGAACAATTCTAGTGAGCACAAAAAGCAGCCTCATAGGGAGACTAGAACTAGTCAATCACCTGCCCGTTCATTGGAGACTGTGACAGTCAAGACCATGGGGCATGTAGCCAAAAAGAACCAGAGAACAGGGTTGCAAGACCTGATTGCAACAGACAGCAGGACCGGACGTCCCAGAGTGTAAACAACTGCAAAAGGTTAGGATGATGAACTACTAGAACACCTCAGTTCAAGGGATGGAAAAGATCAAAAGATGCCAGTCTAACAGAGACAAGGCCCAGGGAGTAAATACACCAAATGCACCCGGGGACACATGGGAAAACCTAGAGCCAACCACAGTTTAAAACAAGCAAGAGAACACTGAACCTTAGACAGAAAAAAAGAGCCACAACATGTAAAAACAAATCCTATGGAAGCCAGGGCTAGAGCCCAACACCTCAAACCCAGCAGACAGCAACCAGGAAAAAGAGCAGTTAGGTTCTAACACCTTAACCCCTCCTCCCCACCCAACAGGGACATACAGGAAAGCTAAAGAGGCCCTGAATGGATAGCACCAACTCCCAAATCCAATAGGGTGCAACAGCTAAAATGACTTATGCATAAATCCCCAAGCTCCAACCCTAGAAGAGGCCAAAGAGAAAGCAAGAGAAACCAAGGCCTAACCCACAAGCTCCAAACCTAGCAGGGAGCCCGTGAGAATGTCAGAGTGGTCATGGCCTACCACAGCACACTTCAACTCAACAGGGAGTTCAGGTCAAGAGGAAGGCAAAGCAGACACGGCTGAACACCCTAAACCCCAAGCACAGCAGAGAGAATAAGAGGAAACCAGAGTGACAAACGCCAAACACTTCACGCACCAAGGCTTGCAGGGAGCACAAAAGGAAACAGAGTAGCCAAAGCTAAAAACATCAAACTCCAAGCCCTGCAGGGTGCACGAGGAACCAAATAGGTCAGGGCCAAATTCTATGCCCAGTGTACAACAAAAGAAGCAACCAAAGTGATCAGAAATTAACTCCACCAATCCCACAAGCAAGTAAACAAGTGTAAACCAGACATGTTAGAACTCAAGACCCAAGACTACTGCAGAAGTACAAAGGAAAAAGGGTGCAAGAGGAAGGAGGTGACCAAAGAGAGGACTGAAACAACAATCAGAGAAGGCTCACACAACACAGATGTCCTCACGTCTCATCTCATTACTAGTTGAGGGACCTCTTTGCAAAATCAACCTCTGCAGAAGAACTCCAAAGTCTCATGGTGAACTATGGTCAAAGGAACCTTGAACCAAAAAATGGATCAAGCCCAAAAATAGAGAGCCTCTACTAGGACACCATAACTTTCCCACACCTGTATTGCCAAAAGGAGAAAACCTAGACATAGGTCAGCCAAGGACACCTAACCCGGGGGAAAAATCCAGAAATGTCAACACCATGCACAGGCAAGGAAGGCATCTGAAATGGCAAATACCCTTGACAACAGAGGCAAGAGAAGGCTGGTCGAAGACCAAAGATCTACACTGGCACCAGCCCCCAAGATAAAAACAAAAATATCACCGGAAGGTAAGATCCAGGTAACCACCTATAAGCCACAAGCCTAGCAAGAAGTGCATGGGAAACCCAAAGCAAGGCCACAGATTAGGAACATCGAGGGACACCCCCTCCAAGACAGAGGAATGGCCAGGGAACGAGAAAGGGAAACCCCACAGTCTTGCGGCCAGCAAAGAAGGAGGCCCAAGAGTCGACTGACATCCTGATTGGTGGGTTCACCTTACAGAGCAGGGCAGCCGTGAGAAACAGGAAAAGCAGCAAACCACAGCCTAGCTCTACGCAGATGCCTAGAAACTCTTCCCATTGAATGGGCGTGGGATGTCGGCCAAAAGACCCGGAAAAGCAAGGAACAAAACCCTGGCCACAAGCCCTGCAGAGAAGGCAAGGCCATACAGGATTTAGTCCCATGTAACCCCCAACAGCAGCAGGGAGGCAGTTGTGGTTTGTGTATTATAGATGTGTATGGAGTAGGTGGTGTAGAACAGTGTAAGGTGTGGGAGGTGGGTATTCTAGGGTGTAGGTGATGCTTTTTGTATGGGGTGAAGCTCAT
Source organism: Calotriton arnoldi (assembly GCA_963921515.1). Taxonomy (NCBI): domain Eukaryota; kingdom Metazoa; phylum Chordata; class Amphibia; order Caudata; family Salamandridae; genus Calotriton; species Calotriton arnoldi. The sequence continues at coordinate 2,108,853 of CAWUFW010001379.1, forward strand.
GTGTAAGATGTAGTTGGTGAAGGCCGAACAATATACGTGATGCAGGGTGTAGGTAGTGTGCAGTGTAAATGGTGTAGGTACTGCATGGTATAGTGTGCAGGCTCTATAGGATATTAAAGGGAATCTAAGTGAGAGTATATGGCATATGAAGTAGTGTAGGTTGTGCATCAGGTGATTGTGTGTGTGTATAGGTGGTGTTGGCATGTGGTTAGAGTAGAGAAGATGGAGGTGAGGGTTTAATTGTTGGTGTATGTCTATGTTGTTTGAGTGCAAGGTGTAAGTGGTGATATATGTGTAAAGTGGAGGTATAGGTGAGGGTGCAGATAGGATAGTGGATATAATTTGGGAATGCAGGTGTGTAAGGTGTAGGTGGTGGAGTAGAGTGTGGGTTATAGATGTTGTAGATATAGAAAGTGGTGTTAGTGTAGAGAGTAGATGGTGCTTTAGGTACAATGTGTTGGTGGGAATCTAAGTGCATGTAATGGTGTAGGTAGTTGGCTCAGGTATAATGGATAAGAGGCAACATGCTAGGGTTGGAGTACAAGGCGGGGAAGTGCTTCTCCTGGCTCCTGATGTCTAGGGTGACATAAGTGGTGCAGGAGTGTGAAGGGAACATGTGCTTAGAGTTGTATAGGGACAAGGTGCAGAGGCTGTAAGATGAGGATGATGGAGTAGGGTGTAGGTTGAGTAGGGTGTTGCTGGTGCCGTAAGCTTAAGGTGTTGTGGATGTTGTAAGAAATATGATGATGTTCATTCTTTTTTGCTGCTGAAGAATGTGTACTGTTTTAAACACGTCTCTAATTGTAATGTTTTTTATGACACAAATAATAATATTTTGCATAGTATATGGGTCCAGAACAGTGCGAGAATTTCTAGTGTTCTAGACTAAATAAAGTATGTAAGTATGTATTTATATGGTATTCTATAGTGCAAACCTAGCTAAACGGCTGTGAAGTTCTGTAGAGGGTCAAAGACAAGCATAAAGTCAGCGAGTGATAGGAGGGATAGCTGGGATATGGATGGTTAATGCATTGTGATGTAGTGTTCCTTAAAGAGGTGAATCTTCACCTCTTTCTTACAATGGAGTAGTGTTGGGCCAGTCCTCATGGATACGGAGGTTGTTCCCAATCCTGAGTGCCAAGATAAATAAAAAAGACCTACTGCCTTGTTTTTTCTTTTTTTACACTTCATAGTCTGCAATCTGGTGGTATCAAGGCTGCAGGTGTTCCAACAACCACCAATGATGGTGAGCTTTTCAACAAAATAAGCGGGGCTGCTGGTCATGGTGGCTTTGTAAATGATGCGGCTGTATACCTGCCAACTCACTCGGTGCCACCGTGTGACACACGATATCGGCTCCCATCACACGGTCTCCTGGTGAGGAGCCGATATCACACAGTGGCAGCAAAAACGAGCTGAGAACCACTGTAAATAGTGGTTTTCCAGCTCGTTTTCCAAGGTTTTAAACTGCCGACATCCATTAAGGGGTGTAAAAACAGCCCAGGACGTCGGCACCAGCCTCAGCAAGCTTTTTTTTGGGAGGGGGCCTGAGGGCGAGGTGGGGTTCAAAAGTGCCTTGTAGGTACTTCTGCTATGAGGCCAAACCCCTTCAAGGCTCCGCCCCTCCTCACACAGACAGATTGTTCTTCAAGTTGACAGGTGTGTAGTTAGTTCTGAACATAGTACTGGCTGCCAAGGAAAGCCAATGAAGTTCCATCAGGATGGGGGTGATGTGATCATATTCCTTCAGGCCCTGGATGAGAAGTCCAGCTGTGTGTAGGATGCTGATAAGGGGTGCCAGTGTGGAGTCTAGGATACCATGGAGCAGGGCATTATCGCCATCCAAATGTGAGAGTATGACAGCTTGAACAGCAGTTCTGAAGTTGATTTCTAGAAGAAACTGCTTCACTTTCTTTAGAAGAGAGAACTGGAACCTGGCCTTCTTTGCTTTTTGGTAATGTATTCATTGAGGGCGTGTTTTGTGTCAAGGGTGTATCCAGGAGACTTGGCATTAGAAGAAAGTCAGGGTTCCAAGCTGTCAAAGTTCATGTAATTGAGCAAGGTTTCTACTGATTCTTGTTTGTTGTTCTTGGCAATAACTGGGCATCCTGGATATCCTGGTCTGGATGATGTTCTGGCAGTGTTTGAGGCACTGGATGTCAGAGCAGGTGAGCGTTCAAACTTTATCAATTTGCTCTAATAGGCCTGCCTTTCCCATATATTTCCTATAGATATCCTCGTGTTGCTCAAACAATGTGCCACACAGTCTTGCCTCCTGGTGGGCTCCCCATATATAGTTCAAAACAAGTTTTTTCCAGCCTTGCACAGTAATTCGGCACTGACACTATGTGGCACTCTAAATAGCTGCTTTACCTTGCCTTGCCTTGTAAACGTACTGACAATGTACATGGTTGTGTACAATTTTGAGGGTCAGTGACAATGCAGGGTTTTAGTGGTGGTGTAGGGAGTGGTATAGTAGGATGTTGATGCTGTATGGAGTATGTGAAAGAGTATGGGGTGTCCTGGGGAAAAATGTAGTTTATGTTGCAGAGTGTGGATGGGTGGATGTTGATGTGGTTGTGTAGGGAGTTGGTAGTTAGATAGAGAGTAGGTGGTAGAGGGAGTAGGATGTAGGAGGTGGCTGGGATGTATGTGTAGGATGTATGTTGAGCAGTAGTGTTTGGTTGATGTGCGGGGTAGAGTCAGGGGTTTAGGTTGGAATATGAGGTGTAGGTGAATTAGACATATGATGAATGGGCGGTGCAGTTGTGCAAAGCAGGTATAGTGAGAGTGTGGTGATGTTGGTGTACAGAGTAGAATGTGGTGTATGAAAAAGAAGCGGATGTAGGTTTTAGATGGTTGTTGGTATAAGTAGTGTAAATACTAGGCAGTGGTGTAAGGTATATGTTATGTAAATGTAAACGATGGGCTGAAAATTGGCAAGATGGATTCAAGCATTCCTTCCTTCACTTTGTTTTTTTTTGCAGTGGATTCCTTAAGTGTGCCAGGTATTCTTCGACATGGGTCTTGTGTTCACTATGCTACAGAACTCAAGCTATACCTCAGTGACGAGACCTAGGGTTGCTTGTGTTCGCGTCTGGAGGGGATCTGGCCTGAAATTTGATGCTGGACTGTTCCTATTGGAGGAAGACCAAAACTGATATGCATATGGCAGATCTCTTCCTAGAGAGGCATAGTGGACAAAAAATTATGGTCTGGAGTGCAGCCCGAGGGATTGCCAGTAGCTGAGATTAATTCAAGCATTCCTTCCATCATCTTTCTGTTTGTTGCTGTGGATGCCCTAAGTGTGAAGGTTATGCCCAGAACAGGGCTGTGTGCTCACTGTGCCATAGGACTCAAGATATACCTTACTGAGCAGGTCAAAACCTGTGAGTGGTTGCTTGTGCTCACGTCGGGACTGGACCTGGCTTTGCACTTTGAGTTGGCCTGTTCCTACTGGAGCCAGATTTTTGCATATTCTTTCAAGAGTGGCATAGTCAGTGGAAAATGACGATCTGGAATGCGGGCCAGAGTGACGGTCAGAGACTAAGATTAATTCAATGTTTCCTTCTATGACCTTGTGGCTTGTTGTAGTGTAAGTGATGGTGTACGAGGTGTTGTTGGATTAGGAACACTCCAACATATTGGGTTAGTACCTGACCTCTAAATCCTCCCCCTAAACATCAGTCTATCTCACTGGGTCAACCTCAGTGACATTAAAAAAGATTAATGTGTCAAGCTTAATATGCACAGCAATGAACACACTAACACTAGCAGAAAAACTAAGGCACTTGTAAGTGCCTGCTCCATGCCACACGCCTGTATGACCAATGCAACAGTTTGCCCCTAATGATGCTGCCATGCCACTATAACAACACAAGTACAATCTATGACTAGGCAGATCAACAACTGGGCTCCAGTAAGTCCAGCTTTGGTGATGTTTGGAGCAAGACAAAAGGTCTACATTGTTTTGCAGATCGCAAGAATAAGACTTTATTCCATGTAATCTTGGTCATGTGAAAGTACTGTGCACTGGTGCGTTACTTGTCAATACATGTTTTTGTTTGGGTCAGTGGGCACTGACCCAATGAGGAGTGGAGTGGCAAACAAAATCCACTGTAAGGCAGTGCAGTTTTTCACAACATAGGGAGACAAACATCCCTGAAGGAATGTATCCAATTCAGAATCATCTCCAGTAAAGCAGCTAGGATTTCGTTCCTAGCCCAGCATCTCAATCCGTCCATCTGTCTGCTGGCTGATCTGACCATCTGTCCATTCATCTGTCCGTTCATTTATTCACTGATCTATCCATTTTACCAAATGACATTCTTACCGAGGACACCGAGCATTTAGTACACATGGCTTGCCATTTACAAAGCATTATAATCTGGCAATTCTGTCCAAGAAAGTGAACCAGGATTACAAATCTCCAAATCTCTGCTTACAATTTGCTGTAAAGTAAAGCCTACGATTGGGCGGAATCATGGAGATATAACAAAATGGAGTCATCAGTTAGCTTCCGCAAAGGCTATCGGCTTTTCTTGCCTTTGACCTCATCACCTTTCTTATTCAGCCTTTTCTTCCTTCGGATTTTGGCATCTGTGTTCTCATACTGCTCTGGTGACAACCTTTGCAGGTCTCAGCGCTTATTTCCCCCTCCTGTTCCACAGCTTTCTCCTTGCTGCCTCTCCTTTGACCTCTGCTTGCCACTTTCCTCCAGGTCTCCCTCCCATAGCCTTACCAATAGTCTCCATACCCTCGTCCCCAGGTAGGGTGATGTTGTGGAATCGTACACGGAACAGTCCATGGGATATATGTAGACTTTATTAAGCACCAACCCAAGCGTCCATAGCCAGCCAGTATCCAACTCACAAGTTATGGAAACTCCATGCTCCAAAGCACACAGAAGGAACAGAGTACCACCTATTTAGCCTTAAAATGTTCACAGCAAAGAACACTGATAACTGGGTGAGTCTGTTTCTAGTCCTGTGTTTTCATCTGACAAATTAATGCACTCTGGTCAGTGCTTTAAATGGAAATATAAAAGTGCAGGTACTCACTCTTTAGAGTACCTGTTAGCTCTTGAGAAGTGCCCCTAGTCTCCCATTCAATATATGGAGCATTGCTGAGAAGTGCAGGCACTCGCCCTTTCAAATTAAAGAAGTGCGTGTACTCACACTTTAGAGTACCTGTTAGCTCTTGAGAAGTGTCCGTAGTCTCCCATTCAATGTATGGAGCAATGCTGAGAAGTGCAGGCACTCGCCCTTTCAAATTAAAGAAGTGCGTGTACTCAGCACCGGACAGTACCTGCCCATTTACATTAAATTAATGATTGACCTACATTAAATGTAATGGTGATTGATTCTGGTAGTTGTTTGCTTCAATTGAACCAATTGTACGAATCCATCTGATAAATAAATACAAATCTGTTATTATAAAACCAGGGCTGGACACATAGAGCTCTTTCAATATAGGGAGATCTAGGAACCCTTGTAGAGCCTGAAGTTAGTAACTGACTAGAGCGCCATAGTATACCAGAGGGTGGAGAGTTTTGTGAGCTGTTAAATGCCCATTGGGCTGCTAGAACTGCGAGTCTGCCAAGAGCTTCCTCTAGTACTGGCTCTCTCTCCTGCCCTCCCCGAATTTCACAGTGTCAGTAGGTGACATCTCTACGGGACAGGGACAGTGATGAATATCTCGTTGTTCGACAGCCAGGGAAAGTGACTCCTCTCCTCGGGCTGGTAACATGTAGATGTGATTCTGCAAGTAAACAGGAAAAAGGAAGCAGGAAGTGCCCTGGGTGGTCCTGTGCCTATACTGCATTTGTGTGTGTACTACTAAAAAAGACCCATTCAGCACAGGGTAATTCCTGTTTCTTTTTACAAAAAATATAATATTTCAAAGACAGGAGTGCGAATGCAACGATTTCTCTTGTGAAGTTGTCTGTAACTCAAACTGAGTGCTTCCCTCTCGCCCCTGCCTTTAGGGACGGTGGTTGCAGCCCCCAATGCACCCTCGCCAGTCTTGTAGATTGTGTTTAACCTAAAGTGGGGGAGATAGGTGCATCTCTTGCCAGTCCTTGATCTAACACCAAGCCAGGGCATTATGCACGTTCTCTTTTCAGTGCCTCCATCATCGGGTATGCATTCTATCGAGTTATTGCCACTGAATAAACACACTGAGTTGATTATCAGCAATCCCTGTGTAGAACCCTAAAAGATCCACACACATCTAAACCGATGAAGGTTCTCAAGGGAAACAAATTTCCATATGTTAAAATAATGGTCAGTGCGTTTGTAATGTCACTGCTGAGAAGGCCTGCACAGTGCCAATTATTCAGCAAACTTTCACCCATTTTTTTAAATCTGCAGCCACTGCCAAGTTGAAAAATGTTGCAGAGGAAAGGGTTCACGGTTTTCATTAAGGTCAATCAACAGTTGTATTAGTTCCAGGCAGGGCCTCTGTGGAAAAGATGGAAGGATCTTCTCCTCATAACCCTACAAGTTGAACTGGCTGCGGGCGTTTGTGTCGTAAAGCTGATATCACTTGTCATGCCCACTGTGCCGGAAACTGAAGGCCATTTTGTAATGTCTTATATTGCCATCTTTCGTCTGTTGCATGCTGGGTCAGATGGATGTGCCTGGTATTATTCCTTACAGGTTGAAAGCAGACACCCACAGCGGTACCCCTTCAGTTGGAGGCGCCGCATAGCTCTTCTCTGTATCCAATCTTCTAGATTTGCACCTTAGCAGCACTAATGGCATCCTGAAGTTTTCTCATTAAAACACTGTTTGTGATAAAGAAGTCATTCTGGTCGTGACGGTGATCAAAATCACTCCTGAAGCTAAGATATGCAGTGGCTTAAGTTCAACAATAGAATCGAAGTTTTGGTGAGTGGAAACAGGGATGGCCACTGGACTCTCAACTATCAGTCATAAACAATTCTCATAAATCCATTCCTTGGTGACTAAGCATTTTTTTAATTGCCAATCATCAAACTACTGCAGTCTCTGGATTTTCTCAACTAAAATTCTTAAGAGAATGCGTTCTTTTCTGTATCCATCTGAAAAAATTGTAATCATAAAATTATTCTTAGCCTCTATACTGATCTTGGGTGACAGTTTTCACTGCTGCGTCTCGAATATCTGATTAATCCCTTCAGAATATTTCTAATGTAGCAGCCTGTGGGAGCTAAGTGTAGAAACCTCATCCGCCGATCTTGAACTCCTACTACTGCCTCCAGTTTTGCAGGTGGATTGAGTTCAAGGCCTTCGGGATTTACATACTTAGGAGTCTATTACTCGGGTCCTTCTTACATGAGCTTAAACCAGGCGCGGACACTGTGGCCAGCATCAGAGACACCAGGTGTGGTTCCCCACTTCCACAGGGCTTACATTGGAGGTAGGTCCTTTCCATTTAAACGACCAATCCATCAAACCAAATTTTGAGGGCCACCCTTGACACACATTATCATTCTGCGATTCAGAGGAGGAGAAAGCCATTACTGTTTATTTAGTGAGGCTATGTCTGGGTATCCTAAGATTGAGCAGGGTCTAAGGGCCTAGAGGCCACTATGTGGTAGCCAAGTAATTAATTTCACATTAAAGAACAGATTTTAAACCTGACAGTGATGTCCTAACCTTTCATCCTTCTGAGGTAGATGAACAGTTTACCATTGTTTCGGAAACAAATTAGACTGTTTCAGCACTGGGAGGCAAAATAAATTTTGGTGGGAGCTACACATTTGGTGAGAGTTATAGGAAGGGAATAAATGTTTATCTGTTCTCAACACTCCAAAAATGGCAGTTGGGGGTGGGGGGGGGAGTTAGTTTACTTTTTACTAACCTAAAATTCTTACAGTAGTCTGTTCTTCTTAGACTTTATATGCACATTTACAATAGGAAGAATATCTCCCGAAGGAGATGCTTACAGGTGTGGGCTTATTTTCAGCTGGTACGACCAAAGTCAAGAGCTTGAGCTTTTTTTGGGGCCTTTCTTGTTGGAAGGAGCCTACTTACTCACTACAACGTTGCTGAGTGTTCTGGCTCCTTTAAAGGTTCAAGTCCTCACATCCAAGATAGGAATCAAAAGTCGATAGTATAAGCTGTACACACTTTACATCAGCACAACCTTTCGCTGTTAGAAATCCATTCATTTAGAAGCCAAGACTGGAGTTGTTCATTTTGTATGTTCACTTTTTTCTGGAGTCAACCTTAAAAACCCACCTTCTCCACAACGTTTTAAATCTAAAAAAAACCTCTGCACTACCAACCCATGCCTCCTCATGATACTTTATACACCCCAGCTTCCCACAAACTAACCATGTCACATTCCTCAGAACACCACCACTGTCTCATGGCCAACAATAGTAAAAGCGTACCTTAGGAGGGAACCCACTCCCTTTTGCCCCAGTCTGGTTGACTGCTGTGGCAGCACTTTTCCATTCAATAATGTTCTTTATTGTTTTATTCAGCATCAACAGTATGGAGCTGAGTACAGAGTGCTAAATAAAATGTCTATCTATCTATCTATCTATCTATCTATCTATCTATCTATCTATCTAGCTATCTCTCTATCTATCTAGCTGGCATTTAGTGCTATATTTTAGCACAGACTGCACCCTTGTGTCCATTTTGGATGTAAGGACAAATTTTGCAGTAAAAAAATCGCGGGAAAAAAAGTGCTGTTAACACGAGCTGCTCGTGTTCTGTTTCTGCTAGTTTCTGTTGTTCCCATGCTCCTGCGATAAGATTTTTAAGCGAGTAGACTTGAAATTATGTGACACAGTGTATTGGCATCATTTTGGGTCTTTCGCTTAACAAGCGTAACATGACATGCCGGAGTTATGCAATATTACACTGGTCTAACATGCAGGGTGTAATATACTATTTATTACTAACAACAATGCTAAGAAATACTCTCAATATACATCTGCATATATGGTTTATGTTACGGTACTTTCTCATTTGTACTTGTTTTAATACAATGTATTCACCCAAAACCAGGATGCAAAGGGTTACATTTGTGAAGTAAGGTAAAATCACACGGAAGAGATCTATGGTTGTTTGGAGAGTTGTTTTTTGATCTTGCAAAATACAGTGTAAGGTGACTCGACCAATTAATTGTAACTATATTTGGTCACTTCCATCATCTTAATCCGAGAAGGCTAAACTTGTAGCCACCTGCCGCCCCCTCTACATCGTTTGCGTCGACCTTTCTAGGTGACATAGACGTGATTGCATTATATGGCGTTGAATGCAACCAAGCTGCTGGAATTTTGCGCAGGCATCTTCACCACCCAAGAGGAAGAGCGACAATAGCATCCACTGACCAATTCAAAAATGGCCGGCCATTCCGGACGTCGGTGCAAATGTTGGTCCAAAATTACACCAGAATAAAGTATGCACATTTTGGCACAAAATCTGTATAAACTAGCAGTAAATCGCAGAGCGCTTTCTTGTAAGTACAAGGCGGCTCCGTACGACTCATGACAGACCAATGTTCAAAGTCACAATGTCTTCCTGGCATCAGCAAGCGCAAGTACCACAACTTTAAAAGCATCAACTGTCATCTGTGGTACTACGGAGAAGGTCAGCTTTAGATTTCAAAGATGAATTGGTCCTTTCGATTCGTTTTATTACTTTGAATATTTGATTTTAAAATATGTACTGCAGTCTGCCTCTAAAAACGAAAGCATATGCCCCTGAAGTTACATCAACAGCAATATTGCATCAAAACAGCCTGCAAAACAGTATGCGCTCGAGTTCTCTACAAACATTAGCTGCGAAGCCCGGTTTGAGACACGCTGCTGAGATGTTCTCTGCAAGCAAGATACAGCATTTTAAACACACCTTGCACAACTGCACAGGCAGCATGTCACATGCAGCTTCAGCGATGACACTTAATAATTAACGTCACTTGCTTAAATTCCCACTCACCGGTGCGCCATGGTGTCGCTGGGCACGGCTGGCCTCATGGGACCGGTCCACGCAGCCTCTGTGATCCTAACTACAGCCCGGCGCGGGTCACCAGAGACCGGCTCCAAGTGCAGCTGCGAGAGGGGCGGCCAGGTGGGAAGGACGGCCTCGCAAACACAAACAGTGTGTCTGTCAGCTGAAGCCGCGGGGGCGGGGCGGGCCTGTCAGGGGACCGCGCCAGCCAATGAGCACCCTCCTGCCCCCCACCAGGCCGCTTGTTTAGGAGATTGTGTTTCGTTCTTGGGAGAGGGGGCTGCGTGTGGTGAAGACAGGAAGCAGCGAGAAGGGGGTGAATGAAAGCTAAAGCCAGGGAGACATGCAAGTGCCAGGCTGAACCGGCTGCACAGAGAAACAAGCGCATTGACAGGAAAAGCATCTCAGAGGCAGATCTTAACCGGGGCAATTAAGTTAATAAGGGCAATTGCTTCTTAAAATTGCAGAGGTTCATTATCCTAGCCTTTAATCTTCAGTTCCTTTTGGTGCCATCAGAAGTGATAGTTAGTCACTTGCAACCGGTGACCTGCACTCTTAAAGACACACGGCCCAGCACCACAGTCTGGGGGTCGAAGGGTAGTCTAGTGCTTGTTTAAAGCATTTGTGTACATGTATTCATGTATGATACGCATTCGTACACGATCAGTGCTTAATTTGTAAAATATTAAGTGCCAGGGCTCTGACCAGGAGGCCACTGCAGCTTGCACCACCCATCGCCCTTGTCATCGCTGCCAAAACAACTACTAACCATCTCTCTCACATGTAAATGCGACACTTCAGATTATTCCAGGTCCCCAAAGCTAAAAGAATTGCTGGGGAAGCAGGTATTAGCAATTTTTTTAATGTATATTGTTTTCCTAAACAACTGTTATACTGCTCATCTCTAAATTACATGAGCAGCGCCACCTTGTGGCAGACTGCCCTAAGTGTGGTGTTGACAATTAGGTGCCGGAGCCGAGCACCGGAAACCAATTAAGTGCCGGTGCTCAGCACCGGAAAGCACCAGCTCAAATTAAGCACTGTTATGGATACATCTTTGAATTTTTATAACATAAACAGATGGGGCGTGATTAATCATACTGTCATACAATGTTGGTACTTTCCAGTCTTGTGGCATGTATTCATATACGTAACATTAAGTCTATTCTCTCTTTTCCTTTTTTCTAGGAGTCCAAAAATATAACTTTATGAGACTGCGTAGTTAACTCTTGAGGAATGTTACCACCTGGTGTCACGACAGGAAACTGCTTCTCGAATGTTCAATTAAAGCCGCTTACAGAAGACCAAGTGCATTTACATAAATTATATACAAGCCTAAAGATTGAATATGTAATGTAACCACTTAACCTTAAAGATGGGCGGGCCAACACATTAAAAGGGTGAGCCACAGTCGGCCCACGAGTCTGGCTTGGCTCTTGAAGCCCGTGTGCGAGTCTGACAATATTTTCCATTTAAATCATAAAACAAACATCAAGTAAAATATGACAAAGTCTCTTCATAATGCAAACAAGTGTATTTATTTAACATGTGGAAGCTTTGTTATTAGTGCTAGAGAAGAACTTATTAAAAGTGATAGTTTTTAAACATGAACTTAAAACCATACCTGCCTCTCTCACCCCACTCTGGTGACAGTGCCATTAGTGAACTAAGAGGCAAGAGAGTTCTCATGTGAATCTTGGATGTGGCCCAAATTGTAATAGACAGAGCAACATTATGGTCTATTAAATCAAACACAATACATTTTTGTGCAGCTGATATGCTGAAGTCCCGTTTGTGAAGGTGCCTTCATATGCAATAGTGAAGGAACAGGAGGATCAGTAAATTAAAATATTTGCCTAAGATTGCACAATTTGCATAATGAGGAAGCCACGATTAATCCAGGTTTTCTGGTTTCATTTTGTACAAATCATCCACTAAATGGGTTTCCATGTATCTCTCATTTTTACCTCAGATATTAATGCTTTGTTTTTATATCTTTGTGAATGAGGATATAGCGAGGGTAGCAGGCAGACGCCATATGAAAGCTCGGCTCTTTATGAGCTCAAGGTTCCAAAGGGACCTCGAGCTGAGCCAGAAACAGGCTCCAGGCTCAAGCATGACCGACTTCCCCACCTCTACTAAGCCATTGGTTTGATGCGGTACTGGAATTAGCAATTGCTGTAACAACTGAAACCATCTTTGATGGAGCAAATGATAAACGCTGTACTGTCAAATTCAAATGATTTTTTTATTGCATGTCCATAATGCCTCTTGAGAGGACAAACTAATATCGTGCCACAAAGGCACCCACTTTCTTGATTGCTATAAGGTCAAGGCTGAGCAATAACGTCCGGGTCACCTAGTGCTTGCATAGAGCAAATGGCCTCCTACATGCAAAGACCCTCAGTAGGTCAACTACTCATGCAAGTAAACCAATGCAGTCCAGGAACTCTCAGACATGTTTTGCAGAATACCAACAACTGTCTTCTAAAATCTCATTCATTAACTATTCAAGAACACAAATAAACCTGCTCGCAGCCTTGCCTGCTCTACGTTCCATCTAAGCCACTATTCTCTTACAAGCACACTATGAGCAGCTGTGTGTAGTTGGAGGCACGCAACAAACGTATATTACCCATATAAAGAACACTCAACCCACATGGAACAACAGATTAGTACTATTGAAAGGGGTTAAAGTTTATGTAGGGCCACGATGAAGAGGGCATGTAAACTAATGTCACCACCTTTTGTTATCTACAACTTGAAGGTGGTCCTGACAGGAGGGAAAAATGTTCTGTAAAATGGTATGGTATTTATATAGCACTTACATCCCCGGCAAAGGTGGGTTTCATGATGAGGATGTGAATGGGTAACATGCTACGTCACGGGTACTCATAGTACGGCCCACGGGCCGCCAGCGGCCCGGCAAGCCTTCCTTGGCGGCCCGCGGACCTTGCAGACATCGTACCTGTGTTTGCAGCGCGGACTCACTCTGCTCTATGGGGGCCGGGCGATTCCAGGATAGTCAGAGTGGAGATGCAGGGGCTAAGAAGAGGCGAAATACAACAAAGCCTCGTTAACAAGTAAATGGTCTTTTAAAGACCTGTGAAGTACTGGGGTACGGCTGTGTGTGCCCGGGAAGCTGTCTCAGCCCGGGCTGACACACACGAGGGGGGGGGGGGAGGCTGAAGCTGAAAGTGGTCTTTTCCAGGAGAAAACGAGCTGGCTTTTACATTACACAGGGAGAGGGGGGAGTGGGGGGCTGGTGACGGGGACGTGTAGACACAGTACGTGTGCACTGCCCGAGACAGATAGAGATAGAAACAGATAGAGATAGAGACCGAGATAGACAGACAGCGATAGAGACAGAGAGAGAGACAGAGAGAGAGACAGAGAGAGAGATAGAGGCAGAGACAGATAGAGGCAGAGACAGGGACAGACTGACAGAGACAGAGGCAGAGACAGATAGAGACAGATAGAGGCAGACAGAGACAGACAGAGACAGACAGCGATAGAGACAGAGAGAGAGATAGAGGCAGGGACAGATAGAGGCAGAGACAGACAGAGACAGACAGCGATAGAGACAGAGAGAGAGATAGAGGCAGGGACAGACAGAGACAGAGGCAGAGACAGAGGCAGAGACAGACAGGGACAGACAGCGATAGAGACAGAGAGAGAGACAGAGGCAGGGACAGATAGAGGCAGGGACAGATAGAGGCAGGGACAGATAGAGGCAGAGACAGACCGAGACAGGGACAGACCGAGACAGGGACAGACAGAGACAGATAGAGGCAGACACAGGGACAGGGGCAGACAGATAGAGGCAGAGAGACAGAGACAGGGACAGACAGGGACAGACAGGGACAGACAGAGACAGGGACAGGGACAGACAGACAGATAGAGGCAGAGACAGACAGAGACAGAGTGGCAGAGAGATGGAGAGGGAGACAGAGAGAGAGGGAGACAGAGAGGGAGACAGAGAGAGAGGGAGACAGAGAGAGAGGGAGAGAGAGACAGAGAGAGGGAGAGAGACAGAGGGAGAGAGACAGAGAGAGAGAGACAGACAGAGGGAGACAGAGAGAGAGGGAGACAGAGAGAGAGAGAGAGGGAGACAGACAGAGGGAGGAGGGCGACAGACAGAGGGCGACAGACAGAGGGAGACAGACGGAGGGAGACAGACGGAGGGAGACAGAGGGAGGGAGGGAGGGAGAGGGAGGGAGGGAGAGGGAGACAGACAGAGGGAGACAGACAGAGGGAGACAGAGGGAGGAGGGCGACAGACAGAGGGAGACAGACGGAGGGAGACAGACGGAGGGAGACGGAGGGAGGGAGGGAGAGGGAGACAGAGAGAGGGAGGGAGACAGAAAGAGGGAGACAGAGAGGGAGACAGAGAGAGGGAGACAGAGAGGGAGACAGAGAGAGGGAGACAGAGAGAGGGAGACAGAGAGAGGGAGGGAGAGAGAGGGAGAGAGAGGGAGAGAGAGGGAGACAGAGGGAGAGAGAGGGAGACAGAGAGAGAGAGAGAGGGAGAGAGATAGAGAGAGGGAGGGAGAGAGAGAGAGAGGGGGAGGGAGAGAGAGAGAGAGGGGGAGGGAGACAGAGAGAGAGAGGGAGGGAGACAGACAGAGGGAGACAGACAGAGGGAGACAGAGGGAGGGAGACAGAGGGAGGGAGACAGAGGGAGAGAGAGGGAGACAGATAGAGGGAGAGGGAGACAGAGGGAGGGAGACAGAGGGAGAGAGAGGGAGAGGGAGGGAGAGAGAGAGAGAGGGAGGGAGATAGAGAGAGGGAGGGAGACAGAGAGAGGGAGGGAGACAGACAGTCAGTGAGACAGAGGGAGAGAGAGAGGGAGAGAGATAGAGGGAGGGAGACAGAGAGAGAGGGAGAGAGAGGGAGAGAGAGAGAGAGAGAGAGAGAGATGTGTGTATGCAGGGTCTGGTGGCTCAGTGGACGAAGGCATCCGCTGCAGGGGCCTTTGTTCAACCTCATGGTCACAGTTTTTTTTTGTTGCTCTAGCCCCGCCCCCACACCCACTGACCCCGCCCCCACCGGTGCGGCCCACGGCCACAAACCACACTGTAAATTTGGCCCCCGGGAGAAAGTTTGTGAGTACCCATGTGCTACGTCATCACATGAAAGAAGGCCCTACCGCTTTCAGCTGCTGAAGTAACTCTGCTTCTAAGCATCTGGTTATTGCACAAAATAGCCACTTTCACCAGGTGATGGTCTGAATTTCAAATCTAATGAGATATTCAATTTGAATGTTCGTATGTCCTGGGGCCCTCGTTGATTCAATCTGCACTGGAAGGAGTTTTAGAGACCTACATACATGTTAAAACTATTATTATTATGCTAATGTTCATAACAATAATGTATGAGGCAGAACATTTTGCAGGCATTATATTTTATTACTTTGCAAGATATTATTGGGTTTGAGTAAAAACCGACAATACTGTGTACTTCCTATCATGTGAAGGGGCATGCATACCATAAGGCTTTGATATGGTGACATGTTTAAAAACCATTTAGTTTGAAGCATTTTCTAAGAATTTTTTTTTTTTTAAACAAAAATGCAGTGCTCATCTGCTCCTTGATAATTATTCACAAAAACACTGAACTGTTCCGAATGTAGAAGTGTCACTCAGAAAACAGCTGCCAGCAAACCTCACGAGAAAAGTGGAGTGAGCGAGTGAGTTAGTAATCCCTGATCGATGCAGAGAATCTATCGGTGTCACTGAACGTCCACTTTAGAGGACAGTTTTATAGTTATTGACAATGTATAAATGAAAATAACTCTCGAGTGAATAACAGATCTATGCAGTCAGGCCACACAAGAAAACAACAGCACTCACAGGTAACTTGAACCCAGCACAGCTGCCTCATTCAGAGTGAACACGGACTCCTCTATAAAGCACTAAAATTACCCTTCACTTCCTACCCGTCTGGCACCCTCTTGCAATGTAAAATCTTTCTCCTTTACAGCGTTCCATGGTTTACCGCTAGCATCACTTTATAAACACAATCCCAACCAATCACCTTCTTTCAGCCACAAGACACTGATAAGTAAAACAATTTACCTTGCGCGCGTTGCATCGCCGAGTTGGTGATGCAGCGCGCGCAAGGTACATTTTCTTATTTATTTCATTACTTACCTTACTCCTGTCCGTCGTATGTCGGACTCCACTATCCCCCCACCCTGCCTCTTCCCCGCCCCGCCTCACCGCCCCGCAGCACTCCCTCGGCGAGCCGCCACTGATCAATACATTCCATTTGTCGGAGGCATCAATGGTGTTTCGACCCAAGAGAGATTGTTTAATGGGCTTTTGTTCACTGACTGATACTTTGACAAATAATGTTTCTATAGTTACCCACTTCCTCCACATCAGCACTGCTAAACTCCGCTTTTGTTTTGTAACTGGCATTCAGGACGCTGTGGCTGAGAGCACCACGGTTGTGAACTGGTCATAGGCACTTTCTTTGGAAGCCTGGTACGATTGTGTGGCATAGCTGCAGACACGGGTGTGTGCTGTTTTAGCAGGAAGGGGGGGCACAATAACTAGGCTCCAGCAGTCCAGAACTGTACAGTAAAGTGGACTCACTAGATACGAATATATAAAATAATAATATATGTGTAACCAGAACCCTAGACTAGGTGGAGGCTGTTGTGCTGCATTAGTCATTATTATGTACAGACTAGGCAGCCGTGGTGTATTGCCTGCTACTGGTAAGGTAGCGGATTTAAAACAAACATTTGAGAACTCCCAAGGGTGGAGAGTGGGGCCACAGAAGGCAATAAAGAAGCAACCGGACAATTAGGTCTGGTGTATCTAGGTAGAGTTTAGGGATTCTGGGTTTACCCCATCGACAAGTCTAGAAGACTACACACTGGGCTGCTAGTTCCAATTCTAGAAAATAGTTCAAGGGATAACATGCTTGCGGTGTGAATCTATATGTGTTCTGTATGTCACAGGTTCCAATTCTAGCAAAGAGCGCAATGTGTATCTATTTGCCATAAATGTAACCTGTAGGACTCTGTTTCAAATTTAGTCACATAGCTAAGGGAGTCAATGCACGTATTGCGAAGGACTTCATTTACCAAGCTAGTCATTGGTTTCAATCCACGTACTCTAGCTCATGGAGTCAACGAACCTGCTGTGCAGATCTGTGCACAACCTGCAAGTCACAGGTTTCAGGGCGAGGAAGAAGTTTTTAGAATGATTACACCCACTGCAGGGACCTTTATTCATCCTGCAATAGACAGATTTAAATCCTGTTGCAGGTGTTTGTGTTTTTTTAAAATCAATAAAATGAGCTCAATTAAATCTGTCAGTATTATTGGAGCAGGCAGAAGGCATATTGAAGGCCACTGGGTCTAACACACAGGTGAAGTGTGGGAGTGTCCCTTTCTTAGGACGATTCCCCTCACCCACCCGAAGGTGGCATGCTTCATCATAGGGGATCTCCTCGCACTACGAACCTAGTCGTAGTGTGGGCTACAATCCCCTCTCTGAGAGGGGGCAGCTCAGGGATGTTTTGAAAGAGATGATGAGGTAGACTAAACCTCTAGATGAGCTGGGTCCGGGGGAGGGGATCTGTGTAATGATTTAAACGGCACTTACTAATTTATTTTTTATTTAGTTCTTTTATAGTGCCACTTATCCCAGTGCAGGGTGTTAGCGCACTTTAAATCACACACAGAGACACAATAAATCATACAATTGCAAATCAATGTTAAGTCAATATTATTTAAGATAATCAGGGTCATAAGGCATAAGAATCACATATCATACGTACTTGTAGACATTATATGTTAAGCATGAACGATCAGGAGAAACACAAAGTCTGGATATAAAATATAACGCACTGATCGGAGTTGTCTGTACTAACAAGACTTTATGATTTCCCAGAGGAGACCTTCTTTGCAATCGTAGAATAACAAAAGATTGAGAAAAATAATACAATAAGGAACTAAACCCATGACTTACAGTTTGCATACACCTCCTTGATGCAGGTAAATAGATCACTGTGCTATATTAGAAGGATTGCAACTTATGAACTGTAAGTAGCAAAATAATTTCAATGTCAGAAGCAGTAGCCCACTTACCTATCTTCACAAAAGACAAATCTGTGATCTGCATGTTACACAATGTGCTTTGCAGCAGGCACATTAACCCTCTATGCTACTTTATAAGTCAAAACTGTGATTGAACAAAACAAGGACCTCTCCCAGAACTGTACTACCCACCAGATTCATCTTACTGCTATTATAATGCTCTCAAAATTGCTGAGTACCCAAAGATCTCTGCAGCAGGTGTCTTAACCCTGTAAGACAGTGTTTCCCAAACTGTGGGTCACGACCCACTGGTGGGTCACAAGCCGGTTTGGTGGGTCAGGAAAGTCTGAGCAATAAATAAAGATCTCTTTATATTCTGTGTTTATCTTATCACATTAGCCAGTGCTTCAAAGGCAGAGGTTAAATGTCAGGCTATGCCTTCTGACAAATTGCTGATTATTTCTTAACATGGGGATTGGTGCTTACTTTACTGCAAAGCGTGGGGTGTGTGACAATCCTGCTAAAGTACAGGGAGTGTAAAAGGCAAAGCTGTTGAATGCCATTTTTTTGCAACACACAACAAAATGCAAATACCTGTAAATGAACTGTATGCATTCAGCAGTTGGGAAAGCAAAAATGAAGCACATTTTTCCTAATTCTTTAGCGTGCTGAAAACAGAGATTTGAATAGGATCGAAACAAATCAAGACACTTTACTTGGTGATGCACTTATGATAAATGTTCACAGAAAACTCATTTCCACACATTATCATGCGTGATATATAGGCTTATCAGTAAAACTGTATGTCTGTGCAAAGGTAGTAGACATTGCAATGGGAAATGTGCAGTCTGTAAATGACAGTGCGCTACCAAATGATGCTTTGGTTACATCCCAAAATTGCCACGCCTCATGTCCATTAAAGGTAGGTGAGTCGAGGAAGTTTTTTGTTCTAAAAAGTTTGGGATGTGGTTCTAAAATGTTTGGGACCACTGCTGTGAGATATTTTAAAATGCAGACTCTTTGGAGCATTTATGTAAGCTAGAACAGTTTTGTTGTCACTTTTGTCCTTGTTGCCAATTTCTTTGCAGCAGATATTATTTAAATAAATGTAAAAAATGAGTCTGCTTTTCAAGCTCTGCCCCGCCTTAATCCTCCCCTTGTCCCCTGCCACACCTCGACCCCAGTTTATGGGTTCCTGGAGTATTTTTTCTAATACTAACACTGATCTAAGGAATGAAACATAAATCCTGTTACATTATTGCCTTAAAATTGGATTGCAAAAGCTTCTACTATTTCGTGTGGTTCTAAAATGACGGTCAGCATCAAAGACATTAAATAGAACCAGGGT
This sequence comes from Calotriton arnoldi, assembly GCA_963921515.1. Classification (NCBI taxonomy): domain Eukaryota; kingdom Metazoa; phylum Chordata; class Amphibia; order Caudata; family Salamandridae; genus Calotriton; species Calotriton arnoldi. The sequence goes on from CAWUFW010001379.1 coordinate 2,128,203, forward strand.
AATCGTCCAAGCCTTGGGAAAATGAGGACATTTATCAACAAAAAGCATTAAAAAAAGAAAGAATGAAAAGAAAAAAACCCAGAAATAAAACAGCACGGCCCCTGGCATCGCAGAGGAAGAAACACTAATATGGAAGAAAGAGCTCTACAATTATGATATTTACATCCACAATAACTGAGGACAATTAGTGAAACCAGCAAACCAGAGGGCCGCACATGATTGGGTAATTTAATGCGTACGCAAGTGAGGGTGATCCTGCACACCACAAAGAGGTTAATGTATGTTGGTCCTCGTAGTCCAGAGAGAAACGTTTAGGATGAACATTGTCTCATTACTAAAAGGAATTAAAAATGATTCATTGAAAAAGAATGAAGAGATATACTCACTCCTAAACCAAGTTGTATAAATTCATTATTTCTCTATGAGCTCTTTTAATGGTTTATTGAATCACCCTCACTTTTTGAGGAGGAAAGTAGGGTCAAACTCAGAAAGTCTGTTACCTAGACCAACTCTTTATTTTTGACCGTAATATTAACAGGGGAGATGCCAAGCTTGCAGATTTCAACCAAAGAGCCCATTTGTCAACCCACCAACAGGGAATCTATCACAGCAAGGAAGGTTTTTAGGTCGAGCCTAGCGCAGCACGCATGCGCTGCTCTAGGAAAACGACCTCTTGGAATCACTCTGGACATTTCACACGCTCGTGCGTGTGTTTTTTTCCCCGGCATTATTTCTATTGGGCTTTGCGTGCGTCTTCCCAAAAAGACAGCACGCAATTGGGCAAAGGCGGGTGCATGTCCCACCTTTCCCAGTACATGTATCCGCCTACGGCTTGCGGTTACGAGCAGGGGCGCCATCTGTTCGGGATCATGTTTCTAATTAGCGCGGTCGCCGCGCGGCCATGCTGGTTTGTTTTTTCTTGGCGTGAGCTGTTGTATGTTTGTTTATATCTGCTCACATCCTCTCTCTTTGGTCTTAAAACCGTGTACGCGATTTTGCTAAAAACATGTGTGCTTTGTTTCAGCTCAGCAGACATTATGCGTTCTCTTAGCTGCGTCTTGCTCTTTCCTCCGTTTATTTAACTGACGGCGGACCGGCGTAATGGTTTCAAGGTGCGTGGCTCGTATATGTGACACTGATAGTCTGTGCTGCCTGCTGCCATGGGTTTATCGCTGCATTGCCACTAACGCCAGGCCTACTTGGCTCCAGACATTCCTTCTCCTTCCTTTCTGCTGAGTTAGAATTTTTTTAGTTGATTTTAAAAGCAAAATCAAGAAGCACGTCATATCTATGTCTGCTTATGAGAGGGCATGGCCTCCTAGTCCGATTCCAAGTACCCTGTGACCTTTAACCCAGACAGCGGGTAGCAAGGATGCCAATAGCCCGTACGCAAGGAAAAGGCTGCTCTCCCACCAGTTGGATAGTAAAAGACAGAAAGAATCAGGGTGCACTGCCACCTCACGCTCTGGGGGCACAGCGCCACTGCAAACAGCAGCTGCACTGCTGACAGTAGCCTAGCGCCTTTACACCACGTGGTACGTCTGGAGTGCCCTCAAATCGGAACCCTCTTTCTGCTTGCAATTTGATGTTAGTGTTACAGACTGTTGTATTCATCCTGGGCAACAGTAAACACAAATTTCAGCAGCATTTCACCCCAAAACGTTATATCCTAGGTGACGGGTGTCATGTCTTGTTCCCAACATTTGTACAGCAAACTGCTATCATTCTTACTCTCAGGGGATGGGTGCCAACATGAATGTGGGGCAGGCGCCGAGAGGAGTCAAGTTGCCCACTCATTGGCAATGTGTGGCTTAATGGCTAGAGCGGCCGACTTTTAAGCTGGGGGACCAGGTTCGAGTCTGGCTGGAGACTCAAAACATCCCGTGATTCTGGACAAATAACTTAATCTCCCCGCGCCTAAAAATGAATGCGTCCGTCTGTAATGCAACTGGTGCTCATGTAAAGCGCTCTGATACCTTCGTGTCGAGTTCGCGCTTTATAAAACTGCTAAAAAAATGTCTGCAGTGCGCTGCACAGTCATAGTTGGCGCTGCACAGCTGCTGGGTGGAATATATTAGTTTAGCGCATTATCTGTATTAATGTAGCGCAAAATCACTTGCTGTTTATTGCATTCTGCTCTGTTGCCCGGCCTAATAAGGCTGCCTCGTTGAGCCGCATTATTACCAATTACGCAGCAGCATGCGGTGTTGTGTGGGTGGTGACGTGGCATGTTTAATCGCCTTGCTCTAAATGGTTTGTGGGGGGCTGTGGATGTGCTGTTGAGGGTAAAAAGGCAAGGGGCAATTGGTGTTTAAAGGGGCAGTAGCTACGTCAGCCCATTACAGGGTTCGGGAACTTGGACTAAAAAAACCATTACTTACTTCATCGCCAGCACCTCATGTGAATAAATCTTTGCCATGCCGCCTGCGAGGGGGCCATGAGAATTGAATTGTTTATTAAACTGCGGCCTTTTACTCCCAACACAGTGTGTATTGGTTTTGTTAAAGGTATGATCAGGGTCTGGGTGTTAAACTGGTACTAAGTAGGTGCAACCTATGTCCAGACAGCGTTAACAAGTGTAAAAAAAAGACAGAAAAATTAACTAATCCTATCAGAAAATGTGCCGGATGATGCCACATAATTTGCCATTTCTTGCCACTTAATTTAGTCAACCCTGCCGCATAATTTGGCCGTACCTTGCCGCACAGTTCCAGGGGCCCTGAATATGATGGTTTGGCACACACCTAAATCAGGAGCTGAGCCGAGTGTGTTCCACTAGTGACTTGTCAGCTCATTAAGCAATGGGGGAAGCTCTTGACAGGTCCCTGGTGGGGGATTCTTCTAGAATACTTCACATGTTCCGGCTGGTGTACTTACAGTATGATGTGTTGCCACCATTTGCACACGCCTGCATTTTACCACATGAGTCGAAGATATGTTTTTTTAACAGACATCTCCACTGGTCGAACTGCATAGACTGATAGTCTGCACTGACTTCTGCAGCCCAGTGTTACCACGGTACATTACAAAGCATGTTTCTGGCCATGACACACAGGGATCGCGTCCTTAAACATCATAGGGTGTAAAATTGTGTGGCCGGATTATTAACAGGATAATGTGCTGCATGGCTAAACACTTATAAGGTCCCGAAGGCGAGACCTATTGGCTATGCCAATGCTTGTTTGTAGTAGGTTGTGATAGCGATGAGTGATGGAATGGAATGTCACTTCGCAAAGGGTGGGGAAAATCCTTACACATCAAAACAATAGTTGTGCGCATTGTTGCCGCTAGCTCTGTTGAGGATTTAACAAGGAAAACTCTGCATTCTACAGCACTTTGTTACCAAAAGTGAAACCTGTAAGCTTAACTGAAAAGTCTACATTATTCTGGGCTAACAAAGCTGAAACAAACCGTGGTTTCAGGTATTTAAAAGGTAAAACTTTATGAAGACACAAATGTTTCACAAACAGTGTATGTAGCTTTACGATAAATAAGTTGTTGTAAAAGTACTTACGTCAACAGTGAACCCATCCTTACATAGACATAGGATGCTTATGTGCAATAGGTTAGCCAACAACGTGTCCTAGTAGTCATGCAGCACTTGATGCATTTCATCAGACCGGTCGTGTGCCTTGTAACTTGAAATCCTACCAGATATACTGCCTACGACTTATTGTGTTGAAATATGTACATAATGTTGCTGCCATTTCTCTGCATGAAAGGAGATATGTTACTTTATGCTCAACAGCAGGAGCTTTCTTTTCAATATCTATTCAGAGGCTATGAATTATTCATAACTGTTAAATGTAACATCATTGACATTTCTTTGTAAAGTCATACAGCAAATTACAGAAATTAGCCTGCAGTGAAGGGTTTTTCACGTAGCAAGGACTCTACCCCATAATTAGAAACAACTTCCTATACCGTTCAGCAGTTCACAATTTTGGGGAAGTCAGATACCTCCAGGAGCAAGACACGAAGGCAAGAAAAAAATATCCCTTAACTGCACTGATGTATAAATCCTGGAGGAGAGGGGAGGGAAAGCAGTGATCTACAAGACTTGTGTGCATTGTTGCATATATGCATTAGTGCATGGAGATGTATCCTCACGAGATCCACGGTGATCAGTCGCGTGGCGTGCAATCAATCTAGGTCTCTAAATCTCAATCGTGTGCACTGCATTTGGCTTACTTTGGAGCGTCAGTCTGCCTAGCTGGGGTTAAGAACACTACGCATGGACGAAGGGATGGGTGATTCTAGTTTGCAAATTACCCAGGCACTGATGGCTTAAGGTATACAGACGTTCCCCAGCACCTTAAATCCCAACCAGCTTCATTGCACAAGAAGCCTGAAAAATAGGACTTACTAGATTTAGGTTTTGGCTTGGTTCAGCTTTGGTCTTAGAGATCTAAAGGGGGAGATCCTTACTGGTAGGGTGGCCTCCTTCCTCTTATTAAATAAAACATGTCCTATACAAAAATCTCATAACATATTAATTGAGCACGGAAGGTAAAATATTGTAAATGAGGACTATGTCCATCCATGAACAGCTTAAAAGTCCAGTACGAGGATTTTCACAGCTGAATGCAAAATGATAGTTTGCCATTTGGGTACTCTCTTTCATTTGGAAACAGGGTTGTTTAAAGACATTTGTTGCAGTGGCTCTCCTGTAGCATCGGCCCTGGCACTCCGCCCTTATGAGTTCTTATTCGTAGAAAGCTTTTAAATATCCAGCGGTGGTAAATATGAAACAGTGGCTACAGGGATAATATTAAGATAGGCGAATCAGCAGTGATATGATGCAACATGCAGTAGCTGCTGGTGATATTTCGAAGCGGTGGGACATAAAAATTGGGGATGAGTTTTATGGAGCGAGCGAGCAAAGCAAGCGAGCCTGGCTGCCATAAGTGGGGTTTGGGGAGGTATTCCCCCCAAGAAAATTCTGAAAAAAAGAGAGGCAAATGGTGCATTTTAAAGCAAGTTTTAATAAAGAATGTTGTGAGAAAGCAAGAAGTTTTATAAAGGCATTCTGAACGTGAAGTTATGAAATATTTAAACACTTTAAAACTTGCCCCATATCTTACTGCATTAAATATGCCCAACAATTACCGTAATGTGCAAATCACTTCTGACTGCCGGCCCTCACTGAGCCTGTTCTCTACTGCTGTACTAGAGAGGGCATACAGGTGTATGGGGGCAACCACTGTGAAGATAGCCCTCTGAAGAAGCTGCTTTCAAATATATCTTCGGATTTTGTTATCTTTCTGTTACTTATGTTGCGCATAATTTTACAATGTATACATGTTGACATATACGTAAAGCGCTCTAACATCGGCAATGTCGTAGTCCGCGCTTTTAACACTCCAAATGAATAAAGAAAGAGGTATTTATCGCAGAAGGTTTTTGTCTCCTGACAACAAAGTCCTTGAATAGAGGTCTCCTGCAGGACTGAGATGCCACTTGGATCGGTGGTGTTGGGATGCGTTTGGGGGCTAACAAAGGAGTAAGGAAATGGAGATGAGCACAAGCGAGCTAGAACACCAGAGAATCACATGGACAAGAGAGAGCAGAGCAGAGGAGAGAAGCACATGGATGACAAAGAGCAATAAATGCAGGAAGGGGAGAGAAGCACACCATGGGGACAGAGAGAAAGCACATCCACTTGTCGTGTGCTTTGGTAAAAAGAGAAGAAAGAGCAGACCGGGAGGGGGTAGGAGAAATCCGACAGAAGAGAGAGCAACTCAGAGTGGGACAGGGAGAAAAGCACACAAGTTAGAAGGCTGGAAAACACACACACCCTTACGGAGTGCTTAAGCAAAGACAAAAAGCAGTTCATAAAAGTGAGCAGTGGAAGGACACATGCAAAAATGTTATGCTCCAGGGGAGGCACAAACACAAATGAACAAGACAAGCCATTGAATACGAAGAAAGCAAATTAGAGTAACAAACATGTCAACCAATGGTAAGCAAAGGATGGGATTTAAGCCCACTGAAAGATCTTGGAAAGTTGACAATAGGTCTTTTGCAACCAGACAGCTTGTGTTGTTTGGTAGGCTCGACTAAAAAATGGATTAATTAGCAAGATTTGTGAATCCTATGCCAAATTCAAGAATCCTAGACCCTCACTGGGTCTTGTGGACCCTTCTACGGTCTCAGGATTTGCGAATCTGACATTATTTTGGGAAATAGTTTGGTGCACTACAATTGTGCTTGGCCAACCCCTGTTGTGCATGGTCTTCAGCCATGAGCAGGGACAGCTGGTCACAGAGCCAGACCTCATGGCCAACCCACACTGTACACAGCCAATACTACGTAGTGCATGCTATGTTATGTTATGACATCAGCATTTGTAGAGCGCACGGCTGCCCCCGCATCGGGGCGTCCCAGCGCTGAGCCAGAGTAGAGGTGGACAGAGAGGGAGTAGACTAGAGATTGGAAAAAAGCCATGTCTTGATCAGCTTCCTGAACGCCCAGTGGTCCTGCATGCCGCGGGCAGCAAGAGGGATGGTATTCCAGTGGGCGGGGGCCAATGCCCCGAATGAGCGCCCCCCTAGCTCTGGTCCTGCACACCCGCGGGACATAGGCCAGGTGTAGGTCCGACGAGCGCAGGGCCCGAGCTGGGATATACACCGAGCAGAGATCGGTCAGAATTTGCGGACCCAGGCCATGCAGGATCTTATGTGTGGTACATAAAGTCTTGAAGTGAACTCTCTGTTCTATAGGTAACCAGTGAAGCCGTCGAAGGAGGTCAGAGGCATGACAGTGTTTAGGTAGTGCGAAGAGCATGCGGGCAGCCGCATTCTGTGCCCGTTGAAGCCTTTCGTCACGGCTTTGTTAGCGCCAAGTATTAGCCCATTACAATAGTCCAAGCATGACAGCACGGTGGATTGAACGATTGTCTGTCGAGTGGGTGCATCGAATAGCCCCAGGATGGGTTTTAGGCCCCATAGGAGACCAAAACAGGTACCTGCCACAGCCTTAGCCTGCGGTTCGAATGAGAGGGCGCTGTCCATCAACACTCCCAGATTCTTAACCATACTTTTTGGCTGGGGAGGAGTGCCTAGGGCTTTAGGCCACCATTGATTGCCCCATAGGTGGGTATCCCGACCCACCAAAAGCACTTCAGATTTTGCGGAGTTCAATTGTAAGTAGTTTTTAGTCATCCATTCAGAAAAGGCTGTAAGGTCGCCTTGGAATTTCGCCTGGTCTAGTTTAGTATTGCTAGAGAAGGTAAATACCATTTGGGTATCATCTGCATATGATACCATAGCCATGTTCCGGGCTTTGGCCAACATGACTAGAGGGCGGACATAAATGTTGAATAGAGTGGGGCTTAGGGCAGACCCCTGAGGGGCACCACAGCCTAGAGGATGGACGTTGGAGGTGTAGGGGGGAACAGAGACCTGGAAGGACCGATCGGTCACAGGCCATGCACAGCAGGGCTCTGAGATGGTATCAGGTTAGGCACAGGCCAGGCGCCACTGCCCATGGCCAAAGGGTTGGCCTCGCTTGGATGCACAGGACGTAGTTTTAGGCAAGACTCTGCAGCTAAGTCTGCTGCACACAGCCAAAGGGTAGGAGCCTTGGGGATAGCTGGCCATGGCTGGTTCGGTTTAGGACCTGGCCAAGGTCTATGCTCATCTAGGTTTGGTCGCCCATGTGCATAGGGCTTGTAGACCTGAATCTGGATCTGCAGACCCTGTGGTAGGTCCAACAAGGTCCCAGAAGTTTGTGTGGGTTCACAAATCCAAACTAGAGTACACAAACCCCAAAAAAGAGGCCAGCTCCACTTGGATGCCTAAAGGCTCTGTGTAGCTAGGGCCAGGCCAAGTTACCAGCTCCCGCTGCGCATGCCAGGTGGTGTGCCCAGTGGGTGTTGGCTTCCCACATCACTCTGCCAGGCCTCAGGGCATTGGGCAACAGGCCCTGCGCCCAACTGTTGGATGTGGTCTGTGGTCAAAACCCCCACAAATTCGCTGAAAAAACAAGTTTAAAGTGAAGTTATGATAAACCTCAGTTATAACACCTTAATGTATGCTTAAAAAAACCTCAGAAATTGACTTAAAAAAACAAAGTTACATTACAGTTAAGGTTACGTAGTAAAACTACAAAAACACTAAAATTGAATCCTTAACTCACACCGCAGTCATGACATCCATAACTCGCAGCACCTAATGCAATGCTTATGAACTCACAATATTTATAGCAGTAAGTACAAACCCCTAAAACACAACATAATTAAATAACAACACATACTCAACAACCAAATAATTCTGCATTCATAGTTGTCTCTTTCACAATTTTAATTTAATGTGGTATGTAATCTCAACTGTAAGATTATTTATGACATTTCTAATTACATCTGTCACATCAAGGGTGAGGTCATATGCACTGCATTTGATATGATCGTAATGGCTTTCATGGACATTGCACGAGTTATGGATTGCATAGCCAACCATAACTTGCTAATTTCAGTGGTTTTTTTGGTTTTAATTTGTAACCATAATTGTACTTCAATTGTGTTTGAGCATACCCAAGGTCTTATGATCAAAGATAATCATAACTTCAATTAAATTTGTTGTATTCAGAGAATGAATATATATACATATGAACAAACACAAGAGAGAGAAGTGACTCAAACAAATGGACTCACCAAATAACAAAAAAATATTTCTACTACATCGTTTCTACTTCTGCCTTCGTCAGGTAATATGGGGGCACATGCATGAAAGTTGCATTTTGCGATTACCAAATAGCGGTTGTTCAGAAATCGCTATTTGGTAAGCGCAAAATGCAGTGATTTGATTTGATTTATATATTTATAAAGCGCGCGAATGCCCGGGGGCGTCTTGGTGCTAGAGTCAGAAGGGCAGAGGATTACTGATATGGTGGTACGCAAACTTAACAAGTGAAGAGCCAAGTTTTTAAGGCTTTTCTAAAAGACAGTAGCGAAGTGCTGCTTTTTATCGTGATAGGGAGAATGTTCCAGGTTTTGGCTGTCCGAAACAGAAAGCTTCTTCCCCCCCACCTAACCTGCTTAAACTTAGGAACTTGTAAAAGTTTCGTGGTGAGCTGATCTCAGGCTTCTTGCCGGCACATACCATTTCAGGTGTGTTCTCAAAAACTGCGGTCCTGTACCATGAAGAGCCTTAAAGGCTAAACATAATGATTTGAACATGATCCTTTTTTCCATCGGTAACCAATGGAGGGCTCTCAATCTGTGGGCGACTGGCTCCGATCTCGGAATATCCAGCACTAACCTTGCTGCTGCATTCTGCAGACGCTGGAGTTTTGTTAAATTCTGGGCTTGGATCCCCGCATACAGAGCATTGCCATAATCCAATCTGGACAGGGCCAATGCCGTAACTAGTGTTTTACGTGAGTCAAGGGGAATGAATGGGCGTATTCTTCTGATCATTTTTAAGATGTACCAGATGGTTGAAGAGAGGTTGTTTATCTGGGCGTTAAATGTCAATTTGTCGTCAAATATGAATCCCAGATTTTTAACTTTGCACACTGGGTTTGGGCAATCGCCCAGACTGGCAGGCCACCATCTAGGAGACCAAAAGGCTGCATCTGATCCTAATAGCATGACTTCGGTTTTGTCACTGTTCAGTTTCAGGCAATTAAGCTGCATTCATTGATTAACCTGCATCATACAATCATTAAAGCAGTCTGCTGTTTCCTCCACATTACTTGAAACCGACACCACTACCTGGGTGTCGTTGGCATACGAAACCGGCAAAAACCCACACTGCCTAATGATCGATGCCAGAGGAGCCACATAGATTTTAAAAAGGGTGGGGCTCAAGGAGGAGCCCTGAGGTACTCCACAAGACAACTTAAAGGATTTGGATGCAAAATCTCCCAATTTGACTGAAAAAGTTCTATCCACTAGGAATGATGACATCAACGTGAGCGCAGAGTCTTGGATCCCCAGTTCTACTAGACGGGTGTAAAGTATTTCGTGATTCACAGTGTCGAAGGCCGCTGATAAATCCAATAAAATCAAGACGGCCTTCCCTCCTGCATCTAGTATACTCCTGAGTCCCTCTGCTGTCATGACCAAGGCTGTCTCTATTCCATGCTCCTCCCTGAACCCATATTGTGATTGGTCCAAAAAGTTTCTAGATGATATAAAGTCTGTCAGCTGTTTATTAAGCAGTTTCTCAAAAACTTTGGCTGGAAATGGAATTCTTGAGATTGGACGGTAACTATTAGGTTCTTTCGGGTCCAAATTAGCTTTTTTTAGAAGTGGGAGGACTGAGGCTATTTTCCACGCATCTGGAAGGCGGCCCGACTGGATTATCTCTGTGAACACAAGACTTAGTTGTTCACTTAGCATTTCTGTAAACATGTGCATCACCTTAGGTGGGCAAGGGTCCGTTGGTTCCCCGGACCTAATTGTCTTCACTACCTGGCTGATCTGTTCTACTGATGGGGGAGAGAAACAAAAGCCAGTGTTGGAGATTGAGTTATCCAGGCCTTGCTTGGTGTGCTTGGCTATATCATGGGTGATATCATTAATCTTAAAAGATTCATACACTGAAGTGACTTTAACTACAAAAAATTGTCCCAGTGTGTTGCAAAGTTCAACAGTGCAACAAAACAGGCAGCAAATATCGATTGTCTAATTTCGATTCCTTAAGAATCGCAAACGCAATTAGGGAATCGCTATTTGCTATTGGGACTAATGGTCTTGCATTACCTAAATTGTGATGACCTAGTTGGTAATCGCAAATTAGGTAATGCAAAGGCAAGGGTGCCCGGGGGCCTAAGGCCCCCCTAAAAAAAAAGGTGCACATGTAAAGCACACACATGCCCCACCACATGGCACTTTTAAAAATGCAGTTTTGTGCATTTTTCAAAGTTTGCACATGGTTAACATCAACTTGAAGTTGATGTTAATTAGCATTTCCTAAATGCACAGTTCTCATTTAGGAAAGGCTTCTTGCATGTGAATTAGGGAATTGCAAATTGCGATTCCCTATTTGCATTCGCATTCGCAATTTAGGGAATTGTAAAAAATTGTGGTTGCCTAAATTGCGAATGAAGAAAACTTTCATGCATTAGAAAAGGCCATTTTGCAATCGCAAATGGCCGATTTTTGCGAATCGCACTGTTTACGATTGCAAAATAGCTTGATGCATGTCCCCTATGGTCATATAAAACAAATATTTCAGGGGTCCCTGTGAAATATAGCTTTCATCATCATAAAAACTCTCTCAAACCATACTTCACAGTGTTAATCAATATTCTAATCAGGACAGGTAAAACACATGAATATTCTGATTTAAATCGGTGTCCATTGCTAGCTGTACCGTTCAAAGAGCAGCTTGAAAAATCTTTCCAGTCTATTGACAGAATATATTTTTTAACAAGGCAGAGTATAGTTTTTTAAGTGAAATTCTACATTCTTAACTACAAAATGTACTATTTTCTCATTTTTTTCCCTACATAGAAACTAACGATAACATGTAATATGGCATTTTATTGCCATCTTGGAGTTCTGATGACATTTACAAAGCACTCTACCTTCAGCCTTGTGGTTTATAACATCTCAAAACTCCTGTTTGGCATGAAAATAGAACTTCAGTCGGAAAGCGTGCGTTTTTTTGTTTGCAGTAAATACATTTAGTAGGTTTTGAGAAATGTAATTGACAAAGAGTTGTTGGGGGCTTTGAATGGTTAATTCTTTTGCATATCTTGTCAGAAGACAGTTGCAAGCATAAAACACACACGTTAAATCAATCAAATTTGAATGGTTAAAGTTGTGAAGGATTGACAGAGGCCTTCTTTTTATTTATTTATACTATCTTGAAAATGTATGTTTTACGAAACTCTGAGTTATTGATATGCTAAATTTGTACAGACAATTTGAGTATTTAAACGCTATGGGTATGATGGAGTTTACATGGAATTAGGATTTGCTTATCATTAGGCACTATTTGACAAATCTGCCAGAGATTCAGCCTGTTCTGATTTCCCTTGGTTTGTTGATATTTTTACAGATCTTTCAGGGGGTAGTACAGCTGATGTGGGGGGACATAACAGTCTACCTTTGTTAATAGATTTTGGGTCTGATTACGAGATTTTGGGTCTGATTACAAGTCTGATGGTCCACGGACCACCAGACACGTGGGGGCACGGTGGCGGCGGTCTCCCGAACCGCCCTATTATGATTAGGGCAGTCGGACCTCAATTGCCCTGCCGCAGCCACCAGAGTGGTGTTGCAGCGGTCAGGATATTTATTAAGCGCTCGATTACCCGAGGGTGTCCTGGCGCTAGTTACCACTCCGTCGGCCAAAGAAAGAAAAAGCAGGTTATTTATCAAACAGCCACGTCTTCAGGCTCCTCCTGAAGACCAGCAGGTCTGTTGTATTTCTGAGATGGACTGGAAGATCATTCCAGGCCCTGGCTGCCCCCGCAATAAAGCCTCGGTCGCCCCACCTCACCCTTTTTGTCCCTCCAAGCTCAATATGCTTGGAGGGGCCGCCACGGTCCCACCAAGCATATTAGGAGTTTCCTCTCCACCAACGGTGTCATGGAAATTCCTACTCCATGCACACTGTGGCGGAGAGGAAACAAAGGGGGCTCTGTAGGGCCCCCTGTGCCTCCTCCACATGTGAATGCATACAGGGGGGCACAACATGTGCCCCCCTGAATTCATACACCCCACTTCCTGCATGGCATGGAGTTTTCAGTCCATGCCGGAATTGGAGCAAGATAACCGACGAGCAACTGAACTCCACCCTCTCCCGAGACAACCACACCTGGGCATCCGACGCAAACACCGCAGCCAGAGAACTCGACACGTGGATCGCCAACTGCGCAGACGAACTCGCCCGCTATGCAACCCCGGCAAACAACGCCCCAGAAAAGCAGCCTGGTTCACCACCACCTTCCAAGAAGCCAGACGCACCTGCAGACGCCTGGAAAAGAACTGGAGGAATTCCAAGAGAGCCGACAGCTACTCCGCGTACAAGAACGCCATGACGGACTACCACAGCCAAATCATAACAACTAAAAGGAACTTCATCCACAACAAAATCCTCACCAACTCCAAGGAACTCTTCAACGTCATCCAAGAATTCACCAACCCACACAGCAAAACCACAGACATCACCCCTTCCCAGCAATCCTGCGACAAGCTCGGAACCTTCTTCCACCTCAAGATCAGAACACTCTATGACAACTTCACCGACCACCCACAAGACACCTCAGCCAGCCCCTCACCTCGCCAAGACACCAACCAGCCCACCATCTCCAACTGGACACCAATCATGACCATGGTCACCGCCGCGGCCATGAAAGGCATCCACTCGGGGGCCCCCACCGACCCCTGCCCCCCTCACATCTATCACAGAGCCACGGGCACCATCGCACCCCAACTGCAACACACCATCAACACCACCTTCAAAACAGGCACCTTCCCAGATGACTGGAAGCGCGCCGAAGTCAGGCCCCTGCTCAAGAAACCCACGGCGGACCCCACCGACCTAAAAAACTACCGGCCCATCTCGCTTCTCCCCTTCGCAGCCAAAGTGGCAGAAAAAGCAGTAAACAGGGAACTGACTCGATTCATCGAAGAACACGCCGTCGTCGACCCGTCCCAATCCGGATTCCGAGCTAACCACAGCACTGAGACCACCCTACTCGCCGCCACAGACAACATCTGCACCCTCCTGGACCAGGGCCACTCCGCGGCCCTTATCCTCCTCGACCTGTCTGCAGCCTTTGACACCGTCTCTCATCGCACACTAATCACCAGACTACGCGAGGCCGGCATACATGGAACTGCCCTAGACTGGATCCGCTCGTTCCTCACCGGAAGAAGCCAAAGGATCAGACTACCGCCCTTCCTCTCCGCCCCCACCGACATCACCTGCGGAGTACCACAGGGGTCATCACTAAGCCCGACCCTTTTCAACGTCTACAACATGGCCCCCCTCGCAGACATCGTCCGACAACACGGCCTCAACATTGTATCCTACGCCGACGACACCCAGCTCATCCTCTCCCTCACCAAAGACCCCACCACAGCTAAACTCAATTTCCAGAGAGGAATGCAAGAAGTGGCAGTCTGGATGACCAACAGCTGCCTAAAACTCAACGCCGAGAAAACAGAAGTCCTCGTCCTTGGAACCACCCCCATCAGCTTGGGACAACACCTGGTGGCCCACCGCCCTCGGAAGCCCACCTACCCCCTCAGACCACGCCAAGAACCTCGGCATCATACTCGACCCATCACTCACCAAGAACCGACAGGTCAACGCCGTCACCTCCAGCTGCTTCAACACCCTCCGCGTTCTCCGAAAGACCTTCAAATGGATCCCCCCCAAATCGAGGAAAAAAGTCACCCACGCACTCATCACCAGCAAACTCAACTATGGCAACGCACTCTATGCCAGCATCAACAAGTCCCTACTCCACAAACTGCAAACGGTACAGAACACCGCGGCCAGACTCGTCCTCGGCATCCCCCGGAACGAACACATCAGCCAACACCTGAGGCGACTCCACTGGCTCCCCGTGGAGAAGAGAATCACCTTCAAAATCCTCACCCACGCCTACAAGTGCCTGCACAACAACGGACCCAAATACCTCAATGACAGAATAAACTTCCACGTACCGAAAAGAAACCTGCGATCATCCAACCTCGCACTGGCCGAAACGCCGCGGATCCACAGAGCCAGATCAGGCGAGAGATTGTTCTCTCACATCGCAGCCACGACCTGGAACGAGCTACCGGCAGACATCAGAAGCGCCCCCTCCCTGAACACCTTCAGGAAGGCCCTCAAGACCTGGCTCTTTGGCTGAACGGAGCGGCATACCCACCTCCCCTCCCCCCCACAGCGCCTTGAGACCCTCACGGGTGAGTAGCGCGCTTACAATCCCCCTGATTGATTGATTGATTGATTCCCATTGCGGTGCCCATTTTTAGGGCACCGCCATGGGAACGTCAAAAGCAAAAAGGAGGAAACTCTTAATCTGGGGGCGGTCTGACCACGGCTTTGGCGGTGCAGCGGCAGGGCGGACCTGGCGCTGCACCACCAAAGTCGTAATCAAGCCTTTGGTGTTGTTTAATGAATCTACATGAAGTTTTGCAGGCAGTTAGCAGTCTAGGCTCTGTACAGGGATCTCAAGCTTCACACAGCGCGAAAAAGACAGAGGGGCTCATAGTTAACAAGCATTGGAAAAGCCAATAGGTCTCACCTAAACAAGATCTATTACCTTTGTCAATTTTTGTTGGCCATGTTGTACAGCAGCGCTGGCTTCAGTGCAGCATGGCTGAAAGTAAAAAAACAAAAAGGTCTATGATGCGGACAACATGGCTAAGAAACATTGGCAAAGCCAATAGGTTTCACATAGGTGAGACCTATTGGCTTTGCCAATGCTTGTTAAAGGGGGCTCCTTGATCCCAAGAGCCACCCAGGTGCCACATGCACAGCCAAATAGATTTTTTTTTCTTTCTTCCTCAGGGAGTAATGTGAATAGCAAAATATAAGATGCCCTATAAATAATGGCAGTTCTCATCATAATGGATGTACAGCCTTTGACTGCCCCCTTAGGATTTAGCACTATTGCAACCTATTGCATCCATGCTGTAGGGTGCTAACATTGTTGTCGATATAGGTAGGCAGGGGGATATGAGTGCGTAATGGATGATTTTCTGCTGTTGAACTCACTGGTGTAAGAAACACGCTCACATTCTTCTAGGGCCTCCCTGGGTCCGGCTAGCCCTCCCCTTAGACTGCAGCAATAATACACCGCCTGCTTATGATCCCTGCCCAAAAAATTTATGAAGGGCTTATTTTTTAATTGTCTAGCTCTGCTGGGAACACAAGGTAATGCAAGTTGAACCATTTCCTCTAACGCCTGCCAAGGAGAGCGACCTAAAACCAGTCTACTCTTCTTGTCGGTGGTAGTCAGGAACTTGAACACAGATCTTCGTCTGATTAGAGCTGCCCCCTCTCCAACTGCTCTGGAAATTAAAGAAATACTTCACCTCTTGGACTAGTATTTTGAAGTCTTCTTGACCAACGTTGTGCATGAGGGGACACAAACAATAATGAATGGAGGAGACTGCAAGCAACAAGGACAAAAAAGCAACTACGGGGACAGTGATGTATTCCATGACAGAGTACAGTCCAGGTAGCTCAATTCAGTTCAAAGCTCCAAACGCTATAAAATTGCACTAGTGGCCAGGTTCGAGTCATGGAATCTGCTCAACATCCTGTGATTCTGAGCAAGTCACCCAATAGTATCTGAATCATACCGTCAGCAGCGGACGGTCACTGATTAAGTTTAATTAATTTGTACTTCCTCCATGCTTCACTGAAGGAATGGAACTGATGCAATGGCCTGTGATGCCCAATTAAAAGGCTGCATTAAAGAGTGAAGATGGAGCAAACTAATGGTAAGTAACAGCGGGCTCCAAGCCCTTTACTGTAAGCACTACCTCTCGCAGCAAACAGCGCATGCGCGCTGTTAGGCAAGATCTAAAAGGAGGCTAAAAATACTCCGCTTTTCTAATTAGATTAGTGCTGTTTGATGCATCTATCTGAAAGTTGAGAAGCCAGAACTGGTTTCAACTTGCTAACAAGATGCACAATAGGGCGTTGGCCGCATGGAGGGATGGTTGCTGGCACCTGTAATCCAACCCTTGCTGCACATAGCCAAAGGCAGTGGGCTTTAGCTGCATGCTGGGTTGGGTGCAGTGCCTGACTACAGTCAACAGACTAGGCCCATTGGTCAATCCATGGTGCACACAGCTGGAAACTGTGCAACATGCTTGGTGGCTTTGGCTCTGGGCCAGCCCGCAGTCAGCCTCAGCTGTGCACAGCCAAAGGCCATGCGCATCAGCAGTTGGCTTAATGGTAGCATGAGTGTGGCCAGGCCCTGTGATCAACCCCAGGCGTGAATAACAGTGTTGTGTAAAGTCAGGGTTGCTGCACATGAGCTTTGGTGGAAGACTTAACCATGTGGCCAATCCCAGCTGCGCTGAGGCTGATTGGTCTCATTGAGCTTTGAGAGAAGAGTCCGGCTGTAAATGGGTGAAGGCCATGCACTGTGGGGTTTGGTCGCATCATGGGTTGGGTGCAGCACTTGGCTGCAGCCAAAGGCCATCTGCTGCATAATTTAGCTACACTGCAGAGTGGGCAAAGGTGCAGGCTGCAGTCCCGGCTTTGCAGCCAAACTCTATTGCACATGGGCATAGGCTGTGTGTAACAGAGGTTTGTCCTGAGGAGGGTAGGGCATAGTGTTATGTAAAAGAATGGCATATCATAAAAACTAGAATGCACGGAAAAAGTCTGTGAAAGGTAAGTTATACTTAACGTAGCTCTTAACCGATTAACACTTGTTTGTGAAACTCCAGAATGTCACTGAGAAATGTATCAAAGTTAACATGAAATTATGGTGTCAATAAACAGCCTAAAACCCCCTGAACTTCGACGTTTTTATCATGCTGCGCAAACCATAAATTGTGCCATTGTTAATGACTTCAAACCATGCTGCGTATGTGGACCTGAAATGGCACCCCCTACAGGCCTCGTGTTTATGCCTCAGCACTGCCTTTAGAGCAGGTCAATTCCCATTTCATAAACCTGGCTCTAAAGAGCAAAACACATCATTGCTTTTGACTAACAGCTCTATGAAGACTGCGTGAGCCAGCCCCTGGTTCCAGCACATTCTTCTTGCATACAAATCCTCCGTTTAGCAATAATAATTTTATATTAAATAGTGACAATTTCTTGCATTCAATTGATTTCCTTGGCACCGCTCAGTGCAGGCTTTATTTAGCTGCAACTTCGTTTGCTGAATGTTATGACTCGTTAACGGAATTCCAAAAATAGTTACTATTAACAAAGAACAATCAACTGATTGGTTTTTTATAGAACTGTTGTGATTATTCGTTCCATGCCGGCGCTACGTCACTGCATACACGATGTTTTTAATTGTAATCAGGACACACGGAAGTCTAATCAGCCCTGATGCTTCAGACGACAGACAACTCAATGGAGGCTCCTGTCCTCAGTAGCCAGCCATTGTCTCGTGGCAGGAGCCCTAATGTCCTGCTTATCTCCACTCTAGACTGTCCATCTATTTACTCTCAACAACTGGTCCATGTGCCACATCACCCCTCCTCACCAGACAATCTCCGCCATCTGTTCATCCAACAGACGCCGTACCCAGGGACTATAAACCTGCACAGCCCTGGAGGCGAGGGGTAAGCATTTTCTGGGGCACACTGGGGTCCACAGAGTGACAGACACCCACCCCCCCCAAAAGTAAGGTAAAGGGTTTGACTCCCTTCTCCCTAGATAATGGCAGCTCTGCAGGTGTAAGTTCACGCCGAAGGCGTGCCTAAGGCAAGCCTGTCTGCGCCCGTCCGCGCCTGGACCGCGCCCAGCGCCAGACCCCCTGGCACCCGCGACCTCCACAGGACCCGACGCCGCTACGATGCTAACACCCTCCACGCACTCAACGCCGGCCGAAATTCTACCTGCTTCCAGGCCACCCCGAAGCTCACCCATGGAACTTTCACCTGTCGTAGCTGCAGCTATACCAGCCAGCGCACACCAGCACGTCCTGCACATCCCAACACTGCAGGCCACAACCATCTCAGCTGCATACTGCTCAACACCCGCTCAGTCCACAAGCACGCCATCGAACTCTGGGACCTGCTCGACTCCTCCGCCCCGGACGTCGCCTTCCTGACGGAGACCTGGATGAACACCTCCTCGGCACCGGACATAGCCATAGCCATCCCGGACGGCTACAAGATCACACGCAGGGACCGGAGCAACAACAAACCAGGAGGAGGAATCGCCATCATCCACAGGAACACCATCAGAATCTCAACCAGCACCGAAGACACCCTCAGCATGGCCGAACTCCTACACGTCCAGATCCACGTCAACAACAACACCACCCTCAGAGGAACCCTCATATACAGACCCCCGGGACCCCGACCACAGTTCAGCGAATCCATCACCGACCTCATCAGCACGCACGCCATCACCTCCACAGACTACATCCTCCTCGGAGACCTGAATTTCCACCTCGAGAACACCAACGACAGCAACTCCACAACACTGATCGCCAACCTCGCCAACCTCGGACTCAAACAACTCGTCACAACACCCACCCACTCCGCTGGACACACGCTCGACCCCATCTTCTCCGCCAGCGTCCACGTCACCTTCAGCCACACCACAGAACTCCACTGGACCAACCACCACTGCATCCACTTCTCCTTCGAGAAACACACCGCACACAACCAACCGCAACGCATCCCACACCGCAACTGGAAAAGAGTCACCGAAGACCAGCTCATCACCACACTCGCCCGAGACCTTCCACCCGAGCCCTCCGAGACCGACGCAGCAGCCCACAACTTCAGGCAATGGATCGAAGACTGCGCCAACACCCTCGCCCCGATCAAGAAACCCTCCAACAGGCGCACCGACACTAGAGCCATCTGGTTCAACGCCGACCTCCAGAACTCCAAGCACACCTGCAGAAGACTCGAGAAGCAATGGCGCAATGACCAGACACCAGACAACCACGCAGCCCTCAAGAACGCCAGACGCAAACACCACCAACTCATCCGATCCGCCAAAAGAACCTCCTTCAAGGAGCGTATCGACAACAACGCACACAACAGCAAAGAGCTCTTCAACATCGTGAAAGAACTTGCCACCCCCAGCTCCAGCTCCAATGACGTACCGCCGTCACAAGAACTCTGCGACTCCCTGGCTACCTTCTTCCACCGCAAGATCGCAGACATCCACAACAGCTTAGACACCCAGGCACCGACGACAGACGCCGACACCCCGACCCAACACCCACCAAACACACCAACCTTCTGCTCTCCTGGAACAACATCAACGACGAAGACACCCTCAAAATCATGAACACCATCCACTCTGGCTCACCTTCCGACCCCTGCCCCACCACATCTTCAACAAGGCAAGCTCCATCATCGCACCCGAACTCCGAAAGATCATCAACAGCTCCTTCGAGACCGCCACCTTCCCAGAGAGCTGGAAACACGCTGAGATCAACGCCCTCCTCAAGAAACCCAAGGCGGACCCAAGGGACCTCAAGAACTTCCGACCCATCTCCCTGCTCCCGTTCCCGGCAAAAGTCATTGAGAAGACCACCAACAGACAACTGACCCACTTCCTGGAGGAGAACAACGTCCTGGACTCCTCCCAATCCGGCTTCCGCAGCAACCACAGCACCGAGACCGCCCTCATCGCCGCCACTGACGACATCAGGACCATACTGGACAAGAGCGAAACCGCGGCCCTCATCCTCCTGGACCTCTCGGCTGCCTTCGACACCGTCTGCCACCACACCCTGCGAACACGCCTCCACGACGCAGGGATCCGAGGCAAAACCCTGGACTGGATAACCTCCTTCCTCACCGGCAGAACCCAGAGAGTCCGCCTCCCCCCGTTCCGATCCGAAGCCACCACGATCACCTGCGGCGTACCCCAAGGATCATCCCTCAGCCCGACCCTGTTCAACATCTACATGGCTCCGCTCGCCAACATCGTCCGAGCACACCACCTCAACATCGTCTCGTACGCCAACGACACACAGCTGATCCTCTCCCTCACCAAAGACCCGGCCATCGCCAAATCCAACCTCCACGAGGGAATGAAGGCCGTCGCGGATTGGATGAAGACCAACCGACTGAAATTGAACTCAGACAAAACGGAGGTCCTCATCCTCGGCCCCACCCCCTCCGCATGGGACGACTCCTGGTGGCCGACCTCACTGGGAGCTGCCCCAACACCCACAAACCACGCACGCAATCTGGGGTTCATTCTGGACTCAACGCTTTCTATGACCCAGCAAGTCAACACCGTTTCCTCCTCCTGCTTCTACACCCTCCGAATGCTCCACAAGATCTACAGATGGATCCCCACCGAAACCAGGCGAACGGTCACCCAAGCACTATGTTTACCTGCTGCTCAGCCAGAATGAGTGTGGCGTGGAATGTTGGATGGATGGAATGTTGGATGTCTGTGAGTGTCAGTTGGGTATAGGTTGAGCAGCAGGGCGGCTGCTCCTGGTGGGGTTTTCCTCGTTTCTTCATGTAACATCTTAATAAAAGAACTTATCTAATCTACGCTTGGAGTCCGGACCATCTTTTGAATACAACATTTGGCGACGATTTTGAAGAAGAATCCACGTGTGCAACTTGAATGAAACTGAAAATAACCTAACAGAAACTTTATGGAAACTGAAAAATGAAGCCCTTTGATGTCACAAGGTAAATGGAAATTAAAAACATGTATGTAAGGCTGTCTGGCGCACGAACCCCACCAGTGACCCTGCCATCGGTCGCCCTAAAACCCAAGTGTGCCAGATCCAATCAAGGGCATAGTTTAAATTTGATCGGGGGCAAAGATCGGGCCCCGGTGTGAAGTGTTGATGATGCGGTGTGAGGTGGTTGAGCAATGTGATAATTCACACCTTAAATCGGGGGCAAGGATCGAGCCTCAGTGAGAGGTTGATCAGCACTCTGGGGGCAAGGACGGCCTCAATGAGAGGGGGTTCAGCACTCTGTGGACTTGTACTTTGAATATGTTGAACGGGGGCAAGAATCGGGCCCCGGTGTGAAGTGATGGCCATGTGATGGTGTTGGCACTGTAGCGATTCACACCTTGAAGTGTAGTGATCGGGGACAAGGATCGGGTCCCAGTGTAAAGGTGCTGGCTACACAATTGCCGATGGAGTGACAGATATGGGCGGAGACCATGCCCGCTGTCTGGTATTGGAAATGGGCACATTTCTACTTTTATGCTGAAGTGATCCTCAGCAGCCCGTGGGAAGAATGTTGTGGGTGCTGCTTACGTCTGGGCGCCGACTCTATTGTGCAGACTGTGCAGTGTTTGGGACATTGCTATGCAGTGTTTGATGCCACACTAGTTTAAAATTTCAATTGCAAACTGTCACCTACCTTCAACGGTCTTCTTTCCTTCGTTCGGAATTATCAGCGCGAGCTCTGTTTCTTCTCGCGCAGTGCCCTGCCAATTACTATCTGTGCTGCCTGAAAAGACATGCCGTGAGCCATCCGGCTCAACGTCACGTACGTGCCGCCATCTTGTGGTCGGATCTAGCCACAAGCACCGTGTTTATATTGCGCTTACGAGGCGCATGTTTTCTTCCTCCGTGCAAGAGAGTTTCCTTCTCAGATGCGTGTTTCTCATTCTCACGGTGCACTGCTTTCCGGTGCTTATGGAGTGTCGTATTGTGTGATCGTACTTTTGCACCCTCTTCATATGGATTTTAAAGTAATACAACAGTGTCATCTGGTGGTTATCTAGCACCACTGCACCAGGACAAGGAAAGAAAAGCTGACGTGTTAGAGACACGGTGAGTCCAGATCTCCGTAGTACTTTCCTGGAACTGTCTTGTGGCATCCATGAGTTACTCAGAACTTAATGGATAAACTGTTATACCAGGTACTGTCAATGAAGCTAACAGAAATCTCCATATTACTGTGAATGTCGCTACGAGGGGATTGAGAAATGTGTAGATATTTTCAGTGCAGTTTCTTTTTGCCGGCGCCTGCCAAACATATTACTTGCCGACGCCTGCCAACCATATTACTCTTATGGCAACAGTGTTGATTAAAAGCTGATGATAGCATTGAATACCGCTGCGTGAATATCGGCAGTGGGTTGAGAGTCCAAGAAACTTGTATGGCAACAGTGAGCATAAAAAAAAAAATTACAAGGGAGAAAGGGGCAGAGAGCCCAGAACCGAGACTATGATCCCTGAAATGAAGGTCAGAGAGTCCACATTGGGCCTGGATGAGGGTCAGGGAGTCCATTGTGAGCACAGAACCGGGACAGTGATTCTAGAACATAGAGTACAGAGTGAGCCTGGAATTGGGATAGCGAACCCAGAAGCTGGCCATTGAGTCAGGATTGGTAGGGGACAAAGGTCCCAGAATTTGAACCACGACAGAGAGCCTAGTCCCATAATTAAAATTGGGAGGGGACAATGGTCCCAGAATTTGAACCACTATTGATATTGTGTTTGAGGTGGCTGTGAAGTGTTAGGCCACTCATTGCTTTATTGTCGTGTATGAGATGGCTGTATACTGCTAAGTCACTCATTACAAGATACTTATTGCCGGAATGATGATGTGTGAATAAGTCACCCATTGTCTCATTTGTATCTGTGTTCGAGTTTCCTTTTTGTGTAGGTTAGTGTAGTATTGTTTTGATTGGTATGTTTGCTAGCGAATATGTGATGCGCCATGTTGTTGAGTGTGTATAGCAGTGTTATGAGGGTGTTTGTTTGCTGATGTGCGGTGCGACTTTACGTTGTGTTGTTCTTTTATGCACTGTTTTCAAGTTGTGCGTGTAGCAGTGTTATGAGGGTGTTGGATTGCTGATGTGTAGTGCGCTGATGTGTAGTGCGCTTTTATGTGGTGTTGTTCCCTTACGTACCGCATTCAGGTTTGTTCCCTGTGTGTTGCTCTTCATGCCGGTCTGGCCAACTGACATGATCCGTGGCATGTGGGGTTTGGTTTGTTGGATGGATGGTGGTTTATATGAGTAGGAGATGTGATGTGATGTTGTTTTGTGATGTGATGTTGTTTGGATGATGGTTTATATGAGTAGGAGATGTGATGTGATGTTGTTTGGATGATGGTTTATATGAGTAGGAGATGTGATGTGATGTTGTTTTGTGATGTGATGTTGTTTGGATGATGGTTTATATGAGTAGGAGATGTGATGTGATGTTGTTTTGTGATGTGATGTTGTTCTAAGAATTTACACTTGCACGTTCTTTTCAATTTAATTTATGCATTGTATCCAATTTCTTGATGATATGTCTATATGTTATTTGCCATATTGTCATTATTTTTAATTGTTTCATCTAATCTATTTCACAATGCATTTGTTTCCCCTAAAGAAGGGAGATATGTTGTAACTTATGTTTACCTGCTGCTCAGCCAGAATGAGTGTGGCGTGGAATGTTGGATGGATGGAATGTTGGATGTCTGTGAGTGTCAGTTGGGTATGGGTTGAGCAGCAGGGCGGATGCTCCTGGTGGGGTTTTCCTTGTTTCTTCATGTAACATCTTAATAAAAGAACTTATCTAATCTACGCTTGGAGTCCGGACCATCTTTTGAATACAACACTTCTACACCCTCCGAATGCTCCGCAAGATCTACAGATGGATCCCCATCGAAACCAGGAGAACGGTCACCCAAGCACTCGTCAGCAGCAGGCTGGACTACGGCAACGCCCTCTACGCAGGAACCACGACTACACTCCAGAAGAGACTCCTACGCATACAGAACGCCTCCGCACGCCTCATCTTCGGACTCCCCCGCCACAGCCACATCACCACCCACCTAAGAGATCTGCACTGGCTCCCGGTCAACAAGAGGATCACCTTCAAACTCCTCACCCACGGTCAACAAAGCACTCCACAACGCCGGACCAGCATACCTCAACGAAGGAGTGTCCTTCTACACCCCAAACCGCCAGCTTCGCTCCGCCGACCTCGCCCTCGCCACCGTCCCACGCATCTGCCGAACGACCACCGGCGGCAGATCATTCTCCCACCTCGCTGCAAAGACATGGAACACCCTCCCCGTCCACCTGCGCCACACCCAGGACCTGCCGACCTTCAGGAGACGCCTCAAGACCTGGCTGTTCGACCAGTAGCTGCCTCTCCCCCCGCCCCCCCCCACCCCTTAGCGCCTTGAGACCCTCACGGTGAATAGTGCGCTCTACAAATGATTGATTGATTGATTGATTGATTGATTGAGTGAAGGTCTTCTAGGGAGAGTCCTAATGTGTCTGTTTCCTTTCTTCTATAGCTCTACCCAGTGCATTATGTGAACCTACTTCTTCTGCAGGGCGGGTCTGGGGAACCAAAAGCAGCCCTGGAAAAAATGCTCAACTCAGCCCTGCTCCTTTCCTCTCTTCACTCTCTCTCTTTCCGACCTTCCATTCTCTCTCTCTCTCCTTCTTTTCCGGCTCTCTTCTCCCTCCCCAATCTTTCTCCCCTCCTGCCCTTTCTCTTTTTCTTTCTCTCTTGAAGCCCTCACACGCCTCCTGCAATTAATCATGGGAGCAGCAGCGGCACTGGGCTTTCAAAACTAGTCTCCAATGGCTCCAGCCCACTGGGGAAGTGCCCGATGGAGGAAAGGCCAGTCCAGCTCTATTCTTGATCCACAGTGGTGGGAATCGGCCTAACGTTGCTGCTACCTGGCAGCCTTGGTAGCCTCCTTTTATGAGAAGGAGAGCGAGAGAGAAAGTGGGTACCACTACCAGTCTCTGCAAACCATCCCCAATAATTGCGCTAAGGTCAAAGGGGCGAGACATGACCAGGCTCATGCATGGCATTGTGCAGGAGACCGACAGAACTGTGCCCACCCTCAGATGAGAGTGGCACAATCATCAGACAGCTGGCCTACCTTTAGAACTTAGCCCGTCTTAGGTATCTGGGGGTCCAAGGATCCAACGCTTTGAAAGGGTGCTCATGAATGTTCTAGAATGTGCACTGTCAGATCACTCCCCGGGGTTTGCCCACTGTTACACAATACTTATCATGTTAACTGCTGCCTTGAAACGGGCATTTGTTTTTTGCATCAGTTGCCTTCAGTTCTTCAAACTACATTTCGGTGGCTATATAAACTAAGGTAGACCAATAGCACACTCAAATAAGTTACTGAGCTTGGAACATTGAGGCCTGGGTTCTAGACATCAGAACTGATCAAAACTGTGTATGTTTTATGCTTTTGGAGAAAAGAAATTGGAACCATGTAAAATATGACACACATATGGCTAATATAAATATGTATAAAAAGAGGTGTACAACATGCGATCTTTCTCTATCCCAGTTAAATGTTCCAACTTTCTCTTCATTCCCCATAATATACTGCATTTTGCAATTCACTCTAAAAAACAACAGTGTTTATGACACATGGAATTTCTCCCCATATTCCCACCCACTCATTGACTGTTGCATCTCTCTGTCTCTATAGCTCTACCACACTTATAGTTCTGACATTATGATACAGCCCCAAGTCCCTCATGTGGGCTCCATTTATGTCCCCTTACTGTGGGAACACTTAAGGTAATTAGATGTACGCAGATGAGACGAAAACAGATTTATGCTCTGGTATCTCACGCTTGGCTACAATTTCCCAACTCGTCTTAAAAACTTATTTGTCTCCAAACTAATTCTTAGTTTGCCCATGTCCACGGTCCGGTTACTGACATCCAAAATAAAGCATGTCTCACTTTTGTTTGGCGAGGTTGCAATTGTGTGTCATTACCACATGGCTTAGGTAGCTCTCGCCAAATATAGGCCAGTAAATGCCAATTTCAATTCCCTCCCAAGAACATGATATCTATGTATAAATTATTTTCTAAAATCAATTATGCTAAAAGCAAAAAATAAAAGAGTGGCTTAAAACAGCATACCCTGTAATATAAACTGACAAGCCTAGAAGCTGTGTGTAATGGCTAGTAGACTTTTCTAAAATGAACATAAAAAAGATCCACACACGTTTGTTGCTTATAGTCAGGCGCGGCCCGTGCAGATAAGAGGGGTGGGGTGGAGAGGGGCAGGTTGGTGGGGAGTCGACAGACAATGACGAGTTAAACTTAAATTTAAACAAGCATTGGCATAGCCAATAGGTCTCGCCTTTGGGACCTTATAAGTATTTAGTTATGCAGCATAATATCCTTGGTGCAACAACATCAACTGTTGTATGGCTAAACACTTATATGGTCACAAGGGCGAGACCTATTGGCTATGCCAATGCTTGTTTGTATTTGTAAGAGCATAGGGCCTGTTTCTAGGGTTGGACTCTCGTCGAGATTACATTGAATTTTTTGAGGATGTAATGGCCGCTGTAATTTCCAGTTGTTTCACATTCAGACAAGGAGCATAGACTTTCTTTCTTTAGCACTGTCTGGACTTAGAACTCCAAAGTGGTGTTTGATGTAAAGAAAGCCCTCTTCATCCCAGTGGGATAATGTTATACACTTCAGAGGCCGCCCTTGCCTTCTGAAGTGTTTAAAAGAGAAATCTGTTTTTGAACGGAGTCAGTGTAGAAGGAAAAAAAAAGCTTGCTCCAAAAGTGCATCCCTCGCTCAAAGATAGATTAAAATATATATATATATATATTTATACCTTTTGAATTCTCAGCTGCTGAAGCCATTAGGCATTCAGTAACTCCTAATAAAAGCAGACCGGAGAGTAGCTGCATGTCTGCTCTGTAACTGGATCAGAGAAAAGGGGGGGAGAAAGAGGGATACGGTAGGTCCACCCTCCAAAAAGATCATGAAACCACAAAAACCGAAATCTCGGATACAAGAACCTAGCCAATTTCTACAAAAGGTTTTACGCTCTCTGAGAGTCAGAAAAACAGTATGAAAGGAAAAATGTCCTTTCTTGAGTCCCCTCACTCACCAGGGTTTCCCCACGGTGACATGCTTCATCATTGGGGCCATCCCAACCCGCTGCGGGTTGGGGCGTGCTACGACTTGCGACACTACGTAGGAGCACTAATTATGGGTGACTATGTGTGGTGCAGTGATGGAGGTGGAGTGGGTGAGATTAAAAATATCTGGCTAGTGGGCAAAAAGAATTTATTCGGGCTCCTAGCCGATATATTAAAAACGGGGTTGGTCTCTAGGGTACCTGTCTGCAATGGGTCAGGGGTCCCTAGTGGACGTCAACTAGTTTCGAGCTTCCCCAGTGCTCTTCTTCAGGACAAACAGGGTCCAGCCCTGTATTGTATCAATCAATCAATCAGGGGTTTGTTAAAGCGTGACTACTCACCCGTAAGGGTCTCAAGGCGCTAGGGGAGGGGGGGGTGCAGGTTCCATCCATCAAGGAGGGGGTCTGTCGAAGAGCCAGGTTTTGAGGTTTCTTGCGAAGATGGGGAGCGATGTTGTCTGTCTGAGGTGGAGCGGAAGGGCGTTCCATGCTTTGGCCGCGAGGAAGGAGAAGGAGCGGCCTCCCGATCTGGTCTTTCTGGTGCGGGGGACCACGGCGTAGGAGAGCTGGGCTGATCGTAGGGTCCTTTGGGGTGCGTGGAATTTGAGTCGGCTGTTCAGGTATGCTGGTCCGGTGCCGTGGAGGGCCTTGTGTGCGTGGGTGAGCATCTTGAAGGTGATTCTCGCCTCAACAGGGAGCCAGTGGAGTGTGCGCAGGTGCTGGGAGATGTGGCAGTGTTTTGGCAGGTTGAGGACCAGTCTTGCGGCGGCGTTCTGGATGTTCTGTAGCTTGCGGGTGAGGTTTTTGTTTATTCCGGCGTAGAGTGCGTTGCCGTAGTCGAGTCTGCTGGTGACCAGGGCGTGAGTGACGGTCTTTCGGTGTTCGAGGGAGATCCATTTGAAGGTCTTACGAAGGAGGCGGAGGGTGTGGAAGCAGGAAGACGAGACAGAGTTGATCTGGCGGTCCATTTTGAGCTCGGAGTCCAGGATGATTCCCAGGTTGCGTGCGTGGTCCGTGGGGGTTGGCGGGTTTCCGAGGGCGGGGGGCCACCAGGTGTCGCTCCAGGCATCGGGGTTTGGGCCCATGATGAGTACTTCTGTTTTGTTGGTGTTTAGTTGTAGGCAGCTGTTTTTCATCCATTTTACGACGGCTTCCATGCCTTCTCGAAAGTTGCGTCTGGCGGTGTTGGGCTCGTTGGATAGGGAGAGGATGAGCTGGGTGTCGTCTGCGTATGACACGATGTTGAGTCCGTAGGTTCTGACGATGGTGGCGAGTGGAGCCATGTAGACGTTGAAGAGCGTCGGGCTGAGGGAGGAGCCCTGGGGGACTCCGCAGGTGGTAGGTATGGGGTCCGAGAGGAAAGGGGGGAGTCTGACCCGCTGCGTCCTGCCGGAGAGGAAGGAGCGGATCCAGTCGAGGGCCTTGTCCTCCAAAGTGACCTAAAAATAGGAAAAAATGATGCTGCGGAATTTAAGCAGGCAAAAGTTAATACATACGGTACACTGATCACGTAGTATTAATTATAAAGCAAGATTGTGCTTCATGGTCTCTGGGGCTGGAGAGATCACCGGCATTGTGGAAGATATCCGCTCCGGCGTGTTACCTGCTTGCCCTCGCGACAGCATAATCTGCTCTGTAACTGGGACTTTTTGGGCCCAAGTATTGCTCTTCAGAGAGTGCTGAGTGTGTCTGTAAAATGTACGTGACACCCTTTGGTAAGAAAAAAAATTCATAGGCTCCCCCTCCAATGACCAACATATTTTCTAACAATAATTCTATATACTTGGCAGCTTTTAACATATTTAGCAGTTAAAGCATTGCAGTTGTTTTCAGTTATTCCTTTTAAAAATGCTAGCAAACACCTCATTTCCAGGCTGGTCTTTATCAAAGTGCTCACAGTGTGACTTAGAGGTTTTTTTTCCAACACACAGTTAAAGAGTCCGAATAGGAGAGGACACCAAATTTGCTGTCCCTAGGGCGCTGTCTGATCAAAGGCCAGCGCTAGTCACTTTATACCCAGGAGTAATGAACATTACCAGCAAATAACGTAGACAATACTTCACTGTTTTCCGATTTATCTGGGCGCCCTCCAGCCTGCCAAGCTCGCGCGCTGCGGCAGACTGTTTCTGTTGCAATACCCATGCTCCAAAGCACCCATAATTATATTTATTAATCACAGTTGCTGCTTTCATGCTGTGCCGCCACGGGAAGTTGCTCTCGGTAACAGTTGCTTTCTAACACCGTTGCCGCATTTTAATGAGGGAACTTTTTTTTGCACCAAGCTGTCACTGGCAAAAGGGGAGTTTATTTGTGGGAGGCAGGGTGTGGTTCCTTGGGCTTTCCATAATGTGCTTGTGTCACGCGAACTAAGCTGGGAGGACTGCTGGCAACAGCGTTTCTATTGAAAAAATAAAAGAAACGACCAGACGATAGAAATGTAAATAACTGAAGGTAGATAAAAAGAAGCCAGAGAGTCTTTGATGTAAAGAAAGTGCTGGGACTCGGGCTCGGAATGTTTTTTCATTAAATCTGTATAGAAGGAAAGGAAAAGCCAGGAGGAAATTCGATCTGAGCCACTGCTCTAACTAAACAAGCGCTAAAACACAAGCGCGGCCCCGCGGCCGCGAAAGTTAATTGTTGTGAGAGAGAGGGGGAGCAGGAGGTGAGCCCGCGAGTGGTGCGCGCGCGCACGCGCTTGGGAGAGTCTTCACTTTTCAAACACTGCACTCGTGCTTGTGGCGCAGCCCTACTTGCTCCCGCAAGGTGGATGCCGCCACAAGCACGAAAATGAGCTTGAAAATGAGCAGAGCGACGGCTAAAGGCCCTCCTATGCAGCGCATGCCCGCTGCGTAGGCGAGACCTAAAAAACGAAAACCACTCACGCTCGCCGCATCACCGACTCGGTGATGCAGCAAGCGCAAGGTACGTGGTTTTCGTTTTTTAAATTTAAGTTTACCTCATCGTCGTCTGTCGACTCCCCCCTACCCCGCCTCCCGCCCCACCACTCTTACCTGCATGGGCCGCACCTGCTTATAGTACGTGCTGAGTTACTAGGTGCATTTGTACATTTCTGCACTGTAGCCTAGGCTGTATTGTTAATATGCCCTCTGCATGTATGTTGATTACTCCAGATTTCTGAAATGTGTCATGGGTTCCTTATTGTTTGAGCTCGGTTAAACATCAGTTGTAGTAAACAGCATACCTCCAGGTATCTGTATTTTATAGTTTACAGATAGTGAGAGATGTGTGTGAAATCAGTTGAAATCTGCAGAAAAACTTGGCTAAAATGTGGACAAGCTGTAATGAAAACAGCTTCTCTAGAACATTATTTAAAAATGTCACATTTTGGCAGATATTTCTGAAGAAAATTGTAGTATTTCTGGACTTTCAGGTGGTTAAGGAATGCACCACCTAGCGTTTGTTTGGGGACTACTGGCACTTCACTGATTTTACCAGCTGCAAATCAGTATGCTATGCTATTTGGATTTCTAAAGCACATAGCTACCCAAAGACTTCGTATTGCAAAATAAGACATAGCGTGCAGTTTCACCTGTCTTACGGACGTATAACAGGTAATGTCATTGGGGGTAGAGCCACGTTTTGAGCTGTTTTCTGAACCGAGTCTCGCTGCTCTGGTTTCTTAGTTTGATCGGCATTGAGTTCCATCGCTTGGGGGTCAGATGTGAAAAGGATCTTCCACTCTATCTGGTCCTTTTAATTTGAGGCACCACCAGGAGAAGGGTTTTGGAGGATCTTAAGTCCTGCTGGGAGTGAAGGGTGTCAAGAGAGCCTTGATCAGGGGGACCTTTGAGATTAAACCCTCTCTGAGCATGGGACAGTGCCTAGAATTGATTCTTTCATAGACTGGGAGCCACTGGAGGGAGGCCCATGCATTTTTTGCCGAGGTATGTTTAGGGACCTTAAATATAATTCTAGTCTCTGCATTTCAGACTAGCTGGAGTCTTCTGGTGGCGTAATTGAGTGAGCCAATGTAAAGGGAATTACCTTAGTCCAGTCGGGATAGAATAAGAGCTTCTAGAACATTTCTTCTGGATGGGGTGGGAAGAAGATCAAGGATTTTGCGCAGCGTTCTAATGATGCCAAAACGTGATGCTGTACATTTGTTTGCTTGTGCTGACCTGATTGATTCACAAAGCTTTTCCTCTTTTTTCTTCGTGTGTCTTACTATTTCTGGGAGTTCAAGAGAAAGCCTAGAGTAGGAAGCAAATTTTCACAGAAAAATATTTGTGAAGAGTTTGAAAGAATTTTGAAACTTTATTTTTCGCAACCTGTTTTGAGCAGTGTGGGAACGTTTAAGCTTGAGTCTAGCAGCTGCATGTCAGGATGGACCCGGTGGTGGAAGCAAAAGCTGACAGAGGACATTCTGCTGCCAGTGCCTACACAGGTTCGTGATCCCAAGTCATAAGTGTCAGCTTGGTGGCAGCAGGTACAGCATCTCTCAGGAAGATGTCAGGCAGAGAGGAGGCGGAAAGAGATGGGTGGAGACTGCAAGATATATTGAGCTGCATTAACGGCAATAGCAGAAGCCCTTTGAAGTCTAAAGAGCAATGGTGGAACAACATGTCACACCCAGTGGCAGAGGGATCAGAAAAGTAACCAGTGGGAAATGAGGAAGATGGGTGAAGGGGATAGAGAAGAAGACATTGTAAAATGTCTGAGATGGGAGCCTTGGTTGTATGCTAGTACACCCCCAGTACACTGTATCGCCTGCCACTACATCACTGCCACTACATCCCTTCAGTGTACTGCCTGACATGACAATAGCCAGGTGGAGGACTCCATTTTGTAAGTCACAGCTGCCCTAACTTTAATTAGAAACCGTCCCTTCATATGTTTTATAGAACTTATCTTTGTTGATGTACTGCCAGGTGATACAACAGAGGCAAAGTAGTGGTCAGGAGATGTGGTGGAGGTGTACCGGCAGTACATCATGCCACACAAGTGACAATAGCCGAGAAGTAGGGACATACTGAGGTAGTAGAGGAGGATCCAGACCATCATGGTAGTCTTTCTAACTCACCAGAGTTCATAAGGTCAGCTTCCAGCTTGTCATCCTCACAGGACTCAGTGGAAATTCTGTAAAAAATACACCACCTCCATCTCCATGCAGAGCAGACACTGAAAAAACAGAAAATGAAGGTGGAGATGTTAGGAACGAGTACTGCACAAGGAAAAGGAGAGAACCTAATGTACCAGTCCTATCACAGAAACATTCGCATGTAGGAATTGTTTCAAGTGATCTGAAATGCTAAAGTCATATATTGAAAATATCAGAATTGTCTCCACAAATGCCAATGTTTCTTCTTTAAGACAATTTCCAGTAGTATGACTCAAGCCGCACAGACTAAGAGAGGCTGCTTCTTTGACATTGGTGTCCCTAGGTGGAAGGCCTGACACATCCACACAGAAACTCTTGCTCTTCAAAAATAGAGGGTAGCATTTAATTGTATGATTGAACAGCACTAGTCACAATTACCATGTATTGTATTTCAGTATCAGGTCTCCGGCTGTGGATACATATACAACATGCTTACCATTCTACTACACATCACTAGAGAGCACGAGTCACAAAGAAATTTGTAAATCTGTACTTTCAGATTTACACCTCATGTGTAAGTGTAGATTTAAGAATTTCTACAATTAACAAACATTTCCAAGCATCTGCATGAAAAGCTGTGCCAAATGCAGGTTTCGATGCAGTTTCCAGGTGGATTGCTGGGAAGGTCATGTGACATTATCACCGGAACCCTATTCCCCCAAGCCCCTTACCCTACACTCTTAGTTGCTCTTGAAGATGATCAGCCGTGGTCGCTGCAGGTAAGAACAGTGGGGCGGTAGGGGCGGCTGGGGGGGATTTCGAGAGACGACCACAAGGGAAAATTAAATAAATAATAAATTTTCCCTCACTGTCGTCTCTCGAAATCCCCCCCATCTGGCCCCACTGCCCCACCGCTCTTACCTGCAGCGGCCGAGGTTGAAGATGATGTATGTGAGAGGCTCACCAGATAAAGTTCTGAGTGAGGGACAGCATGAACCTAATGAAACCCAAGCAGCGGGGACACACGCTCCAAAGTATCTCGACTTACCCCAAAGTATGAGACTATCACTGGGAAGAGGGTCAATTGATGAGGAGAAGAGAGATAGGTGGAATTCTGTCATTCTGGCGGATTTCCATAATGAAGAAAGTCTGCCTGAAGAAATCAGACTGACAGAATTTAATTATGGAGAAATGTCAAAATGATGGAATAACTTTACCACAAAAATAGTATGCTTTTGAGGAAAAGTTGTCTATTTAAAAAAAGGGATCGCAGCAGTCTGAGCAGTGGGGAGCACTATAGGTTGACAGAGGAGGAGGTAAAAGAAACAGGGAGGAAGGGGCGATGGGAGGTGTTAAAAAGTAGAAGGCCAAGGAGGAAACCTCCTCTTAAAAGGGACAAAGAGAAAAAAAATGAAGAAAGAAGTATTTCTTCAAGAAGGGGTTTTCAGGGTTTTTTCATTAACCTGGTAAAACCATTCATAAAGAAAAATGTGTCAATAATGGTTAGATGGAATAAATTGGTCAGAGCCATTTTCGTCATATTCATTTTTTATTTAAAACACATACAACCCCCTCCAGCGTCTTAATTTACTGTGTGCCTTTCTACAGCCAACATTTCACTGCATTGACAGTCCCAGGTACATGCGCAGCAGAATATGAAGGCCTGTCACTAGCCATCACCGTGACCTGCTTTTTTTAGTGCTTTAAGTTTGTCATGAGATCATTATTTAGTATGCTTAAAGATGGGCATCACAGTGTGCTGCCTATTCCTCCTTCAACTCGGCACAGAAGGAACACGGACACCAAAGTTACTTTTTACTCAGTGCTGACAGGGATAAAGCGTCCCATGACTCTTTTCAAAATTGTGCATTCTTACTTGACCCAGACATTTAAAAAAATGAAATATTAGTTTTTCTTAGTTTCCATGAAAGGTTCCTAGGAAATTCAGTAATTTTCAGGACTATGCCCTATTTCTGGACTTTGACATAGACAATTCTTTCATAGTGTATTAGTTACTGCAGTGATCTAGGTGTTCATGAACGTATTGAGGGTTCTGGCCTTTAGGTCATACACAATATGTCTGCCTGCCAGGTGCCCAGCTCAGGACAGAAGGATGGAATTCCCCTTTTCTGCCTGCAGAGCAAGCAATTGAACAACTCAAATCTCTTGCTCACCATTCATCAGACACTACAAGATCAAGGGTTACGTCATGAAAAACATCACTTCATAAAATGAAGGAGGTAAGGCTTGTGGAGAATGGTGCAAGAGCAACAGAAAGAAGTTAGTGAAGGCATGGCTTGCTACCCTATGAAGTAGCCAGGCTCACAAAAGGTGAGTGGTAGTGGTGTAAAAGCACAGAAAGAGCTTGGTACTAAAGTGCTTGTTTATGCCAATGCTGTGGTGCTAAAATTGGTACCAACATTATTTTTTTTTTTAGCACTTGTGCCTATTAAGAACCAAGTACACATTAGGCAAAGAAGTAAGCCGGCTGAATGAACCTGCACTCTGTATCTGCTATCAGTTTGCATGTGTGTGTAAACTAACCCACACATTATGCTTCACATCTGCAATATGTGTGGACATATGACGGGTGGATGATCCTTGTGAGAGGTTCAATCAGCACAGTGGAGTGTTTTGATTGGGAATTTCTTTGTTAATGTTGGAAAAAAATAGAACCATCTCCAGACCCCATTGAAGATATAGAATACAAACCTTTGGCATTATATAGAGGTTTAGAGAGTTTGCCTTTATCTATAACTGATCCATCAAGTGTTATATATAAGTAAACTGAGACCGCTTGTGTATAATCCAATATAACGTACAGATGAGCCATGGCAGTAGAATCTGCAAAAAATACTGAGCGCTCATATGTTTGAAAGTGCAGAATAGAATTTAAAGCATGAGTTAAAAAAAAAAAAAATTCTGGTTGCGGTGTTACTAGCATTGCCAATGCTAATACCAAACCCGGAAACACGGCACCCAGATAAATACAACAAGTGCAGAAAGGCTATAAAGACACCCAACACAGTGGTAAATTGTAAGTAAAGTAACATTAACGAAAAACAAAAGGTCTATAAAGTAGGAACCAGCACTATAACAGCCACTGAACTCACTTTACACAAAGGCTCACGAGGAGATCCCATTATTACTTCTTTTTTTGTAAGTCAGCAGGTGAAGGAGAAAGAACAGTGCTGCAACGGAGGAGGAGGAGGGCACAAGCCCCCTGTAGGACCTCACACACTATTTCAGATGCATTGTGAGGCACCTGATAAAACATTTGGCTGTGGTACCTGTGTTGGGGTGTGTTTCTTGTGCCCAGGGTGCATGAGATGGCCCAACTACTTCCTCATGCTCAGGATCCTGGCCTGAGGATGTTCTACTTTGTGGGTCAAAACTGGATAAGTATTTTTGCGGGATAGTAATTTCACTTATGGCTGCATACATGTACATTGATGGTGGTCTGTTTCCTGCCTTCTCCTCCAGTCTCCACCCCTTCCACTTGACAAAACTGGAGACACTGATGATGACCCTGATAAACTCTTACAAAGAGCTGAGTTGTAGAGCGGGAGGGGGTCCTCTTCCAGAAACAAGTGACAAGTATTGTTGGGACATTAGCGAATTTTGTCTCCTACTTGAGTTTATCACACCACCTTTTTAGGCTGGCACAGGTGACAAAGCAAAGACCTTTTCTACACTCTCCTTCCACAGTCGCTGACGTGTTTTTGGGTGGATTAGTGGCCACACGTTTGCCAAACATGCAGCCATAGTCTTTCACCAAATCCGGTGCCAGAACCTCCAATTCATCCTCATTGAATCTTGTTCCTCTGTGCTTTACACACATGGTGATGTGTCTCAGCAATGTCTGCTGTAGAGCCTCTGTCTTCTCTGTAATGCAACATGCTGTGGTTTCATAGTAGTGAGGTGCACGTCTGTCCTCAGCAGGCAAAGGTTTCGCCTGGTGATGATTTTCGGTGGGCCAAGGAAGTCCAAAACGCAATCCTGCCCATTCACACATTTGACCAGAAACAGACCCGCACTCCTCGGATGCACATGTGGTAAATTAAAGAAGCATGTCTCAACATTGAGAGACACATAGCCAGGGTTTTAGATGTTCTAGTAGATTAATATCATACTGGGACTCCCCCAAAAATAACACACTCTGTATCTTTTTAATGGAATCGGTGCTGCCGACACGATGTTGTGTCTTTTTATATTCACCAATCAAGAATCAGATTAGCAGATGCTACATAAAAGCAGTTTACATTCAAGTTCAAGCACTATAGCAGGCATGATAATGCTAAGTAGTTATTGCAATAATATTGCAAGTGCTGTCAGAAATGTTTTAGCATATATTACGTTTTTTAACATCAATGGCATTTTTTAACACTAATGGCATTACAGCTAGTGATTAATTGCGTACATAATTACACACAGTGTGAATCTTCCCTGTGCAATTTTGTTGAAAGCGTGTGCGAGGTCAAGTGGGGGTGATAAACCTCATCAAATGCAATTACCATCGTTTTAGGGCAGAATTTGCCCGTGATGAAGGAGCCTTAATAAATTCTTCGATTTCAGCTATCAAGAGACATATTATACATACCAAGTAAATAAAAGAAAACCCCACCCATTAAATATACAGGATTCAAGCAAATACTTTGCTTGTGTTTATGAAGGCACTCCTTTTCAGGTGGAAGGGCACGTGTCCAGATAAAATGACATCACTTACAGGGTAAGACAGCCAATGGATGAAGTGGGGTGACGCACTGCCCCATGGTGTATGCTGGGTTGTATGAAGCAAAATGTGAATGGAACTTGAACTGACCACTTTATGAAGACGACTAAGCGAAAGCCCCTGTATGCATATATGTATGCATTTTTATTATACATTTTTGAAAAACCATGAGGTTAGCGAAACAACTTTCTCCAGAGTAGACCTTAAATAAGACAGTTTTCCTGAACTTTTGCAGAAACTCAGTGGCACCCCTACCTATTGTCCTAAGGTTGCTGCAGTACTTCGTCTTATGGAACTGCTGGCCAAGACCCCATGCATAAAATGAAAATCTTACTGAGATTCTCAGAGTTTAAATAGACCAAATAGATGCAATTAATGTAAATAATTAATGGTCTTCCTCCTACCATATCCAGCAAATATTTTAGAGAAACTTATCAACCAATACCTCACCAACCATTTCAGTAACCATCAGCACCTCAATACAGAAACAGCACTCATCGTCACCACAGATGTCATCTGCATGATCCCTGACAGGAGACACAGCAGCCCTCATTCTCCTGGACCTCTCTGCATTTGACATGGTCTCACATCCCATCCTCATCAGGTGCCTGCATGAGATTGGCATCCAAAGACCTGCTCTCTGCTGGATTTGCTCCTTTTTAACAGACAGAACACAAGCTGTCAGCCTGGCACCTTATTTCTCGAAAATCTGAAAACTCATCTTTGGAGTGCCTTAAGCTCATCGCTCAGCCTCACCCTCTTCAATTCATGCATGATCCCTCTGGCTAACGTCATCTGAGCGCACGACATCAACATCCTCTCCTACGCAGATGACACAGAACTCATACTCTCCCTCTCGGACAAGACCCCCAACACAAGAAACAAGTTCCCTACCTGCATGTCCAAAATTGCTAACTGGATGAAAGCTAACTGTCTCCAGCTCAAAACTGACAAGACAGAAGTTGTGATCTATGGCAAGAACACCTCATCATGGGACTCTAACTCGTGGTCAGCAGAACTGGAAGCCACAACCAAAACCCACGCCAAGAGCCTTGGAATAATCATCGGCCACAAACTGGACATTACCGCACAAGTCAATGCCATCACTGCATCCTGCTTTCACACCCTGCAGATGCTGAGGAAGATCTTCAAATGGCTCCCAAGCTACACTAGAAAAACTGTCACTCAGCCCTAATCACCAGCAAGTTGGACTATGGGAACTCCCTCTACATTGGATCACCAAACAGCTCATTAGAAGACTCCAAACCATCCGGGACTCCGCAGCCAGACTCATCCTCAACCTCCCACACAGAACTCACATCACACCACACCTCAGGGAACTACACTGGCTTCCTATACACACACGTGCTAGTTTCTAACTACTTACACTAGTTTCAAGGCACTTCACAACTCATGCCCCACCTACCTGAGAAGTCGCATCTCCTTCCACCAACCACCCAGACACATCAGCTCAGCAGGACTCCAACTCGCACACATCCCTCGCATATAAAAAACCATATCAGGAGGATGGGCGCTCTCTTACGTCGCTCCTAAAGCTTAGAACAACCTCCCACTCCACATCAGAGCCTCCTTCTCTCTCCTCGAATTCCGCAAGAAACTGAAGACCTGGCTTTTCAGTTAACCAGCTTACAATAGGTAGGGCTAGGTACACACAACTACTCAGTGCCAGGATACCCTCACGGGTAAGTGCGTTTTACAAATAAACATAACATAACACAACACAACACAATATAACATAACATAACATCTTTAATGAGATATAATTACTTTCTTTGTACGGGCACAATCTTCAAACAGATGGCTTTGCATCACTGTGCTGTTAATAGAACAGTGCACAAAATCTTCCTAACTGGTCCTTTCCTAGTGACCACAGTGCACAGATATTTTTGACCTGCAAGAAAACATTTCAGAAACCAGTCATTCCTAGAGTGACTAGACTTTGTTACAGTCAAGCAAGCCTTCATTAAGCACTTAACATTGAAACTTTGAGCCACCCATCACCAATATCTGGGGGCTCATTTCTAACCCGGCCCCCAATTTTGAGATTAATGAAAACACGTGTGTACAAACGAGGAGCTAATCTTGTTAATGGCAACCTTTTTGACCCAGTACAGTATGTTTACAACCTTGGATACCGAACCGAAAAATCCCTACTCGATATCTGAAATGATGACCACAAACCTGTTGATAAAGGTAATGCATGGGTCATAGAGCGTCTCGCAAACTGTGACTTTTGACACTGTAGGCCCTCGTAGATTCTGCTTTATAACCCAGGGACATAATAAGAGCAGTCTCATGCTGCTAGTGTCAGGGACCTGAATGAGGCCTTTTATTCTCCACTGCTATCAGGCTGTGCGCAAATTCATTCAACTACTTTTCCCGTTTGCTGTGTTCTTCACCATCTACCTACTTCCACTCAAGTCAACCAGATTAGGCATTCATCCTCTCTACCTCTCTAAAGCTGAAAACACACAACTAAACACATGCATCAGCATCAGGTAAAAACTGCCACCAACTACCTCCATCCTCACAAGATGACCAGAAGCGGCCACGACCCTCTGTATGACCTAATGCTGACAATTGACAAAAACACATATGCACAAGCAAGTAAAGCTTGCACCCCATCATAAACAGAACTACTGTTTCTCAGTGTTTATCACATCAGTGTCCCCCAACAAAACATCTGTGACCATCTAAACTCAACCTGCCTAACCACCACAATGTATGTTTAGAAAAGGGACAACTAACTGTACTTTGACCAAAGTAAGCCCTTATTTATACTCGCTGTCAGAGCTGATATGTATATATTATAAATCTGAATAAGAATAAATAAATAATAATGTATTTTCCAGAGACATTGTTGTGTCAATAAAATGTAAGAATTAACATAAATTCCTATCTATACAAGTTAATTTACACAGATATTTCATGACAAAAAGATATGAAATTATGAATAAATGTTCTGAAACGTACAGTAATATTTTTTGCATTAACCACATTTGGTTAAAGCTGCACACATTCAAACATCGACACTTTAATAATTAGCAATGATTCCTACCAAATTAACTGAATATAATAATTGCTGGAGCAGCTGTCATAATTCTAATCCATTCATGCCAAAATTATGAACCTATAGTTCCAAAGTTTATTTTCCATAATCACTATGGCCCAAATTCCGATGGGGCCAGTAACAGCAGGTACCAGTCGCATTAGAATTAGGAGATCTGCAAGCACACCACAATCCCTTAACTTTCACCCAAAGATTTGGCTGCTATAATGTCTCTCTATAATTTGGCATTGCAGAGCGGCTGATTTTACAATCCAACACTCCTTTATTCATTAGTCTTAGGACCAGCTACCTGTAATTCTCCTCCTTGTTGCATCCTGTTAGATTCATGATAAAATCCTTACAATGTACAATTATGTTTTAGGTCAAGCCTAGGCAGCGCGCATGTGCTGTCTGGAAGACCTGCCGTAATCACTTTATGGAGTGTAATCCCACAAGTTGCTAGCCATTGGTTCTACCGCCCAACTACAGTTTACTTATGCTGTCTCTGGTTATATGCTCCTTTGGGAACTATTTGTTTTAGTTCCAGCTACTGGTTCACCACGGCGCTCGCTTCACGGGTGCCCGTGTGCATAACTTTTTTGTACACGGA
Source organism: Calotriton arnoldi (assembly GCA_963921515.1). Lineage (NCBI taxonomy): Eukaryota > Metazoa > Chordata > Amphibia > Caudata > Salamandridae > Calotriton > Calotriton arnoldi. The sequence continues at coordinate 2,169,178 of CAWUFW010001379.1, forward strand.
CGCCGCGCTTCATGTTATAGCACGACGCCCGCTTAAACACTCCTCTGCCATTAAGCATATCTCCCAGTTTTGAATGCGGAAGTCCAGGGCGGCTCAGATCCGTCCAGATGCTTCGCTTCATGTTTTCAACATAGTTTCGTTCCCTCTCCATTTTATCCACGCCATCTACAGGTGTCAGTAGCTTGTTTCTTCATTTGTCGTGACAGAGAGTAAGATAAAGAGTTCCCCTTTCGGGCTATGGGATGAAAGGGTTAAATGTCCCGGAAACAGACGGTTGGCCATTCTGTTAGGGTGCTATGTGCGGGCTCTTCCCGGTTTCAGTGCAGCAGCTCGGCCAAGCCCCGAGCTGCCCAGCCTTTTTTGTCTGTCACGGCCAAACATTCTGCTTTTCAGCGGCTGCTGATGTAGGCTGAGAACCGCGATTTCATTGGCTGCGCCCAGAGAAAGGGCATCCGCACGGTCAGCCTGGGTGGAGGATGAATTGCTGCTGTATTTCTGTGGCTTTTCCCATCTGACTAAAAAATTTTTCGCCGGATGTGGCACAGAAGATCAAGGGTTAACAGGAGCAGATTGCCTCTCTGAACTTTAGGAGCAAGACACTGACCATAAAGGCAAAACACGCCACCATACTACTGACCGTAACGGAGGTGGAGGGCATGGAGATGTTGGACCCAGAGCTGCTGCCCGCCCCCTCGGTACGTCCCTCCGTTATTATGGTAAGAAGTGTTTCCTGCTTAGTTATTTTGGGCTGTGCTTCTTTTCCGTAGCCTGAGACCACTCGATGCTTCTGACAAGTCTGCTTGGCTTAGGGCGGAGGACATCATTAATGTCTGTGGGTGGGTGGTTCTGCATGTCTTCATTAATCTTAGTGAGAGGCATTTGTTGCTGGGTGGGGTAGTCAGCACTCTCCCATGAACGCTCCCTCCCCCCGCAACCTTGTGTGACATCTCCTTTGCCTTGTATTCTACAAATGTTTTCAAGTGATGTTCTGCAAACACTATACGACCGCTCTCGGGTATGAATGTTTGTTTAAGATTTAAAAAATACTTTTCTCCCACTGCTGCTGTCTATAGAATCCAGCCTCCTCGCTGCACTCAGCATTTGAAAGAGATAGCACAATTTTACCATCGCCAATAACCTTTGTTTTTTGTTGCATCCTGTTGACACTGCACACAAATCCATCCCCCCATTTTTGCAACTCCCAGTTGTTGCGTGACGTGCATTTGCAATGCAATAGGTCTCGCATTACTGAAAGTTTGACCTATTGGTGTTGCATTATTATTAGCAAGGCCAATAGCTTAAACTTTCAGTAAAGCAAGACCTACTGCATTTTGCAAATGCCTGTTTTACATTCTTTCAACATGTCTCCTAGGATTTAAACAACTCCCTGTTCAAACAACTCATCCAATTTTCTATACCCCAAACGTATTCATAATGAAAATCTGATTTGATAAGTTTAAAATATTTCTGATTGAAACATGGCAAGCTGTCTATTCCATTTAATGCTCAAACTGCGGTATTTGACTCATAGGTAAAAACTGTGGGAAGCCCTTTGGAGTTTGAGGGCCACATGTACGACCATTGGATTTTGCGACTCGCAAATTGCGACAAATTGCGAGTTGCAATTTGCGAGTCGCAAAATCCAATGAACAACAGTGTCTCAGACACTGTTTGCGATTCCGAATGGGTTCGCAAATTGCATGCCTCATGAATATTAATGAGCCTGTCGCAATTTGCGACCCCATTGGGAATGGTTGGCACTCACAGGGATGGTGGCCTGCTTGGGTCAGCAGACCACCATGTCTGGGACTGCTTTATCAATAAAGCAGTTTTTTTTATTTTTAAATGCAGCCCGTTTTCCTTAAAGGAAAACGGGATGCATTTAAAAAATAAAAATGAAACATTTCAGTTTCATTTTTTAAGGGCAGGCAGTGGTCCTTGGGACCACTGCCTGCTCTTAAAAAAATATATGCGCAACCATTCCCAAAGGGGAAGGGGTCCCCTGAGGACCCCTTCTCGTTTGCAAGTGGTTTACTACCCTTCTGAGAAGGGTGGTAAACTGCGAGTATTTTGCGACCACAATTAAGGTTGCAAAACATTCATACATAGGTTTTGGACTCGCTATTAGGAAGGGACGCCCTTGGCACGCCCCTTCCTAATAGCGAGTCGCTAACCCTATTTTGCGAGTCGCTAATTGATTAGCGACTCGCAAAATAGTGTTAGTACATTGGGCTGACCTATTTTGCGGTTGCAAAGGGGCCGAAATCCCCTTTGCAACTGCAAAAAACGGTTGTACATTTGGCCCTGAGTCTACTATGTTGCTGGATTAAAGATGCCTATTCTCCTCACATTGGTCACAGCTAAAATTTGGAAAACGTGGGGGACTATCGGATCCATACTAGTTGTAAAAAAGTATGTCAGTGGGTGTACTCTCGGCAAAATGTAATCTGTATGTAACTGATTTATAAAATTACTTGGGGTAGTTAACACTTTACATTATATAGACTTTCAAACCCTGAAGTATACAGAAGGCGCTGCAGTCATCACATGCAAACATCACATTCAAACACTGCACACACAGAAAATGCCCTGCACAAAATGGCAGGGGCGGCACCTCTGTTATGGCGGAGGAGCGTCGCCCTACTGCTCAGAGCCAGGAGGTAAAAAAAAAAATATTATAATAAAACTATTTATTATCATTTTATTTTCCCCTGGCTGAGCCGAGTGGCCCGAGTCTAGGGCGGGGCGGGCCATCGTCTATGATGGCAGCAGGGAGGAGGAGAGTTGTGCACTGCAAGTGCGCATGTCAGGTTGGCCGGCCGTTTTAGGCTGGCCAAACAGGCATGCACATTTATATTTCTCCAACCCAGCTGTGTTGCACAGCCAGGTGGAGAAAGGGCACAGACTCCCAGTGCCTAAGCGAGTGTTAGTTTAGCCCGCTCAGCCCAATACCGGCTCTGCTCTCATGCTGGGTAATAGCATGAGACCTGAATCTGGATTGAGTGGGGAGAGTGGGAGCCTGTGCAGTTGAATGCGATCAAGAAGAACCTGGACTCTGGCAGCGGCAGGTAAGTCATGTTTTTTAATATATATTATGTCCTCCTCCCATCCCCCCCCCACCCTCCCAACCTCGCGTACTGACCCACCACTTTGTCCTGTTAGGAGCCGCCATTGCAAAATAGTAACTGCTCTGCAGTCAAATTGTACAAATCCTGCTAACTAATGTTAGTAAAACCAATATATTGGTCCTTGCTAGTCACAAGTACCTAGGAAATACTGAGATACAGGGGGTAACGTACCTTGAATGTCTTGGCCTCCACTTCACTAAGGGGATAAGGCCGAAGGTATTGAAAAAATAAACTGCACAATAATATGGCTAGTTGGAAGCCTACCCAGTTTAAAGACAGGTGTGGCTGACATGTACCATGGTGAGGTGATTGCAGGTTTGTTTGGTTTGAGATGTGAAATTGGAATGAACCACTACAAAACCTAGTAAATAAACATCTGAACCGATTAAAAGGGTTCCAGAGATCTGATTTTGTGCTAAGAGATGAACTAGGAGTAAAGAATATTAGTGAACTTGCTACAATAAGACCTGTTGAGTATTGAATCCAAATATGGACCTATACAAAAGAATCTTTCCATGCATATACTGTTGAAAAGGTTGAGTCGTGCAGAAACGTGGCTAACGGTAAAATATATCTTTAAACGACTTAACCTGTCTAAGATATTATTTAAGATTTTAAACTTTTCCAAAAAAAAGATTTACACGAGTGGCCTACTATGGGACTAGGTTTGTACATGAGAATGAACATAAAACTGCAGAAGAATGTCAGCTCTGTTGTACAGCCCAAGCTAGGAATCATATTTAGGCTTGATTCGTCTAACTAGATTTGGAAAACAATTTTTCAGTTTCATATTTCTGCAAAACAAATGCATTAGGGAGATAGCTGTACAGAACATTATGCAAAACTACCATATGGTCCCTAGTCGTACCGCATTAGAATTAAACAGTGAAACATTGCTATAGTAACCAACTAAAATTGTTTTACGCATCGTTCATTTGTAGGGTGTGGGTAATACGAATGGCAGTGACGAGCAGTTGAAACAGAGATGAGATTGTTATACCAGTGACAGACTGTCAATTGATGACAGCCCCACTTACTTGAAAGGTTTAACATTATGCCTTTTGATAGTCTTGCTACTGTACCATGATCGTGATTTTAAATCTAGAAATTGCTAGCAGAGAATGTATATTTAATGTGATTGCCATGTTATGTATAAAGATATATTTTATTCATATAAACACGTTCACTGCCTTTATTATAATTAATATTAAATATTGTGATCTTCCCACACGTAAAACATTCACTGCAGTCGTTGAGTAAAATAAAGTACTTGTCTCTACCACCCTACCTGAAATAATCTATTTCGTAGTTTATCCAAATCACTACCCAGTTGTCTCTTCTTTTTGCAAGTGTCGAAAGAGAAACTAGTTTCGAATTTTATACTCTCAAATCTTTCTGTCCAAGTTTCGAAAAATTGACATGGTTCTGTAAACTACTAAATGTAAAACGCTTTGAATTTGTTGTCGTGTTTCTAAAATTAATTTGTCCGGAGAGAAGTGTGTGAATTCAAGTGACTGTAAATACTCACTGTGTAATAACCACAGACGTTTGTTATCCTTTGGATATTATCGGTATGCTAATAAAATGATATAACTATGGACAGGAAATCATTTTGAGAGGAGAATGAAGTAAGAAGATTTTGCTTTATACACACTACTGAAGGTTAAAAACAATAGGTCCTATTCACAAATGTACTTTCAGTCATAAACATATTTATTTTCTGCCAAATATATATCCTTTACCACTGCCTAAATTTAACAAGCATTGGCATAGCCAATAGGTCTCGCCTTTGGGGCCTTATAAGTGTTTAGCCAGAGCTATTGACTTTGCCAATGTCTTCAAGCTGTGCTGTAGAGAAGTGTGGCTGCTGTGCAGCATGCTGAAAAGTTATAATAAAAAAGTGTCAGAAGCATTTTTGTTACTTTATATATGACCAAGAAGGCATTATGTAAAACTGAACGACCATATTAAAAAAGTATTTACAATAAAAAATGTCCTCAGTTTTCTTTTGTTCTTGCAATGCTGGCATCTTGTTTCTGCCTATTGCAATGGTTGTTTGTTAAAGCTTTTTTTTTGAGGGGCATAAACAATCGGAGGGTGAAGGTTGGGAACTAGTACCTGTATTATAACACTAGCAGCGGTCAGTCGCTAGGGGAGAATCAACAGATGCCAGATTCCGAGAGCAGGCTGAGGTGGTGCTGAGTGATGCTGAGGTGGTAGTGGTGGTGGTGGTGACTGTTGCGGAGATGATGCTGAGGTGATGCTGAATGATACTCAGGTCTTGCTGAGTGATACTGCTGTGGTGCTGAGTGATGCTGTGATGGTGCTGAGTGATATTGTCTTGGCGCTGAGTGATGCTGTGATGGTGCTGAGTGATGCTGTGGTGGCCCTGAGTGATGCTGTGGTGGCCCTGAGTGATGCTGTGGTGGCCCGGAGTGATGCTGTGGTGGTGCTGAATGATGCTGTGGTGGTGCTGAATGATGCTGTGGTGGTGCTGAGCGATGCTGTGGTGGTGCTGAGCGATGCTGTGGTGGCCCTGAATGATGCTGTGGCGGTGCTGAGTGATGCTGTGGAGGCGCTGAGTGATGCTGTGGCGGCGCTGAGTGATGCTGTGGCAGCGCTGAGTGATGCTGTGGTGGCGCTGAGTGATGCTGTGGTGGCGCTGAGTGATGCTGTGGTGTCGCTGAGTGATGCTGTGGTGGCACTGAGTGATGCTGTTGTGGCGCTGAGTGATGCTGTGGTGGTGCTGAGTGATGCTGTGGTGGTGCTGAGTGATATTGTTGTGACACTGAGTGATGCTGTTGTGATGCTGTGGTAGTTCTGAGTGATGCTGTGGTGGTGCTGAGTGATGCTGTGGTGGCCCTGAGTGATGCTGTGGTAGTGCTGAGCGATGCTGTGGCACTGCTGAGCGATGCAGTGGCGGTGCTGAGCGCTGCTGTTGTCGTGCTGAGCGATGCTGTGGCGGCGCTGAGCGATGCTGTGGCGGTGCTGAGCGATGCTGTGGTGGCGCTGAGCGATGCTGTGGTGGCGCTGAGTGATGCTGTGGTGGCGCTGAGTGATGCTGTGGTGGCGCTGAGTGATGCTGTGGTCGCGCCGAGTGATGCTGTGGTGGTGCCGAGTGATGCTGTGGTGGTGCCGAGTGATGCTGTGGTGGCGCCGAGTGATGCTGTGGTGGCGCCGAGTGATATTGTTGTGGCGCCTAGTGATGCTGTGTTGACCCTGAGTGATGCTGTGGTGGTGCTGAGTGATGCTGTGGTGGTGCTGAGTGATGCTCTGGTGGCCCTGAGTGATGCTGTGGTGGCCCTGAGGGATGCTGTGGTGGCCCTGAGTGATGCTGTAGTGGCGCTGAGTGATGCTGTGGTGGCGCTGAGTGATGCTGTGGTGGCGCTGAGTGATGCTGTGGTGGCGCTGAGTGATGCTGTGGTGGTGCTGAGCGATGCTGTGGTGGTGCTGAGCGATGCTGTGGTGGTGCTGAGTCATCCTGTGGTGGTGCTGAGTGATCCTGTGGTGGTGCTGAGTGATGATGTGGTGTCGCTGAGTGAAGCTATGGTGGTGCTGAGTGATGCTGTGGTGGCGCGGAGTGATGTTGTGGTGCTGCTGAGTAATGCTGAGGTGGCGCTGAGTGATGCTGTTGTGGCGCTAAGTGATGCTGTGGTTGTGCTGAGTAATGCTGTGGTTGCACTGAGTGATGCTGTGGTTGCACTGAGTGATGCTGTGATGGCATTGAGTGATGCTGTGATGGCGTTGAGAGATTTTGTGTTGGTGCTGAGTGATGCTGTGCTGGCTCTGATTGATGCTGTGCTGGCTCTGATTGATGCTGTGGTTGCGCTGAGTGATGCTGTGGTGATGCTGAGTGATGCTGTGGTGTTGCCGAGTGAGAGATAGAGTGAAGATATAATGCCCAATTAGAGAGGGTGGTGAGAGAGAAAGAGAGAGAAAGGGTGTACATAGAATAAAGAGTGGAGCGGGATAGAGAGAGAGAAAGAAGGGGAGAGAGAGTGAATGAAGGAGTTTGAAAGAGAAACAGATAAAGGGGTGAGAGAATGAAAGGCTAAAAAAGATAGAGAGGGGAGAGTTAATTAAGTAGAGAGAGAATTAGAGAGGGGAGAGAGAGAGAAGGAGAGAGACAATAAGAGTGGGGGTGTGGAGTTTAAATAGAGTGAAGAAGTGACGCGGAAAAAGTAACCTTAAATATAGCTTTGTGCTTTGCGCAAATAAATATTTTTTAAAAAACAGAGTGAGACAAAAATACTGGTAATTAGGCTGTGACTCCCAATATAAAACAAATAGCGATATAAGGTGAAATCAACCCACCGAAGCAATATTTCTAACTAGACAAAAAAAAGCTTGCATTTCAATGCTAATCGCTGTTGTTTTTCATGTGACTGTAGTCCAGGGCTGTCAGTTGGTAATGTGAGCTGCTGCTGAGATTGAAACATCAGAGTCCAGAGAGTTAATGAGCCATGACGAGGAAATGAGGAAGAGATAGGAAACCCAGATGGCAGCTGCGCGCGTGCACGCCTTCGTGAAAGCAAGCTGGTCGCCAGCCGAAAGCCAGTGGGTTTGCACTTCCAAAACCCGCTTACTAAAACTCTCTGCCAGACCAGCGCAAGCGCTGGTGCAGGCCGAGACCTAAAAACGGATGCCTTATTATTATGTGTTTCTGCACCACAAGTGTGGAGCAGTCAGCAGTATAGAATTCCATTTAAGGGGTGAGAAGCAGGAGTTCCAAGGCATGACTTGACTTGAAACTATGGGATTGTCTGAAAATTTGTAAGTTTGTGGGCAATTATACTCTACATAACGTGCAGCGCACAGTGCATGGGGCACAGAGGGTGGTGGCCTTTCCCCAGCCCAACCAACTGGTGCGCAAGTAGCGTCTATGGTACTGACACAGGGTGGGCTAGCCCCGTTCAGCCACAGTTGTTGCCTACAGAAAAGTGCACAAACAGCTTCACTGTCTGCTGATTCCAACAATGGGAATGATAAAAAGGGACATCTTACACAAATGGAAGCTGCTGGTAACTCTCACCTATGATGACTGGATGTCAGCGTAGTGCACATTACCGAAGGCAGGAGACCACAATGACTCTATTGCAAGTCACGGTTTAAGGAGTAATCAATAGGATTTTCTTTGCAGTGGAGTCCCAGTATATGCTCAATGGATCAACCTTCAATATCTCTTTCTATCTCGCTGCTGTTTAATCTGAGAGGTAACATATATGTCTTGCATTAGATCTGCTCTTTTTCTAATTATTCCATAATGTGTTTCTCTGTTTGTTCATGTTTTCCCGTTCCCTCGCGATGAATGCTGTTACTCTTCTTACACTCAGATGGTGATAATAGTTGTTTGCATTGGGGAATTTGCAAACCCATTGTCGGTAACTTCTAATACTGCACCTACCAGTGTCTCTGGACCTGTCATCTGCAATAAACTGAGAACTGGATGATATTCTTATTCTGCCGTTTACTTGCTCACTTGTAGACCAATATAGCACCCGAACTGTCATTATTTCTGATTGTTATTTTTTGTAAATTTTCAACTAAGACATTAAATAGACATTTTTTTGTGTGTGGTATCTCACACCTGCAGGCATGATCAGTGAACAGTGTTTTGGCATCTACCGTTTAGGGTCCTTGGAGGTTATTGGTCTTGTTTAGTCTGTGGAACGTAAAGCCAGAGCACATTTTTGGGTGTGGTGGTGGATGTTATGTTATGTTAAAAAGGTTTCTAAAGCGCTCGAATACCCATAGGTGTCTTGGCGCTATTTGAATGGCAGTCAGGTGAGGGAAATTAGGTGCTGAGAAATAACTAGGCGCCTAAAAATTGAAAAGCCAGGTTTTTATTAGCTTCCTGAAGCCCAACAATGTTGGAACTGCCTTGATGTTTATAGGTAGACTGTTCCACAGGGCAGGGACTTCGGTGGTAAAACAACTGCCTCCCCATTTTAATCTCTTAAACCTGGGGCAGGGTACCGTCAAGGTATTTTTAGAACAAAGTTCTCTGTTTGGAACGTACCATGAGAGAGATTTTTTTAAATAACATGGATGTTGGAAGCTTCATCCAACTGCGCCTTGTATGAGCACCAAGGCTTTCAGTGTTTCACGTTGATTAGGAGAATCGTTTCTACTGTAAAGCCTCCCTTTTTGGTGGGGTCTTCTTTATCTGCAAAATAAAGTGATTACTGGTGTTGTAGTTTATATTGCTGGGGTCATTACGTGCCCAAATCACATGCAATGAGAGCAGGAGAGAAATAAAAGAAGAAAAGGAAAAAACGGGAACATAGTAAGTCAGTCCTAAATTGAGAAATAAGATTAGGGAATGGGCATGACATGGTCAAGGACTGCATGGAAAGACATGATCTTGCCCTAAAGATGAAATAGCACCCTCTTTGTTTCTAAACTTTTATGGGTACCCCAAAAGTAATTTTTTCCCAGGGCATTATTTGGCACATCATGACATCTGATTACTTGGCTTATGTGATTTACTTTGAGAACATGTGTCTGCATGTGTCATTCTTAGAGACTACTGTGACTCAAGTTTCAAGTTTATTTTATTAATGCGCAGCTAATAAAAGCCATTGCAAGTTTGTGATAAAAACCGTTACAAAAAATATTTATAAAAACATTTGAAGTGGGAAAGGAAGTGACCAACTTAGGTCTCGTGGCCAGGTGGTTATAAAATATTTAGTTGAATAATAAAATACCAGTTAGAAATGCATCTCGCAAGGCAGTGATTAATAAATAAAAAGGTAGTAAATGCTGCCGTGGCATAATTATCAGTCCATCAAAATGACAACTTCTTCATTATTGAAAATATTTCAGACAGAGTTCGGTCAATGTGTTACCCCAAACGTTTTCAGTCATAGTAGTAAGATGAGCTGTGGGTAATTTTGTGCATTTGAAAACACTGTCAACCATTTCTTCAAATATTAGGAACGTTTTAAGTGCTGGTGCATTGACCCTTAAGGTCATTCCATACAGAAACAGTTTTACCCTGGTCTTTCCTAGGTTTCTAGCATAAAGCCCTGAGGAAACATTTTGAGCCTTTAGATGATGAATTGCACTTTTAGTGGGCACACGACGTTATAACGAGTAGGGCAGTGCCTCATGCATTAATGCATTATAATGCAGAGGGATCTAATAATGGCATTTTAAGTTCCGGAGATGTCCGGTGGAGCGACGGTTCTAAGCATTTTAACACATAAGTGTGGGATGCACCGCAAACCCTAATATCAACAGTCAATGATCCTTTTCATCCAAATTGTGTCCATGTTAATCTTTATTGTTCTTAGGAATAGAATAATAAACAGCCATCGCGTTTCGTTCACTGCCTGTGGACTTCCTCAGGGCATGAGCTTATATTTTCCCAGTATTGTAGGTGCCTCAGGTGTAACAGAGAGTGTGGCCCAGTCTCTGGCCGTAAGAAATTCTAAAAACTTGTATGTTCCCAATCTTCACGTCTGTGCCATCGGTCCAGGGATGTATACAATTCTTCACATATATTTAGTTCATGATAACAGTGCACCTTGAAACGCGCTCTGTCGACTTCTGAGTTTGGCGTCCATGCGAGGGGTCGTTTCCCGTCCACCTCGGATGTTGACGCTTATGTCCATAACATACACATTTTGTCGACTTTGCTCAAAAATTTAACCAGGCCGCAGATGTCTTGAGGATGAGGGTCATTTAGCAAAAAATCTACGGCTGTCTGAATTGTGCGGTTCCCTTGTTTGATCCATACTTGACGGAGAAGTTTCTGGCTATCGTCAGTTAAAACTGGGCAGATGCAGAGTAGATGACCTAAACTTTCTCGTGATTGGCTGCATAGCCGACACTCATTTGATGCTGGACACGGGGACCAAGACATTAAAAGGTCCAGAGATGAGACGTTTTCCATCCTGATGTGGCAGTACTTGATTTTGAAATGCCCCGCGAAAGTGTATTTTTGCATCCTGTTTTTGTTATACCTTTTCTAAATAAGACAGGCATGCATTCTAGCCATCAGGGACCTGCGATTTTGCAGAAATAAAGCTTTTACCATTGCTCGGTTTAACGCCTTCTTGAAATTTTGGTGTGAAAGATTTTGAGTCCAAAGTGCGGTGGCTGTTTTTAGTTTTAGTGCTTCATGCAAGGCAACGGACCAAGGGTTTTGGAAGACTGGAAAATTTGTTTCAGATATCTCTTGCCAGATTACATTTTTCACGGTTCCTTCTTTGGCAGCGCGCCTGGCATGTAAATATTTAAGAATACAGGTCTTTTGTGCCGGGACTTGGTCGTGTAACCTGAATTCTAGGCCAATCTGAGCGACTGCAGAGTAATTTGGCAGTTTAAACATTGTCCTAAAAACTTGGCTCTGGGATTTGTTCAGAAAGGAAGCCAGCTTTCTGGGGAAGGCTTCCGAGCAATAGGCCAATGTGGGGATTAATTTGGTTTTTACTATCTCCAGCAATGGTTCTAAAGTGGGGTTCTTCATGTCATTAAAGATGGTTTGGAAAGCAAATTGTAGCGCTGCAACCTTTGGTTTAAGTGCGTTCTCATGGATTAAATGCCCACCCTTGTCGTCGAGCCAACATCCAAGGTACTTATAGCTGGGGACTCTTGACAGTATGGGGTTTTTAAGGTACTATGTTCTGGGGTTTTTCCTTTTCCAACCAAATATCACAGCATTGGTATTCTCGATATTTACTGTCAAGCCGTTAGTAGTGCTGTGTGCAGATAAGGCATTGAGCAGCCTTTGCAGCCCCCTCGCTGTCTGGCTCAGAAGAACAACATCGTCCGCGTAAAGTAAGGAAGTAATGTGTCGATGCCCCAGCTTTGGTGGATCGCTGGCAATCGCGTCAAGAGCAGGGACCAGATCACTCAAAAATATGTTGAAGAGGGCTGGTGCCAGAACACATCCTTGTTTGACTCCTTGTTAAATCCTGATCTTGTTTGAAACTGTAGAGTTATTTTCTAATTTGACTCTAACTCATGTTCAGAACGGAGCAATTGAATGCCTCGGAGTAAAGGCTCCGGGATGCCCCAGTGTTATAGTTTTTGCCGACTGTGTTATGTTATGGATATTTGTAGAGCGCATGGGTACCCGAAGGCGTCCCAGCGCTAGCTGAGAGAGAGGCAGGACATGACAGCTTAATAGGAGGGGTTTTGAAAAAAACAAGTTTTCAGAAGTTTACGGAAGGGAAGGAGATTTGGTTCCGATCGGAGGGGTAGCGTGTTCCAGAGCTTGGCGGAGGTAAAGCGGAAGGAACGACCACCACTTCTCATCCTGTTGATTTTAGGGACCGCAGCTAGGTAGAGACTGGATGAACGAAGGAGTCTATTAGGGTGGTAAGGGGAGACGATGGCTTGGAGGGTGGTGGGGCCTTTCTTCCAGAAAGATTTGTGGGCAATACATAGAGACTTACATTTTATTCTGTCCGCAACCGGTATAGTGCAGGGTTTTCAGAGCAGGCCTTGCGGAGTGGCTGTTGGGAATCGTAAAAAGCATCCGTGCTGCACAATTCTCGATGACTTGGAGTTTATTTGTGGTAGCCCTAGGAGCTCCTAAATACAGAGCATTTCCATAGTCGAGGCGAGAGAGGATTAAAGCCTGGACCATGAGTCTTGCTGAAAAAGGGAGGAGCGGAAGAACTTTACGGAGCATCTGCAGGATGCCAAAGCAGGATGCTGCTAGTTTAGTTGCCTGATGATCAAAAGTGAGTGACTGATCTAGCCACATACCTAGACTTTTGATCTGATTTTTGGGTGAGGGTGGGGAGTTGAGAGAGCTTGGCCAAGCTAGGCCGATGCCAGAAATGGGTGAGTTGCCCAACATCATGAGCTCTGTTTTATCTCCGTTTAGTTTGAGAAAGGAGAGTTCCATCCATTTGGCGACTCTCTCCAGGCAGGGGCCTAGACTGGACGCGGTGGATCCTGGGTGGTTTAGGGCCACCACTAACTGGGTGTCAATGGCGTACGTAACAATGTCTATCCCGAAGGGGAGGACAATCTGTGCCAGCGGGCTCATGTAGACATTGAACAATGTCGGGCTCAGGGATGAGACCTAAGGGACGCCGTAGCCAAGTGGGATTGGATCTGATGAGTTATCCCCTTCAAATACTTGAAAGCTCCTGTCCTTGAGGAAGGACTGTAACCAGGTGATGACACTACCTGATAGACCAACATTCCTCAATCTGTGGATCAGGATGTCGTAGTTAACAGTGTCGAAGGCGGCACTGAGGTCCAAGAGGATGATGGCCGTCGATCCTCCTTTGTCTAGGATCATCTTGGCCTTTTCAACCACTGCGAGTAATGCGGTTTCAGTCCCGTGACTGTGACTCTGTTGATGGTCTTGCAGAGGGTGTACCAATCTCCTTCACCAGTAGGATACCTCATTCCACGTCTGAACCATGAGAACCATGTATTCATGGGGTTCCGATAGTCCTGAGGACTTCATTGGTACTCACTATTCCCTGAAACTGTTATTTTTACGTACTGTGTGCCAGAAGCTGACACAGACATCTTGCATGGTGAATCACTGCATGTGTGGCCAATATACTCTTTGCAATTGCATGTGTTCTGTAGGAGATCGAGTACACAACATTGGCACTGCTGCAGTTAATCGTGAAGAACATGTTTTTTACTTGTAGAACAGTAGAGTTTCGCATGACCAAATGTTCATTGTGAGACTTGCTCTGTTCTCAGAAGCAGCCTCGAAGGTAGATACAGTTTATAGCCCATTGGGAGCCAGCTTTGCATTGGTATTTAGTCTTTGTGTATTTGGCATTACTCAGGGCACGAGTCGGGGGTACACGCGGGTGGACGGCGTCCCCCCACTATTTTTACAGGGCGGACGCCGTCCACCCTGCTAATCAAAACGCCGTCCACCCTGCTCATCAAAGTCATGATAAGAGCGCTCCAAACAAGCATTTCCAGGTGATTCCGGCTGAATCCGGAAATTTCTCGGACTGCGGGTCACCGTCCATCTCCACTCCCGTCTTGATGTCTCTTCATATCCCTGCTTTTCAATCACCAGCCCCACCTCCCTCACCTTCGCCTCTCTCGATTCCCTCCTCAACTCCCTCTCACCACTGTACTTCTGCTCTCCCAATGCGCCTCAGGACATGTTTTGGGCCGATTCTTGGTGAGTGGAGTGAAGAGGATGGACCGATGGAGGGAAAGGGGGGGAGACGTGTACAGTGATTAAGAGAGAGCGGCAGTAGTAGAGGGGGTGAGTGACTCTAAGAAGAAAATATTTTGTGAGTTGGAGAGTAAAGGGGGGGGGCGACTGAGTAACCATGTGAACGAAAAGGTGATGGAGTTCCAGTGTGTGTCTGACAGAGGGCATCACCGAGCTGGACCAAGCAAGAGATTTAGTTGGTGGGAGAGCCAGTCACTCAAAGGGTGTTTTGCAGGCTCTGTGCCCCTGCAATCATTGGCCTCTCCGCTGAGACTGCAGGCCTGTGATGTCACTTCCTGTGATGTGATGTCACGTGCCGTGATGTCACTTCCTGTGATACTACCTAACTCGGAGAGTCCCCCCACTTCTTTTTTTAGGACTTGTGCCCTGGCATTACTTGAAGGCTTTTTCAAACAGAACCTGTATGCTTATCGATGCACTCAACTCACAAGACTATTGTGTGTATTTATGTAATCAAATTAGCTAAAATCGACTATAACAGATCGTTTCCAAAATTATGACTGCTGCGTTCTTGCATTCGCGAGATGTGCAACCTGCCATTGGCATGACATTACAGCAATTGGGCAGTCCATGACCTTTCACATGATTCTGATGTTTCAATCACAGATTAGAGCTTGATTCAACTTCAGAGAATTTGCTATCAGCAGTGAAAAAGTTTATATTCCAACGTTTGGTGAATGTGCCAATGTCAATTAGCTGTGGGAGAAACTAAAGCTCAAGATGCATGTGTGGTGAGCCCTCAGGGCTGTACCAAATCATTCACCCATCTTCGAGGTATGTAGGCATACACATTGCCCTGTTGATGTATATGTGTGTGTAACACAATTGGTGATATAGATGCATGTGTGGTGAGCCCTCAGGGTTGTACCAAATCATTCACCCGTCTTCCAGGTCTGTAGGCATACACATTGTTGATGTATATGTGTGTGTAACACAGTTGGTGGTAGTGACAGGATTCCCAGTGGAAAGCTATCCTTTAGGGTGACTACAAGACAGGAACTACAAGAAAGCATGTCTGTGGTTATGTGAGACAGGATACGTGATGGGCAGTGAAAGGTCAAACAAAAATAACGGTTTAGTGAACGAAAACAGAAAACAAGGGCTTAAACATTCGACGTTTTTGTGTAGCAGATACGTCGAGGGTTACTTTGTGCTTCACATACACATAAAACAAAATGTTTTCGAGATAGTGGCCACGTTAGTCGAAATGTTAAAGAGAGCACGACACTTCACAAAGGAAATATGTGGGTGTGCCATCTGAGAAACGAGTTGAAAGTGATGGAAAGGTTTGTGGTCATCCCAGGATGTTGACGTCAGAGGATACAAGATTGGCAGCACAGGGAATTAATTACATGTTCAGTGGAATATGTACCGCTCTGAGAGAACCAAAGTCATTGGGGTTTTGGGTGCGTCCTGTGATATCTGGAAAAATGTCCTACAGCCCAATGGCGCCGGAAGATTGACAGCGGCCGTGAAGACTTCCTGTCGGCTCGAAGTGTCCACGTGAAGCCGCCTCGCGCTGCAGCCCAGTTGTAGCTGCAGCCGCTTAAGCTGACGCTTTGCATAGAGATGTTCAAGATGTCAAAAACAGAAACGATTATGCAACTGCAACTATCAATTTGATGTGAAAAGCAATGAACTGTGTGACCTGATAAAGCTGCATATCTGCGTGTTTATGGCAACTGTTTTTGTGCTGCTGATTTTTTTTTAGATATGTTCTTTCTGTTCTAGGTAGATATGGTAAACAACAATAAACCAAACAGACTGGATTGCTAAAGCGAGAATTTGACCAGCACAGCTAGGGCGTGGCTAGTGGATAGATGACACAGGCGAGCACATACGGACTCATTCCGAGTCGCCCGGTAAAATGGAGCGGGAATACCAAACCCGGTATAATCAGTGCGGTGGGCTGCAGTGTTTACCGGATGCGTATTAACACACGCCACTCAGTTATTATGCACCGGATGAGCACAACATGCAGAATCAGTTTTGTGCACTGATTACCACATATTTTGCCTCATTCAGAGCAGTTTTCCGGTGCAAATTTTGGAATGTGAAGGGGGGGGGGGGGCATCTCAGATGTGTAGGTATTCCCACAAAACGCAAAACCCAGATTCGGGCTCTAACTCCTGACTGTAGTGAGATTTTTCTTTTGCCCAGGGTCCACCTTATTCCTCTACATTTATGTGGAATTCCTACTCATCTTGCAGCATCCAGTTCCATGTTTATAGGTCTCTTTTGACTTCAAGTTTATCACTTGTTTTAATGCTGAGGGCAGGGCACGAGTCGGGGTACCACGCGGGTGGACGGCGTCCCCCCACTTATTTTACCGGGTGGACGCCGTCCCCCCTGCTCAAAAGCTGAGCGTTCTATGATGGCGTCACTTGCCCTCACAGCCGCCCCTAACTTTCTTAGATGGCGGCCGTTGACTTACCCGTCGATCTCCTAACGACAGGGCTGGCTACCGCGTAGCTTCAACACTCCCGGCTACGGGACTCTAATCCTGGTAAGGTTAACCTCGCTCCCAGTCAGAGGCGCAACAAGAGACAAATTCCAGGGGATGCTAAGAAAAAATGTCGGGGGGGGGGTGGGCAAATTCTTGCAGCCGAGGCAGAGTGGAGATGCAGGGGCTCTAAGAAGGGGTGACAAGCAACAAAGCCTCGTTAACACGTAAATGGTCTTTCAAAGACCTGTGAAGTACTCTGTGTGCGCCCGGGAAGCTGTCTCAGCCCGGGCTGACACACACGACGGGGGGGGGGGGCGGGGCTGCTCCTGCTCCCAATACAGGGGGTTTCGCCTCTGGGGCCCTTCGCCGTGCGAGATATAAATGAACAGGAAATGCGTTGTGTGTTGGTCAGTAGCGTTACTGTAGTTTTGTTTACACACGCCTCATAGCTGGCAGTAAATATTTCCTTGACGTTCGCGGCTGTCACGTCTAGACCTTGGCTGCTTTTTTTCAGAGTCCTACCTGCTACACCAGCACGTGCAAATTCAAAGCCAAACAGTGCTGCACTTTGCAAGATCTTGCATTTTGTTCACGCTGTTGGTGTTGTTACAAGTGACAAACCGACATTACCCGAGCGGTGGTTACAACTTCCTTGTCACGTATCGGTTGTTGGAGAGGAGAGAGAGGGCAGCCGTGAAGCAGAAATCAGCTTTCGCAGTGGCCCACCTGCCATGTTCTCGCCTCTCTGTACGAAATCCTGCTTCTTAATGGTTTTTGTATAGCGCATTGTTTGCCTCCTACTTGGCATCTGGGCGCTGCTGGCAGTCTATTTAAGCTACTGTTTAGAAGTGTTGGAATTACCCATTGGACAGCATTCCGTAGGTTGTATTAATACTGCAATCACCTCCTGGCGGTGTGGGTGTGCTTAGGCTGTTTGTGGGTGGTGGGAAGTCCCCATGTCGACGCTCTCTTACTAAGTGCTGTAAATAGCACGTATCATTATTATTACCCAAGTGATTGGTACTCAGTTTACCGGAACCGGGAGGGTTAGTTGGTTTTTGCCATGATTTGAACTAGTAAACTACAGATTACCATGTATCTTGAATGAGTAGTTGGCTCGCTGAGCCACCCTCCTAGTGAGTTTTGGAAGTAGGCTAGGATGAAGAAGGTTCTGTTCTTGTCATCAGCTTATTGGCTATCGTTCCTCTCTCTCCGTGGTTTATGTCCAATATGCCTCAGTTTCACAAATATTGATACTCTTGGATAATTTTGTGTGTGCCTCTGTGGCTGTTGTAATTTTAGCTCTTCTTTTACCCACTGATTGTGGATCGCTGCTGGTGCAAGGACGGGTTTTGGTGTTTCTGTATGTTGCAAATGTTGCACTTTAAAATGAATAGATATCTTCCACAACACAAGTCTCCAGGAATGTTGGACCCCCAGCACTTAATGTCTTTACTAATGTAGGTGTACACCAAACTTCATCCATATTTGGGCTGTTAATTCCTCTATACAGGGACCTTAAGTCACAGGCTTAAGCACTGAGCAGCTTCAATTGTTAAATCTTGCAATACGTGCAAATGATAGATCTGCTGCACATGTAATGTCACTTCCTGTTGTGATGTCAGAAGTGACGCCACTTCCTGTCGTGATGTCACTTCCTGTAACACTACCTAACTTGGAGAGTCCCCCCACTTCTTTTTTTAGGACTTGTGCCCTGGCTGAGGGTCATTCCATTTGATCCTGATGAAGGGCAGGCATGGTTCTTGATGTTTCGAAACACTGTGCTCATAGAGACACCATGTGAGCCTTATGCTCTGTGGCATGAAAAGCTACATGTGACACCAAAGCTCTGTCTTGGCACTCATTCCACACTGACCTGTTGCCACAGACTACATGACGGGTTTTTGGAACCAATCTGTGGTTTTTTACCAAGATTCACAAAGACTCTTTTTTTCTCATTTCAGTTGAGAAAGAAGACCGTCCCCCTGAGGAGATGCAGACTCCCCAGCAAAAATGAAAGAAGACCTAGGATTCCTCTAACAAGGCTCACCTGAGGAGGACATAGAGCTGGAAATCATGGCAAAACCAATGGTTAATCTAGAATCGCTAGTTTAGGGCAGCAGTTTTACTAAGGTGTACTATTTCCACAGGACTCCCAAAACAGCCCAAAAAACAGACACACTGCTAGCTTTGGGCCTAAGAAATTGCCAACTGCAGGCCATATGCACAGAGGAAAATTGATTTTTACTCTAGCCAAAGACTAGCTTACCTCACTGTCCCTGACAGCAAGAGGAATAGTTCACCTTCAGATTTCGTGGGGATGTAGCAGAAGGGATTTCTTCATTGGGAAAAATATTTTCCCTATAGAGAAAAACAGAAACAACGAAATTATGTTTGCATGGGGTCCTATTCCCCCCTAAGAAGAGTTCTCCACAATGAAGAACTCTGCACAAAAGGAATCGGATCTTGCTGGAAAGTTCACATGGCCTTTAAAAAACTGATTGAAACCTGTACCTGGTGCAGCTTTCCATTCATATTCCTAGGAATGTTTGTACATTTCAGAAAGTGCTAGAACTACACTCACACATAGATGTACATCTGCAAGTGCAGCCATACTACTTTGTGACTCAGGTCCAGTATATTTCCTGACCTTATCAACACACAATGGACTTTTTAATATACTTGATGGTTACTATTTAGGTATGTTAACGCATCAAATACCTGTTTGAGGAAGTTTACAGTATTATTCTGAATTCTTTAGTCTAGTTGGCAGGATGGCTCAGTGGATTAACTCTTGCTAATTAGACTTGTTCTGGAGGTCAGGAGTTCAAATCTTGGAAAGGTTGGTGAAATGAGTACCATTAAACTGGGAAATAGTATTACTTATTTAGAGCACTTAGAAAGACAAGTGCATTGTGAAGCCCTATACATAAAAAAGCAGATCTTAACTCCGTAAGTCAAATGTATGTTTTAAAATACGCAAGTTTTGATTTGAATTGCTTCACTTTGCCAACCATTCATATAGTCAGCTTACTTGGGACAGTGTTCATAAACATCAGCCTTGAAGCCTCAGCACTGCAATACTAATTGCAAGCGCCCGAGTGGTGGTTGTCTGGAGGCAATTAACAAGGGTAATGGGGAATCCATGACAGCCACACTTAGGAATTTAACGGTATAACTAAAACTGTATTAGCAAATTTCAGAAGCGACCCTTTTGACATCTCCTGGTAAAAACTCTGCAAACCCATTTTATAAATAAACACATTGACATAGTTGTGATGACCTAGACGTTTTTCCAGCTACATATGAGCAGTATCAACTAGTATGATTCTCTAATAATATTCTAAGGTGCCCACAGCAGCAAAATATACAATATAGTCTCTTGTCTCAAATTAAAATCCTCCACTTATGCATTCACTGATAGACCGAACAAAGCTCTGTCAGTTGCAATCTCCACCCACAATTTAATTTACGCCTCTAAGTTACAACTGCAACATGCACAAGCCCCTACCTCTCCTTAAATGAAACACACTCTAAGCAATATGTACCCAATATCTTCATATCCAACCCTATCCCTACCATCTTCACCGAAGACTCTCAAACTTATCCATCACAAAAACATAGCTTCTACAATCACCTGATCCAAATCACTGTATTCGGTCCACACATTCTCAATACAAACTATATATATAGCCTCATGGTGTGTAAATACTGTTCACCAGACCACTACTAAGTACACATTTACAACGCAATCATCAACTATATGCTATAGATTCTCCCATACCCAAACCATTGCCTATAAACTGCTACCAAATTGATAACCAATCATTCAATCCAACTTCCCAAACAGAATTGGAAATGACTCAGATTAGTCTTCTACGTTATCTAAAAATGCATCTAGGTGAATCTTACGTAATAGTGAGCCATATTACGCTTATATATCTGTCTCAGATAACCCAGTTCATCCAACTGCAGTGAAGGCCAAGACCCCAGTTTTAGATTATCTTTTCTTGCATATCGGGAACTACCCTAAAAAGATACCCTATGAAACTTCAAGAAGGATCGGACCAATGTCCATTCCAAATGGCTGCCTACCTTGCCAATCATGTCCTTTTTTCAAATGTATACCACCAGAGGCAGCACACAAGATTACATTTTCTGTACTGTTTTAACCTATAATGAAATGATTCAATAATGCATGATGGGTCAGATATGTTCCATTGCCTTTCAACTGCTATACTAGCCACATCTCTCACCACGACAAAATCATACTCGTTAAAGTCCAACCAGAGCACAATGAACAATCAACCTATGTCTCATGAACATAGATACTCCCTCAGCCCTGAAAAACGTGACTCAAGAAAATATGGTCCAGCTTGTTCACCAACTACAGTGAGTCCACTCGCCCTATCATAAACATAACTGGTCCGCTTATTGTCAAAAAGAAAACTAAGGTGGTGGTCCCCTTTTATAACAAGAACCTGAACAATACAAAGCTTTTACTCGACAAGCTGGAACAAATCTGAACAAATTAAAATGGTGGCTCTATTTTGTTCTATGAATTTTATTTATAATATGCAAAGAAAGCCAGAAGTGCCCATGAACAGAAACATGCCACATAACATTTCAGCCATCAATATCCATGTCTAGCCATGTAGCAAATATACAGAAAAATATAAGAAATTAATTTGCATTTTATGTTTGAAACCTGTGAAAATGAAATTGGTGAGTTTACATGTCGGAGCTGGCAGTTTGTTATATTATGTGACTTCAGGAACACCAAGATGTTTTCCACCTAATTTGGTGCAACATCAGTTTAATCTTCTACACCTGGGACAAAAACGCATATTATAAATTGTGGTCACTATCATCAGAGTTATATATAAATCAAAAAGGAGTGAGGGTTGAGGCAATAGATCCGCACCTGTCAACACAAATAATTTGGCAAAGTAGCGATGGTGCAGGAGAACCGGAAAGTGCACCCCTCTTCACTCCCTATTTGGGAAAATCCCAAAGAAACATTTGACAAAAGTATGGAATCCGCACCCATCAATTGTAAAAATATTTAAAGTCCGTTAGACACTGAATATTTGCGACAATCAGAAGAATATTCCAAGGCGTGTTCTCATTTCCTTAATTTCTTTATTGTGATCGCTGAACAAAATGAAGGTGATAAAAATCCAATATTCACAATTCTTTTAGCCAACGCGTTTCGTCCCAATAGGGACTTCTTCAGGGCTCCAAGTTATAAACACTCTATATGTTCGTTTTCTGGTAAAGGTCAACGATAAAATCCTAAAACACATATGTGCAGAATATCTTCGGAGTCATCATTTAGACGGCACGGTAGCCAGCATCGGTTGTCTCTGCATCCGTTTCGAAAGTGTGTGTGACATATTGGATTTTTATCAGCTTCATTTTGTTCAGCGATCACAATAAAGAAATTAAGGAAATGAGAACACGCCTTGGCATATTCTTCTGATTGTCGCAAATATTCAGTGTCTAACGGACTTTAAATATTTTTACAATTGATGGGTGCGGATTCCATACTTTTGTCAAATCATCAGAGTTACAACTGCCTATCTTCAAAGTCAAATAAAAAGTTGCCTGTCCTCTAAACCATAATCCCTCCCTACATCAAGTCATAAATTCAACAGAAAAGATCATGATTGTCATTCATATTGCCCTCTCACATATTCACTTCTTTTTTTCTTTTGTCAATTCTATGAGGCTTACTTCCTTTCCAAGTATTTTCCCTTTCACTCTCATTCGTTCTGAATATCCCTTTGCTCTTAATTTTGTTTTTATTTTATTGTTGGGTAGTTATAAGGTGCACTAAATCACAGAAGCCGAGCGGGAGAAAAAAAACGACGACGTCAAAGGGAGTTCATGCATCTTAGAAACAGGTTTAAAAACATAGGGGGACTTGTACAGAAGAAAGTCCCTGCGGTTCAGTCATGTGTTCCTTCTTTCCCCTGTGGCCTTGCATACTTAAAACTACTATTGGATTCTCCACATGTTTTGGAGGCCCCAGCAGAGCTCTGAGCTCCACCAGATCTGGGAAGCAGCCTCATTTCCCTAAAAAGGTTGAAAAATGCAAAGATGATACAGCTAGGTTAGAATGTGGAATTTCACAGGGCTTATGATTTTCAAGGGACTTTTTCTTCACTTGCATTCATGTTTCCATCCATCCTCGTCCAAGTAGATTCTCAGCATTATATAATGACTGAGAACTTACTTGGAACAGCATGTTGCTTGAAAAAAAAAAGAAATAGTGTGTAAGCATTGGAAAATCACTGCCCTGTGATCTGTTATGTCACAAAACAGTGTGAAGACTGATAACCGAACATCTTGACAAGTTTTGAAAACACTGGAAGACTTCCATGGGAATTCGCAACACATGGAAACTGGAAACACTACAAATATGTGAAAGGAATACTGGATATGATCATGGTTTGGTAATACTTAAATGTCAAGAAAGATTTAATGAATTTTACTTTGAATTTGCATTTTAATGCTTGTATTCATGCTTTTTTAATGGAAAAATACAACTACAAGAGCAGAAGGCAAATAAATAAATGGACAGGATTAACTTCTGCATCAGAAATTGCAGACTAGGCTTTTGGGTGTATCACATATTGGCTCTTTCAACCAAGTTTAAATACTATGAATTATAAACCAAGGGCCTGAACTAGAGTTTGGCAGACTGGTGCTCCGTCACTAACATGACGGATATACAATCCGCCTTATTACAAATGCAATGGGATACCTATTACATTTGTGACAGAATACTCATCTGTCAAACTCTAAATCCGGCCCTGAGATCTCGAGGCGCCTCATGTTATGAGTGTTAGCTCATCTAATCATTATTTTATCCGTGCATTCTATTTTAACTCCTCTGTGTGAGAGAAGCTTCCACTACTGGTTGTGCCGTAACTATTCTCTGATTGAGAAAAACTTGCACTGATATTGCTCTTGAGTGTAGTGTACACCATTATTGCTGAGAGATTCTGGCCCTATCAGTTTATTTGTTTTTCCGTTTTAAAACTTGTCCTTGGGTATAAATGATAGATTATAATATCACGTCAACTTTGCAGCACAGTTACAATCTGCGATCCTTGACAAAATACCTGTAACACAACTATACAACCGAATCGTACTATCACTCATATCCTCCCCACAGATTGTATGCCATAGTCTGTTTTGAAATAAACAATCCCAGTACGGTCACCTCCTGCCTTCCAGTACCCCACCTTAAGTGATAGCTCATGGTGTTCAAAGGTCCATCGTTCTGTCCCCTTGATACCCTACAAGCAATCTCCATGTGTGTTTCTGACTATCAGGATTTCAAGTAGTCTACAACAAAACTGGTTGATTCTCAATCCGTGCCACCTGTATTGGATGCTCTCAATAATGTACTCCATACTTCTTCAAACTAAGCCTAGCTGTTACTCAGTTTATAGATCAATTGCTCGAAAGTGGCTGGTGGGTGCATATCATCAAACCAGTTGTCATACATTGGGGTAAGATTCCCATTCTGGCCATCACCAGTGAAATGGCTAGTCATCTACTACAGTAGATTGATATGCTAGGGCGATCAGACATGTCATGTAAAGCTGCCAGGTGGTTAAGGCCAAATAAATGTTGTTTGTTGTGTCTACATCTGATTATACCTTGTCCCAGTATCATTTCATTTTTGCACATTCCCATATTCCATGGACTATATCACAGTCCTCGCCTCCACATCACCCACTCTCTGCACCGGTAATCAGCCCTGTGTTATGCAACTTATGTGGGGTCTAATTTACCTCACGACACCTTATAATAGGACAGTTTCAGGCGGGCTCCTGTTAGGAATTTATTGTGATTGTCCATAAGTTCCACCCACTCATCATCAGGGAACTGGGTCTCAAACCACTTTTCCCACCACTGTTCGCTATCAGTTTAAAAATGCAGGAGAACTTCACTTTATGGACCACGGAGAAGCAGCTTACTTTCTACAGATCGAGCTCAAAGATGACGAGGTTTAGGAGTGGAGGATCACTACATTACAAAATGGAGAACAGCTATATGGAGGGCCATGGCCCAGGACAAGAGAGCAGTGGTAATATGAAGCAGAGGCATCAACACCTGAGGCCTGATGAACCTATGCAATGATAGGGGCACACGAGGATAAGGGAGCTAACTTCTTCGCACCTGGACATGCTTCTATTTTTTGAGACGGTGATTGTCCAGAGGCATGATGTTACAGATCTTTGGATGGGGAGTGTAACATACATAGGGAACATCCTTCCCAAAAGGGAGGGTTTGAGTAGTCAGAGAGGGAGGAAAGTCAAGAGAACTTGCCAGGTGCCGCCATGCTTTCGAAAGTGCCCCTATGGAGGCAGCCTCCGGTTGACCAAAACTGGCCAGAACAGACTGGTCCTCACGGTTTCCTACAGGCCGAGTTGTAACCTTTTCTAAGCCTTGAGACATAAAAGTCCCGGGAGACTCTTAGGTTACAGTTGCGTAGTTCGTCTGCACTGCAGCTTGAGTACAGTGACTTGTGGTGCGGCGATGTGAAGTCAGGGAGAACACTGGAGCGATGCCAGATGCAATAAAGGACAAGGTGTGGAGGTTGTGGCTAGTATGGAGATTTCTCAAACCGCTACCCATGAGAAAGACGGTCGAACATAGGTGCTCTACCATACCACAGGGAGATATCATACCTTGTCCCGTAAAGCTGAAATTCCCCTTGGGGGGGGACCACTGACTTTGAATGTTATGTTTGTTTGTGTTACTGTTGAGTCCTATGGTGGATTTTTTGGGGATGGAGGTGGGATCCTGGGCGTGGGAAGGGGTAATCTATTTATCAAACCAACTTGCCATAAGTAATTAAGAGATGGACTTCATACTAGTCCATGATGGGGAGCTGTGTTTTATTAAGTATTGGTTGAAAGATGTCAGAGTGTTCTCCTAGTGGGCCACTCTAAATGATCCAAATAATATACTTGAATGTAAAGGGTCTTGACCCACCCACTAAGAGGGTTGCAGTTTGGAAATTCCTGGCAGAAATATCATGTGCATGCAAGAGACACACTTAACATGCAATGACCAACATAGAATGAGGCATAAATACTACCCCACAGCACTTTACAGTTCAGCAAGCACGAAGACAATGGGGTGGCTATTTTTCAACTTCAGAAAACCCACTTGAAAATACTTTTTGATGGCGTGAGACGCACTATAGGGTTTGCAGGTTCCTTTGGCCACAGCATACTCTCTGAATATGGGTCAAGATGGCTTCCTAAGGTAGGGGGGCTGAGTCAGATGCCAAGGAGTAAGCAGCAGTCGATCTGAGCTCCCTGGCCCCCAGGCATTTCCCGGCCCTTTATTCTTCCTAGATCCTCACTTATTGGCCCTTGGGTGCTGAGCCCTAACTCTGGGACTATGAGGATTGCCTGATGCCCCGCAGATGCCGTTCTCGATCGCAGAGAGCTCTGTGACTGATGCAGTGAGATACAAAGCAAGATGGCGGTTGCACCAGGGTTGAAGTCTCAGAGACCTCGAGATGCTGCCTGAGCAGAGCAGTGCGAGTCAGCATTGGCCTGCCATGGCAGGGGAAGGGTCCCGGAGGCCATTTAATCTCTCTCTTGCTGCCCTGATTGCACCTGACTGCTGTGCAAACCCCACAGAGCCCCCACACGAATGGGGGCTGCCTACTGACTGCAACAAGGAAGCTGGCACGGACCTGGTGAGCTGCTTCCCCTACATCCCTCACTCAATAATCTTTGCATCACTCTACTGGGGAAGTAGGTGAGTTCTGCCCCTGACACCCTTTGGGGGCGAGGACCGGCACTAAGGAGGTATGGGTGTCGGCTATACCAAGCACCACTCTACTGTAGACCTCCTCTGGCGAGGAACACGAGCGCCCTGCCTGAATGCCAGTGGCGCTATGGTGGGACATGGTGCCAGAATGGGGATTCTCCTTCTCCCTTCCCTTCGTACTTTCCCCTCGGCCCAATCACCCACCAGGACTGTCACTTTTCCTGGAGACCCGGTGGCCTCATACTTGTATATATGAGCCCTAAGCCCATGGAAGCGTTACCTCCCAGTCCCTACACCCACAGGACTTGGCACCACAGTGCTCTCATCTGGTTACCCTGTATGAACCTCCACCTCTGGCTAGCGAATTGACTGGCAACCCCCACTCGCTACTGACCCCTGCACTGTTTGCATTCCACAATGGGCCACACAACTCACACAAAAGAGGATCGCCCCGACCACCTACCACTGGGGGGCATGCCTCCTAACCCCCAGGCCTACTTTGTGAGGGCTGGATTGGTCCAGAAGTGTAAGATAAGCTGAATGCCATTCTGGCTGCCATTGGTTCCACTAGGGAAGCCCTGGAAAGTAAAATCTGCTCCTTAGTGGTGGACCTCAGCCTGCTTAGGGAAGACCATTGCAAAATGTCTGATCGGATCCACATGGTTGAAACCATGTTGTCCGACATGCAGCCAGTCACAAAGAAACATGCTTCCCTACTTCCTGATATGTCTGATGATCACGTCAAAGCCCTAGAGGCCATTATTGAGGACCAGGAAGGTAGGGCTAAATGTAACAACATTAGGATTGTGGTACTACCAGAGAACATTGAGGGAGCCCATGATCACCTTTCTGGAACACTGGCTGCAGGAAGTGGCCACCCCTGAGGGCCTTTCCAAATTCTATGTTCGAGAGAGAGCCAACAGAGTACCAGTCTGCACCCTCCAGTGCCTGGTGCACCCCGCCTCCTTCGCTTTCGGGACTGAGACCACCGGCTCCGCTAAGCGTGTACCATGAGTCACCTCTGGGTGGCAAATGAAACAGTTTCCATCTTCCCTGATTACACCGCAGCTGTACATCCTTCCGCACTGTGAAGAAACGGCTATGCAACTTAACTATTCCCTTTTCCCAGCAAGATTCCCCATACACATTGATGGACAACCCATGTTTTTTTGACACGCCACTAAGGCCCAGTCTTGGCTTGACACTTATGATAACTGCGCTGAGCTAGAACACACGCAAGACTCAATTAGCGAACCTAGGGCACACACTATATATACAAATAGGAATTTTCTGTACAGTAGTTGTTGTTGATAACATTGGCATAAAAAAGGAAAGTTTGTTTCAAGTGAATAATGCAATCGTCCAATTCTTTGACGTCAGCAAAGATCTTTTATTTGTAGATCTTGTTCACAGTTCATGTAGCCAACACGTGTTTCGTCGGTTTGGCGACTTCGTCAGGGCTGTTATTTGTAGCGCACGACCTGGTGAAGGGCACGCTAAATAGGAGGTCAGTAAGCCAAATAGAATATATTTCTGCCGTCCCAAACAAGTAGATACTAGTGACCAATCAATTTGTTATAATCACAATTGTATCCCTTGTAGTCATCGTAATGATATATATATTTTAGGAAGAACAATCCGAGGGTACGAACTATGACAAACAGTAGCATTAGGGTCAAAGGTTATTGGTGCAGACAGTCCTGGCGTGTAAAGTGATTCCGTTGTCTCCAATCGTGGCATGACCCTTGGCGTTTGGCACAACGCGCAACGCTGAACGCCGAGGGTCATGCCACGATTGGAAGCTTAGAGGGACCGTACTCGGACTCTCGTGCCTCATTGTTTTCATCTCCATTTCGAGACGACTGAATCACTTTACACGCCAGGACCGTCTGCACCAATAACCTTAGACCCTAACACTACTGTTTGGCATAGTTCGTACCCTTGGATTGTTCTTCCTAAAATATATATATCATTACGATGATAGTGGCCTAAGGTAACATGAATCGAAACTGAAACCATCAGTGTAGCCCCTTATTACATATCCAGTATACAGTAGCCTAATGTCACTGTTGTAAAGTGGGCTTTATCCGAATTCCCCTGGTACATTATGGCCCCAGTGTTCCTCTATAATTCTTCCATGGGGACCATATTTTTTTCCATTTTTTGGGGCAACCTCTGGCCTTATAAATCACTTCCTCTGCCCTCTGGCACCAATCCATATCTGCCTCCCATTCCGCTATAGTCGGGGGATGGGGGGGGCCCATTTGCTTGCAATATTTCTCTTTGTCACCACTGATGCCAGAGCCAGCCATATCTTAGTGTGTCTTGGCCATTCTTCCTCACTCTGAATCATCAATAGTAGCCACTTTGCGCTCATTGGTACCCCCGTCCCCAGAGCCCCAGCCATTTTATCGGTAACCCCCTTCCAGTATCTTTGTATCACCGGACAATCCCAGAGGAGGTGGTAGAAGGATCCCTCCTATACGCAGCTCCTTACGCACAGAAGGAACTCTTCCCTTAACAGCCTGTGCAGCAGGGTGAGTGAATAATATGAACGGTGAAGGACTTTTAATTGTATTAGCCTGAATCTGGCCCGGATGGCTATGTCCTGTGGGCTTTGCAGAGCATCCACCCATTCCTCATCGTCTATGTCACCCATGTCTTCCACCCAAGTCTGTTGCAGCTGTCCCATCGGATCTGGGGAGTTATTCATTAGTTTCCAGTAGATCACCGATATTCCCTTTTCAGGGATGGGGTCAGCCAACAGTCTGTCCTCTAAGGGGGAAAAATCAGGGAGGGGGTGCCCCCCCGAATATGCCCCCTAAGCGCATGACCAAGCTGGAGATAGCGAAATCTCTGCGTGGGGGAGAGGTCAAACTCTTGGCTAAGAGTCTCAAATGAGAGCAGGGAACCGTTTCTCCATACATCTCCCAGGTGTTCAATCCCAATCTTTTCCCAATGAGAAAACTCCTGCAGTCTGGATACCTCCCTCAACTGCTCACTGTGCCATAGAGGGGTCATGGCTGTCAATTCGGAATGCCAACCCAGGTAGCGATTGGCTTCCGACCAACAACTCACAGTTGTCTCGGTATGAAACGGCAATCCCCATTTCTTTTTGCCCCCATATAGGATAATTTCGTTACCAGCTGGCATAGCTGCACGAACTACCCTTAGGCTGGCTCACCCCGGTCAGTGTATACCCAATCGTGAATTATTAAACAACCCACTTTCATTAAGTTGCATCTGGAGCTCCCCCAGACCATTCATACTGACATGAAAGCTGAATGTCACCACCCTGGATGACAGTCTTTGGCTCGAATTTTGGGGATGCCATCCGTAATTACTTCACTGAGAATGAGGGCTTAGCAGCCTCTCCTTTAGTTGAATGGGAGGTGTTCAAGTCGGACATTTGAGGTCAGTGAATTGCTAATTCAACTCGGGTTAGGGCCCAATTGCACACCAATATTATTCAGAAGGAAATCCTCTTGAGGAGACTAGAGTTCTCTAGCACTGGTGTCCCGACCCTTCCAGACCAACTGCATCAAGAGAGAGAAACCCTCCTTGTACTGATTGAACGACTCAAACTATACAATTACTGTGCCTACATTGTTAAGGCGGACAATGAGCGCGACAAGACTGGGAGGCTGCTAGCCAAGCTGGCTAAACCTAACCGACAGAGATCCCAGATCCTACGGTTGTGCGATGCCACTGACAAATGAGTGTACTCCCAACCGAAGATCAATAGCATTTTTGACGACTATTAATCCCACCTATATGTGTGTCAAGCAAAGCACTGCGCACAAACTATCCTTGAGCGCGGGTACCAAAAGACTTCCTGTCACAATGGGGACTTCTCAGGGAGGGGAAATAACAATGCAGGAAGTTAGATGGGCCATTAAGACGCTTTCCAGAAATAAGACCCCTAGAACAGATGGCTTGCCTATTGAATTCTACTCAATGTACGCAATTCCCTCGTCCCGATTTTAACCTATTTGTTTAAAGAAGCTAAGTCCTCTCGCTGTCTCCCGAATTGATCCAAAAGCTTTGTGGACCCCCTCCTAAAAAAGGAAAAGGCTGTTGATGTAGACCCCTCTCTACCCTCAATGTTGATTATAAAATACTGAGTAAGGTCTTGGTTAACAGATTGCTTCCCCATGTCGGCGTTCTTGTCCATGAGGATCAATCGGGTTTTATCTCTACTCGGGATTAATCGGGTTTTATCTCTACTCGGGATTAATCGGGTTTTATCCCTACTCGGGATTAATCGGGTTTTATCCCTACTCGCAGCAGAGTAGGGAACATCCGGCAACTGACTCACGTCTTACAAACTCCGCTGGATGCCCACCCAAAGGCTCTAATCATTGCATTCAACATCGAGAAAGCTTCTGGGTCATGAAATAATTGAACACAAGGCATTGTGCTTTGATATTAAAAGGGAGAGTACAGCGATTTTCAGTGGCTGCTTTGCACAAAGTGCGACAAGGAAACGTGTGTTCAAATCCTGGCTTAATCACTTGACCAGCTTGTGTGACCCTTTGCAAAACACTTTACAGTCCTCATATTGAGCATCAAATCTAAAACCACCTTAAACATATTCAGTTAAGGATACGTGCTATCTAAAAACCTCACTGCCTCATGGTTTAATAGACAAAGACGTTGCTCCCTACACGACACGTCATAAATAGAGAACACATGACAAACTGACATCTCTTGGTTCACTCATGGTGGTGTTGTAACAGCATTGCAGGGGGGACTTAATTATTACAGAATTATAAAATATTACACTTAACAGATGTCAATGCTTTGATACTAATGTGAAACACAAGCGTTCAAGAATTAACCTATTTTTATCTGAAATAGTATTTAGTATATTTTACGTGACGTATGCTACATTATTTACATGACTAATATTTTGATAAAAACGACTCTTGCTTTGGCTCCTAGACGCAAGCCAGACCCCGGCTCTGCTCGCCCGATGAACTTCATGGCTCTCCCAACTCTAAAAAGTACGCTTATTTACTCCGTTATTTTACGAAGGTATCGTTACAGTTGGCAAAATAAACCGCGCCCTACAAACTACGCAACTAAACATAGTACTACCATTAAACGTCCCGGAACAGAAAGCTGCATTCGACTTCAGGCACAAATATTGAAGTGCGAGTTTTACTGTCTGGTGAGTTCAGAAATGATCCCGCTGTTTGCTGTCAAGATACAAGCAGGGCCGAGTCCGCAGTCCGTCCTATGAGGAACTTAATATTCACACTTCACATGATGAGAGAGAGACCCGTCATCCGCCGACAAGCGCTGCGACACGCCCGGAATCACTGCACGGACAGCTGGAACACCTGATCCTCGCTAGATGACAGAGTATTTTGTAAACATTGGGGGGATGTGGCCTAAAGGCCAGAGCTGCTGACCTTGGCGCTGGGGAGCCAGGTTCAAGCCACGGCGTGAGCTCAACTTCCTGTGATTCTGGGCAAATCATTAAATCTCCCCGTGCCTACCAAAAGTGAATGTGTCCTTGTGTAACGGAACTAACTGGAGCTCACGTAAAGCGCTTCAATGCCTTCGGGTCGAAAGAAGGCGTCTATGGATTGTTTCGTCATCCCGTCAGACCAGCCATAAATCTGACTTCTCTCTAATCTGTTAGGACACTGCCCGCGAATACTATGCCTGGCTGCGCTCTCTCTTTTTCAACTGTCTCCGCCCGTCAACAACGCCCTGTCCAAACCTTTTAAAGAGAACCATAGCAGAGTGGAGCTCTAAGACGCAAGCATGCACACAAAGCACTACTCACATCGAGGCTGGCTGCCGGCCGGGTCTGGGCGCCGACCCCTGGGTTGCAATGACGCCGTTCGCTGGCAGCGAGGAAGGCTGCTCCCTGCAGGCACCGGGATGATGTTTTGGTGTCTGCTCCTAGCTGCCTGCTGCCTGTGTGCATCCATCCGGCACACCGCGTGAATACCCAGGGCGGGCCTTGCTCCAGGGAAAGGAGGCAGCAGCCAGAGAGTTATAGGGATTTGTGGAGAGAGTCATACAGATATAAAGAGTGCAGAGCAGGGCTCGAGTCGGGGTACCACGCGGGTGGACGGTGTCCCCCCACTTATTTTACCGGGCGCTCGATAACTGGAGCAAATGGAGCCACACATTCACTCTTTGGCCTCTCTGGGGCGAGATCGTAGCTCATTCAGAACGCTGCTCACGCGCTGGCTTCTCTGATGCAATCGCATCTAAGGGATGAGCGAGGGGAGGCAATGAGTCTGATGGTGCAAGCCACCTTTCGTGACGTCACTTCCTGTCGTGACGTCAGCGTCCCCCCACTTCTTTTTTTAGGACTTGTGCCCTGGTGCAGAGCCATACAGATATAAAGAGTGCAGAGCACAGGTGCCTAGAAAAGGATGGGGTAGGGGGGAATGCACCATCTAAGTTGCATCTGTCCCTCCTCCTCCCCCTTTATGGCCCATCTTCACTAATATACACACTAAGGGCCTGATTACAAGTAAAGGTGCTATTTACCGCATCGGGTAAATAACGATTCGATGGGGTTGTTATTTATACCTAATATGAGTAATTGAGAAATAACATACAGATTTTGGAGTTTCACACACCAAAATCCGCATGGAACGGTAATTACGTACACATTTCCCATGCTCAATTTCGGCAAATTTGACCTTTTAACTCGTAATTCTGACCCATGCGTAAATAGGGGGTTTACGTATTGGTCGAAATATGAAGAGCTACTCATAATCAGGCACTTAAAGTTTAAACAAGCATTGGCAAAGCCAATATGTCTGGCTTATGAATGAAATGTCAAGCTAGACCTAAAAATCCATGTAACATAATGACTGCTCCCCTCCTATCTGTGCTGCTGCCAGAGAAAAACGTCATAAATTATCTAGTTACAGAAGACACTTGTCATGTATGTGCCCCTGAAAGTTTAACCTCAGGCAGCTGGATAAATAAACAAAATGATCACAGCTGTGTGGAGGGCAAGCACTTTTTTGTGGAAGCACACAAGTTTTGCCCAATCAACACATGTACACCTGGTGAAGCCAAAGCCCTTCTGGTGATTCTCACATAATTGTCTGGCGACAGTTGCGCTGTCAGGCCAGACAATAAGAAGGGATGTCAAGAAGCACAGTCCAAGGAGAATTCACAAGCAGTGCTTTTTATCCGTGACCTGTCTGGG
The DNA here is from genome assembly GCA_963921515.1 of Calotriton arnoldi. Lineage (NCBI taxonomy): Eukaryota > Metazoa > Chordata > Amphibia > Caudata > Salamandridae > Calotriton > Calotriton arnoldi. The sequence goes on from CAWUFW010001379.1 coordinate 2,202,927, forward strand.
TGTGTAGGGTGTGGGTGCCTTTTATCTTTTGGTTCATTGATAGTGGCCCAGTGTGTTGAATTTAACTTCTGTAATAATGATATAACACACGGGTGCCTGCAATCTCTGTACAAAGGCCAGGCTCTAATTTACTTACAGTGAAGTTGTGATCCCTCTAGGTGCCTGTATCAAAATGATGTGGCTGCACAACTGTGATTAGTTACTGCAGTTGATTTGTGGCATCATAATGCCTGCTGCTAGGGCCAGCAGGCAAGGTATAAGGCAGGTCACAGAGCTTAATTACAACTACATGTGAGGCTTTTTCTAAAATGAACACTGATGTGTAGAATGGACATATTTATGGTAGCACATGTTTTTGCATACTAAACCTCATTACAGGAAAAATAGAATCTCTGCCTTTTTCTACACATTCTGAGCCTCCGCACACTGTTTTAATCTGACGTACATTGAACTGATTCTAATATCTTTTTTACAACAAATTAATAACTGTTTTTTAGTGTGTTTAATTCTGCGCTATAGATTCTATATTTATTTTTCATTTCTGCAAACACGCGAAGTCTTTTTTATGAAAGAGCAAGGCACCAATGATTTGAGCAATTTGTGGAAAGGGGGATGGTGTGACCATGTTTTAAAAGAAATAAAATACCCTGTGCCGTACAGTAACAGAAGATTCCAAGTCACCTTGGAATTCCATGACTTTATAAAGGAACTCTGCCTTGGGCCTTGTTCCTGTTAATGGTCTCCTCGGTGAGTTGCAATATCCTTATCATGTACAGCAGGAAGTACTGTATCCCATATATACTTCAACAAACCCTTTTTGAAATAGAAGGGGCATTTCCCGCTATACCACTCTCTTGACATCTGGGCACTCTTCCTATGCATACTGCTCCTCTCGTCTGAGCATTATCTTTTTGCTGTGTTGGACATGCACTGACGATTCCTCACCTAGTTCTTTTGATGATCCCATAGCTAGATGGTGTTCTCTTTGCTACACTGCCATTTCATTCGTACAGTAATTGCTTCACTACATCTTAAACATCCCAATTAAATTACTAAGTACCCATATCCATAGCATTCAAGTCCAATTCATTCTGATAGTCTAAAATTACAGAAGAACACTATTGATACATATGGTCTAGTTATGAAAGAAAGTCGGAAATTTACTCCTTGAGGGATAGTTCCATAGTTGGAGCACATTTTCAACTTTATTGGAATTCACAAAGAATTCCAAGTTAGGTTCTGGGTGTTTTTTTTAGGGTGAATTCATGGATTCTGCTGACCTGCTTATGCTTAACCAGTAAAGAAAAAAAGTGGAAGGCAGATGAATTGTTTTTTGCAAACCATAAATCGCAATAACATTTCTGCTCCCCTCCGAATCTTGAGAAACACAAAATGCTGCCACAATTTCCAGAGAGGTGTGAAAAAGGCAGATTCTATCTTGTATTTCAGTCTGCTTGCCAAGCTTGTCTGTGATCTGTGCCACGGGTAAACTAAAAATAGGTGATTTTTCTTAAGTCTTATTACATTCACAACTATCCAGGAGCACTACTCGTAAATCATGACTGTTATATTTTTTGAAAATATCACAAGTGTATCTTTCCAAGTAAAAAAATATAATGCATAAGTGCCATTTGCTATTTTTGGTGTTTCACTATCGGGCAACCACTAAGGGCACGATTCACAAAGGTAAACTGAGACGAAAGTCTAACTTTAAGACTTTTGGTATTCACAAAGGGCATTTACAAATAGTAAAGTTAGACTTTTGTCTCAGTTAAACTTAAGTTTTGGCCTAAAGTTTAACTGAGATCAAAACTAAGGCAAAAGTCTAACTTTACTACTCGTAAATGCCCTTTGTGAATACGGAAACTCGTTAAGTTAGACTTTTGTCTGTTTACCTTTGTGAATTGGGCCCTAGGTGTTCTTTCCATTTACTGCCATAGAGGTGGATTTAGTAATGCCATTAATAAGAGGAAATTAACAACCGTTTTCGGGTAGGAATCTAACTACAAACGCTTTGTGAATACTACTAGCTTCCGACTTTGTGACATTTTGATCAACTTCTCCAGGATCCCCCTCCCTGAAATGCCCCAGCCTGCCCTTGTAATTTACACACCAAAATAGCACATACATTTGCTCGGGGAATCAAGCCCTTAGTCTGTAAAGCACATTAACTCCAGAAAACATCACTGCATATAAAAGAGTGATACAAGTCACTAATTAACCTGCCTCCTTCTTTGCTGGTACACCTATGACTATAAGCGTGCTCAGCCCTCCTGTGTCCCGGGGTTTGACTTTAGAGTACCATCCCCAAGGGCACTCCAGCTGCCCAGTCATTCGAGAAAAAATATTTCAGCACACTGTTTATTTTTAGGAGCATGAGGTAGCAACTTTTCCATTGCAAAGCCAAAGCTCTCATTTCCTTTTAAATGGTTTCGTGGAAAGCAATGTTTGTGCCGCACTGCGGTGGCAAAGCTCTTCTACCTGCTGAAGCTCGAGTCCTTGTGCAGGCTACTGTGGTACATGTCCAAATCCCAGACAGTAAAACCCGATCCTTCGGTTTACAACAAAGGCAAGGTGAGGACAACTGCATTATTTCATAGACAAATGAAATGCAATTCTGAGGATTATTAAAGTGGCTCAACAAAGATTAACAATTAAAATGACATTCTTCAGAGATCCATATTGTTTGGCCAGCTTTTTTTAATTGAATAGCTTTCTATTTCAGATTTTGATTTTCTAGTGGTGTCCCTAAACACCACAAGCCATAAGATACATTTGTATTTAACCCATTAAAAAATATCACAAGGCCAGTTACAATTGTTTCTCTTGCTTTCAGTTGAGATTTTTATACCATTAGAATTCCCTCTTTTCGAACTGGACATCTATAGTACAGAGTCCAGAAACCAAAATGCTGCAATTGGGGTCCAGTAGAAGCCAAATGTGACTAAAATGTACACAACAGAAAAGTATAAATGGTGGTGTTACTTAGTTTTCACCCAGATCATTGATTTTAAATATAAAACTGCTAAGATATTGTGTCCAGAATGACGACCACTTAAATATTGTGAAGGTAAGTTTATATAGGTGTTAGGAAATGGGGCTGGAGGTGCCGCTTCCCCGAAGCGTGGTCTGAGTTCGAGAAAGGAGTACCTTGAAGTCATTTCACCGAGTGCCTTTCAGCAGAGCAAAGGCAGGGGCTCATTGCAGAGGGTTGGCACTGACTGGATTCAGACAGTGCATACATGGAGAACACATTAAACAGCAGAGCACCAGCAATGACATATGTTTCCCAGCAGGCAACAAACTCTTGCATGTCTAGAGAGAAGGCAGTTATCATGGATTTTCAGGTATAACTTTCCTCATGGTGCTAGGCAGTCATGCTACAATGTTGCTGCAGCCAAGACAGCACTATGTAGATGTTGGATTTCAAGTGTCAAGACTTCATATTCCCTAAAGGATTCTTCTGTGGCCTGATTACAGAGAAGTATCCTGAAGTCATTGTTTGTTTGGAAACAAACAAACAATTTCTTGGGCATTTATATTGAACTCTTTAAGACTTAGGGCCTGATTTAGACTTTGGCAGATGGGATACTCCGTCACAAATGTCATAGATTTCCTGCCTCCCATATTACAAGTGCATTGGATCCTACGGCACTTGTAATATGGAAGACGGGATGTCAGTCACGTTTGTGACAGAGTATCCCATTCACAAAAGTCTAAATCAGGCCCTTACTTATAAGTACTGTTATTCTTAATACTGGAGTTGTATGTTCTGCTAAGAGTTCTTGTCAATGAACAGGGAATATTGTTAAGAGGACAATACATATGTAAATATATATTAATGAACATTGTCTACCAGGTATTAGATTTCCAGTCGCTCCATATATTGTTAAGAGGAGAGAACAACAGGTTGTTGTTAATGGTGCCCCTTATTTTACAGTTCAAAAGTCAAGCAGAAACAATGCTCATCTTGCACAAAAGAGCGCATAGCAACTGTCTGAGGTAGTTACCCTTAATGTGGGCATAGGTGTGTTTACGTGTCTTTTGCAAGACATTTATGTTGCCTTTAATTTATCTTTTAGGAATTGCCAGTTCACTATTAAAGCATAGAGAGTTGGTTATACAGAGATACTGCTAAGGCATTTGTATATATATATATATATTCACAATTACATTTCTGTTTTAGTATCCCAATAACACATTACTTAAGTCATTTTTTACCTTGAGAAGATCCACAATGGCCAGTAGATGTACTTTCCCCCAAAGTGATGAGGCAGAGTGCGGAGTCCCTGGTCTCTGTTTTTCCTCTTATCCCATGTCTTTTACCACACTTCTACCAATGGACATTATAGTATAGCATATGTAGTCATTGGTGGATATGGTGAGAGAAAGAAAAGAACATCATTTCTATTGTGTCTTGTGCACAAGGTTAGTGGAAATTGACAATAGGTAAGTACATGTTTACTTTTACTACACTTACCTCCACATAAGTGTACTTTGACAACATACACATTTATAAGCTGCGTAGATGTAGAGCTAAGGAAAGCAACTCTATACTTCTCTACATATACATATCTTTACAATATTTTGTTAGCCAATATTCTAGTTACAATACTTTTGTGGTTCAGTATTTTTGTACTCAATACTCTGACATACAACTGCATTACTCTTTTTACTATGATATTAGTATTGGCATAGGACACAAAAATGGAACATGGATTAAAGCAACAGAACAGCCAACCACATAACAGCACTCCCTCAAAAAGCTGAGCCTTGTTTCCTATAAAATCCCTCTTTCTCTGGATAATGAGAACTGGAAGCTATATCTCAAGAAGTTCAAACATAGGATAACCGACGAAGCACACTGAATAAATTCTGACACCTTATCAATATTGAAAAACACACACAAAGACTGCAGATGTGAAACAAAACATCAGTAGCGCTGTCATTACTTCTAAGAAACCATTCATTTTTCACAAATTTGTTTTTATTGAACGTTTGCCTAATGACTCTATATAATGGAATGCATAAAGTTCATTAACTGATATGTAAGAATGAGCAACTTTTTCAAAATATAGGAACCAATTCCATAACTCTCTAGAAACGGTCATTGCAAAGCTGCAACAGAGAGACAGAATTATGCCTCTTCTACCTCCATCAACACTGCTCCCACTTCCTTTGCTACCACTTCACCTTCTATGATGACTATGTCTACCTAAAAGGGACGATCTATTATAATTTCAAAAAAATTAAATTCAATGTTCAGTCAGTTGTACCTATGCCAAACCTTTCATTGTATTGTATTAGCCGAAAAACATATTCAGTTCTTTTTAAAAATAAGTTTGCTTCCCCTGGTATTGATTCATTCCCAACAATTCTGGAATTGTATTATTACAATTCTGATTTCAGGTCTAGAATATTTTGAAAGCACACAGTTGACACAGGACCATCCCTTTGTTGGCAGATTTTCTTTATTTATTTTCAATTTCAAATCATTTTTATTGTTTTTTAGTATAGAACATTCAATACATATGGTGCTAGGGAATTTACAGCTTGTATAATTGCCGTAGGATGTCCATATATAAGAATGATTTCAAGTCTCTGCTCTTTATAATATATGTGGCATGGTAGTATACATGTTAAAGGCTGTAACTCCATAAGTAGGCGTAGCACCATAATGAAAGATAGGAATGAATGGATGGGAGGAAGAGAGAGGAGAAAATGTGAAAAAGAAGGAAAGAGGGGCAAGAGGAGGTAGGGAGCGGCGGGTGAAACACTAGCATGGGAGAGGGTGTGAGGGGTAGGATTATGTTGTGGCTTGAGAGATCTAGTCAAGCTCTAGATTTCTTAGGAAGGCATCTCCATGTCTGTTTCTTTGGGACCATGTTCCTGAGGGTAACACGCTTATGTGTATTTATTTGTATTTATATGATGGCTTCACCTTTTGTGGGCAAGTGTCTAGTTGGTTCTATAAGTGTTTTGAGAAGCTGGCTTTTACTGTGATAGTGTATATTTTGTTAGCAGCACCTCTAATAAAGCATACCCGTGCTACCAACTATGGAATGAGCTATTCTTCAATTTTTTCCATTCCAATAGAATTGTTTTAATGCCTAGTGGTAGTAACAGGTCTAGTAGTGTTAATTCCTCTTTCTTAAGTTACAGATTAAAGTCATCAACCATGGTCCTGTGATGACATTCAGAGAGTTTAGTCTTTCCCACCTTCGTAGGTCTTCAGGGACAGCAGAGACTTTTGTCGGTCTGAACATCTGGAGCTCAACAACTGGTGAACACACCAAGGAACAACTTCTAACTCAGCAGTATTAGAATGTAACAACAACTGAAAAATACTTGCAGTTGGTAACTGAGATGTAATGCAAAGAAATCAGCTTTGAAAGGTCCCCACACATCTTGAAACTAAAGAAACATTTGGAGATTCAAGCTTTAGTCACAGTAACCCCAGTGAAATTAGGATTTCTGATCTAAATGACATTCTTCAGACAGGATAATAGTCTGCTTTGAAGGAGATGTGTGGGTCCAGGCAAATGTGCAACAGAACCTCAATTAGATCTTCCAAGTACTTTGAACGTAAGTCCCCAAGGTGGTTTTCGGACTCAACAGAGGACATTTGTGCATGGAAAATGATGTTGTACAACCTTTACCCTAATTCGCTAAACTCCTAATGGCCAAAAGGCCAAGCTAGAACCTGCAAAGAATTTACATAAAAATATTTCTCTGTCTGAGACCATATGCTCACCCCAGAGAACAATCCAGTGAGTTTTGTTCCCCTTTGATTCTAAAATGCAATTCTTACACGTTACTGCATTAAAGGACTCAAATTTTGGAACCACTTCTTGCGCTCCTTTCATGGTATCGGCATCAAAGATACTGAATCCTCAGACCAGCAGCCTTAATGAAGGGTGCTAGCATGCCCTCCTTGTCGATGAGAAGCAGAACACTGATGTTCTTTTTTTGTTTATGCATTTAGGATTTATCTTTCTATAGAAGCCGTAAGTGGTTCTTACCTTACAATTGTGTGTAGGCATAACTTAGCCAAGTCGCATTTATGAGTATTTTTGATAATTGTTTCACAGTTCTAATCCAGTACTTGGACATCAACATTGTATTGTATCTATACCGCTTTGCATATCCCTTGAAGTCCTACAGCCCTTTCAGGTAATTGAGTATTTAGCTACTGTGTATTTATCACTTATATAACACTACCTAGGAGGTCATTGGAACACTCTGACATTCGGTGTGTTCCTATAGGCCCTCCCTTTGAGTGTATGGTTGAAAGGGTGTTTGTTGCAGTTAGCCAGAATAGGAACGTTGTGTGGAGTGCATGTAGCTTTTAGGTTAGGCAGAGTGCTTCATGGAACATGAGTGTAAGTGTTGCAGAGTAGTGTAAGGACAGATCCAAACATGCATGTGGGTACTTACTGTCTTTGTGTTATGATTGTCAAATAAAAATTTATGTTGACTGTGTTTTTTAAGTTCTGTAGGTTGAGTCATTAATTTGGCAGGACGTGATCGTGGGAATAAGTGGCAAAGCATCCACTAATTTTGGGTGATTGTGTGGTGTTGACAAGAGCCTTTATGATGTTGAGGTCTCGCCATTAGGAGTTTGACCCATGCAGTTTGGAGAGGACCTACCAGGTGCTGCTTGCTGTGTCTCTATTCCAAAAAATCATCATTCTATCTCTTCTATCACTTTATGTGAAATCTTGAGTTTATTATATATTGGTCGCCACTGTGTAGTTTCACGTAAGTCAGAGTTTTCATAGGACTTTCTGAAGGGAGAGAGTTTTTTGTTTTGCTAATAACTTTGGTGCCATTTAACGAAACCTCCGCTCCTTCCTAGAAAGTTTCAGAGTGATCCGTGAAGCGGGGACCGAGAAAAAGGGTTAATTCCAAAACAGTATATTCCCCATGCATTTTCCTTAGGAGAATATAGACAAAGATACAGGAAAAATGGCTGAACAGAATTTGTCTGAAAGCTCGATCTTGACCCAGAAAGTGTACTTTTTGTGATTTGGTGTAAATCTGTTCAGTACTTTTTGAGACATTACGGTTCCAAATTTATGCTAGATCTTTACTCAGAAAATTTGCTTTTTGTGATTTGGTGTAACTCTGTTCAGCCATTTTAGAGAGATTAAGGTTATAAGGTACAACATCTATAGATGTCTTTTGCTGCGGACTCCTGCAGGAGTCCTGCGGGAAATAATGTCTAAACATGCACTATGATTGATCGGGCCCATGAGACTCCTGCTGGATTGAACAATCTGAATGGCTGCTGCAACATGAGGGGAAATGTTGCAGCCGCCATTAACGGTGTCAGGGACTCAGTCTCTTATTCCGAAAATATGAATAAACAGATATAGAAGGAGACAGGGTAGGGATACCCGACCCACTGGCCCTTGTGGAGAGGGGGCAAAAAGTAGAAACCTTTTTATGCCATTGCGGTCCCACTACTGTTTAAAAACGATAAAACTGGGGAAATTCACCAGTTATACTTAACTGACATAAGTATGACTTACACCACTGTGATGCACTTCTTATGACCTTACATATTACATCACTGATGACATATGACATCTATGGCCGTGCAAGTTATACTTACGTCAGTTACGTATAATTGGCGAATTTCCCTGGTTTTATGGTTTTTAAACTGTAGTGCTTTTTCAGTGAACTTCTAAGGTTTGTCTTAACTTAAGTTAAAATCTTACTACCTTCTTCACATTAATGCATGAGCTGTAGATAGCACCGCTTGGAAACACAAAGTAGTAATTGCCTCTCTGTGTTTCCAAACTCTGCTGTCTAGATCTCATGCAATGACTCAGAGATTTTTCAAGTTAATTAATGTGCTGTAGACATGTTAATTTTGGGAAAAACAAATGTGCAATAAACCTCGGGATTATGCATGGACAAATCAAACTATAGCCTTTGACAATTCTATTGACCCCTGCAAATAGAAATAGAAAAAATTGACAAACTTCCCATGAAAAAATAGAACTTTTCGACTGAACTGCATTAAAGGCCTGTCTTTCAGCAGATCAACCAGTTTGGAACCCCAGAGTCTCTTGTCGATTACACGACACACTAAATCCATACATACACAGATTAATACAAAGCACTGTCCCACTGGATAAGTGTTAATTTAAAATTTGAAGACTATAATCTAGTGTTCATTGGGCAAAAGCAAACGTGGACAACATCACTGGATATTAATTTAATTCGGGCAAATCATTATTTTCAAGCATTTTTGTTAATCTGTAAAAATTCATGCAAAGCCAGGTTTAAAAATGTTCATACAACAAGAATAGCTGTTTTGTGCCAGATGAATAGAAGAAGCCCTTCATGCATAAAACAGTGACTACGCCAGTTTCTACCACATCTGACACATCTGAGAAATGTGCTGAGCACCGCACATGTTGGCAATTTCACAGCCCAGTGGACAGCTACAAATGAGCAGTTCATAGCCTGGTTGTTTTCTAAGGGACCCTCTTTCTGTCAGAAAACCATTACATCATGCAGAGTGCTTGGAAGGCAGATCATGTGTTTGTGGTTGGAGGAACAGGCAGGCTCCCAGGGTTTTTAGTACCTGTGATCACATCACCCACATGCTGATGAAACTCCACTGGGTCTTTGCTGGATTGCATCATCTTCCCAACCAGCAGCATTGTTTAAAATGTTATTAGGGCCTGCGCCACTACTCTAGCTGACAAGCTCAATCCTGGTGGCTCTCAGCACACCTGCAGACAATACACCATCAGAGTGGAGACATTAAAAAAGAAAAAAACAAGACAATAGAGCTTTTCCATCTATGCACCCAGGACCTGGTTCAACATTGGCGTATCATGGTAGACCTCAACACTCATTCAATTCAGGAAAGAGTTGTAAACAAAACTATGTCATGATGCTGTAACCCTCCACAAACCAGCTACCTCTGAAATCACTTGTTGACTGTATACTTGGCTTTTAACCTGCACATTGCTCTGCTGCCTTTTGGCTAGGTTGGTGCTATGCAAATAACAAATATGTACACACATATCTGTCAGTAATTTAATGAACTAGAGTCTGCCTCTTGATAGCGACAGAAAGTTGAAATGAAAATAATGCGCGCAAAGCTGTAGATGTTGCCAGGCTGGAGGCTTCATTTTATACAAATGTGTTCTTGCTGTGAAAGATAATAGTTCAGTATTAGTGTGTCACACAGAGCTGCAAAGAAACTAAGAGGCAGACAGTAGGAAATAGATGACCAATAGAGTATTAGGGACAAGGTCCCCTCCGTAACAGGAATTCCAAAAACCAAGAACCCCCTTCACTTGTTGCTGGATTAGTAGCTCACTAATGTATTTGTATTAATTTATAAAGGCCTAGAATTACCAAATGAGTTTCATGGTGCCATTAAAATGTAAAACTTAAATGCATTGATAAAGAACAAAGGAATAAAACTAAGGCACCAAAAGGGTAACGGCTTATGTTGTGAGGAAACAGAGTTATCATAAGTGGAAAGTAAGGGAAAGCTTTTTGTTTTTGAGTAAACAGGTTACAGCAATAAAGTTTTTACAAGGACAGTTGATTGTTTCAGAAATTGTGTTTTATTGTTGTCTTGAAGCCAGATAGGTGCAGATTAACAGAGCGTTTGCATTGTCCTTTTGTCGCTCAAGGTAAGGCAAGGCAACGCAAAGTCGCAAGTAAGATTTACAAAGCCATGCAAGGGGTGATTTGCACTGCCTTGCATGACTTTGTAAGAAATGTATTACAACGCAGAGGCTTGACCTGCGTTGCGTTACATTTTGTAATCGTAGGCGTTCCTTTAGTGGAGCATAGCCGTTCTGTGCAACCACCGATGGAATTTGACGCATTCCCAGATTTACTTAAATCAGTTAACGTGGGATTGCACCATCATGGTATGCCACCATGGCATAACGAGGAGAAGTATTTCTCCTTGTTGCTTCCAGTTTCTTATGCATTGCTTCCAGTTTCTATGTGTGATGCATTCTGCATAACACATCGAAAGAGGAAATTGCCTCTTAGGATTATTTTTGCGCAGGAAGGTATCAGTTCCTGCAGAAAAACAATCCTGCCTGTAATGCAGGCATCCTTGGACTCAAGGGCACCAGCACAGGTAGAGAGCTTAAGAGTGTTGTATCATAGTAGATGTGATGGTTTTTAGTTCGCTCCCTTTCGCGCAAAGCAGCGCAGCAACTTTACTCGCTGCCTTGCGTTGCATGAACTTTTAGTAAACATGTACATTAATTTAGAAGTGTTTCTGTGGAATTGGGGTAGCTGGTTCCACATTGCTCCTCCTGCTGTTGGCAATCATTTTTGTCAATTCTGTTTCAGTGCCATCCAGGACCATTTGGTGATGGTTAGTGTCAGGTCTCTAGTACAGTGCTATGACAGATTTATTTATCTAAAATGCTATGTGCTTCTTTTTCTGTTTTTCGTGCTTTCAATTTTTATTATTGTTAAGAGTTTGGTTTTGTGCATGTAGGTTGATGCTTGTTTGTTTTAGTTTTTCTGTTTTGTTCATTGATTTATTCATTCTTGTTTGCCAGTTTACTAGTGGAGTACATCATCTTCTTCCTGATCCCTTTTTGTCTTGTTTCTTGCATGAGATTGGGAACTATCATCTATCTCATGCATGAACCAGCGCCGTTTCCCTGTTTGAGGGGTTTAATAAGAGCTCACTGCTTCTTTGCTGAAAGATTAATTTCCCAGGTTTGTAAACTTTAAAATAATCAATACTGTATAACACATCTTAATTTAATGCTAGAATAAATAGAACTTCGATCTGTCTTGATTTGACATATCACTGTAATTTGTGTGGAATTATGTGCTGTTCTTTACATGGTCTGTGCCTTATAAATAATATATAATCGTAATAATATTAAATTGTGGTTGCCACGTGCTCTAAAGTAGAGCTTGCATCAATCAATTTTTGATGACAAAGTTCATGCATATTTTAAAGTGGTTGTTTGAGTTGCCTGATAAAAAGAAATGTAGCTATGCCGCTACACTCTGGAGAGTGTCGCATATTTAGGTCAGTGCTCTGGGGCTAAGTAGCGAAAGCTGGCACCCTATAGCAAGTGCTCGGGAATATCATTAATTGGGCAGTCTCTTGATAAAAAACATAAACACAAGCACACTCGAGTGGATAGACTCAAGTTTCCTCTACACTGTACCATTTATTAATTAACTACAACCACGGTGTCTAAAATGGTTGGTTTTTAACAGCAATACATATCTTTACACCATAAAATGTATAATAACACACAGAAGCACAGTGCCCTTCCAGTCAAATGCCCCTTTTACAAGTAAAATTTGCTCGTATAGTGAAACTTAGTTGTAATATTCTTCGAGTTTATGAAATTGTTGTAACTGGTTCGGTCTAGTCACAGGGACCTACTCACAAAGGAACATTTACACATGTAGATTTACTCATGTGTAAATTTACTTTACACCTAGGAAGAACTTTGTTACTTTTTGCTATTAACCATTTTTGAGTGCAAAGTTACTTCTAGGTGTGGACTCCACCAACTCAGATCGGGAGTGGAGTCTGCTGCAGCATAATTTACAACGGTATAGTTATAACTTGTAACTTTACAGCTCTAATTTTTATGTTCTACATATTTGGCAGCAAGGGAGTAGCCAGAAAATTAAAATACCCCGCACTTTGAATGAAAGCGTTGATGCCACCAAGCAAGCAAAGCAAGAGAGCCGAACACTCCGTAGAACAGTTTCTTTGTCTTTTCCATCCATGCATCTATCTATTCATTCTTTCACACTTCCATCCACCTGCTTCACCTTTACATTCTGTCATCTATTCATTCTTTCATCCATCATTCAAACATTTTTATCGTTCCATCCATTCATTCACCCATCCATCCAATCTGCCATCCACCTGTCAATCCTTCCATCCACCCATCCATCCATGCACTCTGCTATACATCCACTCTGCTATCCATCCACTCTGCCCTCCATCCATCCATCCATCCATCCACTATGCCATCCATCCACTCTGCCATCCATCCACCCATCCACTCTACCATCCATCCACTCTGCAATTCATCCATTAATACATCCACTCTGCCATCCATTCATCCATCCATACACCCACCCATCCATTTATCCATGCACTCTGCCATTCAACCAACCATTGGCAACTCTGCCTCCATTTACTCATCTTTTCACCCACTAATCTATGTATTCCCTTACTCTGCCATATTTTCACTTATCCATCCATCCCTTTACTGTGCATCCTTTCGCAAGTCCATCCACCTATCCATTCACTACCCTCCATCAATCTACTCTGCCATCCTTTCACCTGTCCATCCACTATACATTCATTCCTATACTCTGCCATCCTTTCACCTGCCCATCAGCCTGTTCATCCACCCATTCACTAATCCATCCACCCATCCCTTTACTCTGCCACTTTTTCACCTGTCAATCCATCACTCACTCATCGATCTACCCATTCCTTTACTTTGCCATCCTTTCACCTGTCCATCCTCCTATCATTCACTCATCATTTCACCCACTCATTATCCACATACTCATTCATCCACTCGCTCATTCATCCACCCACTCATTCACCCATACTTTCTTCTTTTCACCCTTACTTCCTATATTCCTTCTTTCTTTCCCTGTTCTATTTTCCCAGTTGTCATTCTTCCTTGCTACTGCCTGCTCTTGTATTGACGCTGTATTCCAGCATTAATGATGAGCTTTTGTCTGCCGAGTTGCAGACAGAAGAGGCTCATAAAGAACCCCAACCCCTGCTGTAGCTGCTAAAGCTGGGGGTTCACAGCTTCCCTGCTTGCCACTAGGACAAAGACTCATTTTGCAGTAGGGCGACCTCCGCATGCAGAAGGGAGACTTTCGCGTGAGGGAGGGAGAAAAAGCTTTTGGGGGACAAAAAGTATTACTGGAACTGGTTGTGCACATGATTGCTGTTTAACAATTAAGGTCTGAACTTAGTATGTGGTAAAAATTGTACCATGTGAGTGATTGTAACTAAGAGCACGTGGGCCACCTGTTTCTCCATCAGGGAGACCAAGTAAATTAGAACTGACCGCCAAGCTGGCAGACATTTCTAAAGGATTAGCAGGAACAAACATCATGGCGACTCCTGCCAATGCTGTTGGCAACATGACATAGCCCTGCACCAAACTGTTTTCATTTTTCTTTTTAAAAAGAAAATCCTAACATGGGATTTTCTTTGTGAAAATATAAAAGAAAATATTCCCTTCGCCATTGGAGTCCTCTCCCATGTCGAAGGGAGCATTTTGCAGTGTTCACTGCCCCTTACCACCAATGTTTCCCTGGAGGTGATTGGCAGTGAAAACCGACCTTTAATTCCGTCCACCTAAATTAGGTGGGCGAAATTAGAGGTCTGCCACCGATGGCCCTTACTCAACAGGGCTGTCAGAGGGGTTTATTCACAGCAGAGAAAGAGTATTCTCCGTCGTGATTAAACCAAAGGTCCGACCGCATCTAAATTTGGCGAGCGGACCACATTCTTGGAGGTAAGGATACTCTGTAGCTGTAGCAATGGAGTATCCTTACCACCAAGAATTAAATCAGTCCCAGAGTCTTGTGAGTCAAAAGTGTAAGAATGATAGTGAAAGTGAAGTGTAGATATTATAATAAATCGAGCATAATATCTTTGATTTTTACATTATTTTAACTAAACAGTGCCATCTCAGGATGCTATATATGGACAGTGTAGGAGGCCACTATTCATCATTGACAAGACACTGCCCAACCACATAAAGCCAGCAACTAAACTAGCAGCTAAAGTAAAAAATGAGGTTCTGCACCATTAGTCCTTCAATCCTATTCTGTAACCCGGTCCGGGTACCTGTATGCAGGAGTACATCAGGGGTAATGCCTATATGTAACCCCCGTCCCATGGCTATGTTGTGCAACACACAACAGGCTGCAATAAAATTGAACATATCTTCTGGGCAGTACACCAGCAGCCAGTGGCATTGTGACCCCCCCACCCCCAACCCCCAGGCAGCTACAGCTCGGGTGGGATTCTTTAAAGGCATCTTTTCTCTGCAGCTCTACAGACAAAAACTCTCAGTGTGGAGCCCTGGAGCTGTATAAGTAACAAAATACAGTGATGGGGACAGAGGAAGATAAGAAAATGAAATGGGGAAAAAGGACAGATATGATTAGGAGGAAGAGCAAGTAGGAGTGAGGTACAAAGAAAGATGAGTAGGCAGAAAAAAATGAAAGAAGGAAAGCTAAAAACAAGGACAGATGAAAAGAAAGAAGGGTGAAAGCAAGGAAAGAAGGGTGAAAGGAAGCTAGGAAGGAAGGATAGATTCGTGGAAGGTCGGAAGGATGGGTGAATAGCTTGGTGGATGGACATGTAAAAGGACAGAGGATGGCAGAGTAAATGGATAGGTGAGTGTATGGATTGATGGATGCAACAAAAGAATCAGATGACGAATGCAACTTATTGATTGGTCAGAGGATGGATGGAAATACGGATGGATACATGCATAGACTATAGATTTTTGAAGGGACAGATGGAATGGACCATGGATGGATGGAATGGTGAAAGATTGGATGATGGATGAAAGACTGACAGAACAAAAAGGTGGAGCAGTGGTTATCAGTGGGTGGATGGACGGGTGAAAGGATGATTTGATAATGTTTGGATGGAAGAGTCAAAGAAACTCTTTTATGGAGTGTCGGGCTTACATTCTTCACTTGCTTGGCAGCATCAGAGATTTGGTAGAAAGTGGGGGGCTACTCCCTTGCCAGTATCTTTCCGTACTGTCAAGACATCTGAACCATGACTGATAGGTGGATACAAGTGGAAGACACTCTCTTGCTCCAGTTAAATCATCTCAAATGAGTATAGCAAAATCTGTTGCATTTTCACCACGGATTCAAACTACCAGTACACACAAAACCACCACCACTCACCATTTTGGCATCAAGTTAATTCAGTGATTCATTGAGGTTGCCTGATGTAATAAATAGCAAACACTCATTCAATATTTAAAAAACAAGATGTCTGGTTAGAGGCTTACATTTTGGCAAGTGAACAAGAGCTAACTTGGAAACATTAAGGGCCCAATTCACAGAACTAACTTAAGACAAAATCCTAAACTTACTACCATTTTGGTATTCACAGAAGGCACTTACTCATTTTGGTATTCACAGAAGGCACTTACTCATTTTGGTATTCACAGAAGGCACTTACTCATTTTGCTATTCACAGAAGGCACTTACTCATTTTGCTATTCACAGAAGGCACTTACTCATTGATGAGTAAGTGCCTTCTGTGAATACCAAAATGAGTAACTTACTCATTTTGAGTAACTTACTCATTTGGTATTCACAGAAGGCACTTACTCATTGATGAGTAAGTGCCTTCTGTGAATACCAAAATGAGTAAGTGCCTTCTGTGAATACCAAAATGAGTAAGTGCCTTCTGTGAATACCAAAATGGTAGTAAGTTTAGGATTTTGTCTTAAGTTAGTTCTGTGAATCGGGCCCTAAGAAAACTGTTTCCTAGGGATGCACTATAAAATTTTGAGATCTTCAATTCCGACAAATTCATTGAGATCGAAGGGTTGGACAGGAGTAGTAATGACATGCATGCCCAGAAACTATATATTAAATCAATGATTATTGTGAATGTTGACAAATAATTGTTGTCTCTTAGGTAAGCGCCCCCACTGAAATCAGTGACTCCACTTTCCCATACATGAGCCTTTAACCTTATTATTAATCTTGGAAAAGGGAGGGTGATGATACTTATCAAACTAATTTCTCCAATCTGTAATGCACTGAATTAAAACATCTATAGTCAGCGAATTCTTTAGTTCAGGAGAAATATTCATGGCCCTGTGCAAGTCAGGTTCCCATTGAAGCCCAGAAATATCCGCTATTTTCTGGAAGTCCTCAACTTCCCATTATAAATGCAGTTACTTATAGCTTATCTGTGGATTTTTAGCACACAAAATAAAGCAAGACAAGAGAGATTTATCCTAGATAAAGATTTGATCAAGTATATAACACGGATTATCTCTGTATAGATACAGAAAGTGAGGCAAAATGACATATTTGCTAAGGTGATTCAAAAAGTCAAACGTTTTCAAATGTTTTCCATTTTTTGGAGAAAATATGTATATTTGATGGAAACAGCAACATAAGGGTGAGTGTGCACAGTTAGTCCCAAATAGGCTTCTTTAGGAATGGAATGGGAACAATGGATGTTAGGAAGGATAACTGCTAAGATTTGAACGTTATTGAAACTTATCCATAAAAGGAACCAAAATGAGAAGTAATGTGTTTTAGTACGAATACAGTTTTAACAGGGCCATTTGTACTAACTGAAATGCTGTCTACAAATATTATTACTTGGCATGAGTGATCTAGGTACACAAAAGCACCAATGACTTGGCTGCATTTCTAATGAAAGATCAAGGGTCGATAAATGTAATGCAAAAAGAGAAGGAGAGAGTGGGCAACCCTGGTTTGTACCCTCCTCAAAACAGAGGGCTTTGGTAATAACTTATTGGATTGTGATAGATACATTTAATAGCATATATAAAAGCAATACATGTGAGTGCCGATATTGCAGCACCACTGCAAATCTGGCCCCCAGCAGCAAACAAAATGGCCCCATTGTTGCAAAACCGGCACCCACCCTTCCAGCTTCCCGGGAAAATGCCCGATGCCCGCTATGGCCAAAGTGGCTCTGACTGGAAGCAAGCTGATCTCAAACGCAGAGGACAAAATAGGCCAACACCTGTCTAGGGTTGCTTCTGTCCTGGTTCAGAGAGGACCTGATCTGGCAGTTTGGGCCAGACTGCTCCTGTTGGAGCAGGATCAAGACTGATTGGCATGCAACCTGTCTCTGCCTAGAGTGTCATAACGGGCAAAAAACAATGGACTGGAATACAGCCAGTGACTGACATTAATTCAAGCATTCCATCCATCACTTTGTTCTTGTTGAAATAGTCAATTTACTTTGAGCACCTTGATACAAATGTTGGATGGACGACATTGCTTGTTCATGTATGTGAAAAATCAATAGATTTTCTTTTGAATATTACGCCATTGTTGAGTGTGAATATTTATATAGTGTCTTTTTCCATTTGGTGCTGTTAAGGTGTGCATGTTTTTGCCCTCCATGAATGATAATAGTAGTGATTCTAAGGGAACCACTATTTCTTAGAGAATTATAAAATAAGATTACAGGGGAATAACTGGATGCCCCCTCATCTTTCAACAACAAAAAGGGGAAGCTGAAGAGGGAAAAAGAGAAGAGGGAAAAGGAGAAAAATGATGGGCCCTCTACTTATAATAAATCAAAACCTATACTACCCCATTATCTGCCAATCATCCTGAAAATCATTTTGCAATAAGTCGCCTAAAGGAAACTTTCAAACTGGATGGGTCTATTCCTCTATGCCTAGAAGCAATATCACTGGGGGTATATGCATGTAATATGACAGTAAATACAGTGTCAAATCATCATGTAACAAACAGCTGCCATGTTTTATTGACAGGAAAAAATTATTGCCAATTTCACTAGGGCTAAGAGACCCGACTGTCATTCAACAATATAGCATCTCTCATACAACAGAAGTTTGCCGTTACCATGCATGTTTCTTGACACTGCCAATTTCGTCCAGCAAGTGAACCCACTGACCACTGGAATGCCTTCACCGGGTGAAAAGGTTATACGGTGTACTGTTGAGTGAGTCGTGTCCTTTACCGCTCAACCTATCTCGACACTGGTGGCTTTACTGTTTACGGCCTAGCTGCCACAACCTAGTTCTAACAAAAACAACCATTACATCCTTTCGGTTCTGAACATGAGAATTTTCCAGGCAGGCGAGCTGCCTGATCCTGTCATGGTAGCCTGAAGTTTACATGCCACGGGAGCTGCAGGAAGGGAGCCTCGCCCGCGAGAGGGAGTGAGAAGTGAACGAAGAAGACAGTCTCAGAGAAGGTAAGGAGCTCACGGAGTGGAACGGTGTGGGAGTATGGCTCGTGGTATGAGGTGGGGGAGGCTGACTGGATAGAGAACTGATCGGAGTTCTTCTGAGGGATATAATATACATACAATTGCTGCTGTACAGCACGTGTCTCTTCTCTGGCCTGCAGACTTTATTTGATGTAGTTTGGCAAGCTCAGCCGGCACCTTCCAGCTTTGGGTGAGCGGAGCTCTGTGGAATTTCACAGAGTTTTTTTTAAACTACGCGGGATTCCGCGGAGTACAACCCCATGAACTCCGCCCACCCTTAGATAGTACTCCCCAACAGGCTCCTGGCGGCTGCTCCAGTGAGGCACTTCTTATTTTTTTATTAACATTTTGTCTTGTTCCCTAGTGTTAGACACCACATTTGCTGTCACATTACATACATATATCCCCAGTGATATTGCCTCTAAGTATACAGCAATAGGCCCCTACAGTATGAAAGTTCCTTTAGGAGCCTTATTGCAAGATAATGATAATGGGGTAGTATAGGTTTTGCTGCCCCTTATCTTTGCCTATGTTAGAGTAGGAACTGGCAGCATATGAGCTTGAAATGGTGACAGACAATGGTCCTCCATTCATTGGAACTGAGTTTCAAGGATACCAGTAAGCCCTGGGGGTAAATCACCACAATATCACACTGTCACACTGATTTGGCTGCAGGCAAATGGAGAAGTTGAGCATTTGTTAGGTGGACGTTAAACAAAGTTCTCCAAATTGAAGTGGATTAAGATGGGAATATTGAATGATCAATTAACAGTTTTCTGAGAGTATACACTGCATTGCACCACTCAATGTGCACCAGCGTCAGTAACATTTGGTCATGCCATCATGGAAGTCATTTCAGTGCCCCTCATCCTGTCCCCTTAACCTTAAATCCCCCTCCCTCCCCTCAGTGACTCAACACCTTCAACCCACTGCAAGCCACCAGTGAAAAAGAAGAACAACGATCATATTAACCCTAGACAGAGTCAAAGCAAGTTGACGAGTGTAGGGGGTGAAGTTCTTATGAGAGACTGACACCATGCAAAGAAGTTCCGAAACCCCTTTGATTGTGGCCCCTGGTAGTGACGGCCATCCAGGGTACAATGGTAACTGCCAACGGTAAGAGTGAACAAGTGACATACAATATGTCAATGCCTATGAAAGTCTAAGGGCCTGATTACGAGTCTGGTGGCCCGAGGACTGCCAGACTTGTGTGGCGTAGCGGTGGCAGTTTAGCCACTGCTGCATCGGCAGTCCGACCGCCGTATTACAACTTTGGTGGTCGGACCACCATTGCACCACCGCAACTGCCAGGGAACAGTGTTCCGTGGTGGTCCAGTGGCGGTCAGGGCTCACAAAATGCTGGCGGTGCCACTGCGGAACCGCCATGCATATATTACAAGTTTCAGGACCACCAGCGGTGTTATGAAAGTTCTTCCTCCATGAAAACGGCTGGCGGTCATGAAACAAAGGGGTCGTGCCACATGCATGGGGAAGCATGCAGGGGGGCACATGGTGTGCTCCCCTGTGTGCATGCACCCACAGTTCCAGCACAGCATGGACTTCACAGTCCATGCCGTGCTGGAACACCCTCTAGCGGTGCCTTTCTAAGGCATACGTAGGTGCCTTTGAATGGCACTGCCACAGGACTGCCACGCCACCCACCCACCAGGCCACGAAAAACTCATAATCTGGTGGGCGGGCGGTGGCCCTGTTTGGCGTTGCTGGAGCGGGGTGGTGACCAGCTCCAAGACCGCCAAACCCGTAATCGGACCCTTAGTAAGCTCACGGATGGCTGATAAGAAGGTTAGACAAACCAACTTGCAGGGGTCATCCTTTGATGATCTAAAGTGGGAAAAATGGAACTCCCCGCCAGTGAGACACTACTCCCTGACTCAGCCATTCGTCAATTCAAGGCCGGAAATATACAATGTAGCTAATGTAACACAGATAGGAGAGAACTCCAGAAGTTGAAGGTTGAGATTTCTTTGAGACTACAACCTCAACCTTCCCAAAGACTTAGAGACTATTTGTGTGGTAACCGAGTGGTCTACATTCCTGAAAGTTGTTTCACCCAGTTGGTCGTGTTGGGTAAGACTACGTTGAGTAGGAATGTTGTGTGCCACATGGCACACATGCATACTTGCACAAAAGAGTATGAGTTATTGCCACAAGGAGAATAAAGGGAGATCTGACCACATCCAGCCCCGGGAAAATCCCTGCCGTGTATGTTGTACGTTTTTCATCATGCCGTCACGCCCTCAACTCAATAACTATATATGTGTAAAGAAGTTTGCGGTCCTTGTGTTTTCCCTGTCTTTCTTTCCAGTTATTAGGTCGGGAAAGCCAAAAGCTACAACCTTCTGAAGATTAGAAAGTAGGTTCTGCAAGTGCTCAATAAGTACCGTTAAATAACTAATCGCAAGACATATGAAAGTCTTAGCTGGAGCCTGGTGATTGCTGCCTGCAAGCTCAGTGTCTTCTCTAAGCTCAGTATAAGGCCACACCTCTTTCCCACGCTTAATGTGTTGTGAATGTTTCTGGGACTCTCCGCTCTCCTGACTGTGGCGTGCTGTTTATCTTGTATTTTCATACACACTATAACTTTAGCAAACTGTAAACTTGGATTTGTTAATTGCAGCAATAAAATAAAAGTAAATTTCCAAAATGACATGCGTTAACTGCCGCAGCATCTTACGTGCATTCGCCATTAACGTGTTATTAACTGCAAACCAATAATACATTTGCAAAAACATTATGCGCCGCCTCATTCGTGGTTAACTTTTATTTTCCTTCTCCCTCCCCTCTGCAGATAACTAATAACATGAGAGAAGGGCGTGTCCCGGCTGAGAATAAAGTGTCTGCTCCAGTCCTCTTGCTCTTATCTCTCCAGCACAGCAACGTGGTTTTGCTGACTTAAAAAGTTATTCTAATCGAAAACAGCACATTTTATTTCAGGAAACACAGGCAAAAAAATGTAATGTACTTCTAATACACGCCTGCATTCCGGGCTTCCTTGAACAAGCACTGGCAAACCCAATAGGTCTCGCATATGAGAGATCTATTGGCTTTGCCAATGTCTTCTAGCTATGTTGTACAGCAGAGTTCCTGCTGTTCAGCATGGCTGAAAGTTAGTGGTGTGGCATAGAGCAGAGTGGCATAGAGGAGAGTGGAGTAGAGTGCAGTAGAATGGAGTGGCATGGAGTGTCGTAGAGAAGCGTAGAGTTGCGTAGAGTAGAGTGGATTGGCGTAGGGTAGAGTCATAGAGTATAGTGGAGTGGTGTAGAGTGGAGAGGCATACAGTAAAGTGGCATATAGCAGAGTGGTATAGAGTAGATTGGCATAGACTGGAGTGGCATAGGGTAGAGTGGCGTAGAGTAGCATAGAATAGTGTGGTGCAGAGTGCAAAGTGCAGTAGCATAGAGTAGAGTGATGTAGAGTAGAGTGAGGTACAGTGGAATGGAGTGGTGTAGAGTGGAGTGGTGTGGTGTAGAGTGGAGAGGCGTAGAGTAGAGTGGAGTGGCATAGAGTGGATTGGTGTAGAATACAGTCGTGTAGAATCGGGTAAAGTGGTGTCGTGTGGTGTAGAGTAGAGCGGTGTGGTGTGGCATAGAGTTGAGTGGTGTAGAGTGGTGTGGAGTAGAGTGGCGTAGAGTAGTGCTGTGTAGAGTGCCATAGAGTGGCATTGTGTGTAGTGGAGTGGTATAGAGTGGCTTAGAGTAGAGTGGTGTAGAGTTGAGTGGTGTGGTGTGGAGTAGAGTGACATAGAGTAGAGTGACATAGAGTAGAGTGGTGTGAAGAAGAATGGTGTGGAGTGGAGTGGGGTATAGTGGCATTGTGTGAAGTGGAGTAGCTTAGAGTAGAGAGGCATAGAGAAAAGTGAAAATGCATATAGTGGATTGGCATAAAGTGGTGTATAGTGGAGTGGAATAGAGTGGAGGGATTTGGAGTTGAGTGGCATAGAGTAGTGCGGCATAGAATGACAAGAAGTGGTGTAGAGTAGAGTGGCATGGTGTAGAATAGAGTGCCATTGAGTGGAGTGGAGTGGCATAGAGTAGAGTGGCTTAGAGTGCCATAGAATGGCATTGTATGGAGGGGCGTAGATTAGAGTGAAGTTGTGTAGAGTTGAGTGGCATAGGGTGGCATGAAGTGGAGTAAAGCTGAGTGGCAGAGAGTGGAGTGGCATGGAGTAGAATGGCATAGAGTGGAGTGGCGAAGAGTAGAGTGGTGTGGTGTGGCAGAGGGTAGAGTGGAGTGGTGTGGAGTAGAGTGGAGTGGAATGGCATAGAGTAGAATGGTGTAGCGTGACAGAGGGTGGAGAAGTGTAGAGTAGAGTGGAATGGTGTAAAGAAGAGTGGCGTACAGTGGAATGGTGTAGAGTGGAGTAGCATAGAGTAGAGTGGCATCGAGTAGTATATTTGTGGGTGTAAGTAACTAAAGCATAATTTGAAACACCAGTTAGGGTGAAAAAACATAAATAAGAAGCTGTTTGCCTGTGTGACAAGTAGAAAAGCAGATTGCAGATCCAGGAATAATACTGAAATGCTTATAAAATAAAAAAGTAGTGTGTTAGAAAAGAAAAGGAAGAACACATGTAGAGCTAAGATAAGTAAGCAAGGGAAGCCTTTGGGAGCTAAGCAATTGAAAGATTGCAAATGAGAGTGACAACAAAAAGAACTAAGGATATGCTGTGGAGTGGCTGTAAGCCCATGAAATGTAAACAATATGGTTTGCAGCACAACGCATGCACGGTGGATGCAAGACCTAAAAACCGTGATCTTTTTTCAGTTCTGACTGACAGACAATCTCCTGTTTTCTTAAAATTCAAAAATCCATAAATAAAAAATAAAAAATTTATATATTTATACCTAAAACGAAGAAGGGCTTTTAGTCCGCCCTTTTAATACATTGGCCTATTTAGCATGGGCGCTGGAAGTATTTTGTCACATTTACTGTGCATTCAAAGACAGAAGTCAAATGTCAGGATATATCTTCTGAAAAATGGCTCCTTATTCTTTTAATATAGAGCTTGGTATTTACTTTTCTTTCTCTGGCAGCATAGTGAAAAGATTTTATAAAGTGAGCTATCTGACAATGTTGCTGGGGTACAGTGAGTGTGAAAGGAAAGACTGTAGAATGTCATTTTTTCTAACACACAACAACATTTCAATAATTGTAAATGAACCATACAAATATGTCAGAAGGTAGGAAAGCACAAACGGGGCACTCTTTTTGTAGTTCTGAAGTGAGATGAACTCAAAGATTTTAATAGGAACAAAAAAAAATCAAGACACTTTACTTGGTGGTGTGCAAATGATAAATATTTGGTGAAACCTGATTTCCACACTGTATCGTTCGTGTGACCCTTTCAAATGAAAATCTTCTGTCTATATATGACAGTGCACTACCACATCATGCCATTCCAGCACCATTGATGTTTATCTGTCATTCCCATTTCGCCCACAAAAGCATAGAGCATGAGACAATGGGCCAGCCCACTTCAACCATTGGCTTTCTTCACTTTAAGTAACAGCACAACATTTTGCTATTGCACATGTAACAGCCCACTGAAATGTAGTCTACTTCAGTGCTAGTGTTGGTAGGCCAATCTCTGCTTTCATTCCATGTTTTTTTAATTTATCTAGGTGATGGGCTATTTTTTTGCAAATATTTGCTTACACCTTTGGATGGTGGAATTATTTACTTTTATTACTTTAAAACTTCCATATGACAAAAAAAGAAAATAAATCACAGACTGCTAATGGCAGACTATTGTCTTTGCAATGCTTTTTAATGTAATGATTTGCTTTTCTGTATCTTTTGATAAATGTAAGTGAGAGTTACAAAGTGATATTTTTACTGGATGGCAATGGAAGGCAAATCCTTATTTTTTGCCATATCATTACGGTTGGCACATATGAGAATTTGGGTGTATTATATGGTATAGTTGTGCGACCTTAAGGTGTAATACACTCACAAAACTGTGTTGGTCCAGTCAGGCTCATTTGCAAAACCTTTAGTTCAACCCTAGGTAGCTATGGCTTTGAGCAGCAAGGCTTAAACAAAGGAACTAGTGTAAAGAACTTAACAGCACCAAACATCGAAATAAGAAAGTCACACAACATTAAAGGAAGCCCGTCACCAAATTATAAAAATAAATTATATTTTTATGATTTTATAGAGTCCAAGATTAACAAAATCCACTGGAATGTTCCGGAGATATAGATTTTTAAAGGAAATGTGAATCTCAGTTCAACCACAAACAAGTATTGGTAACCATAAAGCTTGTAAACTTTTATAACGTTTGTAACAGTTGTGTTCGGCTACTGTGGCCCGACTGAGGCAGCCAAATCTGACAGGGAGAAGGTCAGGGGGGCCACTAAGGAGTATTTGGACAGTTACCTGGCCACCAAAAAGGTCTCCAGTCCAATTCTGAACTTTACAGCACAACCAACATAGACTTCAATGGAGTGGTCCTGATGCTGTGGATGCAGGAGATGAAGAATGCCCAAGGATGCTCTAGGTGCTGTGCGGTCAACGGGGATGTCCTTGCGGTTACTCCTCGGTCCACGGGTCAGGTGGGGCAACTTTGGCCACAGAGGTCAGGGTCCCTCGAAGTCCTATATGAGCCAGTAGAAGGCCAGCTGCTGCTGGGCTACCAGTCTTTGTCCACAGCGGTGCTAGTGGTATCCTTTGGTGGAGGCTGGTGTCCCTCTTGGATGACCAATCTGGACGTTCCCAGGCTTGGCAGACTCGGATGCAACTTTTGGCCATTGAGAATCGGTCTCTTGGGTTGCCCAGCGGCGGTCAGTGACGATTCTTCAGAAGTGGCTACTGACTTGCCAAGTTGGGCTACGTCAGCTTTGATGGCCCTGCTGCTTGTTCCAGGGGGTAATCTGACTAACCCTTGGAGTCACTTCTTTGGTTTAAGGCTTGGGAGTGACTTTTCCTCAAGCCAGGAGCCACAGGCTCTCTTCACTAGCCCAAGGTGCGACTGGTGCCGTACAGCAGATAGTGCAGCCTCTCCTTGCCAAGTCCAGGGGTCTACAGGGCAATCCTTCTTATGTCCTTTCTCCAGTTCTTACGTGATCTGAGGTTCAGGATGCCAGAGGTGCCATGTTTATGCCCCAATGGTGTCCTTGGAGGATGATGTGGTCACTAGCCAATTGGCTTCCAGGATCCCGCCCACCTTGTGACGACTTCTGGCTATATGTGGCATCTAGCAATCCTAGAGTGCACTATTCTGACCACTCTCAAGATGTCTGAACCATTCCTCGGATGTTAGAAGCTTGGTAGCCCACACGAGAGGTGTGGCTACCTGTGGGCTACACACCTATAAGAAAACTAGTTGAGGTACTGGTCTCCCCTCTCTGTTCCTGCCACTAGCCTGTCTACCTGAACAAAGGGGCAACCCTTCAGGAGTGTGATCACTGTGTGCCCAACATGTGCTTTGCCTTTGAAGCTCACCTTTTGGGCCAACACCCTGAGTGGCTTCCTGCAAGGGGGAGGTAACATCTCTCTCTGTAGCAAGCTGCTATTGTTCCTCAGCCTGTAAGTCATTCACACCCCAGGAGGCCAGAAAGCTGTCTGGTGGCCAGTGACCATGTGAGGCCACTGGACAAAGAGGGTCACAAAGTAGCAACTCTCTAAAAGTTGTGTTTCCATAAAAGTGACATTAAATTCGACTTGGGGATCAAGTCAGGTTTAATGCCACATTTAATTTGATACCTTTAAGTACCCATTTCAGTAGTCCCATTCATAAGTTAGGTGGGCTGAGTGGTCAGCCGGTAACTCTGTGTTAACCAATGGGGCTATTAACTCTTCCACTCAAAAACGACAATTTGGAAGCTTTGCTTTTAGGACATATAGAAAAAAATACATGTCCCACCTAAAAATATACAGCCACCTGCCTTAGGGCTCGATAGGCCTTCCTTAAGAAAAACGTACATATATTATTATGGGAAGTGGGGTCTTTATCATTGGTTTAAATCGAACTAGCAGTTTTTAAAACTGCCCTTCCATTTTGCAATGGAAGGCTGGGAGCCATTTTGTACTTTGTCACAAACAGGGTGGTACAATCAGTGCTGCAGCCCTGGGTGGAAACTCTGCCTTACATGCCCTGGACACCCTGCGTACCATATACTAGGGACTTATAAGTTAGCCAGTCTCTGCGAATTGGGGCTATCCAATTCGACATACACTTTGTAATGGGTTAGAACATTGGCACTGACGTCTGTTTAGGAGGACTCAGTGCACTCTCAGTGTATAAAAAACAGCAGCAGCATCAGTCCAAAATTGTGGGGCTGAACATGCAAAAAGAGGCCTTTCCTTACAGCACATACATTATGTGCTAAATGTAAAAACTTGGAACCCAACTTTCTAATACACATTTCAGTCACAAGTGCTCAAATGCAAGTACCTCCTATGAATCCTCCTAATATTCCCTAGTGGAAATTCCACTCACCCAAGTATTTCTTACTGAATTCAGACCAGGCTTATGAGTTTTAGGAAAATCGACTGCATGGGACTGATCGTTAATACTATTTCCATGCCTAAGTGTAATTTATGTACGGAAAAAGTACTCAGAAATTGCTGATAGGGCTTCACATTTAAAGATTTGGGAATTATTCCATGCTGAGATGTTGGTTACCACTTCATAAGGCCATCTACACATTTATAATTGACACCAGGAGAAAGGTAAGTTGGTGTCCACTGAACTTTGTGGGACATAATCAGTATTAACAATGGCTTTCATTGGGTGGGTTTCAGACACAAAAATAACTGTGTAATTTCACATTTACCCTAATACGACTTTTTGTGGTTTTCTAACTTTGCTGTGAATAAGACTTCCTATATCATGTGGAACAAAGAAGGCATATTTATGGTACTCTAAAAATACCAAATAAAATGACCAGGTAGCATTAGACACCAATAACCAGCTATAGGATGAAAATAGAAGCAACAGGATATTTGTCTGTAGCATTTCAGAGATGCTTGTGAGCCCACATGCTAGCAAACAGATACAGTAGAAACTATTTCTAACTGGTGAACTATTATCTCCACTAGAAGCAAGAACAAATACCCAAACCTATGAACTTTTTGACTTTCTTCTAGAATGA
The DNA here is from genome assembly GCA_963921515.1 of Calotriton arnoldi. Lineage (NCBI taxonomy): Eukaryota > Metazoa > Chordata > Amphibia > Caudata > Salamandridae > Calotriton > Calotriton arnoldi. The sequence goes on from CAWUFW010001379.1 coordinate 2,231,052, forward strand.
GATTCCAGAAATATAGACGACATTTTTTGAACTGTCTTCTACTCATAGACCTGCCTTTTAAAATCAAGATAAAATATGATGATGCTTTGTCTGCTCTTCTCATGAAATGACTGGCAGGATTCTTGGTTGTGACCAGAAGTGAGGCAACAAGATTTGGCAATTCTGGAAAGTTAGAGGTGAGTGAATTTGCAAAGATGTTTTTCTCTACAATTTTCTGAAGTGTTTTAACAGCTTCTCTTCATGAATGCCGTCAAGTTTGAAGAGTTCTTAAAATAACACATAGCTGAAGAAAACTTCATCCAGAATAAGGACTCATTAAACCTTTTTAGCAGAAGAATTGACTCGAGGAGGTTTTTTCTGAAAAGGAATCTTTCTACAATGTTCTTTTTGTATCAAACTTCTCCCATTGGCAAAGTTGGGAAACTCTGTAAACCATGGAAACTGTGCAAATATTTTCAGTTTCATCCGACATGAAGGATAAAGAAGAAGCATCGCATACCCCTAGTGAAAACCAGACGCCACACTTCTAAATACCTGCAGGATCAGGGTTAGATCCATCCAATGAGACTCAGGCCTGAGAGGGCTCTTTAACCTTAAGATGAGAGGAGTGGTGCTCTAAATTGGCTTCTTAAGTGTGTGAGTCATATGTCAAAATATTGAGGTCAATAATAGTGACATGTACATATATCAACTCAAGCATTTCAGCTACCAACATATCTTTAAGGTATGCATATGTAGGGTACTATATAATCAATCAATCAAGTGGATTTATATAGCGCGGGTAATCGCCCGTGAGGGTATTCAGGCGCTTTAGGGTCATGATGGTTCAGGTGACTCAGTCAAACAGGCAGGTTTTGAGTGCTCTACGGAATTCCAGTAGAGAGGTGGAGTTCCATAGCTGAAGAAGGAGGTCATTCCATGCTTTAGCCGCAAGGTAGGAGAAGGAGCATCCTCTACTGTTGTTTTGGTGGATGTGGGAGGTGTAGGCGTGTGAGAGGGAGGCAGAGCATAGTTGTCTGGTAGGGTGGTGAAAATTCAGGCCGCAGGAATTTCATGTAGTTATGGTCAAAGATTCTTGCAATTCCTGTGCACCTGGACGCAGAATGCCACTTTATGACTAAAGAAACTCCCCTACTGAGTATGCTTTACACTTCTCTTTTGTAAAACGTCAGGAGTCAACTTTTATTTTTGCAACCACTGTTAACTGCCTTCTGTCTTTTAAGGGAGTTTTTTGTAGGAAGGTGTTAAATTTTGTTTTCTCTTGTTGTGATATAGAGGATAAGGAGGAGGGCAACAGAACCATAGACTGCTGCTTCTTGAGTTACAATTGTCCTAAAATACTGATGTATATAGCTTACCTGTTCTGTCCGTGTAAGGGAGTATGCAATGTTGTTTCATATAATTAACTAGACTTTTTCAAGTCACACATGTATAGATTTTCTCCAAATAAAACAACATTGCAGGAATCTCAGTAGATGTCACTTACCTGTGGGAAGATATGTAAAGGTCTCTATTTATTTGTGATTTTGAACACTAGATGGGAGATTTATTAATTTGTAGCATAATGCAGTGCAGTAACCAAAGTTGCTGTGCTACGTTGCTCTAGGAGGAGGGTGCAGGAAAAGACCATATCTGCTTCGATATGGAACTATTTCTCTCTTCTCCAGTTTAGGTGCTCTTTAAGAGGGCCTATTGCCACACATACACCTTTGCACAATAGTGCAAAGTTGTGGATTTGATGGTTAGAACGGTTCTGTACTGAAAGGTTACTCTTCCAGTACAAGAAAACCCTGCTTATACATAGTTTAAAGCATTTAAAACATTTCATGTGTGCTGTAGAGTGCAGAACACATGCAAAGTTTGAAAGGTTTGGAGAAAATAGAAGATTTCTCCAAGCCAACGTCAGCCTCAAGGAGGCATTATTTGTTTGGAGCAAAGAACGCAAAGACATTATCAATACTTTGCTGCCATTTGCATCACTTTTTATGACTTAGTGCCAACACAAAATGTTGATAAATCTGCCCATAGGTTTAGTGGCTGAATCTGTGAATCACTGACCTTGGAACTTGGAAATCTGAATAATAGTTCTGAATTGTAATAAGTTGACAAAGAAATGTGTGTTTTTATTTTTTATTGTATGCTTTTAAAGTGATAAGATCTTAGCCATTGATTCACCAAGCTGCTTGGGATAATGGAAAGTGGATCTTTAGCCATAGATAACATCACAGTGCGAACCATTTGTCCTATCTTTAGCTCCCTCAAAAGTGTGAAAACACACAGAGTCCAGAAACAGATGCAAGAGGACATACAATATGTAGGTCCAAATTTACAATTGGGGACATTCCTGAATTATTATCCATGAATGAGTTGGATGAAGAAAATCAGGTTTTGGTGCCCACTATATCCAAAAAAGATGAAATGGGCATTGAACTGTTGGATAAGATGGGGTTCCAGATGGATTCCCATAGTGAAAGTGGCCTGAAGTCATGCAGCAAGTTCTGTCCTCAATTACCAAGCGGCAACTTAATTCATGTGTTCTATGAATTGGCCGTGGAAGACATCAATAAAGTGAGGGAGATGTAAGGGCAAAAGTAACTTCACACCTAAGGACTGACAAAAGCTTAATCAGCTAAGATATAATGAATCTATCATCATCAAGCCATCAGACAAAGGTGGGAATATCATCATCATGGATGAGGGCCAATATGTCAAGGAAGCATATAGGCAGCTTAATAGAAGGGATCACTATGAGATTCTAAAGATCAATCCAACATTGGAACAACAACATGAATACTATGGAATACTAAAGGAATAACCTGAGGCTTCTCCGATTTAAAGAATATATGCATCTCAAAGTTGACCACCTATGGAATCCTATTATATCTTTTCATCCGAAAATCCACAAGGATAAAGAGAACAGTCCAGGGAGATCCATTGTCAGTATGATTGTCTCCCTTTTGGAAAATGCATCAAGGTTTCTAGATCTGTCCCTGTGTGAATATGGCCCCAGTCTGCCCTCCTACATTAAGGACACTAATGATTTTCTATGTAAAATTAATGATATCCCTTGGAGGAATACATACATAATGGTGACAATGGATGTTACATTGCTCTATAAGTCAATAAACCATAAGTGTGGAATTGATGCATGCAAATATTTTCTAAGAGCATGCCCATTAAACTTTGCGCAACATACCCAAATGCTCATCAGAATGCTCCATTACTGCCTTACCCACGACATGTTTTTGTTTGACAATAAGTTCCACCTGCAGAAACAAAGAACTGATATGGGCTCCTCATTTGCGTCTACGTACGCAAAGCTGTACATATACCCATTTCAGTAGTCCCATTCATAAGTTAGGTGGGCTGAGTGGTCAGCCGGTAACTCTGTGTTAACCAATGGGGCTACTAACTCTTCCACTCAAAAACGACAATTTGGAAGCTTTGCTGTTAGGACATATAGAAAAAAATACATGTCCCACCTAAAAATATACAGCCACCTGCCTTAGGGCTCGATAGGCCTTCCTTAGAAAAAACGTACATATAATATTATGGGAAGTGGGGTCTTTATCATTGGTTTAAATCGAACTAGCAGTTTTAAAACTGCCCTTCCATTTTGCAATGGAAGGCTGGGAGCCATTTTGTACTTTGTCACAAACAGGGTGGTACAATCAGTGCTGCAGCCCTGGGTGGAAACTCTGCCTTACATGCCCTGGACACCCTGCGTACCATATACTAGGGATTTATAAGTTAGCCAGTCTCTGCGAATTGGGGCTAACCAATTCGACATACACTTTGTAATGGGTTAGAACACTGGTACTGACGTCTGGTTAGGAGGACTCAGTGCACTCTCAGTGTAAAAAAAACAGCAGCAGCATCAGTCCAAAATTGTGGGGCTGAACATGCAAAAAGAGGCCTTTCCTTACAGCACATACATTATGTGCTAAATGTAAAAACTTGGAACTCAACTTTCTAATACACATTTCAGTCACAAGTGCTCAAATGCAAGTACCTCCTATGAATCCTCCTAATATTCCCTAGTGGAAATTCCACTCACCCAAGTATTTCTTACTGAATTCAGACCAGGCATATGAGTTTTAGGAAAGTCGACTGCATGGGATTGATCGTTAATACTATTTCCATGCCTAAGTGTGATTTATGTACAGAAAAAGTGCTCAGAAATTGCTGATAGGGCTTCACATTTAAAGATTTGGGAATTATTCCATGCTGAGATGTTGGTTACCACATCATAAGGCCATCTAAACATTTATAATTGACACCAGGAGAAAGGTAAGTTGGTGTCCACTTAACTTTGTGGGAAATAATCAGTATTAACAATGGCTTTCATTGGGTGGGTTTCAGACGCAAAAATAACTGTGTAATTTCACATTTACCCTAATACGACTTTTTGTGGTTTTCTAACTTCGCTGTGAATCAGACTTCCTATATCATGTGGAACAAAGAAGGCATATTTATGGTACTCTAAAAATACCAAATAAAATGACCAGGTAGCATTAGACACCAATAACCAGCTATAGGATGAAAATAGAAGCAACAGGATATTTGTCTGTAGCATTTCAGAGATGCTTGTGAGCCCACATGCTAGCAAGCAGATACAGTAGAAACTATTTCTAACTGGTGAACTATTATCTCCACTAGAAGCAAGAACAAATACCCAAACCTATGAACTTTTTGACTTTCTTCTAGAATGAGATTCCAGAAATATAGACAGTGACATTTTTTGAACTGTCTTCTGTCTTCTACTCATAGACCTGCCTTTTAAAATCAAGATAAAATATGATGATGCTTTGTCTGCTCTTCTCATGAAATGACTGGCAGGATTCTTGGTTGTGACCAGAAGTGAGGCAACAAGATTAGGCAATTCTGGAAAGTTAGAGGTGAGTGAATTTGCAAAGATTTTTTCTCTACAATTTTGTGAAGTGTTTTAACAGCTTCTCTTCATGAATGCCGTCAAGTTTGAAGAGTTCTTAAAATAACACATAGCTGAAGAAAACTTCATCCAGAATAAGGACTCATTAAACCTTTTTAGCAGAAGAATTGACTCGAGGATGTTTTTTCTGAAAAGGAATCTTTCTACAATGTTCTTTTTGTATCAAACTTCTCCCATTGGCAAAGTTGGGAAACTCTGTAAACCATGGAAACTGTGCAAATATTTTCAGTTTCATCCGACATGAAGGATAAAGAAGAAGCATCACATACCCCTAGTGAAAACCAGACGCCACACTTCTAAATACCTGCAGGATCAGGGTTAGATCCATCCAATGAGACTCAGGCCTGAGAGGGCTCTTTAACTTTTAGATGAGAGGAGTGGTGCTCTAAATTGGCTTCTTAAGTGTGTGAGTCATATGTCAAAATATTGAGGTCAATAATAGTGACATGTACATATATCAACTCAAGCATTTCAGCTACCAACATATCTTTAAGGTATGCATATGTAGGGTACTATATAATCAATCAATCAAGTGGATTTATATAGCGCGGGTAATCGCCCGAGAGGGTATTCAGGCGCTTTAGGGTCATGATGGTTCAGGTGACTCAGTCAAACAGCCAGGTTTTGAGTGCTCTACGGAATTCCAGTAGAGAGGTGGAGTTCCATAGCTGAAGAAGGAGGTCATTCCATGCTTTAGCCGCAAGGTAGGAGAAGGAGCGTCCTCTGCTGTTGTTTTGGTGGATGTGGGAGGTGTAGGCGTGTGAGAGGGAGGCAGAGCATAGTTGTCTGGTAGGGTGGTGAAAATTCAGGCCGCAGGAATTTCATGTAGTTATGGTCAAAGATTCTTGCAATTCCTGTGCACCTGGACGCAGAATGCCACTTTATGACTAAAGAAACTCCCCTACTGAGTATGCTTTACACTTCTCTTTTGTAAAACGTCAGGAGTCAACTTTTATTTTTGCAGCCACTGTTAACTGCCTTCTGTCTTTTAAGGGAGTTTTTTGTAGGAAGGTGTTAAATTTTGTTTTCTCTTGTTGTGATATAGAGGATAAGGAGGAGGGCAACAGAACCATAGACTGCTGCTTCTTGAGTTACAATTGTCCTAAAATACTGATGTATATAGCTTACCTGTTCTGTTCGTGTAAGGGAGTATGCAATGCTGTTTCATATAATTAACTAGACTTTTTCAAGTCACACATGTATAGATTTTCTCCAAATAAAACAACATTGCAGGAATCTCAGTAGATGTCACTTACCTGTGGGAAGATATGTAAAGGTCTCTATTTATTTGTGATTTTGAACACTAGATGGGAGATTTATTAAATTGTAGCATAATGCAGTGCAGTAACCAAAGTTGCTGTGCTACGTTGCTCTAGGAGGAGGGTGCAGGAAAAGACCATATCTGCTTCGATATGGAACTATTTCTCTCTTCTCCAGTTTAGGTGCTCTTTAAGAGGGCCTATTGCCACACATACACCTTTGCACAATAGTGCAAAGTTGTGGATTTGATGGTTAGAACGGTTCTGTACTGAAAGGTTACTCTTCCAGTACATGAAAACCCTGCTTATACATAGTTTAAAGCATTTAAAACATTTCATGTGTGCTGTAGAGTGCAGAACACATGCAAAGTTTGAAAGGTTTGGAGAAAATAGAAGATTTCTCCAAGCCAACGTCAGCCTCAAGGAGGCATTATTTGTTTGGAGCAAAGAACGCAAAGACATTATCAATACTTTGCTGCCATTTGCATCACTTTTTATGACTTAGTGCCAACACAAAATGTTGATAAATCTGCCCATAGGTTTAGTGGCTGAATCACTGACCTTGGAACTTGGAAATCTGAATAATAGTTCTGAATTGTAATAAGTTGACAAAGAAATGTGTGTTTTTATTTTTTATTGTATGCTTTTAAAGTGATAAGATCTTAGCCATTGATTCACCAAGCTGCTTGGGATAATGGAAAGTGGCTCTTTAGCCATAGATAACATCACAGTGCGAACCATTTGTCCTATCTTTAGCCCCTCAAAAGTGTGAAAACACACAGAGTCCAGAAACAGATGCAAGAGGACATACAATATGTAGGTCCAAATTTACAGTTGGGGACATTCCTGAATTATTATCCATGAATGAGTTGGATGAAGAAAATTAGGTTTTGGTGCCCACTGTATCCAACAAAGATGAAATGGGCATTGAACTGTTGGATAAGATGGGGTTCCAGATGGATTCCCATAGTGAAAGTGGCCTGAAGTCATGCAGCAAGTTCTGTCCTCAATTACCAAGCAGCAACTTGATTCATGTGTTCTATGAATTGGCCGTGGAAGACATCAATAAAGTGAGGGAGATGTAAGGGCAAAAGTAACTTCACACCTAAGGACTGGCAAAAGCTTAATCAGCTAAGAGATAATGAATCTATCATCATCAAGCCATCAGACAAAGGTGGGAATATCATCATCATGGATGAGGGCCAATATGTCAAGGAAGCATATAGGCAGCTTAATAGAAGGGATCACTATGAGATTCTAAAGATCAATCCAACATTGGAACAACAACATGAATACTATGGAATACTAAAGGAATAACCTGAGGCTTCTCCGATTTAAAGAATATATGCATCTCAAAGTTGACCACCTATGGAATCCTATTATATCTTTTCATCCGAAAATCCACAAGGATAAAGAGAACAGTCCAGGGAGATCCATTGTCAGTATGATTGTCTCCCTTTTGGAAAATGCATCAAGGTTTCTAGATCTGTCCCTGTGTGAATATGGCCCCAGTCTGCCCTCCTACATTAAGGACACTAATGATTTTCTATGTAAAATCAATGATATCCCTTGGAGGAATACATACATAATGGTGACAATGGATGTTACATTGCTCTATAAGTCAATAAACCATAAGTGTGGAATTGATGCATGCAAATATTTTCTAAGAGCATGCCCATTAAACTTTGCGCAACATACCCAAATGCTCATCAGAATGCTCCATTACTGCCTTACCCACGACATGTATTTGTTTGACAATAAGTTCCACCTGCAGAAACAAAGAACTGATATGGGCTCCTCATTTGCGTCTACGTACGCAAAGCTATACATATATACCCATTTCAGTAGTCCCATTCATAAGTTAGGTGGGCTGAGTGGTCAGCCGGTAACTCTGTGTTATCCAATGGGGCTACTAACTCTTCCACTCAAAAACAACAATTTGGAAGCTTTGCTGTTAGGACATATAGAAAAAAATACATGTCCCACCTAAAAATATACAGCCACCTGCCTTAGGGCTCGGTAGGCCTTCCTTAGGAAAAACGTACATATAATATTATGGGAAGTGGGGTCTTTATCATTGGTTTAAATCGAACTAGCAGTTTTAAAACTGCCCTTCCATTTTGCAATGGAAGGCTGGGAGCCATTTTGTACTTTGTCACAAACAGGGTGGTACAATCAGTGCTGCAGCCCTGGGTGGAAACTCTGCCTTACATGCCCTGGACACCCTGCGTACCATATACTAGGGATTTATAAGTTAGCCAGTCTCTGCGAATTGGGGCTAACCAATTCGACATACACTTTGTAATGGGTTAGAACACTGGCACTGACGTCTGGTTAGGAGGACTCAGTGCACTCTCAGTGTAAAAAAAACAGCAGCAGCATCAGTCCAAAATTGTGGGGCTGAACATGCAAAAAGAGGCCTTTCCTTACAGCACATACATTATGTGCTAAATGTAAAAACTTGGAACTCAACTTTCTAATACACATTTCAGTCACAAGTGCTCAAATGCAAGTACCTCCTATGAATCCTCCTAATTTTCCATAGTGGAAATTCCACTCACCCAAGTATTTCTTACTGAATTCAGACCAGGCATATGAGTTTTAGGAAAGTCGACTGCATGGGATTGATCGTTAATACTATTTCCATGCCTAAGTGTGATTTATGTACAGAAAAAGTGCTCAGAAATTGCTGATAGGGCTTCACATTTAAAGATTTGGGAATTATTCCATGCTGAGATGTTGGTTACCACTTCATAAGGCCATCTAAACATTTATAATTGACACCAGGAGAAAGGTAAGTTGGTGTCCACTTAACTTTGTGGGAAATAATCAGTATTAACAATGGCTTTCATTGGGTGGGTTTCAGACGCAAAAATAACTGTGTAATTTCACATTTACCCTAATACGACTTTTTGTGGTTTTCTAACTTCGCTGTGAATCAGACTTCCTATATCATGTGGAACAAAGAAGGCATACTTATGGTACTCTAAAAATACCAAATAAAATGACCAGGTAGCATTAGACACCAATAACCAGCTATAGGATGAAAATAGAAGCAACAGGATATTTGTCTGTAGCATTTCAGAGATGCTTGTGAGCCCACATGCTAGCAAGCAGATACAGTAGAAACTATTTCTAACTGGTGAACTATTATCTCCACTAGAAGCAAGAACAAATACCCAAACCTATGAACTTTTTGACTTTCTTCTAGAATGAGATTCCAGAAATATAGACAATGACATTTTTTGAACTGTCTTCTGTCTTCTACTCATAGACCTGCCTTTTAAAATCAAGATAAAATATGATGATGCTTTGTCTGCTCTTCTCATGAAATGACTGGCAGGATTCTTGGTTGTGACCAGAAGTGAGGCAACAAGATTTGGCAATTCTGGAAAGTTAGAGGTGAGTGAATTTGCAAAGATTTTTTTCTCTACAATTTTGTGAAGTGTTTTAACAGCTTCTCTTCATGAATGCCGTCAAGTTTGAAGAGTTCTTAAAATAACACATAGCTGAAGAAAACTTCATCCAGAATAAGGACTCATTAAACCTTTTTAACAGAAGAATTGACTCGAGGAGGTTTTTTCTGAAAAGGAATCTTTCTACAATGTTCTTTTTGTATCAAACTTCTCCCATTGGCAAAGTTGGGAAACTCTGTAAACCATGGAAACTGTGCAAATATTTTCAGTTTCATCCGACATGAAGGATAAAGAAGAAGCATCACATACCCCTAGTGAAAACCAGACGCCACACTTCTAAATACCTGCAGGATCAGGGTTAGATCCATCCAATGAGACTCAGGCCTGAGAGGGCTCTTTAACTTTAAGATGAAAGGAGTGGTGCTCTAAATTGGCTTCTTAAGTGTGTGAGTCATATGTCAAAATATTGAGGTCAATAATAGTGACATATACATATATCAACTCAAGCATTTCAGCTACCAACATATCTTTAAGGTATGCATATGTAGGGTACTATATAATCAATCAATCAAGTGGATTTATATAGCGCGGGTAATCGCCTGAGAGGGTATTCAGGCGCTTTAGGGTCATGATGGTTCAGGTGACTCAGTCAAACAGCCAGGTTTTGAGTGCTCTACGGAATTCCAGTAGAGAGGTGGAGTTCCATAGCTGAAGAAGGAGGTCATTCCATGCTTTAGCCGCAAGGTAGGAGAAGGAGCGTCCTCTGCTGTTGTTTTGGTGGATGTGGGAGGTGTAGGCGTGTGAGAGGGAGGCAGAGCATAGTTGTCTGGTAGGGTGGTGAAAATTCAGGCCGCAGGAATTTCATGTAGTTATGGTCAAAGATTCTTGCAATTCCTGTGCACCTGGACGCAGAATGCCACTTTATGACTAAAGAAACTCCCCTACTGAGTATGCTTTACACTTCTCTTTTGTAAAACGTCAGGAGTCAACTTTTATTTTTGCAGCCACTGTTAACTGCCTTCTGTCTTTTAAGGGAGTTTTTTGTAGGAAGGTGTTAAATTTTGTTTTCTCTTGTTGTGATATAGAGGATAAGGAGGAGGGCAACAGAACCATAGACTGCTGCTTCTTGAGTTACAATTGTCCTAAAATACTGATGTATATAGCTTACCTGTTCTGTCCGTGTAAGGGAGTATGCAATGCTGTTTCATATAATTAACTAGACTTTTTCAAGTCACACATGTATAGATTTTCTCCAAATAAAACAACATTGCAGGAATCTCAGTAGATGTCACTTACCTGTGGGAAGATATGTAAAGGTCTCTATTTATTTGTGATTTTGAACACTAGATGGGAGATTTATTAAATTGTAGCATAATGCAGTGCAGTAACCAAAGTTGCTGTGCTACGTTGCTCTAGGAGGAGGGTGCAGGAAAAGACCATATCTGCTTCGATATGGAACTATTTCTCTCTTCTCCAGTTTAGGTGCTCTTTAAGAGGGCCTTTTTCCACACATACACCTTTGCACAATAGTGCAAAGTTGTGGATTTGATGGTTAGAACGGTTCTGTACTGAAAGGTTACTCTTCCAGTACAAGAAAACCCTGCTTATACATAGTTTAAAGCATTTAAAACATTTCATGTGTGCTGTAGAGTGCAGAACACATGCAAAGTTTGAAAGGTTTGGAGAAAATAGAAGATTTCTCCAAGCCAACGTCAGCCTCAAGGAGGCATTATTTGTTTGGAGCAAAGAACGCAAAGACATTATCAATACTTTGCTGCCATTTGCATCACTTTTTATGACTTAGTGCCAGCACAAAATGTTGATAAATCTGCCCATAGGTTTAGTGGCTGAATCACTGACCTTGGAACTTGGAAATCTGAATAATAGTTCTGAATTGTAATAAGTTGACAAAGAAATGTGTGTTTTTATTTTTTATTGTATGCTTTTAAAGTGATAAGATCTTAGCCATTGATTCACCAAGCTGCTTGGGATAATGGAAAGTGGATCTTTAGCCATAGATAACATCACAGTGCGAACCATTTGTCCTATCTTTAGCCCCTCAAAAGTGTGAAAACACACAGAGTCCAGAAACAGATGCAAGAGGACATACAATATGTAGGTCCAAATTTACAATTGGGGACATTCCTGAATTATTATCCATGAATGAGTTGGATGAAGAAAATCAGGTTTTGGTGCCCACTATATCCAAAAAAGATGAAATGGGCATTGAACTGTTGGATAAGATGGGGTTCCAGATGGATTCCCATAGTGAAAGTGGCCTGAAGTCATGCAGCAAGTTCTGTCCTCAATTACCAAGCGGCAACTTAATTCATGTGTTCTATGAATTGGCCGTGGAAGACATCAATAAAGTGAGGGAGATGTAAGGGCAAAAGTAACTTCACACCTAAGGACTGACAAAAGCTTAATCAGCTAAGATATAATGAATCTATCATCATCAAGCCATCAGACAAAGGTGGGAATATCATCATCATGGATGAGGGCCAATATGTCAAGGAAGCATATAGGCAGCTTAATAGAAGGGATCACTATGAGATTCTAAAGATCAATCCAACATTGGAACAACAACATGAATACTATGGAATACTAAAGGAATAACCTGAGGCTTCTCCGATTTAAAGAATATATGCATCTCAAAGTTGACCACCTATGGAATCCTATTATATCTTTTCATCCGAAAATCCACAAGGATAAAGAGAACAGTCCAGGGAGATCCATTGTCAGTATGATTGTCTCCCTTTTGGAAAATGCATCAAGGTTTCTAGATCTGTCCCTGTGTGAATATGGCCCCAGTCTGCCCTCCTACATTAAGGACACTAATGATTTTCTATGTAAAATTAATGATATCCCTTGGAGGAATACATACATAATGGTGACAATGGATGTTACATTGCTCTATAAGTCAATAAACCATAAGTGTGGAATTGATGCATGCAAATATTTTCTAAGAGCATGCCCATTAAACTTTGCGCAACATACCCAAATGCTCATCAGAATGCTCCATTACTGCCTTACCCACGACATGTTTTTGTTTGACAATAAGTTCCACCTGCAGAAACAAAGAACTGATATGGGCTCCTCATTTGCGTCTACGTACGCAAAGCTGTACATGGGATGGTGGGAGAAGAAGGTAGCGTGTTCAGATGTACCTGTTGAATATATGAACAGAGCAACACAACAATGAACAGAGTCACATTGTGGGTGCATTTTATTGACAATGTATTCTTAATATGGGATGGAGAGGAATCATTAGTGCTGGAATCTATTGAAAAGCTGAACCATAATACATTCAACATCCAGTTGATTGCCAAATGGAGAAAGATGAAAATCGAATTCCTGGATGTCCTCCTCTATGTGGAAGATGAAAAATTTAACTCCCACACTTTTCACAAAGAAACTGCATGTAGCTCATCCTACATGGATGCAGTGGGCATCCTAAGGCACTAAAGTGGAGTATCCCCTATAGTCAACTGTTGAGAGATCGCAGAATCTGCTCTTTGGATACTGACTTCAAGAGAGAAGCAGACGCTATGATAAAGAGATTTAGGGAAAGGGGATATCCAAATAAAATCCTTGATGAGGCATATCAGAGAGTACTTACAAAGGATAGAGAGGAACTACTGTATAGTAGAGGATGGAGGGAACCCCAGGACTCCAACATAGGAGGAGATATGAATCAAAACCAATCCCAGATAAGATTTTTTATGGAGTACGACAATGAACACCACTTCATACGGTCCATACTAGAATGAAAATGGCACATTCTCCAACATGATGAGCATATTATAGGAAAAGTAGATCAACATCCGTAAATTACCTATTGGAAGGCCAGGTTGTTGGGTGACACTCACAAGAAGCATGTACGTCAACAAAGAAAAGGAGACCTGATTGACCAGGAGAAATCTAGGCTTCTAGAAATGTGACAGATCAAAGCTTGCTCACATGGCATCAACAAGAAGACATATGAGACATTAGAGGGAACATCACGATGAATGATTGAGAGAATCACATGCAACACAGAGTTAGTTGTCTATGTTCTTGAATGTGACTGCCATAGGAAATATAATGGAAGTACCCTCAATAAACTGAGATTATGCATTTTACAACATTTTATGGCCATCATAATCCAAGCTAGAAACTATCCCATGGCAAAACATTTCTGGGAGGTGCATGAAGGGAACCCCAGCAGTTTGAAATACTATGGTATCAAACATATCAGGGCCCACCCACGAAACGGAGATCGTGAACTGGAGTTACAAAAATGTGAATCAAAAATAATCCTCCTGTTGGTCTCTGAGAGACCCTGAGGCCATAATCTGTATGCGGAACTCCCTGTGCATATATAACTGTGGAACTGGAAGAGTTCGAATGCCGTGAGCATCTGGAAATGGCAGTGCATTATTTGGCACACGATGATGGTGTAACATCTGAGTGTAAGTGGTTGCATGGGGTGAATCACAGACCATGGGATATTGAAAAGAGAGAAAGGGAGATGTAACATGGTGGTTCTACCTTCCTCCATTCATGGACACCACAAAATAGTTTTTTTTTTTTTTAAATCAAAAGTAAACAACACATTCCTGAATTTCACTGCTCACCTGGATACTTCCTCAAAGACGGTGGTGCGAGATAAAGCAAATCCCCCTAAAACCAGAGCAAGCCCCCCTAACATTTACTACCTTTACCCCCTGTACAGAGGAGAAGGAGATTACAAAACATTGAACTGCCGCTGAGTGCGCACATGAGAACATATTAACATTCCTTGCATTATTTGCACGTAATGACCCTGCACGATGACCCTTTATGTATATTCAATTGCTGCTATATGGGAATATAGGAACATTCCCAGCATTACTTGTATGAAACTATGTTGATAATTTAGTGGGATACGAGATAAAAAAATATTGCACCAATAAAGGTATAGTGAAATGAACATGGCTGAGAGTATCTTTTGCAATGACACTTTAATATTGCAAAAAAACTTGTTTGGGCATCCATCGTCGTCCTCTGCATTCCATATGCACCATGGCACTTTATGTGATCTTGATTTCAATACTGGAAGAGATTATGACTGAAGGCGATATGAACTGCAACATCTTACAATATGATGTCATTAGATTCAATGCATGTTCATGGATCAGAGATCGGACATGACTGTTATAACTGACATGTGCACATATATACACATATTGGCACATTCTATATGGCTACAAGCGTTGCTAGTAACAGATTGTTCTGACTCAACAAACATAGAATTAGTGTTGATGACAGGTATGGCTGTTTGAACTGCTCCCATGTTTTCTCGTCATTCATTTCACTTGAAGAAATTCACTTAATGGTCTTTTAAAAAAATGTTGATGTCTGGTGAAAAAATCCTGATGTTTGGTGAACAACACCTAGAATAAAATGTACAAGCAGTATGCTAATATAGGGCATTGTGACAAGTAGAAGAATATGTCAGAATGTATATCACTTTTTGCATTACGGAGGTGATGAAAATGTAACTGTCATGGTGCTGGCGATTGGACAAAGATAATGAAGAGGCAGCAGTCTAGCTAATTGACACAGGGGGTAGTGCAACGAAAGAAGGACTCCATAAAGACACTATGGTGGAGGGATATGAGTTTTCCCAGTGGAAGGTGAAAGCCGAAACGCGTTGGCTTCCTGTTGTTTCATGGTGCTTGAAAATTAAAATGAATTTACAACCCTGCGATGCCGGATTTTTTGAAATACGATGTTTGACACTCCGGTACGGTTGTTTCTGGTGGTGAACAACACCTGAACGAGTTATATATAAACCGCCAGTAGGTAGTTATAGTTACGACCTAGTTTCCATAGGAAAAGCATTTTTCGACTTACCTATAACTTTGGCGCCGTTTGACCGATCTACATGAACTTTTCTAAAAAAGGTTTCAAAGTTGGTTCTGTGTGTCATGGAAAGTTTGGGAGTGATCCATGCAGTGGGAACGAGAAATTGGGGTGCAATTAAAGGGTGCATTTGTAATGTTAATTCCCATAGGAACGCATTGTCGAACCTACAGCCTGAACTGCTGAACAGAATTACACCAAATTTGGCAGAAAGGTAGATGTTATTACGCAGATTGTACTTTTTGTTATTTGGTGCAAATCCGTCCAGTAGTTTTTGAAAAATTTAAGCTGAAAATTATAGATATCTCTGGCCGCGGATATTTCGCAGTAGTTTCGTGATTAATCGCGGATGTGCGTGCCATCGGGAATGCTTTGATTGGCTGGATGCAACCTGAACAGAAAGTTGTGGCTGCCATTTTATCGTTTGGGAACGGTTCCCTGGGCTGAAAATTTGTGTGAAAGCTAACATACGGGGTGAAGGTGGAGATACATGTTTGAGAAATGGGTGTGTTAGTGACACAAGTTAAGTGTCCAAAATTAATTTTTTTAATTGTGCGTGATTTTCACGATGGCGCCGCTACTGCCAACACGGTCGCCCATGTACCATCGTGGGGACATCGCGAATATCGTGGCTACACCGCGAATATTTCTGAAATTATATAAAAATATAAATATTTGTACACACTCGATGGTCACTGTCACAGACTCATGTACGCACTCACAAACTCACTCAGACACTTATACACCCATTCACATACCTACTCACACACTTATACATCCAGTCACATACCCACTCAGATACTCATGTACCCACTCACATACCCATTCAGGTACTCATGCACCCACTTACAGACTCACTTGGAGAGTGACGCACCCATGTAAAGACCCACTCAGAGACTCACGCACCTACGTAGAGACCCACTCATAGACTCATGCACACAGTCACATACCTAGTTAGAGACTCTTACACCCACTCACAGACCTACCTGGGTAGTCATGTACCCACTCACAGACCCACTCAGATACTCATGCACCCACTTACAGACTCACTCAGAGAGTCATGCACCCATGTACAGACCCACTCAGAGGCTCACGCACCCACTTACAGGCCCACTCACACTCGCATGTATGTACTCACAGACCCACTGAGACACTCACACACCCACTGACAGACCCACTGAGACACTCATACACCCACTCATAGATCCACTCAGACACTCATACACCCACTCACACACCCATACAGTCACTCACACACTCTGTCACAGATCCTGTCAGAGAGTTATGCACTCAGCCACTCACTCATACACTCAGAGACTCACACACTCACTCATAGACTCACTCAGATGTACACACACACACTCATTCACCCACTCAAAGACTCACACATCCACTCACAGACCCACCCAGACACTCACCCTCCCAGTCACAGACCCTCTCAGACACTCATGCATATACCCATTCACTCACCCACTCAGACTTATGCTCTCACTCACAGACCCATTGAGACACTTTTACACCCACTCACAGATTCACTCTGACACTCATACACACCACTCACAGAGCCACTCAGACATTCACACACCCATGCATTCACTCACACACCCACTCACAGACCGATTCAGAGACTTATGCACCCAGTAACTCATACACTCAGAGACTCACGCACCCACTCACAGTTGCACTCACAGACCCATGCACCCATTCACAGAACCACTCAGACACTCACGCACCCACTTACCCACTGAGACATGCACTTAGACACTTATGTATCCACTCACAGATCCAGTCAGACAGTCATATACGTACTTTCAAATGCACAAAGTCACTCATGCACCTACTCATAGGTCGACTGAGAGGCTCATGCAACCAAATAACAGATCTATTAAGACACTGATGCACCCAGTTATATATGCACTGAGACAGTCACGCAGTTCGTTACAGAACCATTGATAGACTGATGCACCATCTCAAGGATCCACTGAAATACTTAAACAGTGAATGAGAGATTTACTGATACAGTGATGCATGCAGTCACAGATTCTACTTAAAGAGTTATACACTGTGTTATAGAGATATTAAGGGAGTTAGTAATACATGCTATTATAGAGTCTTTTAGATAGCAATGTGTTTAGTGTGTTGGTTATAATGTATTTTGCAGTTATACATTTTGTATGTGGTGGTGGTTATTGAATATCTGCTTTTGTTTTGTCATTTTGCGATGTATTCACGGTGATCACAACTACCAATATCATAGCGGCACCCAGAATCATCGCGAAAGAAAAAAATGCATTTCAGATTCACTTTTTTCGACAAATGTGTACAAAGGGGAAAGTTAAATCAATTTACTAATCATAGAATCAATATCTAATTATAGAAAAATAATACAAGGATGTTATAGTTATGAAATAGAATTCTGAAAACGTTAGAAATTCACTGAAAAAACCCAAAGGTTACAGGGATGTTATAGTTAGGAATTAACATTTAAAAACCGCTTAGAAATTCACTGAAAAAAACAAAGGTTACAGGGACGTTATAGTTGGAAATAGAATTTAAAAAAGTTTAGAAATTCACTGAAAAAAACAAAGGTTACAGGGACGTTATAGTTAGGCTGACAATTCACTCCCCCGCATTACCCTGCTTGTGGCCTCACATATTACATCACTCATGACATGGTCAGTGACATCACTGATGACATCATCCACAGAATCTCTGATGCACCCACTCACATCCCAATATAACCTTTCATACACCCACTCCAACTTCCACACTACTATTCTCAAAACTAGTGACAAACCCATACCAGTGCTTACACACCCACTCACTGATTCATAGGTCTACACACACACATCCACTCAGTCACCCATACAGCCACTCATACACCAACTCACTCACTAATACAGCCATTGATATATCTCTTCATACACCCATACAGCCACTCATATACAGTGAACCACTCATAGAGCTACTCACATACCTACTCACTCACCTATAGAGTCAATCACACAGCCACTTAGTCAACTATAGAATTAAACACACATCCACTCACTTATTCAAACAGATACTAACACATACACAGTCACTGACACAAACACTCACTCACCCATATAGCCACTGTCACAATCCCTCACTCACACATACAGTCACTCATAGACTCCAACACTCACCTATACTGCCTTTCACATATGCAGTTACTCACCCATATAGCACTGACACATCCATTCACTCACTGACACAGCCATGCACACTCAGAGTCACCTATATAGCCCCTCACTTATGCAATCACTAACCCATACAGCCACTGACACACCTACTCACTCACCCACGCAGGCAGTCACATACCCTCTCACCCACCCACACAGACACTCATACACCCATACAGGCACTCAGACAACCATTCAATCACCCATAGAGCCACTCACGTATCCACTCACCAACCCATACAGCCACTTAGACACCAACTGACAGGCTGATACAGACATTCTCAAAACCTAGTCACTCACCCATACATTCTCTGAGACACCTAATCACTCACTTATCCAGTCAGTCACGCACCCACTGAATCATCCATACAGGCACTCATACACCCACGGATTCACCAATACACCTTGGTATGTATATTTAACACTCATAAACGTTTTAAAAACACTCACAGTCACAAGATGATGTCATCAGTGATGTTATCAGTGATGCCATTTGAAATGTCATCAGTGATGTCACTGGCCATGTCATGAGCGATGTAATATGTGAGGTCATAAGCAGTGTATTGTGGGGGCGCGAGTTATAGTTAGCTCAGCTAACTATAACTGCTGGATTTCTCTGGTTTGGTTCGAGTGAAATGTCAGCCTAACTATAACGTCCCTGTAACATTTGCTTTTTTATCAGTGAATATATATATTCACTAAAAAAAATGAAGGTTACAGAGACGTTATAGTTAGGCTGACATTTCACTCATACAATTTACTATATTAGCCTCGGTAGGTGGTGGTCTCTGGGGCTGTGTGGGGGGCTGTAGCCCTCCCACACACTATAATTTAATACAGCCCAGGGGAGGTGGCTATTGCCGGGGCTGCGAGGGGCCGTGTGACCAACAGCATTTCACTGAATCAGCCCCGGGGAGGTGGCAGTGCCCGGGGCCCCATCGCTATTTTTTTTAGCCCTGGGACCTGGCCCACCCGGGGGTGTAAATTAAATCAAGCGCGGGAGATTTTTACTTCCGGCTAGATTTGCAGATCCACCACGACTCACACCGGAAAAAAATGTTTTAATGCTTTTTTGGGCCCTGGGGTTCCCTGTGGGACCCCCTTAACAGGCCTAGGGGGGCAGAGTGTTTCTACCCTGCCCCCTTTTCTTTTTTTTTAATGTTTTTTTTGTGATTCAGTTCAACCGAGTCACAAGATGGCTGACAACACTTCCTGGTTTGAAGTCTTGGCAGCCAATCAGATTTCAGGCACGAGATCAGGAGGGTTTGCGGGGTCTTCGCGTCCCTAGATATACAACTGGGAATTTCTTTACATTTCTCAGCAACTACTGAACAGATTTACACCATTTAGCAAAAAGAGTGCTTTTTGAACCAAGAGCTACCTTTCTGCCAAATTTGGTGTAATTCTGTTCAGCAGTTCGGGCTGTAGCCGGGTCTAAAGTTTCCTATGGGAATTAACATGGAGAAAAAGCGTTTTGGGACACCCCCCTTTGTCTCAGCCCCCGTTTGACAGATCAACCCGAAATTTTCAAGACAGGACCTGAAGTGACTGCCCCGATAGTTTTGAAAAGTTATTGGCAAATCAAAAACTGCTTTTTAATAGAAATCAGGTCCTAACTATAACTACCTACTGGCGACCGCCAGTAGGTATATATATATTATACAACAATTGCCCGAGAGCATTGAGAGGGCACTCGACGGGTCACCACCAACTGGCTTCACTTCTCAAGCCGCCCCAGTGTTCCGTTGTGCACTTCTTTTGCCGACGCGTTTCGAGGTCGTTACACCTCTTCTTCCTGGGCTGCTCCTTATAATGTGTACGGTGAGAACTCACATCGTTTATAATTATTACACTTGATTGGCCCCTTGTGGGCTATGTTTAGTACGTCATTGTCCTTAAGCATCTTGGGACATGTAGTCCCCAACGTGAGTGTAGTTCCACCTATGGTAGGTTCAGTGCGCACATTATATTGAAAGCTTTATTTCCTTAGTAGGATCACGGGCCCCCAGGGCGGGTTACTTTATCTTGGTTTCCCGTGCTGTCATGATGTGGACACAGTTCCACTCTATCAGCCTCTTAATTCCTCAAAAGATGGTGCTCCTCTCCTACGACGAGGGCCGCCGCGAAAATTTCATTATACAACAGCCAGTTGGTGGTAACCCATCGAGTGCCCTCTCAATGCTCTCGGGCAATTGTTGTATAATATATATATACATATATACATATATGTATATATATTCACTGAAAAAACCATAGGTTTCAGGCACGTTATAGTTAGAAATGAGCATTTAAAAAACCTTAGAAATTCACTGAAAAAACCATAGGTTTGAGGGACGTTATAGTTAGTTGGACATTTCTCTCATACAAAACCATAGAAATTCCCCCGTTATAGTTAGTTCATCTAACTATAACTCACGCACCCGCAATGCACTGCTGATGACGTCACATATTACATCATTCATGACATGGTCAGTGACATCACTGATGACATCACTGATGACTTCTCAAATGACATCACTGATGACATCATCCAGTGACTATGTTTTTCTTTAAAGTTTAAATATGTATTATATATATGCCAAGGTGTATTGAAGAATGAGTGGGTGTATAAGTGTCTGGAAGGAGGATTTAGTAGGTGCGTGACTGACTGTTTAAGTGAGTGATTACATGTGTCTTACTGAATGCATGGGTTAGTGACTAAACTGTGTGAATGTCTGTATCAGTCTGTCTGTTGTTGTATAAGCTGCTGCATGGGTTGGTCAGTAGCTACATGAGTGTCTATATGGGTTATCGATTGGTTGCCTGAGTATTTGTATGGGTTCCTGAGTGTGTGTGTGGGTGGGTGGGAGGTGTGTGACTCTGTGCATAGATGTTTGAGAGGTTGATTCACTGTGTCTATGGGTTCAAGAGTGCATGTGGAAACAGCTGTATGGGTGGGTGAGTGTGTTTATGGGTGTGTTGGTGAGTGAATGGATGTCTCAATGGTACATGTCCAAGTAACTACATATGTAAAAGGCAGTGTATGTGAGAGTTGAAGTATATAAATGAATATACGTGAGAGTCAGTGATTGTCGAGAGTGGCTGTATGGATGAGTGTGTACTTGTATCAGTGATTGTATAAGAGAGTAAGTATGCGTTTGTTTCTGTTTGAATAAGTGATGTGGTGTGTGTGTATAACTGTATAGGTCAGTAAATGGAAGTGTGATTGATTCTTTGCATGACTGACTAGGTGTGTGAGTAACTCTGGATGAGTGGTGGTGTGTGAGTGTCTGTATAGGTGTATGAGTGCTTATGATAGTGTTGTATTGATGAGTGACTGAATGTATGAGTGATTGTATGGGTGAATGAGTGGATGTGTGTGTAGACCTAGGAATCAGTGAGTGCGTATGTAGTAACTGGTATTGGTATGTCGATGGTTTCGAAAATGGTAGTTTGTATTTTACAGTGGGTGGATCAAAGGTTATATTAGAGTGGGAGGAGGTGCATCAGATTTTCACGTGGATGATGCCATCAGTGATGTCATCAGTGATGTCATTGACCATGTCATGAATGATGTAATATGTGACGTCATTAGCAGTGCATTGCGGGTGCGCGAGTTATAGTTAGCTAAACTAACTATAACAGGGGAATTTCTATGGTTTTGTATGAGAGAAATGTCCAACTAACTATAACGTCCCTCAAACCTATGGTTTTTTCAGTGAATTTCAAAGGTTTTTTAAATGCTAATTTCTAACTATAACGTGCCTGAAACCTATGGTTTTTTTCAGTGAATTTCAATGGTTTTTTAAATGCTAATTTGTAACTATAACGTCCCTGAAACCTATGGTTTTTTCAGTGAATTTCAAAGGTTTTTTAAATGCTAATTTCTAACTATAACATAGCAGTTGCGTTTGCAGAGTGGTGGAGAAAGGTGAGCGTGGCCTTCAAACACCTTTTAGCAATCCCACTGTGTGGGATTTAGCGGAAGTAACAGGAGGGATAGTTAGCCTCCAACGTCAACCTTGGGGGCCAACTACTCCTTTTATTACCTCAAGTAAGTCCCACACAACAGGATTGCTAACTTGTTATATCAGGCCCCACCCCCTCCCTGCAGCACTCTGCAAACGCACCCCCTGGACACGTTCTAAGTTGGGGGATTAAGTCCCCTTGAATCCTGAGGGTCCCTGGGGGCCAACTAGGCCACCAGGTCCCTCCATTAAGTGCCACTGAGCTGCGTTGCAGAGAGGTGCAAAAAGGGGCGTGGCCTCAGACCACCTCTCTGCAACGCAGCTCTGTGGCGCTTACTGGAGGTACCTGGTGGGCTAGTTGGCCCCCAGGGACCCTCAGGATTCAAGGGGACTTAATCCCCCAATTTACAACGTGCCAGGGGCTGTGTTTGCACACTTGACATATCAGGCGCCGCCCCCTCCCTGCACCACTGTGCAAACGCGCCCCCTGGCGCGTTCTAAGTTGGGGATTAAGTCCCCTTGAATCCTGTGGGTCTCTGTTGGCCAACTAGCCCACCAGGTACCTCCGGTAAGCGCCACAGAGCTGCGTTGCAGAGTGGTGTAAAAAGGGGGCGTGGCCTTGGACCACCTCTCTGCAACGCAGCTCCCTGGCGCATACTGGAGGTACTTGGTGGGCTAGTTGGCCCCCAGGGACCCTCAGTATTCAAGGGGAATTGATTCCCCAACTTACAACGCGCAAGGGGGCGCGTTTGCAGAGTGCTGCAGGGAGGGGGCGGGGCCTCCGGCGCGATGCCGGCTTTTTAATTTTTAATTTTTTTTTCTAAGGGGGGCTGTGTGGCCCCCCTTCTTTGACTATTTTTGGGCCCTGGGGACCCCATCCCCCAGGGCCTGACCCCTATTTTAAAAATAAAAATAAAAATTTAAAAATGGGAAGGGGGTCACGTGGCCCCCCTCCCGAGGCCAATTTAGGCCCCGGGGACCCCATCCCACGGGCCATGGCCAGAACTTTCTCTTTTTAAACATTTTTAATTTGGAGGGGGCCGCGTGGCCCCCACCGAAGGCCAATTATGGCCCCGGGGACCCCATCCCCCAGGGCCGGCCTTTCTGTTTTTTTTAAAATGTATTATTGGGGAGGGGAGCCACATGGCCCCCCTCCCATGCCACTTCTGGCCCCGGGGACCCCATCCCCAGGGGCCGGCCTTTCTTTTAAAAAAAAATTAATTTATTTTCTCAGGGGAGGGGGGCCGCGTGGCCCCCCTCCCGGGGCACTTCTTACCCCGGGGACACCATCCCCCGGGGCCGGCCCTCAGCGTTGGGGACCGTGGCGGGAGCCCCAATGCCCCCACGGTCCCACGGCTCCCCGCGTCCTGCGGCAGCTGGCATTGCTTTTCCACAAGGGGAGCTGCTGACATGCAGCTCCCCTTGTGGAAAAGCAATCCTGCTTTGCTTCGTTGAAGCAAGAGCAAGTTTCCCTGCTCTCGCTTCAATGAAGCAAAGCAGAGTTTGCAATGACAGGGCGGGAGCCGTGCTCCCGTCCTGTTAATGCAAACAGCAGTGTCCCGGGGGTGGGCACCCCGGGACACTGCAGGAGCCGGCCCTGGGGGATGGCGGTCCCCAGGGCCATTGAGGGCTCCAGGAGGGGGGCCGCACGGCCCCCCTCCCTTCATTGTAAAAGCCCCGGGGAGGTGGTGGTCCCGGGGTCTGGGGGTCCGTAACAGACCCCCGAATTTAAATTTAGAGTGCCCCGGGGTGGTGGTGGTCCCCGGGGTGTGGGGGGGGGCTCGAGCCCCCCACACATGTTTTAATTAAAAAAAGAGCCCCGGGGAGGTGGCAGTCCCCGGGGCAGCGTGGGGGGATTGGGACCCCCCCATGCTTTTTTTTCACAGCCCCTGGGAGGTGGCGGTCCCAGGGGCTGCGGGGGCCCCCAAGGGCCCCCACTAATTAATTGGCAGTGCCCCCGGGACCTGGCCCTCCCGGGGGCTTTTTGAAAATGAAGCGCGGGAGCCCGCGCTTCGTTTTTTTAAATAATTTCGGCGGGATTCGCGACCTCAACGCGATTTCCGCTGAAATTATTTTAAAAAATGCTTTTTTTGGCCCTGGGGTCCTTGTGGGACCCCCTGAGCAGGCCTAGGGGGTCAGGGTGTTTCTACCCTGCCCCCTTTTCTTGTTTTTTTACCTTTATTTTACTGTTTTCTTGTGACTCGGTTCTACTGAGTCACAAGATGGCTGCCAACACTTCCTGGTTTGGAGTGTTGGCAGCCAATTAGAATGAAGCTCGTGGTCGGGAGGGTTCGCGAACCCTCCTCGGCCACAGATATCGAAACTTTTTCTTTTTCTAATTTCTCAGGAACTACTGAACGCATTTACACCATTTAAAAAAATGTCTCTTTCTGAACCAAGACCTACCTTTTTGCCAAATTTGGTGTAATTCCGTTCAGCAGTTCGGGCTGTAACTTTGTCTAAAGTTTCCTATGGAAAATAACATGGGGAAAACGCGTTTTGGGACCCCCCTTTTTTTCTCGGCCCCAGCTTGACGAATCACCCCGAAACTTTCAAGACAGGAGCTGACCGGAGCGGGCCACTAGTGTTGAAAATTTCGTGAAGATTCGTCAACCGGCGCCAAAGTTATTGGGAAAACAAAAAACGCTTTTCCTATGGAACCTATGTCCTAACTATAACTACCAACTGGCGACCGTCAGTAGGTAATATGTATATATACATATACATTCATATATATATACATATATATATATGTATATATATATTCCCCTAACAAATCCAATGTGCATGCTCTCAGGAAAAACCAAATCCACGACTCGAAATGCTGACTGAGAAGCGTTTAATTACATGACGCGTTTCGAATGCTGCCGCATTCTTGGTCACATGTAAAGTGCACACCAAATGAAAAGACTTAAATACAGTCACATGGTAATTGAGTTCAAAACAAATAAAAAAGGTCGTAAAGCAGGGCGGCCATGTTGGAGAGGTACACATCAATGAAAAGTATACATACTTGAAACAAATTAACATACTGTCATGTAAGGAATTAAATCAATTAGGATAAATATCACAGTATACTCAAAAATAAATGATTCACAAAGTGCGTGAAAAAAATAATAATAACATGACAGAAAAAGGACAGTTCAATATATAACATCGATACCAATTCTAAAATGAAACCCAAGTGGGCTGAAGTCAAATCGCATTGTCAGGCAGCCACAAAACCAAAGAAAATATGATAAAATAAGCATGTCAGTCAAATGCACTATTAATATAAACGCTAAATAAGCAATAAAGTTAGCATAACAAACATGCAGGTGGATAAGGAGCCTACAGGGTATCACAGGCTCTACTGAAAATACCGGGCAAGTGCCCTTATGAATACCAATGACAGTTCTTAACTGTGGCTCGACAGTCCTGACAAAATGATAACAGGGGCAACGATAATGCAAACATGTAAGACCGCTACCCGAAAGTCAGACATGTATGTCCTGCTACAGAAATAAATTGAACAATATTACCATGTGGCGAGATGATCAAAAAAGTGAAACATGAAGAAAAGGTTAGGCGGCCCGTGCTCATGGTGTCGAGTGAAGTGGGCCCCTTCCTTTCCTCCTGCAAAGGAAACAGAAAACATACAAAAGTTAAAAACAGTGACCTCCCAGCCGGGGGTCAACTACAGATAAAGTTTCAAATGCACAATGTTATAAAAAGAGAGAAAAGAAAGCGAACAGTGCCCAGAAGCATGGTCACATGGATGTCAGAAAAAACTTAAGCCTAGTACAGGTACGATTAAAAAGGAGAGACAAATGCTGGAGTCATCAATAAACAGTAGAGTGAACAGTGAAATGTTAAAAATCCTGAGTATGGCCTATTCTGTTTTGAGGTGTACGGCCAACTCTTCATCCTGGTTGAGCCCCCTAGGAATCTTAGTTTGGAGCTCAACAATATACTTGGATTCTTTCTGTCTCAATCTGAGTGTTCTGTCCCCTCCCCTAGGGTCACTGTTGATTTGCTCTATGATGAAATAGCTGAGAGCTGAGGAATCAGAGAAATGTTTAGCCTGGTAATGTCGGGCCACAGGATATTTGGGGTCCTTATTGGTAATGGCACGCATATGTTCTAAAATGCGTTTCTTGGCCATCAAGGTGGTACTACCAATGTACCATAATTTACATGGACATTCTATTGCATATATCACAAATCTTGTGCTGCAAGTGAGGAATTGTTTGATGGCCCTCGTATAACTCCCAGAAGTGTACTCTTTTCAAAACAAACTATGTCTGCAAGCTTTGCAATGTCCACAGGGAAAGAAACCCTGTAGACTATGCTCACTGGCAGTGGTGTGTCTGGTGATGTCACTGTGGACGAGCATATCCCGAATATTCCTACTTCTCCTGAATGTGATACTAGGTCTTGCTGTGATAGATCCCCCTATTGGTGTATCATTTTTAAGGGTTTCCCAATTCTTGGCCAAGATGTGTTTGACATATCTGATATCAGAATGGTACGATAATATCATTCTGGTGTTATCCTCACATGACACATCACTGAGTGAAATCTTGTCAGTCAGAGTGTCCTCTCTGTTGATCCTCTCTACTTTCTCTGTAGCTCTCTTCAATACCCAGTTGGGGTAAACCCTTTCTCTAAATCTTTCCAACATGTTGTCACGTTCAATGGTAAAGGCTTCATTGGTGTTACAGTTTCTTCTTGCCCTCAGCAGCTCGCCAGAGGGAATGCTCCACTTGAGCGTCTCTGGGTGACTGCTGAGTGCATGAAGAATACTGTTACCAGCGGTCGATTTGCAAAAGAGAGAGGTATGAATCTTATTGTTCTTGATGACAAGTTTAACATCTAAATATTCCGCCTCTGTGTTACTGATATTGCCCGACAGTAGTATGTTGCGTGTGTTGGTGTTCAGTTTGTCAATGAAATCCTGGGCTTCTTTTTCCGAACCCCTCCAGACAATGAACAGATCGTCAATGTAACGACGCCACATGACGACCCGCCCAAAGTCACTGGAGAGGTCAGGATCAAGAAAGATCTCCTCTTCCCACAATCCCATGAAGAGATTAGCGAGACTAGGAGCAAAGCAAGATCCCATTGCTGTTCCAGTAGTCTGAATGAACAGCGCACCATCAAATAAGAAGATGTTGTTCTTAAGACAGAACTTGATCATTTCCAGGATCATATAACTGTGCTCCAAGAATCTGATATTTCTCCTCATGAGAAAATGTCTACAGGCCAACAGACCTTGTTCATGGTTGATTATGGTGTATAATGAATGCACATCCAATATAATGAACCTGAACTCTGGATCCCATACAATGTTCTGTATTTTGACTAAAAAATCTTTTGTATCCCGAACATAGCTGGGAAGATTCATGACGTGTTCCCTAAGAAAATGGTCAATGTATTTGGACAGGTGTTCAGCCACACTGCCTCTAGATGACACGATGGGTCGTCCTGGAGGGTTAATGATGTCTTTATGCACCTTAGAAAGCAGATACAATACAGGCAAAATGGGGTGAGCTTTCTTTAGATAACTGTACTCATCCCATGTAATGATACCCCTGTCCCTCCATTCGATTAGTTTATCCCATATAGTAGTTATGCTGTTATTGTATACATCTTTAGTAACAGGGAGATAAAAATTGTTGTCTCTAAGTTGGCGGAGCGCTTCATTGGTGTATTGTTCCCTATCAAGGATCACAATATTCCCACCCTTGTCCGAAGGGCGGATGATGATGTCTTCATCATCCGCAAGTTTCTTAAGTGCATGACTTTGTTCAAAAGTCAGGTTATGGGATCTTTGTGGGGTTCTATATTTCTTGTGTCTCAAATCAGTAAGTGCTTTAGTGACATTCTCATTAAAGGTATCGATCCCATCATGGGGAAGAATAGGAAGGAATGTGGACTCAGGTTTAAAGTTAGTATTGGCTGCAGCGTCATATGTGATGTCAAGGTCGGAAAGAATACTGATTTCATTGGCATTCAAGGACCTGTTGTCAGGATTATGTTCAAGTTCCACCATGGTGACCAAGGTGTCAATGTCCCCTATAGTTAGGTCACTGTCGCTTATAGTAGGTCTAGATGTAATGGGTGCGTAAATATTCAAACGTTTTAATTTATGCCATTTCTTAAGTTTGAGCTTCCTTACAAACCTAAAGATGTCTATTCTGGTGTTAGTATAGTCAAAGGAAGAGGAGGGGCAAAAGGACAGTCCTAGGCATAGAGTACGTTTCTCAATGTCACTGAGTGTTCTTTTAGACAAATTAATGATAGTTTTGTTCACCATGTTCATATCCATTATTTGGCTTTTCCGGCGTGTGTCCTGTTGTTTCCCATGGCGCCACGTTCCTTGTCTTTTCTGCCACCGCTGTCTTATGCGTCTTCATCTGTTCCTTCTCTTCCTCTGCCTCTGCCCCGACCTCGTCCTCGTCGTCTTGGTTTCGGTGTGTCCCGTGTCGTTATACGGCCCCTGCGCATGTGTCTGTATTCGTCTAAAAAATTGACTGGTCTTGACATCACATCACTGCTGGATGCCATGTTGGTCGATGGATCAGAGTCACTCCCACTTGCAGCTGACGTCTCCGAGATGGAACTTTCTGTGGGTTCCATCTGCCTTGCTTTCAAGTATCTGTTATCTGCGTATAGATGGTCATATTTTCTGCTAAATGTCAGAATTCTGCCACTCTCATAGTCAGCATAATCCCTATTAAGCTTTCTTTGTTTGCGTGCCCTTAATATAATCTTCGTACTTTTTCATCCGATCCTTCATTTCTTCAAGTGCTTTATTCAGCGCTGTTTGTTCCATGTTGCTGCTGAGATCTTCAAGTAATTCTTTGATCTGTGCTAGTAATAAATCCCGATCTATCCACGCATACTTAATGAGTATTTCTAACATTCTTTTCGAACTCTGAGCAGAATTCTGGGACCATTCCTCTAACATTTTCGGATTAGGAGACTCATATGATGGAGCAGTGAATATTCTCAGTCCTCTTGGGGCCATTGATTGATCTACATAATGTTGGAGCGAGGTTGCTTCCCACCATTTAGATATTTCAGAACGTTTCAATTTCTCCAATCTCTTAAGTTTATCCGCCGTAGGTTGGACAGATTTGGTATGATCATCCATGTTATGTATTGCCCCTGGTTTTCTAGTGAACATGGCAAGAGCAGCTGCTCTCCTGTCACTTTCTTCCTCCATGGTGCACAAACGCTCGCATGTATCGCTAGAGTCGTGGTCTGGTAACCCCCTGCCTAAATGCAGGTTCTTCTTGCCAGTGTAGTGCCTCGTTAACGAAACGGGCAGTGCAGGTACATATTTTTGAAAGAGTGGTAAAGGAGAAACGTAGTGTATAGCCGATAAGCTATATGGAGATCTGGTAATCGGCGAGCAAAACCGCTACGCCGTGCGTGGAGGAGGCGAGGCAATGAAAACGGGCACTGTCAGCCGCTGAATCTGACGCCAAATGGACTTCCCTGCCTCTCGGGTCGGGGCTTGCACAGCGGGCGTCACCGCTATCAACATTTCAAATGCAATCACGAGCTACATCAAAGCAGCGCGCAACAAGCCCACCTTTCGATACTCATTTCATCATGTTTTTATTTGCAGCTCAAGAAACCACCATTACGCGTTTCGACCTTCATAGGTCTTAATCATATGGCAAACAACAGGCAGCTGACTACTTGGCTTTTTAAAACAAAAAGTTTGTCACAGACAGTGAGAACGGACTTCAGTTACAAAACTTTCGTTTTGCTTACAAGTTGTACTTTGCACAGTGTCCATTTGATGTGACAGTGAAAATATACTTCCAAAGAGACTTTGTTAGTGTTTAACAGTAAAAGTACCTTGAGTTGCATTTTTTTTAATCGTTTTTCACTGTTTATCCTCTCAGTATTCTTAAATTCAGGACTCCAATGCCCATAATGCACTGTCAAAGTAATATAATAGTACTTATTTCGATGACATAACTTTATTGGTCCTTTCAATGCTTACAATGTCATTAATCCAAAACATGCCTCAAAGAAGTCAATTTCTTGTAGTGCATAGGATTTCCATTTTTCCACAGTGTTGCCTCTGATAATTTAAAAGCTCCTCCGTGTTATTTGATCTTGCAAGGACAACTTTCGCCACTAGTTCACATAATTACTGATCGGAAGTGCAGGGGTAAATACCCCATTGCAAACCCTGGCCGCCTGCATACTTTACAAGCTTTGCAGAATAAACATATATCCTGGCGTGCCTCCCGTGATTCAACAGTGGCCTCATCTTGATTAGTTCATTTCCTTGCGGCCGGCGGGCGTCCATTTACTAAGTATTTCCACTGAATCTGACGCCAAATGGACTTCCCTGCCTCTTGGGTCGGGGTTTGCACAGCGGGCGTCACCGCTATCAACATTCCAAATGTAATCACGAACTACATCAAAGCAACGCGAAACAAGCCCACCTTCCGATCCTCATTTCATCATGTTTTTATTTGCAGCTCAAGAAACCACCATTACGCGTTTCGACCTCCATAGGTCTTAATCATATGGCAAACAACAGGCAGCTGACTACTTGGCTTTTTAAAACAAAAAGTTTGTCACATACAGTGAGAAAGGACTTCAGTTAGAAAACTTTTGTTTTGCTTACAAGTTGTACTTTGCACAGTGTCCATTTGATGAGACAGTGAAAATATACTTCCAAAGAGACTTTGTTAGTGTTTAACAGTAAAAGTACCTTGATTTGCATTTTTTTATCGTTTTTCACCGTTGATCCTCTCAGTATTCTTAAATTCAGGACTCCAATGCCCATAATGCACTGTCAAAGTAATATAATAGTACTTATTGCGATGACATAGCTTTATTGGTCCTTTCAATGCTTACAATGTCATTAATCCAAAACATGCCTCAAAGAAGTCAATTTCTTGTAGTGCATAGGATTTCCATTTATATATAGTTATATATATATTAGGTAATTTAACAAAAGTTAAAGTACCATTATAGTTAGGTGAATTTGTCAGTGACAACATTAACATTTTGAATTAAAAACACAGAAATTCACCAGTTATAGTTAGCAGAGCTAACTATAACTTGCGCCCCCGCCATGCACCGCTTATGACCTCACATTTAACATCATTCATGACATGTTCTATGACATCATCTATAACATCACTGATGACATCTCAAATGACAACATTGTTGACATCACTGATGACATCATCCAAGCTTCTTTTGTACACATTGCTCTATAAACAGGTATAGCATTAGAGCTCTAAAAGTAAGTACAAAATAGCTCTTCAGAATATGATGCATCATTAATGACATCACAGAAAAACCTCCCTTAGGTGTAGAACGCATGAGTTATGTGTCACATTGACCCTATTCCATACACGTCACAGGTAGCTTAGTTTACATTAGCAATCAACCACAGGTATATGGGAAACCCTCAATGCATACTGTGCTAAATCTCTATACAATTGTTGAAAGAAAGCCAAGTTCCTAAAAATACTGAACGTCTGTTCCAAAACGAATGCTGTACTACGGACAGCGTTTATCTGTATCAAATCCCTGACAGTCATCGAGCCTACATTGAGAAATGAAGTTGATATGAGTAGAAAAATGGGTACTGTAAACAGTATTCATTCTATGGAGAGAGTTTACCCTGTACCACACTGTTTGCAGACAGTGAAACTCTCATGCAAAATACACTACAGAGTATTAAACACTGTACACACTATGCAACACTTGGCAAAAAGGATACTATTTGCTTAAAATAAGCAATGTCTGAAGGTGCTAAAGAATATTCTACCTGCAGCCTTCATACTTTGGTGAAAACTTTACAGATAGCCCATCTTCTGAAGCAAAAGAAGCACATGTACAGAGCTTAATACCTGGTGCACACCATCTTCTATGTTACACAGAAACTGTCATGCTGAGACGATACTGTCGAATAACTCAAGGCTGCTTACAATGCTTAGTATGTTGTATGTAGAATATTTGCCCTGTTGCAAACTTTTTCTACAGAGCCTAAAAACCTTTGTGGAACATAATGGACACAAGTTGTTATCTGACACCTGCACACAGGGTTACTCTTCAATGTAAACAGTTATAACGTGTTCAATACCTCTACACACCTGTGATGCATTAGGAGCACATGCGCTTTGTAAACCCTTACACCCATTAGCTAGATACAGGCTATACAAAATCAGTTAGAAAAGTAATATGGTAGTTACCCACCTCTATGTAAACTATAAAACAAATCAGCACACTCATTGGATGATGTCATCAGTGATGTGATGAGTGATGTCATCAATGATGTCATTTGAAATGTCATCAGTGATGTCATAAATGATGTCATAGAGCATGTCATGAGGGATGTAATATGTGAGGTCATAAGCAGTGCATGGCAGGGGCACAAGTTATCTCTGTTAACTATAACTGGTGAATTTCTGTTTTTTAAAGTTCAAAACATTAATATTGTCACTGACAAATTCACATAACAATAACATTACTTTAACCTTTGATTTTTTAGTGAATCTATATATATATATATACTGGAAAAAAGGTTAGTGATGCATTATAGCTTTATATGATAATATGATCTTAGCTTGCTGAGCTATCTATAACGTGTTCCCCCACCAAGCAGTGCTTATTACCATGTATATTACATCACTCATGGCATGCTAAATGACAAGCAGAGCGTGAAGGTGCCAAAATCTGAAATCTTACCCTTTGTGAATGTCCTCGGCAGTAATACCCATTCCATGGTTTACAAGTACCAAAATACAAAGCAAGGCTCATGTGGATTCCATTGTGAGTCGCAACAAGGGAAGTGAGACCCCTCTGCCTTCAGCTTTCCTTTACGAACGACAATGGTGCGTAAAGCTTTCAATGGGGTCTGTAATGTTCAAAGCAAATCGTAGTGACTTTTTTGAATACTGACTTTGCTTTCCGAATGCAATTGTTTTTGTACATCAGGTCCATACACCGCCTATTTATTGAATGAGTCGATGCCCAGAAGGGCAGCTCAGCCCAGAAAAGCAAGGCACAAAACAGAGACATACGCTTTTCCTACCTCAAAAATATTTGGACTTATTGAAGTCCTGCCTCTATTGTGTTTGCCTTATGTTAATCTTCTCGCAAAATTTTTGTTCAAATGCTCCTTCATCCATCTGGGCCAAATCCACGGAGTACAAAACCTTAAGAAAAAATCAAATAAATAAGCCTTATTATAAATTCTAATGCTACTGAAACTATATTTTTGCAGCGCTTCAAATATAAGAAAAATGTGGCCGTTTCAAGACTTTCATAATCTAAATATGCATTTACAGTTGATGAATTTCCTTGCAGTTCAGTTGCTCCGCCTTTTTCGGTGCTTGTCACGCACCCTGCGGTGCCGCGCGCCAGACGCCAAGCGCACTTGACCGATATAGTCAGACAAACCTTGCGCCGACCGTATGGCGTCCATCGCTTTGCATATTCTATATTTTCTGTCGGACATTCTCAGCAGACAACTCAGAGGAGAAGGGGGCTGGGCACAGATTGCTCTTTCGGGGAGCAGTCAGCGGAGAAAGTTACAGTAATGCTTTGTGACTGCAAGCTTGGCGCGATAGTGGCCCCCGGAGTGTGTGCGCTAAGAAGGGCGGAAGGAGCATCAGGCCTCTAATAGGATTGAAGAGTAATCCTAAAGCGAAAGGCAGCGAATGACACCGGAGATTAGCAGGAGGGGGTGTGCCTGACGACGTCTAGAAGGGAACACAATCTTCTTAAGGCACTGTACACAATTAAAGTGCCTCTGAACCAGGCTACCGTGAAAAGGTAAATGGTTTTCGGTTATGGACAGACGCTTCAACGCTAGTGGGGGAAGTCTCACAGACCCGGGGGTAATATTAGCGTTGATTAAAGGAGTTAGGAGTATGGAAAAAAGATTCAGGGGCGATTTTTACACTGATGTGAAATGCACATGCGATGCTGCCAGAAATGTAATTCGCAGTGTATGTTAGGCAATCTACAGAGCATGGAATTCCGCTATGCTTGATTCCTAGTCGGCAGGTTTTCACGTGCTGTTTTTCCGGGTGTGGGAGAACTACACCCGATTTTACTGTCATATTTCTGCAAGGGAAATTTCCACGAGGGTTTGGCTGAAGCACCTGCCATGCTCCCTTCCCTGTTTTTTTCTGACAGGTACCAGAAAATAGGGCTTTAAAGTTAGACGGGCAGAGGAAATCCTGTAATGTTAGGGGGTTGGTGGGTGGGTTGGAGTGTGTGTACCTGCCACCGTCTTGTCACACAGAGGTCCCTCCGTGTTGGGATATGTGTGTTTATGTACTGCTGTCTTCCACACAGAGTTTCCTTGTTGAGTGTACCACCCCTTCTTACATAGAGTTCCCTTTATGGCTTTGTATCTGCCACCAGCCTGTCATAGTTCTTATCTTATTCTAATCACATAGAGTTCACTGTGCATTTGTCTTTCCTGTCACATAGAGCTCACTGTGCGTATGTCTATCCTGTCACATAGAGTTCACTGTGCGTATGTCTATCCTGTCACATAGAGCTCACTGTGCGTATGTCTATCCTGTCACATAGAGTTCACTGTGCGTATGTCTATCCTGTCACATAGAGCTCACTGTGCGTATATCTATCCTGTCACATAGAGTTCACTGTGCGTATGTCTATCCTGTCACATAGAGTTCACTGTGCGTATGTCTGTCCTGTCACATAGAGTTCACTGTGCACATGTCTATCCTGTCACATAGAGCTCACTGTGCGTATGTCTGTCCTGTCACATAGAGTTCACTGTGCACATGTCTATCCTGTCACATAGAGCTCACTGTGCGTATGTCTATCCTGTCACATAGAGTTCACTGTGCACATGTCTATCCTGTCACATAGAGTTCACTGTGCGTATGTCTATCCTGTCACATAGAGTTCACTGTGCGTATGTCTATCCTGTCACATAGAGTTCACTGTGCATATGTCTATCCTGTCACATAGAGTTCACTGTGCGTATGTCTATCCTGTCAAATAGAGTTCACTGTGCGTATGTCTGTACTGTCACACTGAGTTCATTGTGTCTGCGTATTATTATTAGTATTGTTACCTCATCACATGTCGTTCGAGTTCCCTGTCTGCATGTTAATGCCATCACTTTATCTCTCAGTACCACCCACTCACAGCATAGATTTCCATATGTGTACATGTCTATATCACCTCTTGGTTAGATAGAGCTACCTGTGTCTTTCTACAACCACCATATCACATATAGTCCCCTTTCTGTGTGTTTATGTCACCATATAGCGTTGCCTGCTTTGTTTTACAGGCACCTTATCACACAGAGTTCTATTTGTTCAAGTGTGTATTAGTGTGGCTTTGTATAGTCACTCTTTCTCACTGAGCCCCCCTTCTGTGTGTGTATGTATGTGTGTGCAATAAGTTAAAGTTGCCAGTGTTTGCATTCAACCACTTTAGCACGCACCTTTGTTTATGTACCACCAGGTTATCATGCAATAGAGTAGTCCCTGGATTCTGTGCACCTCCACATTATCGCATAGTCTCCTATATCTGTGTACTCCCACATTGTCTCAGATAAGGTGTACTACCATCTTATCACATCATTCCAACTTTTTCAATTCTGTTCTTTGCTTTGCAATCAAACACCTCAGTCATCCACAACAGTCATCCTGAGCAGATAATTGACTTCCGGGGCATAGCAGGGCCAATGCTTAAGCAAGAACTACGATGAGTGAGTAGAAACCAAGTCAGTAAGTGACCCTCATCCCATTCCTTACATAAATCCTCATTTTGAGATGGAAGGTAAGAAAGGGTTTCCCACTCTGGCCAGTATCACCACCCCATTTACTTTTGTATGAGAATGGGGAACAACAAGTGAGTCCCAGAAATATTGGGCCCATTACCACAAGTGATTCCCTGATTCCATCAGGTGTAAATTCTTTGTGAAAAAGCAATTACCTTTTAGTGGAAAGATACAGCGGTAGACAGGAGGAGTGCAAAACAAGACCCCAAAACCAGCCCCTTTACTACACCACTCTTACAGAAATACAAAAACAGATCCATATAAATCCGGTTGTAGTTGTACCAGACAAGAAACAACAATTAGGGAATATCCAGGCCACCGTTGCTGAAAGAATAGAGGCTTCCCGTGAACCGAGAAGATGTCTCAGGATGCTTCCACTCCCTCTTCAGAAGGTCCTTGACTGCAACATTCACTGGAAGGTATGTGGAAGTGATGGAATCAATCCTCACTGGGACCAGACTGATACTCCCCCAGAGGCTACTGAATATTGGAAGAGATGTAGTTCTTCATTTCCTGTAAATCCTCTTTCATAACACACACATATATATATATATGAATCACCAAAGGCCCGAAAGCTAGTTCCGGGGGCACACAACAGCTCGCCAGCCCTCCAGTTTCTCTTCCACTCTTATCCCATGTTTCAGATAAATTGACTGCCGACGCGTTTCAAGGAACAATCCTCTTCTTCGGGGCTCTGTAACAAAGGGCAACACAGAATCACTTCACCTTGGCAAAAATACTGCTTTTATTCTTTCAATGGCCCCCTAGTGGGCCGCACTTGTAACGTGTTAATTTTTAAAGGCATTGTGGAACTTGTATTCCGAAGCGAATCACAATCTCCCCTGAGTGGGTGTGTTTGCCCATGTTCATTAGTACATATATTATCCTTATAGTAAGGTCCAAGAACAAGGGGTAAGTGTGCATAACACGGCTCGCTGTGCCGTTTCAGGTCAAAGACAGTCCAGACCACGGCCTCTCTAATCCTACTGTCTCACGAGATGGTGCTCCCCATCGCGGCTCGGAACCGCGCACACATATGAATCACCAAAGGCCCGAAATCTAGTTCCGGGGCACACAACAGCTCGCCAGCCCTCCAGCTTCTCTTCCACTCTTATCCCATGTTTCAGATAAATTGACTGCCGACGCGTTTCAAGGAACAATCCTCTTCTTCGGGGCTCTGTAACAAAGGGCAACACAGAATCACTTCACCTTGGCA
The DNA here is from genome assembly GCA_963921515.1 of Calotriton arnoldi. Lineage (NCBI taxonomy): Eukaryota > Metazoa > Chordata > Amphibia > Caudata > Salamandridae > Calotriton > Calotriton arnoldi. The sequence goes on from CAWUFW010001379.1 coordinate 2,268,731, forward strand.
AAAATACTGCTTTTATTCTTTCAATGGCCCCCTAGTGGGCCGCACTTGTAACGTGTTAATTTTTAAAGGCATTGTGGAACTTGTATTCCGAAGCGAATCACAATCTCCCCTGAGTGGGTTTGTTTGCCCATGTTCCTTAGTACATATATTATCCTTATAGTAAGGTCCAAGAACAAGGGGTAAGTGTGCATAACACGGCTCGCTGTGCCATTTCAGGTCAAAGACAGTCCAGACCACGGCCTCTCTAATCCTACTGTCTCACGAGATGGTGCTCCCCATCGCGGCTCGGAACTGCGCACACATATGAATCACCAAAGGCCCGAAAGCTAGTTCCGGGGGCACACAACAGCTCGCCAGCCCTCCAGCTTCTCTTCCACTCTTATCCCATGTTTCAGATAAATTGACTGCCGACGCGTTTCAAGGAACAATCCTCTTCTTCGGGGCTCTGTAACAAAGGGCAACACAGAATCACTTCACCTTGGCAAAAATACTGCTTTTATTCTTTCAATGGCCCCCTAGTGGGCCGCACTTGTAACGTGTTAATTTTTAAAGGCATTGTGGAACTTGTATTCCGAAGCGAATCACAATCTCCCCTGAGTGGGTGTGTTTGCCCATGTTATTAGTACATATATTATCCTTATAGTAAGGTCCAAGAACAAGGGGTAAGTGTGCATAACACGGCTCGCTGTGCCGTTTCAGGTCAAAGACAGTCCAGACCACGGCCTCTCTAATCCTACTGTCTCACGAGATGGTGCTCCCCATCGCGGCTCGGAACCGCGCACACATATGAATCACCAAAGGCCCGAAAGCTAGTTCCGGGGGCACACAACAGCTCGCCAGCCCTCCAGCTTCTCTTCCACTCTTATCCCATGTTTCAGATAAATTGACTGCCGACGCGTTTCAAGGAACAATCCTCTTCTTCGGGGCTCTGTAACGCCCTTTGTCCCACTCAGGGGAGATTGTGATTCGCTTCGGAATACAAGTTCCACAATGCCTTTAAAAATTAACACGTTACAAGTGCGGCCCACTAGGGGGCCATTGAAAGAATAAAAGCAGTATTTTTGCCAAGATGAAGTGATTCTGTGTTGCCCTTTGTTACAGAGCCCCGAAGAAGAGGATTGTTCCTTGAAACGCGTCGGCAGTCAATTTATCTGAAACATGGGATAAGAGTGGAAAAGAAGCTGGAGGGCTGGCGAGCTGTTGTGTGCCCCCGGAACTAGTTTTCGGGCCTTTGGTGATTCATATGTGTGCGCGGTTCCGAGCCGCGATGGGGAGCACCATCTCGTGAGACAGTAGGATTAGAGAGGCCGTGGTTTGGACTGTCTATGACCTGAAACGGCACAGCGAGCCGTGTTATGCACACTTACCCCTTGTTCTTGGACCTTACTATAAGGATAATATATGTACTAATGAACATGGGCAAACACACCCACTCAGGGGAGATTGTGATTCGCTTCGGAATACAAGTTCCACAATGCCTTTAAAAATGAACACGTTACAAGTGCGGCCCACTAGGGGCCATTGAAAGAATAAAAGCAGTATTTTTGCCAAGGTGAAGTGATTCTGTGTTGCCCTTTGTTACAGAGCCCGAAGAAGAGGATTGTTCCTTGAAACGCGTCGGCAGTCAATTTATCTGAAACATGGGATAAGAGTGGAAGAGAAGCTGGAGGGCTGGCGAGCTGTTGTGTGCCCCGGAACTAGCTTTCGGGCCTTTGGTGATTCATATATACATATATATATATATATATATATATATATATCTACTGGCGGTCGCCAGTAGATAGTTATAGTTACAACCTATTATCCATAGGAAATCCGCGACATTCTATTTGAAATAACTCTCTTGCCGGTTGACGTATCTTCGCAAAATGTTCAAACTTTGTGGCCCGCTCCGGTCCGATCCTACCCTGAAAGTCTCGGGGGATTCGTCAGCGGGGGCCGAGAAAAAAGGGGGTCCCAAAACGCGTTTTCCCCATGCAATTTTCCATAGGAAACTTTAGACACGGCTACAGCCCGAACTGCTGAACGGAATTACACCAAATTTGGCAAAGAGGTAGTTCTTGGTTCAGAAAGAACCCTTTTTGTTAAATGGTGTAAATCCGTTCAGTAGTTGCTGAGAAAATCAAAAGTAAAAAGATAGTGATATCTAGGGCCGCGGATCCTCCCGAGCACGAGCTTTATGTTAATTGGCTGTCAACACTCCAAACCAGGAAGTGTTGGCAGCCATTTTGTCCCTCGGTAGAACCGAGGGACAGAAACAAGTGCGCAAAGCGCACAAAGGGGGCAGGGTAGAAACACCCTGACCCCCTAGGTCTGCTCAGGGGTCCCACAAGGACCCCTGGGCAAAAAAAAAAAAAATCGGCAGGATGCGCTCAGGGAGCGCGAACCCTGCCGAAAAAAATTGGGCCATGTCCCGGGGGCATGCTGGGGGGGGTTAATTTTATGTATGGGGGGCCTCTATGGGCCCCCCAAGCCCCGGGGACCACCACCCCCCGGGGCTTTATGTATAATGGTTCAGAGCCCTCCCGCAGCCCCGGGGACCGCCACCTCCCCGGGGCTTCTTTTTTAATTTAAAAAAACCTGTGTGGGGGGCTCCAGCCCCCCACACGCCCGGGGACCACCACCTCCCGGGGCACTAAGAAAATTAAAATGGGGGTCCGTTTTGGACCCCCAGAGCCCCGGGGACCACCACCTCCCGGGGCTTTCAAAATGTAGGGAGGGGTGCCGCGCGGCCCCCTCCTGGAGCCCTTGATGGCCCTGGGGACCGCCACCCCCAGGGCCGGCTCCTGCAGTGTCCCGGGGTGCCTACCCCCGGGACACTGCTGTTTGCAATGACAGGACGGGAGCCTCGCGGCTCCCGTCCTGTCATTGCAAACTTGCTTTGGATATTGGAAGAGAGAGCAGGAAACCTGCTCTCTCTTCCAATATCCAAAGCCGACTGCTTTTCCACATGGGGAGCAGCATGTTAGCTGCTCCCCATGTGTAAAGCAATGCCGGCTCCCGTAGGACACGGGGAGCCGGCGGGACTGTGGGGGTTTGGGGACCCCCACAGTCCCCAACGAGAGGCCAGGCCCTGGGGGATGGGGTCCCCGGGGCCATAAGAGGCCACGGAGGGGGCCACGCAGCCCCCTCCCCAAAGTAACAAAAAAAAAAAAAAAAAAAAAAGTGCAAGGCCGGCCCCGGGGATGGGGTCCCCGGGGCCTTAAATGGCCTGAGGAGGGGGCCACGCAGCCCCCTCCAAATAAAAAAAAGAGGCCATGCCCCGGGGATGGGGTCCCCGGGGCCAATACAGGCCCAGGGAAGGGGGCCACACGGCCCCCTTCCCGTTTTTATTTTTATTTTAATTAAAAAAAAGGGAAAGGCCCTGGGGGATGGGGTCCCCAGGGCCTAAAAATAGGAAAAAGGAAGGGGGCCACACAGCCCCCTTCAGGAAAAAAAAACAAAAAAAAAAAACGATCGGGCCCGTAGGCCCCGCCCCCTTCCTTCACCACTCTGCAAACGCGCCCCTGGCGCGTTTGCAGAGGGGGAACGAATTCCCCTTGAATACTGGGGGTCCCTGGGGCCAACTAGCCCACCAGGAACCTCCAGTATGCGCCAGGGGCTGCCTTGCAGAGAGGTGTACAGAGGCCACGCCCCTTTTACACCTCTCTGCAACGCAGCTCTATGGTGCTTTTGGAGGTATATGGTGGGCTAGTTGCACCCCAGGGACCCTCAGGATTCAAGGGGAGTTAATCCCCCGACTTAAAACGCGCCACGGGGCGCGTTTGCACAGTGGTGAAGGGAGGGGGCGGGGCTTCAGGTGACATGTGAGCAAACAGGCCCCATGGCGCGTTTTAAGATGGGGAATTAAATCCTCTTCAATCCTGAGGGTCCCTGGGGGCCAACTAGCCCAACAGGTACGTCCAGAAAGCGCCACAGAGCTGCGTTGCAGAGAGGTGTAAAAAGGGGTGTGGCCTCTGTAAATGTCTCTGCAACGCAGCCCCTGGCGCATACTGGAGGTTCCTGGTGGGCTAGTTGGCCCGTAGGGACCCTCATGATTCAAGGGGACTTAATCCCCCAACTTAAAACGCGCCACGGGGCGCGTTTGCACAGAAGTCACCTCAGGCCCCGCCCCCTCCCTTCACCATTGTGCAAATATTCCTCTAAAATCAGCCGAAATACGAATTCTGATTTACTCACCTGTTATCAGGAGAGACCTCAGTGCTGCATCTTTCAGCCCAGTACTAATCCTGAAAAGTAATTTTAACCGTACTTACCAGTAACTTGAATTTCCTTCCATAGGCTAACATTGACTGGTTTCACTTGGAAATTCTTCTAAGTGTGGAGTTTTGGAACTTTAAAATATTCCTCTAAAATCAGCCGAAATACGAATTCCGATTTACTCACCTGTTATCAGGAGAGACCTCAGTGCTGCATCTTTCAGCCCAGTACTGATCCTCAAAAGTAATTTTAACCGTACTTACCAGTAACTTGAATTTCCTTCCATAGGATATCATTGCCTGCTTTTTGCTGAAAAAGTTTCTAAGTGTTGATTTTTTAAACATACAAATATTCCTCTAAAATCAGCCGAAATCCGAATTCTGATTTACTCACCTGTTATCAGGAGAGACCTCAGTGCTGCATCTTTCAGCCCAGTACTGGTCCTGAAAAGTAATTTTAACCGTACTTACCAGTAACTTGAATTTCCTTCCATAGGCTAACATTGACTGGTTTCACTTGGAAATTCTTCTAAGTGTGGAGTTTTGGAACTTTAAAATATTCCTCTAAAATCAGCCGAAATACGAATTCCGATTTACTCACCTGTTATCAGGAGAGACCTCAGTGCTGCATCTTTCAGCCCAGTACTGATCCTCAAAAGTAATTTTAACCGTACTTACCAGTAACTTGAATTTCCTTCCGTAGGATATCATTGCCTGCTTTTTGCTGAAAAAGTTTCTAAGTGTTGATTTTTTAAACATACAAATATTCCTCTAAAATCAGCCGAAATCCGAATTCTGATTTACTCACCTGTTATCAGGAGAGACCTCAGTGCTGCATCTTTCAGCCCAGTACTGGTCCTGAAAAGTAATTTTAACCGTACTTACCAGTAACTTGAATTTCCTTCCATAGGCTAACATTGACTGGTTTCACTTGGAAATTCTTCTAAGTGTGGAGTTTTGGAACTTTAAAATATTCCTCTAAAATCAGCCGAAATACGAATTCCGATTTACTCACCTGTTATCAGGAGAGACCTCAGTGCTGCATCTTTCAGCCCAGTACTGATCCTCAAAAGTAATTTTAACCGTACTTACCGGTAACTTGAATTTCCTTCATAGGCTAACATTGACTGGTTTCACTTGGAAATTCTTCTAAGTGTGGAGTTTTGGAACTTTAAAATATTCCTCTAAAATCAGCCGAAATACGAATTCCGATTTACTCACCTGTTATCAGGAGAGACCTCAGTGCTGCATCTTTCAGCCCAGTACTGATCCTGAAAAGTAATTTTAACCGTACTTACCGGTAACTTGAATTTCCTTCATAGGCTAACATTGACTGGTTTCACTTGGAAATTCTTCTAAGTGTGGAGTTTTGGAACTTTAAAATATTCCTCTAAAATCAGCCGAAATACGAATTCCGATTTACTCACCTGTTATCAGGAGAGACCTCAGTGCTGCATCTTTCAGCCCAGTACTGATCCTGAAAAGTAATTTTAACCGTACTTACCGGTAACTTGAATTTCCTTCATAGGCTAACATTGACTGGTTTCACTTGGAAATTCTTCTAAGTGTTGATTTTTGAAACATACAAATATTCCTCTAAAATCAGCCGAAATCCGAATTCTGATTTACTCACCTGTTATCAGGAGAGACCTCAGTGCTGCATCTTTCAGCCCAGTACTGGTCCAGAAAAGTAATTTTAACCGTACTTACCGGTAACTTGAATTTCCTTCATAGGCTAACATTGACTGGTTTCACTTGGAAATTCTTTAGTGTGGAGTTTTGGAACTTTATAATATTCCTCTAAAATCAACCAAAGTACGAATTCCAATTTACTCGCCTGTTATCAGGAGAGAAGCCAGTGCTGCATCTTTTAGCCCAGCACTGACCCTGAAAAGTAATTTTAACCGTACTTACCAGTAACTTATATTTTCTTCCATAGGAATCCATTGTCTGGTTTTCAGCAGAAAAGTTTCAGTGTCGATTTTCACAAACTACAAATATTCCTTAAAAATCGCCTGTATGACTTAAACGCATTCTTTCAACTGTTTACAGGAGATGCACCAGTGCTGGATCCAGGATCCAACACTGAGTAAGAAAAAGTAACGATAACAGTTTTTACCTGCTAAGTGAATTTCCTTCCATAGGATAACATTGGTGATTCTATATGAAAAAGTTTCTAAGTGTCAACTTTTAAAATACAATAATATTCCTTAAAAATCACTACTGTAACCAAAACGCTTTTACTCAACTGTTTACAGGAGATGTCCCAGGACTGAATCTAGGATCCAGTTCTGTGGTTAGAAAAGTAATCCATAAAGTAACTAATTGCATTTAACTAGAAATTCACATTGAGCTGAATGTTGCATTGTGTTTGAAAATGTGTTGCCCATTGCAACAACTGTAACTACTGTACTTAAAAGTCTATTGCCTATGTGCAAAGTATTTAAACTAAAGTAATTCATTCTCATAAAGTATTTTTTGTAATGTAATGTATAATGTAATTACAATGTAATTTAAAAAATAAAATATGTAAAAAAAAATTGTTTCTAAAAATGTAGTAAATCAGTATGACAAAAATTAATATAACAATTAATACATTTAAAAATTGTCATTTACAAAACCTTTGAAATTCACTGAAAAAAACGTAGGTTTCAGACATGTTATAGTTAGGAATTAGCATTTAAAAAACCTTTGAAATTCACTGAAAAAACCATAGGTTTCAGGCACGTTATAGTTAGAAATTAGCATTTAAAAACCTTTGAAATTCACTGAAAAAACCATAGGTTTCAGACACGTTATAGTTAGAAATTAGCATTTAAAAAACCTTTGAAATTCACTGAAAAAACCATAGGTTTTAGGGACAGTTATAGTTAGTTGGACATTTCACTCGTACAAAACCCGTGAAATTCCCCGTTATAGTTAGTTCAGCTAACTATAACTCGCGCCTCGCAATGCACTGCTGATGACGTCACATATTACATCACTCATGACATGGTCAGTGACATCACTGATGACATCACTGATGACATCTCAAATGACATCACTGATGACATCATCCACGTGATAATCTGATGCACCTCCTCACACCCTAATATAACCTTTGATACACCCACTCTAAATTACACACTGCCATTCGCAAAACCATACACACTCCAACACCAATAACTACATACCCACTCACTGATTCTTAGGTCTACGCACACATCCACTCACTCACCCGTACAGTCACTCATACTTACGGTCACTCAGTACAGGACTATCATATGCACTCATACTCCTATATACACACTCAAACACCGCCACTCATCCATAGAGGTACTCACACACCTAGTCAGTCATGCAAATAATTAAACACACTGCCATTTACTCACCTACACAGTTATACACACACCAGCTCACTTACTCATACAAATACTAGCACATTCTTACGCTCTTATACAATCACTGATACAAGCACACACTCATCCATACAGCCACTATCACAATCACTCACTCTCGCTTATAGCTATTTATATACTCCAACACACATATATACTGCCTTTCACATATGTAGTTACTCACACATGTACCACTGAGATATACATTCAATCACTAACACACCCATACACACACTCACCCACCCAAGCAGTCCATCACAGATGCACTCTTGAAATCATGCACCCAGTGAATCACACACTCACACATCTATGTATAGAATCACACACACCCCACCCACACAAACACTCAGGCAGCCATACAGATACTCAGAGAACCAATCAATAACCCATATAGACACTCATGTAGCTATTCGCAAATCCATGCATCCACTTACACACCAACAAACAGACGGATACAGACATTCACACAGTTTAGTCACTAACCCATGCATTCAGTAAGATACGTTTAATCACCCACTTGTAGAGTCAGTCACTCACGTACTAAATCATCCATTCAGACACTTATACACCCACTCATTCTTCAATACGCCTTTCCCTATATATATTAAACATATTTAAACTTTACAGAAACACACAGTCACTGGATGATGTCATCAGTGATGTCATCAGTGATGTCATTTGAGATGTCATCAGTGATGTCATCAGTGATGTCACTGACCATGTCATGAGTGATGTAATATGTGACGTCATCAGCAGTGCATTGCGGGGCGCGAGTTATAGTTAGCTGAACTAACTATAACGGGGGAATTTCACGGGTTTTGTACGAGTGAAATGTCCAACTAACTATAACTGTCCCTAAAACCTATGGTTTTTTCAGTGAATATATATATATATATATATATATATATATCGCCACGATATCCCTTTGAACAGGGATTTCCTCACCGCACTCACAGCTCTTTTAAAGTTGGAAATAAGTATGAATCATCACATCATACCATCGCTGGTTCCAGGGTGTTTTTATTCAAAAAACGCTGCCAACACACAACCCCAACGCGTTTCGGTCTCAGCCGAGACCTTGCTCACGGGGAACAATCGATCAACACAGGGCGCCATACTCTTTCAGTTCTATTTAAAGAAATATATTTCATGACCCAACTTCCTGTTAAGTCCAACTGTTGCATTATGGTATTTGTAGTTGCGCCTTTCCATGTTGTCGTTAAATCATGGAGCCATATTTACATTAAAATTACATTATGGCAACAGAATGACCAAATAGCTTAACTTTTACATATATTCTCGTTACAGCACTACTTAGTCTATAAATTCAATCCTTCCATCCATTTCAAAGTGTTCTATTTACACAACTAAAAGGGAAAACAAATTAATATTCTTAAATAACGTTTCATGCGATAATTTAGGGTAACTACATTAATTCTAGCAGTTAAGTGAAATTTTCATTAGTTGCTGTCAATGGCTGGGCTCGAACCCTCGTTCTCTATTTCCATTCCACATATCTTAACATACTGAGCTATTCCCTCTTGCTTATTTTATAGCTGTTCTTGGCATTCATAACCTATTCCAGTATTATCCATTTCAACCCTGGCACCCGGCCACTGTCATGGGGAATATGCATTTTTGTGTTTTTTATGTTATGAAACTATAATAGATATTATACCCTTACTTACTAAAGCAATCCAGCCCTCCAGTGGGCATATGCATTTTTATATAAAAACTTGTAGTACACCCATTTCTAATTCTATATCTGAGTCCACCAACTCCACATTATTAAGATCTTTGTTACTAATATAAACTTCTTTACTCCTTCATACTAAATTAGTGCCTTTTCATTACCATTTTTTAATGTATATTGTATCTCTTCATTCGTTGCAGCCATAGATACAATGGGAATTTTATATCAAAAACATATATACACATACAGTTAAAATCAAATCAGGGAGGTTAATATTCATGTCATTTTTGATGTCCGAAAATGCCCATAGCATCATTTGTCAAACAGTCTCACTAAGTCATCATATATGTGCATCATAAGTGTGAATGAAGCTCCTCATCTTGATTTAACCCTCTCGGGGTCAGGGTTCGAAAATTCAGTATATGCCTGGATTCCTTTTGCCGCAGGATTTTTCTCTATCTCCACCACGGAGTTGTTGTTCCACCTGTTCCACGGCATAAAAAGTTAACAATTTCCAGTTTCCACCATGTTCTTTTTCCATATGCTTAGCTATAGCATTACTTCTGTCAGTGTTCACTGTTGCCCTCACATGCTCTAAAATCCTTTTCTTTAGGTCACATATAGTACTGCCAACATATTTAAGTGGGCAGGGGCACTCCACTATGTAGATCACAAATTGACTCTTACAGGTTATTCTTTGTCTGATTTTCCACATTTTTTTGTTAGCCATTTCGATTTCTTTTGTATTTTTAGCAATGGTACATACTTTGCAACTGTTGCATTTGCGGAATCCCACACTTTGTAACCACGTTGTCTGTTTTGTTTTATTTCTGAAGTGACTATGTACCAACACATCCTTTAGATTTTTTGCTCTACGAAATGTTATATTTGGATTATCTCCCACTATTTTGGCAACTGTGGGGTCCAAGGTTAGAATATTCCAGTTTTTCTTAATATATTTCTGATCTGTTTGTTCTCTGTGGAATACGTAGTGATCAACCTTACTGTTTGCTTCGTCACATCCATGTTAGGGTAATTTTGTTTTTAGTGATCAGTTCTGACCGTACCAGTTTTGCTGTTTTTTCTTGGCATGCTCCAACCAATTTTTTATTATAGTTTCGTTTTTTAAAACTATCAGCAATTAATCTGCTATTTTTTTGCCATTCTGATTCCTCTGAGCATATCCTTCTCACTCTTAGGAATTCACCATATGGGATGTTATTAATTACACTTTTTTGGTGATAGCTTTCAGCATGGAGGACGGCGTTGGTGGCAGTTGCCTTTCGATGTAGTGTTGTATGAATTTCTTTTTGGCTAATATACACCTCTGTATCCAAAAAGGCAACTCTTTCGTCACTGATTGTGTACGTAAATTTGAGCCCAGCCTCAGTGTTGTCCAAAATCTGGAAGTACTCAGCAAATTCTTGTTTGGTCCCATCCCAGATGATGATTAAATCATCTATATATCGTAGCCATTTTACTACTTTGTTTAAATATAGATCATTTTCTGACTTCCATGCAATACTGCGCTCCCACCACCCCATTGTCAAACAAGCGTAGCTTGGGCTAAATGAAAAGCCCATAGCCGTCCCCTTTACCTGGCGATAGATCTCCTCACCAAACATAAAAATATTTTCCGTAAGGCATATCCGTATCATCTCTAGGAGCATTTTATTGTGATTAGAAAATTGGATATTCCGCTCCTGTAGGAAATAATCAATGGCAAATAATCCTATCTCATTACCAATATTGGTGTATAATGATATTACGTCCATACTAATCAGATGGTAAGTGGATACCCATGGAGTTTCCTGTAGTTGTCTGAGTAAATCCCCTGTGTCCTGGAGATAAGAGGTTAGTTTTAGGACGTATGGTAAAAGAAATGTATCCAGGTAATTTGCCATTGGTTCTAATAAAGCCCCTTTGCCGAGATGATCGGTCTGCCTGGTGGTCTAGTCGGGTGCTTATGAATCTTGGGGAGAAAATAAATCGTTGCTGTTTTGGGATGGTTTACCGTCAGGTATTTCAATTCATCATCATCTATCAGGTTGCCATCTTTCCATATCTTCAGCTTCTGATCTACTTCCAGTTTCAATTTTTTGGTCGGATTTTCTTTTAGTCGTTCATAATAATCTCTATTTCTCAATTGTGAATGGGCTTCAACCATATAGGATTCCTTATCCATGACGATAATATTTCCACCCTTATCCGCCATTTTTATCTCAATTTCCTCACATTTTTTCAAATTTTCCAAAGCCATTCGTTCTTGTCTTGGCAAATTGTCCGATTTTTAAGATACTTCAGCTGATATAATTCTTTGATGACCGCTTCATGAAACATATCGATTTTATTCCCTTGCGGCAATTGTGGGTAATATCTTGACTTGGGCTTCATCCCACTCATTCCTGCACCAAGCTGTGTACAATGCGCTCCTATGCCTGGGCTTTGAAAATCCGGGTTCTCATTAAGTTCCATCAGGACTGTATAACTTGTCGGATCACTCGCTAATAAGTCCATGGAGGGGACTGGAAGTTTTTCGAAAATTTGCCATTTGTTCATTTTCGGCAAATATTTTGGCCAATTTTATTTTACGAATGTATTGATATAAGTCAATCCTGACTTGTGATAAATCTGCAGTATTTGTCGGGCAAAAGTTGAGTCCACGTTTAAGCAAATTGATATCTGTTTCCGTTAACACTTTTTTCGAGAGGTTGATTACTTGAAGATCTTGTAATTCCGTTGTTTCAACTATGTCCATTTCTGCCTCATGCTCCTTGTTGTCGTACCTATTCTTGTTGAATCGGTGGAGCCGCTTGCCTCTCCTTGTTGGTTTGGACGCGTTCGTCCGCGGCCTCTTCCTCTTCCCCGATTTCCTATTTGTTGTGCCCCGGCTGTTTTCTCCCAATTCTTCTGCTGGAGAGCCAGCCGCATGTCGCCTAAAAAACTATTCTTCGGTCTTACTTCACTTGAAATTTGATCGCCATCATTTGTCTCATTTGAAGTAAGTGAGGATGTACTCCCTGTTGATGACGTCGCGGAGTCAAACTTATCCTGAGTTTGAAATCTATCAAATTTTCGGGCATAGGTGAAGATTCTACCCTCTAAATAATCCTCCTTATCCCGCTGGAATTTAGTGTGTTTCCTTAATTGCACTACCTCCTCGTGTTTTTCAATATAACCCTCCAATTCATCCTTGAATTTTGCTTGTTCTGGGGTTAGATTAATAGTTGCCAGATCTTTCTCCAGCTCTTTCAATTGTGTAGTTGTTTTAACCAGGGCAATTTCAATGTGTCTTATCAGGATCTCCATTAGTCCCATCGATGATTTCAGTATATATTCTCCCCACTCATTGAGTAGTTCATTACTAGTTTCTTGATGGCTGGGCATAAGATGTATCCTTAGTCCACGCGGGACTCGTTTTACTTCCAAGTACTTTTTCAAAGCTGTAATCTCCCACCATTTATTGATTTCTTTTTTAGAGAGTTTCTCCCAACTGCGCAATTTGTTCTTTGTATCCATCATTTTGATGTTACTGGTTGTTTCCTTTCCCGCTATCATTGCGACATTTTCATCAAACAAAGTGTCCAACAATGCAGATCTTTTAGCCTCCCTTTTCTCCATTGTGTTGGCTTCTTGCTGTTTGTATTTTACACCTTCACACCCCTCTTTTTTCGTTGCTTATCAAAGTTTATGCTTTCAATTCAAACCAAAGAGCTGCCTTTCTATGCACACTCATTTGAACTTGGGGTAATTATTATAAGAACAAGTTCCCAGGGTCGATATAACCACTGTTTAAAATTTCCCCTTTTCCAAGTGTTGCTTATGAAAGCCCAACCGGTACTCTAACAGTGAATTCACAATGTGTCCAATTTCGTCGCTCACTCACCTACTCCGAGGTTACTAGGTGAACAGTCCAGCCCTCCGGTTGTACTCCGCACTGTTTGCCTCTTTTCGGTGCTCCGTGAGATTTTTAAAACCAGCTCACACTGATTCTTCCGGCGTTCGCCCCAGTCAGATCGTTTCCAATCCTTTCCGCAAAGTCCACCTTTACTGACTGCTGGGCGCTCTGTGGTGGTGCGTGTCGAGTACAGCAGGACCAAGCCGTTACAAATATCGCCACGATATCCCTTTGAACAGGGATTTCCTCACCGCACTCACAGCTCTTTTAAAGTTGGAAATAAGTATGAATCATCACATCATACCATCGCTGGTTCCAGGGTGTTTTTATTTTCAAAAACGCTGCCAACACACAACCCCAACGCGTTTCGGTCTCAGCCGAGACCTTGCTCACGGGGAACAATCGATCAACACAGGGCGCCATACTCTTTCAGTTCTATTTAAAGAAATATATTTCATGACCCAACTTCCTGTTAAGTCCAACTGTTGCATTATGGTATTTGTAGTTGCGCCTTTCCATGTTGTCGTTAAATCATGGAGCCATATTTACATTAAAATTACATTATGGCAACAGAATGACCAAATAGCTTAACTTTTACATATATTCTCGTTACAGCACTACTTAGTCTATAAATTCAATCCTTCCATCCATTTCAAAGTGTTCTATTTACACAACTAAATAGAACACTTTGAAATGGATGGAAAGGCGCAACTACAAATACCATAATGCAACAGTTGGACTTAACAGGAAGTTGGGTCATGAAATATATTTCTTTAAATAGAACTAAAAAAGAAATCAATAAATGGTGGGAGATTACAGCTTTGAAAAAATACTTGGAAGTAAAACGAGTCCCGCGTGGACTAAGGATACATCTTATGCCCAGCCATCAAGAAACTAGTAATGAACTACTCAATGAGTGGGGAGAATATATACTGAAATCATCGATGGGACTAATGGAGATCCTGATAAGACACATTGAAATTGCCCTGGTTAAAACAACTACACAATTGAAAGAGCTGGAGAAAGATCTGGCAACTATTAATCTAACCCCAGAACAAGCAAAATTCAAGGATGAATTGGAGGGTTATATTGAAAAACACGAGGAGGTAGTGCAATTAAGGAAACACACTAAATTCCAGCGGGATAAGGAGGATTATTTAGAGGGTAGAATCTTCACCTATGCCCGAAAATTTGATAGATTTCAAACTCAGGATAAGTTTGACTCCGCGACGTCATCAACAGGGAGTACATCCTCACTTACTTCAAATGAGACAAATGATGGCGATCAAATTTCAAGTGAAGTAAGACCGAAGAATAGTTTTTTAGGCGACATGCGGCTGGCTCTCCAGCAGAAGAATTGGGAGAAAACAGCCGGGGCACAACAAATAGGAAATCGGGAAGAGGAAGAGGCCGCGGACGAACGCGTCCAAACCAACAAGGAGAGGCAAGCGGCTCCACCGATTCAACAAGAATAGGTACGACAACAAGGAGCATGAGGCAGAAATGGACATAGTTGAAACAACGGAATTACAAGATCTTCAAGTAATCAACCTCTCGAAAAAGTGTTAACGGAAACAGATATCAATTTGCTTAAACGTGGACTCAACTTTTGCCCGACAAATACTGCAGATTTATCACAAGTCAGGATTGACTTATATCAATACATTCGTAAAATAAAATTGGCCAAAATATTTGCAGAAAATGAACAAATGGCAAATTTTCGAAAAAAACTTCCAGTCCCCTCCATGGACTTATTAGCGAGTGATTCGACAAGTTATACAGTCCTGATGGAACTTAATGAGAACCCGGATTTTCAAAGCCCAGGCATAGGAGCGCATTGTACACAGCTTGGTGCAGGAATGAGTGGGATGAAGCCCAAGTCAAGATATTACCCACAATTGCCGCAAGGGAATAAAATCGATATGTTTCATGAAGCGGTCATCAAAGAATTATATCAGCTGAAGTATCTTAAAAAATCGGACAATTTGCCAAGACAAGAACGAATGGCTTTGGAAAATTTGAAAAAATGTGAGGAAATTGAGATAAAAATGGCGGATAAGGGTGGAAATATTATCGTCATGGATAAGGAATCCTATATGGTTGAAGCCCATTCACAATTGAGAAATAGAGATTATTATGAACGACTAAAAGAAAATCCGACCAAAAATTGAAACTGGAAGTAGATCAGAAGCTGAAGATATGGAAAGATGGCAACCTGATAGATGATGATGAATTGAAATACCTGACGGTAAACCATCCCAAAACAGCAACGATTTATTTTCTCCCCAAGATTCATAAGCACCCGACTAGACCACCAGGCAGACCGATCATCTCGGCAAAGGGGGCTTTATTAGAACCAATGGCAAATTACCTGGATACATTTCTTTTACCATACGTCCTAAAACTAACCTCTTATCTCCAGGACACAGGGGATTTACTCAGACAACTACAGGAAACTCCATGGGTATCCACTTACCATCTGATTAGTATGGACGTAATATCATTATACACCAATATTGGTAATGAGATAGGATTATTTGCCATTGATTATTTCCTACAGGAGCGGAATATCCAATTTTCTAATCACAATAAAATGCTCCTAGAGATGATACGGATATGCCTTACGGAAAATATTTTTATGTTTGGTGAGGAGATCTATCGCCAGGTAAAGGGGACGGCTATGGGCTTTTCATTTAGCCCAAGCTACGCTTGTTTGACAATGGGGTGGTGGGAGCGCAGTATTGCATGGAAGTCAGAAAATGATCTATATTTAAACAAAGTAGTAAAATGGCTACGATATATAGATGATTTAATCATCATCTGGGATGGGACCAAACAAGAATTTGCTGAGTACTTCCAGATTTTGGACAACACTGAGGCTGGGCTCAAATTTACGTACACAATCAGTGACGAAAGAGTTGCCTTTTTGGATACAGAGGTGTATATTAGCCAAAAGAAATTCATACAACACTACATCGAAAGGCAACTGCCACCAACGCCGTCCTCCATGCTGAAAGCTATCACCAAAAAAGTGTAATTAATAACATCCCATATGGTGAATTCCTAAGAGTGAGAAGGATATGCTCAGAGGAATCAGAATGGCAAAAAAATAGCAGATTAATTGCTGATAGTTTTAAAAAACGAAACTATAATAAAAAATTGGTTGGAGCATGCCAAGAAAAACAGCAAAACTGGTACGGTCAGAACTGATCACTAAAAACAAAATTACCCTAACATGGATGTGACGAAGCAAACAGTAAGGTTGATCACTACGTATTCCACAGAGAACAAACAGATCAGAAATATATTAAGAAAAACTGGAATATTCTAACCTTGGACCCCACAGTTGCCAAAATAGTGGGAGATAATCCAAATATAACATTTCGTAGAGCAAAAAATCTAAAGGATGTGTTGGTACATAGTCACTTCAGAAATAAAACAAAACAGACAACGTGGTTACAAAGTGTGGGATTCCGCAAATGCAACAGTTGCAAAGTATGTACCATTGCTAAAAATACAAAAGAAATCGAAATGGCTAACAAAAAAATGTGGAAAATCAGACAAAGAATAACCTGTAAGAGTCAATTTGTGATCTACATAGTGGAGTGCCCCTGCCCACTTAAATATGTTGGCAGTACTATATGTGACCTAAAGAAAAGGATTTTAGAGCATGTGAGGGCAACAGTGAACACTGACAGAAGTAATGCTATAGCTAAGCATATGGAAAAAGAACATGGTGGAAACTGGAAATTGTTAACTTTTTATGCCGTGGAACAGGTGGAACAACAACTCCGTGGTGGAGATAGAGAAAAATCCTGCGGCAAAAGGAATCCAGGCATATACTGAATTTTCGAACCCTGACCCCGAGAGGGTTAAATCAAGATGAGGAGCTTCATTCACACTTATGATGCACATATATGATGACTTAGTGAGACTGTTTGACAAATGATGCTATGGGCATTTTCGGACATCAAAAATGACATGAATATTAACCTCCCTGATTTGATTTTAACTGTATGTGTATATATGTTTTTGATATAAAATTCCCATTGTATCTATGGCTGCAACGAATGAAGAGATACAATATACATAAAAAATGGTAATGAAAAGGCACTAATTTAGTATGAAGGAGTAAAGAAGTTTATATTAGTAACAAAGATCTTAATAATGTGGAGTTGGTGGACTCAGATATAGAATTAGAAATGGGTGTACTACAAGTTTTTATATAAAAATGCATATGCCCACTGGAGGGCTGGATTGCTTTAGTAAGTAAGGGTATAATATCTATTATAGTTTCATAACATAAAAAACACAAAAATGCATATTCCCCATGACAGTGGCCGGGTGCCAGGGTTGAAATGGATAATACTGGAATAGGTTATGAATGCCAAGAACAGCTATAAAATAAGCAAGAGGGAATAGCTCAGTATGTTAAGATATGTGGAATGGAAATAGAGAACGAGGGTTCGAGCCCAGCCATTGACAGCAACTAATGAAAATTTCACTTAACTGCTAGAATTAATGTAGTTACCCTAAATTATCGCATGAAACGTTATTTAAGAATATTAATTTGTTTTCCCTTTTAGTTGTGTAAATAGAACACTTTGAAATGGATGGAAGGATTGAATTTATAGACTAAGTAGTGCTGTAACGAGAATATATGTAAAAGTTAAGCTATTTGGTCATTCTGTTGCCATAATGTAATTTTAATGTAAATATGGCTCCATGATTTAACGACAACATGGAAAGGCGCAACTACAAATACCATAATGCAACAGTTGGACTTAACAGGAAGTTGGGTCATGAAATATATTTCTTTAAATAGAACTGAAAGAGTCTGGCGCCCTGTGTTGATCGATTGTTCCCCGTGAGCAAGGTCTCGGCTGAGACCGAAACGCGTTGGGGTTGTGTGTTGGCAGCGTTTTTTGAAAATAAAAACACCCTGGAACCAGCGATGGTATGATGTGATGATTCATACTTATTTCCAACTTTAAAAGAGCTGTGAGTGCGGTGAGGAAATCCCTGTTCAAAGGGATATCGTGGCGATATTTGTAACGGCTTGGTCCTGCCGTACTCGACACGCACCACCACAGAGCGCCCAGCAGTCAGTAAAGGTGGACTTTGCGGAAAGGATATATATATATATATGTATATATATCCAGACTCCTTCCTCAGAAGCATTTGACTACCACAGAAGGCAACAACACCCCAACCCCAACACACAGCAGGAGTATCGGGGCCACTGCTTGGGTCACAATGACACTGAACCCATGAGGCATACTACATCCAGACCTGCACACCGAATCTGAAGGATCCCAGACACAAAAGAGGTCAAAGGTCCCTGCAGGGGCAAGAAAGCAGGAGCAAGAAGGCAATGCCAAGTCAGACCACAACACCCACAAGAGTCAAGAGCCAAATAGACAAGGAGGGCAATGGAAGAACTTACTAAGGTAAAAGAGGCATACACATCTGATACACAATGGGCACAAGTGATCGGCCCTCTTAGGGGAAGTAGAGAAGGGATGTAAAAGAAGGGGCCAAGTCAAAAGAAGTAGTCAGAGGCTTACACAGGATCAACAACCCAAGGCTTCAGATGCCAAAGCAGGAGAATGCTGAAAAAGGGAAGTCAAGGTTGTCAATCAGAGGACATCAACACTACCTGCAGATACAGCTGGTTGAGAATAGCCCAGAGCGAGAATCTGGTGGTGGGGGCACAGGGTTAAAAGGGCTACCAGGTAGTTTAGGGAACACCCTCAGTAAATAACAAGTGTGTTTCATCGGTAGAAAAAGCCCATCTCCAATATGAAGACAACCCCCAGTCCACATGATAAAACAAATGGAAAGGGGTAAGCCCCCCTAATAAAACATGGAAACACACCTGAAGAATCTGATTAATGGGGTAGGCAGCCTAGCACTCAGTACTCAGAATCCAGGCACAAAACCATGCCAGGTATGCAGGAAGAGGCGCCAAGTAACACAGAGCAAGCCAATAACAAGCCTTAAGTCCAACAGGAAGCAATGGAGCACACCCACAATAGACTATAAAGGCACAAGGACACCCAACAAATTAAGACATCAGTGTCAGACTGAAGCAAACTCAACAGCTGCACTGTAGCCCGCAAATGAGAATGGCAACCAGCTGTGACCACCACCAAAACAGCAAGCACAAAAAGAGAGGCGGTTGTGATGGAGGTGAGGTAGAATATCATGTAAAAGGTACAGCGAGCTCCACATCCAGCAGTGAAGCATGGGGACCCAACTCCACGGAAATCATATGGGGAAAATCAGGGAAGAAATAAAAAAATAACTAGTCAACAGGGAGCAAATGGTGTATCCCGAGAGAAGCAGAGCACTAGTTTACTCAAGGATGCCAGGACCCAACCCTAGAGCCAGACCCAGACACAACAGTAGTTCAGGAATAGCCCAACATTAGATGGCACCCAAAAGAGGAGATAGTGAAAATCAGCCGGTGGGTCTAAGGACACCCAAACATATAATTTAAAACAGGATAGACAGCTAACACATCCAAAGCAGACCCAAAACAGCACAAGCGCATGTGCCAGCATACTAACAGCGACTGTAAACAATGCACATTTAGCTATAAGACTGTTTATATGGGCTGTGTTAGACCTGGCTTTTACAGCGGGTTTATCCCTGGATTTTTTGCTTTGTGGCCTTCTGTTTCTGGCCTGTTTTTGTTGGTTTTATGACTCTGGGCACTTTACCACTGCTGATCAGTGCTAAAGTGCATTTGATCTCCCTGTAAATTGTATGTATGGATTGGTGTTTCCATAATTGGATGATTTGAGTTACTAGTCAGTCCCTAGTACAGTGCACTGTGTGTGCCCAGGGCCTGTAAATCAAATGCTGCTGGTAGGCCTGCAGCACTGGTTGTGCCACCCACATGAGCAGCCTGTAAATGTAACTCAGGACTACCATTGCAGTGCCTGTGTGCAGTCTAATACTGCCATGTCGACTTGGCAAGTGCACCCACTTGCCAGGCCCTAACCTTCCCTTTTCTTACATGTTAGTCAGCCCTAAGGTAGGCCCAAGTTACCCCTGTGGGCAGGGGGCAGTATATGTGAAAGGTAGGACATGCCCTGATGTGTGTGGCATGTCCTGATAGTGAAATACTGCCAATTTCATTTTTCACTATTGTAAGGGTATCTGTTTCCCTAGGATAGAATGGGGAGTTTGCCTATAACAACTTATAAGCATAACTACCCCAGGGAACCAGATAGGAAAATAAAGTTTAGTATGCCTGAACTCAGAATGTTGAAATGCATCTTTTAGTGAGGGTGATTTTTACAATCTGTGTTTGAAAATACCACTTTTAGAAAGTAGGTATTTTCTTGCTTAGCCATCCAGTGTACCTCTGCTAGGATGTGTATTGACTGTTAGGCTTTGGAGTGACAGGGGCTGGGGATGTGCAGTGGCTCCAGAGAGTCTGGATGAGTCAGTGTAGGCTGAATAGGCCTGATCTGTATTTGGAGTGGTGGGAGGAGTAGCACCTGCACCTGAATAGGGCTGTGCCTGCCTTCCACAATGATGGCTCCGCCCCCCTGTGGTGTGTCTGGAGGCAAGGCTCACACTGACAATGGAGGTTGTTGTGCACTTGCAAAGTGCCCCACGGAACTGTTTTGTACTGGGCTCAGAGCCCTGGGCCAGGAGAGAACAAAGAGATTTACTGTATAAAAAGAGGGGCCCAGACCCCAGACTTTTAGATCACTTCTGGGAAATCAAGAGGAACCTTTGCTAAGGAGAAGAGCTGGAGAAACTGAGGAGGACTACTGCCCCTGTGCTGTTTGGGGTTGGCCTGCAGTGGCTACTTTCTGCCAAGGAAAGGGAAAAGGGACTTTGCTGTTTCTGTTTCCCCTGCTTGAGGAAGATCTCCAAGGGCTTGAAGAAGAGCTTGCCTCCTGTTCTGAAATCTCAGGGACACAAAGACTCCACCCCCAGCTCCCCTGAACTTCCTTGCTGGTAGTTCTGACCTGCCAAGAGGTGCCTGTAGCTGTTCTGGGCCTCTGGAGGCTGTTATGGCTGTTGGGAGCTGGAAAAGCAACGCAACAACAAGAAGCATGATGCATCCGCACCTGTTTCCGACGCATCGCCGAAGAAATCATCACAGCGCCTGCCCGGGGCTCGATAAATCGCCGCACACCGCATCGAGTGCACCGATCTCCGAAGTCCGAGAACACCGCACCGATTCTGACGCAAGCCCTGCTGTGCGGCTGCAAGAACACAGTCATCGTCCCAGATAGTCGCATCGCATCAAGGCACCTGGTCTGTCGCATCATTGGGGGGACAAAGTAAGAAACCGATGCATCACCTCCCCATGTAGTAAGAAACTGATGCATCACCTCCTCTCCGGTAAGGAACGGACGCATCACCTCCCTTGCGCAGCAGTAAGGAACCAACGTATCACCTCCCCCGGAACAAGGAACCGACGCATCACCTTCCCTGAGTGTAAGGAACCGACGCATCACCTTCCCTGCGGCCCTTTTTGTTTTTTGTGTGCGATGCATCCAAGGTACTTTGTGTGAAAAGTGTTGCATCTGCAATTTGCTTTGAACTGACCTATTGCTACCATTTGAAAGCCATATTTGTATTACTGTATTGTAGTTTTTTGTCGTTTGGTCTTGTTTGGTTTAGATAAAGATTACTTATTTTTCTAAACTGGTGTGGTGTCCGTTTGTAGTGTTTTCACTGTATTACTGTGTGTGTTAACAAATGCTTTACACACTGCCTCTGAGATAAGCCTGTCTGCTCGTGCCAAGCTACCAATGGGGTGAGCAGGGGTTATTTTAAAAGTGTATCCCCCTTACCCTGACTAGAAGCAAGGGTGCGTATTTGGACAAAGTTACCTACCTCTGCCAACTAGAGACCCCCATTTCTAACAGGCTGATTAAATAAAAACTTCATAGGATGCTGGCTAGGAATTGGCTTAACCAATGAGATCGTTCTGTCAATTATTAGGGATCATCAATAAAGATCAAGAGCAAATCCATCAGTGAACACATTAGAACCAACTCTAAAATGAGAACACTTGCTGTGCTAACGGACTGATGTTTGTAATGTGAAAACTGGATAATCAGTCGGTAGTGCATCACTAGAGCTGCTCAAATCCTTGTTGCACCCTGCAGTAGTTGATGTTTAGCAGTAATTATGCATGGCAGAGTGGAGGCTGGATTGTCTTTGTGCTTTTGCATTATGCATTCTGTTGGGGTGCAGATAGGGTTATACACCTTGGGGGCAGAGTAGAAGGCCTCGTTATAGTTCTCAAGTGCTAAACCACCATTCCTTCCCGTAGGCACACAAGACACAGTATAGCAACTGATTTTAACAAGCTTAGAACCTACCTACTATCCACATAAGTTAACATTGTATTAAAAGTGAGAAATACACTGTGATCCTTAAGTCAGAGACTGAGCTTATGCTCCACCTCAGTTACCATCCAGCACAGAGCTTCCTGCCTGCACAGTACTGCCAGGGTGGAGGGAGGTACTTAAGGTCTTCATTCACTTTCTGGGAATGTGCAATTTTTACGTTTGGGATTGTCTGGTAGATTTTCAGGTGCTTTGCCTGTTTCATGTGAGGATCTTTGAAGGTGGCACATTCGCGGAATCATGAACTCTTCACCTGATGATTCACTAGGACTCCAGGAGGTGCTTTCGAGGATGGACCCATAGAGAGGAGATCCATGGAAATATACACAAAGTAGGAGGTGACCACCCAAAAGACCCATATAAGTATTCATTGCAGTAATACTAAATTGCTTTTATGTAAAGCTTTTTGCTACAGACTTGCCACTTCGTCACAACTGATGTTATTAACAGTCACCATTGAGCCCTACCCCAGTCCAGAGATACCAGCAGTAGCAGGATGCAGTCATGAACAGTTAACAGTTTGGCCATACGTCATGGGTCAACTACTTATTAATTCTTTTGCTTTCTTCAAACACTGTTTTGGTATTGGTGAAGGGGGTGGGCAAGGGTTAGAATCAGGGCTGGACAGGATTTTTATTCCACAGGGCATTTTCCGGTGGGCTGGAATCCTTGGAAGCCGGTTTTGAAAGCCCAAGATCACTCCTGGTGCCTCTGCCACTCTCTCGAGCTCCCACAGGTTAATTGCAGAAGGCATGGGGAGGCTTCAAGAGAGAAAGAGAGGAAGGAAAGGAGGAGGAAGGTAGAGAGAAGAGAGAGGAGAGAAGGAGAGAGAGAATGGATGGATGGAATGAGAGAGGTTGTGCGAGGAGACGATGCGAGCGGCTGGATTGAGCATTTTTGCCAGGGAGGCGTTTGGTTCCTGAGCCCAGCCCTGGGTGGAATAATGGGTTCAGATACAGTTAAGCGTGACCATGGCTTCCTCTGCCTTCTTGTACTGAATACAAGCTGAGGTTATTTGGAAATATTGGTAGAAACTCAATAGTTCTACATAAATGCTCACAGGTTATGAAAACTTGGTTCAATCAATCAGGCGTTTGTTAAGCGCGACTACTCACCCGTAAGGGTCTCAAGGCGCTGGGGGTAGGGGGGGTTGGTGGCAGCTCTCATTCTTTACTCACTCTCTAGACTCCATTGATGTAGGTGCCCCTTGGGCCCGCTGTCTCACGGCTTTCACCCTTGTCTTGCGTCAGTGAAAATACCCACTTACCACTACCTTGCTGAAAACCTCACCAATATT
Source organism: Calotriton arnoldi (assembly GCA_963921515.1). Classification (NCBI taxonomy): domain Eukaryota; kingdom Metazoa; phylum Chordata; class Amphibia; order Caudata; family Salamandridae; genus Calotriton; species Calotriton arnoldi. The sequence continues at coordinate 2,292,581 of CAWUFW010001379.1, forward strand.
TTAAGATTTTCCCCACCTGGAGGCACTTTTTCAGGTTTGTTTTGGTGTGACTGTGGCGTTCTGCTTTGCATCAACACTGAGGTCCTTATGTAGAGGTGAGTGAAATATTCTGTGGTAATATGCTCATTTCTGTAGTTATGTTACCTTAGCTTTGATATAAAGTGCTAGCCCGCGTTAACTATTTTGCACACAAGAATGGGGAACAACTAGCAGTAATCACATTCACCATTAACTTTCCCCTTTTTCGCACCTTTTAACTGATATGTTTTTTCCTCACACAATGTGCTATTGCCACATTTGGTTAACATACTAATGCTACGTTTCTTAAAATAAAAAAACACAAATCTGTAGTTATCCTATTTGTACACACAAGGGGGCTTATTTACAACAAAGTTGTGAAGCGTGTCGTTAAGCCAAGAAGGCTAACAACATGCTCTGTCACTTTAGAAACGCAGGGCTGCACCATATTCAGAAGAATATGGTGCAGCCCTACGTTTTCCCCTGCGCTGGCATTAAATTTAGCTGCCTAGTGCCAATGCTGGCATCCTTGCACCATAGTGCAAGGGTGTCTGCATTGTGGGGAAGATTATTTATGTGCAGGAAGGTCACCCTTCATGCACATAAACAATCTTTAAATGCCGTTTTGTAACTTTTATGTGTGCTGCCTAATACAGCACACATAGAAGTTACAAAATGTCATTTTTTTTAATGATTGTTTATGTGTTGGAAGGGAGACCTTCCTGCACATAAACAATCATTGGCGTTTTGCTGTTTTCATGTGTGCTGCACAAAGCAGCACACATGGAAACAGCAAAAACGAGGAGAAATAAAGCATTCCTCCTCATTGCGCCAGGGTAAGACCAGGTTTTCCCTGGTCTTAATTTTGGAGCTGCCTCCTATTTACACCACCCTTGTAAATAGGGGGCAGTGTCAAAATCAATGGGTGTTGCGGTGGAATGCCCACCGCAACACCCATTGCCCTCCCCTTTCACGCTAAGTACAGCATGAAAGGGTGCCTTATTTACAAGGCAGCGTTAAGCCACTTAATGGGGCTTAACGCTGCCGTGTAAATAAGGCGAAGCCCCTATCGCCACCACAACATCACTAAAAGTGACGTTGTGGTGGTGATAGGGGCTTGTAAATATGCCCCAAGGTTGTCTAAATGAGGCCATGATTAAACTGTGTGTGAAAAAGGTTATCACATACTTAAGGGCTCATTTAGAGGCTCATGGGTAGACCGCCGGCCTGTCAGGTCAAAAGGTAATGGCCTCCACTCCTCTGACAGAAGACCACTTGCCAAATTTACAGATCCCTACCAAGAAGGAGGAGATCTCTGTGCCTTAAATGGAACCATGGCTGTCTTGGCTCCACATAGTGCTCTGATGCTTTGATAATATGGCACCAACTTTAATACACCTGCTCGGCAAAGTTTTCAGTTTTCTGAAAGTTTGTTTTTAGAAACACAAAGAAACAATGGACTAGAAGCGCTGGGTGTTCGCTCCCTGCTTCTGATGGCCTTTGTGCATTTTCTTTACCTGGTATCACTGTGCCTTGCATGATGGTCCTGTGCAGGAAAAAACAATTGATTCTCACCCCACTTTGAGAAGGGTGTGATGATCTCCACTGTATCCAGGAGGCACTGTAGTGGATCAACGCAAGGGAAAGGGTTTACGCCGGCAAAGCCAGCTGGAACTTCAACAGTGTAACCAGTGGCAGCTCCTCCGGAGGAGCGCGGCCCACGGCTCTTTGGGCATTGGAAAAAGGAAAAATAAAATGATAATAACCCAATGTTATTATCATTTTATTTTTCTGTACTGAAGCAGGTTTACGGGGCAGGGCTGTTGTCAAAACCAGCAGGGGAGGAGTGGTTGGGGCACTTAAGTGCGCATGACGGTTTGGTCGGCCATTTTGGGCTGGCCAAACAGTCATGCGCACTTAGCATGTTCTCCACCGGGCTGTAATGCACAGCCTGGGTGGAGATCATGCACAGGCTCCAACTCCCTGTCTGAGTGCCGAACCACGGCGCTCAGGCCAATCACGATGCTGCTGCTTACTAAGCTCTATCAAATTGTGAATGGTGTGTGAGAAGAATTTCTATGATAGTTCCCACACATTTGACAGAGAAGTGCATACACTTGGGTAGATACACCATAAGAGCGCATGACAGTTTGACCAGCTGTCTTGAGCCGGCCAGACAGTCATGCGCACTTAGCATTTCTCCACCTGGCTGTGTTTCAAAGCCGGGTGGATAACAGTCCCAAGGTTCTCAGGCACTGTCTGAGTGGCCAAAGAGGCTGCTCAGGCATGCTGTTATCCTCCCCCCGCCCGCCACTTTTAGCACCCCCCCCCCGACCCGCTACCGCCGTTCCATAGCAGCCGCCCCTGACCAAGGATAAAATGGTGAATTCTCCATGGGGAACTTTGGTGGAGAACGGCCTGACTCTCAACTTGTCGAAAAAGTGAGACAGTGACAGCAAGCTTTCAGATTTTTGATATTGAAAGTTTGATTGTGTTTATTAAACATTCACGTTTATTCCATTTTGAAAATGTGAATATTGTCATCTGGCCAGGCGATGACAGTGTATAGCAGTCTGAGGTAGGTATGAGTGGAGTCCCGGTATAGGTGTGCATTAAACCCACTATATAAGGACAGGAGACTCTAGTAAAAGTACAGGGAGTCAAGCTTTGCCTAGAAGCCCTAGTACAGAGCCTAGAGCAGTGCTTCCCAAACCTTTTAAAACCATGACCCACTTTTTAGTAGGACAAACGTTTGCGATCCACCTAGCTTTAATCGGAATGAGGCTGGCGATTTTTTAAAGTACTAAAACATCGTGTGGTAGTGCATTGTTATTTGCAACAGCAAAATTTCCATTAAAATGGTCACTAAAGCTGCACAGACATACAGTTAAAAACTATGTTGCACACAAAAGATCATGTGTGGAAATTAGAGTTCTGTGAATATTTTTGTTTGTGCATTACCAAGTAAAGTGTCTTAATTTGTTCTGATCCTACTGAAATCTTTGTTTCCTTCATACTTCGGAATTACAAAAAAATGTGCTTCATTTTGCTTTCCTAAATACTGAATGTGTACAGTTCATTTACAGGTATTTACATTTTATTGTGTGTTACGAAAAAATACATCCTCCAGCTTTACTTTCACACTTCATGTACCCCAGCAGGATTGTCACATAATTCACTTTTTTTCTTTCTCTGATTGGAAAGTGAGAGGAGCCAGCAAAAGACATAGCCTGACAATTGACCTCTGTCTTTTAAGCGCAGCAAATGTGACATGTAAATACAGAATTTAAAGGCATCTTTATTCATTGCCTGGACTTTGGCGACTCGCCGGAAATCGGCTGGCGACCCACCAGTGGGTCACGACCCACAATTTGGGAATCACTGGCCTAGAGGATGAATTTGAGAATGAAGGCAGTGCACTGATCTGTCCAACCTAAAATCTCTCCGAACCCCAAAGAGCTGTGACTGGGGATTAACGTATGTGTGGGGGGAGGGGGACAGTGTACAGGTATGAATGCATTTTCTACCTCCATCTACAAGATACATAGGAGAAGAGCTGTTAGACCAACTGTTCTTCATTTTAACTTTCTATCCCACAGCTTCCACTGGATGAGCTATGGCACAGGCTGAGAGAGACACAACTATAAACCTGGTTGAAAAAGAGGGTACAACGAGGAAAATTGAGGCAGATAAATCAAAATCAGAGAAGGCCCCAGCAATAGGAACTCCTGCCAATGGGATGCTCCACAAGTATGCTAAAAATACATGCAGGTATACTGAAGAATGTGTTAAGTGCAATAGAGGAGCAAATTGTTGTATTCCTCTTAGGGTGTCCGTACATGGGTTTTCCTGTATCATGTCCTTATATAGGCACAATTCGCCCTGCCCTTATATAGGCATAAAATCCCAGTCCTTATTTAGGCATTAAACCGTGCACTCCAAATACAGGCATGGTCTCTGACATCCGTCCACCCTAACGTCACAACGAGTTCTTGAAGAACAGACCCTTAGGCTTCGGGAGTTTTCCTAGCACAGGACTATTGATTTCTTCAAGGACTCATCTATTATGCATGAACCGTTATACCTTGAGGGTTCATTCATGACGTCTTCCGCTGTCCGATTCACGTCAATGCTAACATTCTGAGGTACCTCTCAGGTATAAATATACCTTCCCCAGCCCTTGTAAATCAGAGGAGACCTCGACTTCAGAGGAGCCCGTTTCCCGGCCTGACGCACTGAGAAGACGCTGTCATCCCTGCACGCAGAGAGTCCAGCTTCCAGTGATCTGACTTCCCTCGCGGGGAGTTGGGGTTCGAGTCTGGCATGAGATTCCCACCTCTCACATTCTTAAGGTATGGAGCTGACTAGAAACCTAGAGGGACTCTTGGCATACTAGGCATACTAGGTATACTGGGCGTAACATACTCTTAGTATACCATAGTAAGGAATACTCCACCTACTTCATACCTCTCCCTACCCCTAGGTTAGGTTAGGTACATTGGGGTAGAACTAGCTTAGAAACGCATCGTATGAGTACTCGCATTTTTAGTCTATGTTATTTATGTAAATGAATATCTACTAAAGATCATGCTAGCGCAGTATTATTTATTTCTACTGCTTATGCTGTACATTATTTATCTTGCATATTGTCTTGTGATCATAACAGCACATATTACTTACACGAGAAACAAGACTGTTCAATAAATCTTTTATTGAAACGCCCGTCTATTCTTCCTGTGTAACTTTGAGGAAAACTAAGCATGCACGATTGAGCTGAGTGAAATGGTTATCTATTGTTTTCACGACTCTGGGACACGTTCTGATTCTAAAAGGGAAACAAAGTTGTCATGTTTTGCGGGTGCCAGAAACTACTCCCTTCTTGTTTATCAAGGAGTTTCTAGTGGCCTCTGAGCTAGCTGGCACAAGTAATTAAGTTTAATATACTCGATAGGGACATATTGACCTTAGTCCTATGTCAAATCTATAGGGTATATTATTCTAATGCGCAGAGCCTATTAGGGAAATAGGAGCTACACTACATGGTGCCCAACGTTTTGGTAAGGCGGTAATTTAACGTTAGATACTGAGTAACTCAGCCGTGCTTTTTCTCTCAGAGACCCCTACCCATATACTCCAAAAGACGTCTGGAGTGGGCAGGGTTAAGTATCCACCACGGCTACATAGGGCAGTACCCTATATATTAGCTGTTTGGTTTGCTCAACGTTGAAGGATACAGTGTTCCAAAATTTTGTGCACCTTATCTTTATTTCCTTGAATTTTGTTCTACATTTTTCAAAAAACAAAATGACTGACTCCGACAACGATGAAGTTGCGGGTCACCCAGCTTTAAGAGCTTTTAACATTACAGGTTTAGATGGAACCGAGGAGGGTGTTATAGACATCCCTCCAAACTTAAGAAGAGCCATCACTCTAAAACTCATAAAACACGGCCTACCACCAAGAGGCGGTAGAGCAGTTTTCGTGATAGAGGCACACGAATCATTTCAGACAGAGGTATTCTATTTGTGGGTAATATTTCCTGAATCCAATCCAGTTACAAAACTGTTTCACTTCTACAAAGAAGATGATCCACCAGAGGAATATATTCCTTTCGAGGATATAGAAATTCCACTAACATACCAGGAGCATCAGCTCTGGTTTAAAGGCGCCCTAAAACATCACAGAAACATTACCAGGCTCGGTCCACTAGGTAGACCAGGAGCAACATGGCCGATTCTAGCCGGATACACACCTCATCCTGAACTGGATATAATGTCAGATGAGGAGTTACTTACTCAAATAACAGAGTTAATAAAAATCTACAGACAATTGGTCCAATATGTCATGCGGACTTTCACAGTCCAACCACCATTAACCATTCCAAATCAGACCCCTCAACCGGGGACTGCACTAAAAATTACACCACAGACTCTATATGCAGTCATGGGTAAAATGCCCACAAAACGTGAACAAATTCCATTCTGGATAGCTCAAAAAATTACTCAAATCGAAGCAGTATTTCCAAATACTAGCCCGTATGAGAAACACAGAATCCTAACAATCAGTTTACCAATGGGGATCACACCACAACTGGAAGACTGCACCACTTGGAGCTCAGTCTTTGCTGCCATCTATACTAAAACACATGGCATTCCGTCAATTGCAGTAATACCTGATGTCCTGAAACAAATTCAAAACGAATACGGGGCAGAGCCTGCTCTGAATTTAGGTATGAAATTACTGAAAAATTTCGACCAGGTCTCAACAATAATATTATCTAATATTAAAGGGGAGGCAGCAGCAGTGGCGATCCGCCAACGATTAAGGGAATTTGATGTCACAGAACAACAAACGGAACTACCCAGAATAATTGAACAAGCTTATGCAAAATTAGGCAGAGATAGTTTGGGTGGAAGACCAGTGAAGCCAAAACTATCTGAAAGTCCTGAGAAGGACTCTATTAAACAAACTCCTACATCTTCTAAAAAGAAGTGGGAAACTACTAAACAAAATTCAAACGAGAAACGTTCTCAATCCCGAGGTAGGTCTCCTCAAAAGGAGCCCTCTGAAAGGAGGTATAACCTCAGGAATAGGGATAATTTAAGAAAACCTGACAGGTATCAAGATACTGATACACGTTCCTCTCGTACCTTTCAGAACTCGTCACAGACTTCGGAAAGAAGAGGACGGTCAGAAAATAGAGCAGAACGCGTGAAATCCAAGGAAGATAAACACGCTCTGAAAAATAAAACAAAACCTCAATTCTCCAAAAAGAAAGTAGCAGGTCTAAAGATCAGACATGCCGAGAATACTGAGAACACAACTCAAGAACGGAGAATGGGCTCAGACAATGCTGGACAGTTCAGCAGAAGTCACAATAGCTCGCCAGAACCTGAAGGAACTTCTGGAGATAGTGGACTTGAATGAGTACATTACAGTAGAGACTGCAGACACCAGGGTTAGTACTCCACAAAGGTTATATGAAATAACACTCCGAATGGAGGGAGACATACCAAGACAGGTGAAAGCACTCTTTTGGGAAAAACTTTCAAAGGGCTATGACATACTTCTAGGAGAAAAAGACTGGCCACCACAATTTGTCAGGGAGTGCCCACACGGCGAGGACATTATTATGCCTGCCTTCTCCAACCATATTCCAATTCACCTAAAATATACATATGCCAGGAAATGGGCAGTAGCCCAGGCCCCAGCATTATATAAAAATCATGTAGGATAGGATGAGGACTCACCTCACCATAAAATACATCTGAAACATGAACCAACTGCACAAAGGCAGTACCCAATAAAGCAAGAAGCTAAAAAACAGGTCAGGGAGATCTTAGATCAACTTGAATACCAAGGGGTGATTGAAACATGCACCTCCTCAATGAACAATCCTTTGTTTCCTGTCTCCAAACCAGACAACACATATCGTCTAGTTTTGGACTACAGACACTTAAACACTTGTTCTAAAACATTTGCAGTGCAAAATGCACATAGCACAGCATTAATGAATAACATTGTGCGTAAAAAATATAAAACCACATTAGACATCTCAAATGGTTTCTTTTGTCAAAACATAGCACCTGAAAGCAGGTACTTAACAGCTTTCTCCATAATGGGGACCCAGCGTCAATTTTGTCGACTCCCACAAGGGTTCAAGAACAGCCCAGGGTTATTCTCAGTGAGGGTAACGGAGTTACTACAAATTTATGATAATGAGGCATTGTCATATGTCGATGACATCTATCTGACAGACGATGACCTGGATAAACACTTGAACAGGGTGAACACCATTATACTGGGCTTCGCCTCTGAGGGCTACAAATTCAACTTCAAAAAGTCCAGAATTGCCCATCTCAATGTCCTATTTCTAGGATATGAGCTTTCAAGTGAAGGCAAGAGCTTGGCAGCTAACTTTCTAGAGAAATGTGCGCTGCTCAAACCTCCAAAAACGCAAAAAAACGTACAATCCATCCTGGGTTTCCTAAATTTTGGAAGAACATACATTCTAAATTACGCAGAAAGGGTTAAACCTCTCTACGCATTAATCAAACCTGATTTTTCAATAAAAAATTGGACACAAGAACACACAGAAATCTTGCGTTCACTCCAGGCTAACATGTTAGCAACAAATCACTTACAAACACGCGTAAGTCAACGCAACCTGGTGATCCGAATAATTTCAGGTCAATGCGGATTCACCTACTTAACATTCAATGAGGGTGAAAAATACCAATCGCATACAAATCTCATTTGTATACACAAGCGGAAATGCGTTTCACTTCAACTGAAAAAATTCTGACAGCAGTTCAAACCGCTGTAGCAAAAGAAAGAGCCCTAGCCCAAGGGAAACGCATTATTGTCGTAACCCCAGTACCAGCTTTAGAAGCGGTCACAAAAGCAAGCATTCCAAATGCTAAAGCATTACATCCAAGATGGATACAATGGGTTAATTCTCTTGCTGCAACAGATGTTGAATATGTTTTTGATCCTGATTTAAAAACACAAGCGTTCCTGCAATATGAACAAGAATGTCCTCTGCCCACTGAAATTCTGCCTCTCGATCACTACAAATTCATAATTTACACTGACGGATCCGCACAGCCCGCAATAGGGGGTAAGCAAGCTTACAGTGCAGCGTGTGCAATCGTTAAAGGTCACATGCGAGATGGCATCTTCAGACCTATGGTCACAAAAACTCAATCTCTAGGAGATTGTACAGCTCAGCAAGCTGAACTACAAGCATTCAAACTGGCACTTGAAAGTACAGATCGAGAATTCCCCACACTAATAGTGTGCGATTCCTTTTACTGTGTTCAGTCGTATAATGAATATATACAAAACTGGCTTGAAAATGGGTTCAAAGATGCGAAAGGTGGCACAATAAAGCACAAAACGCTTTGGGAACAAGTAGTTCAGTTGAAAAACGAACTACCAAAGGCTCACGTGATCCACACACTGAGTCATCAACGTGATGGCGTTCACGTTGCAGGGAATTCATTGGCTGACGAAGCCGCAAAGGGGGCTGTTCAGACGGCTTCCGTAGCTGCGATCACTCGTTCAAAAACGAAAATAGACAGTGAGATAATGTTGGCTGTCAATGCTACAAGCAAAGGCAGTGGTGCAGCGTTACCAAAAAGTTTCCACTCAAGTACTCTTATGTAATTGATGCGAACAACGTTCCTTTTGCTCGAATCCCTGGAGTGGGGGATAGGGTAATTCCAAACAAGGAATGTAGATTAGGACTAATCCTAGCAGCACACGAAGGGATAGCTTCTGCCCATGCAGGTGTTTCTGCAACAGTATCTTTACTCAAGCAAAGATATTGGTGGCCTGACATTCGGAAAAAAAACAAGAACTATGTTTTAGAATGTGATATTTGCCAACAGATGAAAGTCTCAACAGTAAAACGTCCTGCGCAGACACCCCTGTTAATTTCAGACAAACCATTAGCTTGTGTTTACCTGGACCACTGCGGTCCCTTGCAAAGGGACGGTAACTATAAATATATCATGGTTGCAGTGGATTCATGCTCTAGGTTCCTATGGATATGGCCTCAGTGCTTGGCTGACGCTCGAACTGTTATAAAAGATTTGCGAGTCTTTATCGGCACATACGCAATAGGCACGCTACATTCTGACCAGGGCCCTGCGTTTAGCTCTCGGGCTTACAAAGAAGCCATGGCCAGTCTGGGCGGTGCATTGCGGTACTCCTCTCCATTCCATCCTGAGGGAAATTCGGTTGTGGAAAGGAAAAACCGGGAAATAAAGCAGTCTATAACAGCTAGGGTATTAGGTTCGGGTGATGGGTGGGTCAAACATCTTTATGGGGTCCAATGCTCATTAAACAACCTGCCAAGAAGTTCTCTAGGGGGGTCACTCCATATGAGGTCCTATTTGGGACAAGAATGTGGGTACCAGACCTCGATCACGTAGGCACAGTGGTGGAAAATAAACCGTTTGATATCAAAGATCGTTTGGCTGTTTTACAGGAACTCAATGAACTAAGATCGAAACAAAGCAACGTATTCCTGCAGCCAACCACCACTGGGGAAAGACCGGCAGTCCCAGCAAGGCCTGTCTGGATTCCAAAAGTTGGGGATCTAGTCAGAGAAAAGATTGCGGACAAGAAGGAATTTGGACCTTCTTACAGACAACCAGTACCTGTCCTAGCAGTTCAAGGAACTAGAACAGTACTTCTGCCGCCCCTTGCTGGAAAAAAGGAGAAAAGATTTGTGTCCATCGACCTCATCAAACCACAGTATGTGGCCAATACTAAATAGTAGGCCTCGTGGACTCCGACCTAGTAGCAGACGCACTCCTCTCGCTACTATCCAAGAGGTTCAGATTGAAAGACTGATAACCATCGAGAATTCAGCAGTAACAGATGAAGGACTAAGCAACAATGCAATGGAACTCATCCCTCTTGAAAATCAAGTAACAGTTCGTCCAAATCCACCTGTCTACACCAATGTAGCAAGTGATCAACTGGTTCAAGCAATTTCTACAAATCCTGATGCAATTTCAACAATTGACAGAACTGCTTCTGGCTATTTCATTAACTTTGATACGTTCTCAGAAGATCCGAGTGAACCTGAAACGACGCCAGCATCATTAACATTCAAGCAGCAAGTACAAGACTTTCTTCACTTTCTGAAAAAGACTTATCTGGTTTCCCCATGGATTGAACTCTGGATTATTTCTGGAATATTTGTTTTCCTGCTTTGGCTAGCTTTGGTTATGACTATGAGCGTGCTTATAAATGGCAGATACATCCATGTGAACACTGAAGGAAAAGATGTGAACTTACTTTTGAAACCTCATAAGTCTTCCCATCGTGAAGCAAGAGACTTGTCAACAGTGAACATCACAGCCGTTCCTATACAGGATGGTATAGTGTGGGATAGAACAGATTTTGATATTTTTGGCCCGACGGAACAATTGAAAATTCCACATTTGTTTAAAATTTCACTAAGTGATCTCATTTCGTCCTGTACCTATTCTGATGATTGGGACTTTGAGACTGTTAACGACATAATGTTTGACCTAGAAAAATCTGCTGCATTTTCTAAAAATGAATATTTAGAGGGTTCATCAGACTATGAACAGCTGTATTGCTATAACCACTATGGTCATCATTATTTGCATAAATCTGCAAACCCTAGAAATGTGTTTATGTTTAACCAATGGGAGCATTGTCCTACACCACCAAAAGGTAGTTCAAAAACATTTGCTAACAAGTTTCCATATTTTTCAGGTTACAATACATCTGATCCAGAAACGTTTTACTATAAAAATTTAAACAAAACAGGACTGAAAATTATGTTAACTAATACAAAACAGATTTACTCTGCAACATTTATTGCCCAACTGTCTAGACAGGGTTTCGACTTATGGAAAGACACAATAGACACAAAAACTGTCTGGGGTACTAAAGATTGGCAAGTGCAGGGGATAGAAGCTTTATTTAGAGCCTGTATCATCCCTGAACAAATAATGTTTTTGAATGAAACTGTCCAACAAACATCTTGTCTTGGACTAGCCAAGATCAAAGAGATGAAAACACCTTCTGTACCAACACCTGCAAGTGATAACAATACACAGGCAGCGGTTACAGTTGACAAAATACTACAACTCAACAGATCTAATCCTGATTGGAGAAAATGGTTGATCTGGCCCACAGACACGAACAACTGTCAGGAAAGATTCCTGAATAAAACTCAGGGCTTTACTATTCATAGGCCAGACCCAAGATACGTCCAAAGACAGCATCCGGGGGTAGTAACAACATACAGTGTAGGAAAATTATGCCTCGATTGGCTGCAGAAATCTACACTACACGATGTGAAACAACACTTATCCTTACTTAAAGAAGACGCAGACCTTAGGGAATTCTTGCTTGGACCAAGAAAACTGTGTCAAAAACGTTTCATATATGCCGGCATTTATGCTGCCTATAATGAAGCATGGAAAGTGTCACAGATGGAGGCCGCAGAACAAATACGTGAACTTGATCGTATTAATTTAGAAAAAACACTCACTGTGGTCGACAATGGGTTAACAACTTTGTCCTCCAGAATATATTCATTGGACAACATTGTATCCTCTGCTATCGACATACTAGAACAAGATTTGGCCATGTTACAGCAAGGCCAATTACAATTACGTTCTATTGTGTTATTAAGCTGGACGCTGCAATCCTTGCACGCTGGCTATGTGCCTTGGCGTTTTATCAATACGTCAGCTCTGTTTGCAGAATACAATCTAACTGATAAACAGATTGAACTGGCACAAAGAGGAGCAAAGTATACAGTGCTGAGCATTGAAAAACTGGAAAAGTTACCATTCACAGTGGCATAAAAACCAGCTACAGATAGGCTCATTCATGGCAAAATCACACTACCTGTGACTACTTTTCAGTTTCAGTATTGCCTCAAACAAATGCAAGCAGGCAAATATGAAAGGTTGGGTAAGGAATACATTAAGACATCTTGGAATTTACCATATACATCTAGATGTTGGAGTGGGGATCGTGAAGTGTTTTTGAGTGGTACACACTGTAAAAGTGCACTGAGCGGTTCACTTATATGTCAGGACATTTCTTTACACGGGGCTTGCAATGGTTCTGTGGCAAATTTGTCTTGCCATCAGCAGGGTACACCAGCTGCTGTGATTAATCCAACATTTGGACAACTTTCTAATGGGAGTTACCTCTTGTTGAATGATCAGAGTTGCTGCGGCATGTTGCCAGGCATCCCATATCTAGTAACGGTCAACTCCTGGGTCACTTGCTGTATGCAAGTATTGTTTGCCCCAATAGACACAGTCAGGGAGTCGCCTTTGTGGCCTTCGCTGAACGTCTCTTCTATAGGATTTGATACTTTAAGCAGAATGAAAGCCATGCTTTTGCAACAAACCGTGCCTTTGACCTCGGCCAAAGAAACCTATGATCTACAAGTAGCAAGGACTTCGGCTGAGATACAGACTTTAATACGTACAAACTGCCCTATACATTTCGTGGAAATGATAGGACATATCTTTAACATGTCTGATACAAGCGGAATTGTACATGTATTTAAGAACATCTGTTCCGGTCTGTTAGCACCTTTCCAGGCAATACTCGGAATCATCCCGAACTTTACATATTCGGTGTTTGGTGGCATACCATTAATTCTAGCACTTGTTGCCGGAATTCTATTTCTCTTCCTGCTATTACGCTATGGCCAGCCTATTCGCAGACATCACTCCGAGCGACGTGGAGAAAGCTCTCCTTGAACGAAAGTGCTGTGAGCAAATAGTACAGCTTTTGGGCATGACTCGTCTACGGGAACTTAATACCACGTGGTTCCTGTCATTCAGACCAATCTGGCAAGATTGCATCTTACCTGTCCTATGATGCCTGCTATGCGGTGAAGAATGCGTGTTAGACACCTGTCTAACATTTCCATCAGCAACGCCAACGGATATCGATTCTCTGCTGGACCCGATAACGGCCCATGCTCTGTGTTGTCCCCAGAGGCTACCAATCCTGATGATGGCATTCATTGAGATCTCACAGACGCTTCCAGCTGCTGCTGAGGTACGAGATGGATCTACAGGCACACAGGTAACAACGGACGCGAACATTGCTGCGGCATCCTATGCTGAAAGCGATGCTTCACATCTCTGTGCAATTAATCTACTACACGAGGTGTTCCAACTGTCACCAACTTCAGTGGACAATATTTTGTCTACAGAAATAGATGATCTCATGTTTACACCAGACCCGTACACTGACTCTGATTCAACCCACAGTGTACCAGAGACGCAGTAAAATTTGGCCTTCATATTTCAAAAACTTGGAACTCTTCCCAAATTGAACTTTTTTCCGTTTTTCGAACTGAATGGCAATTCAATCTGCTTGAAGTAGAACTAGTCTTATAGTACGGACTTCGCGGTACTTCCTCAGACACTTTGTCATCTTATTTGTCTAAAAAGTTCATTAATTTTCATGACATGTAATGACTTTGATTTTTGAACAACTTATCGATCATTTTCTGTCACATGTAAATATTACTGCTTATTTCATTCAAATTCCATTTTGTTTCCAAATATATGCCTGAAATGAAAAGCAATGCTTAAAATGTACAGTACCTTTTGCATTTTAATAGGTTTTTAATTGCTTTTTAATGCTTTTAAGAAATATTTTTAGCGATATGCGGTACTCCATTTTATGTTTAGCATATTAAATGTTTAGCATTTTATTATTATCGTACACACGAAAGTGGAGTGGGTGTTGTATTCCTCTTAGGGTGTCCGTACATGGGTTTTCCTGTATCATGTCCTTATATAGGCACAATTCGCCCTGCCCTTATATAGGCATAAAATCCCAGTCCTTATTTAGGCATTAAACCGTGCACTCCAAATACAGGCATGGTCTCCGACATCCGTCCACACTAACATCACAACGAGTTCTTGAAGAACAGACCCTTAGGCTTCGGGAGTTTCCCTAGCACAGGACTATTGATTTCTTCAAGGACTCATCTATTATGCATGAACCGTTATAGCTTGAGGGTTCATTCATGACGTCTTCCACTGTCCGATTCACGTCAATGCTAACATTCTGAGGTACCTCTCAGGTATAAATATACCTTCCCTAGCCCTTGTAAATCAGAGGAGACCTCGACTTCAGAGGAGCCCATTTCCCGGCCTGACGCACTGAGAAGACGCTGTCATCCCTGCACGCAGAGAGTCCAGCTTCCAGTGATCTGACTTCCCTCGCGGGGAGTTGGGGTTCGAGTCTGGCAAGAGATTCCCACCTCTCTCATTCTTAAGGTATGGAGCTGACTAGAAACCTAGAGGGACTCTTGGCATACTAGGCATACTAGGTATACTGGGCGTAACATACTCTTAGTATACCATAGTAAGGAATACTCCACCTACTTCATACCTCTCCCTACCCCTAGGTTAGGTTAGGTACATTGGGGTAGAACTAGCTTAGAAACGCATCGTATGAGTACTCACATTTTTAGTCTATGTTATTTATGTAAATGAATATCTACTAAAGATCATGCTAGCGCAGTATTATTTATTTCTACTGCTTACGCTGTACATTATTTATCTTGCATATTGTCTTGTGATCATAACAGCACATATTACTTACACGAGAAACAAGACTGTTCAATAAATCTTTTATTGAAACGCCCGTCTATTCTTCCTGTGTAACTTTGAGGAAAACTAAGCATGCACGATTGAGCTGAGTGAAATGGTTATCTATTGTTTCCACGACTCTGGGACACGTTCTGATTTTAAAAGGGAAACAAAGTTGTCATGTTTTGCGGCTGCCAGAAACTACTCCCTTCTTGTTTATCAAGGAGTTTCTAGTGGACTCTGAGCTAGCTGGCACAAGTAATTAAGTTTAATATACTCGATAGGGACATATTGACCGTAGTCCTATGTCAAACCTATAGGGTATATTATTCCAATGCGCAGAGCCTATTAGGGAAATAGGAGCTACACTACAAAATGGCATCCATTTCAAAATTTATACCAGGAATCCATGAAGCATAGGCAAGAATCTCAGGTGGCAGGATTGAAAGATATCCGCAAGAAACTGAAATAGGGACAGAATTAGGCTTTGTACCTTTATGGCAATGCCTCTTCCTTATACATTTCCCCAACTCTCTAGTGAGAAGCTGCATAAGAAAAGGATGTCCTGAACTTTCCCATAACATCAAGAGATGCTGGGGATGCAAGGTGCACTCAAGACAGAGCGCTTATGTCAATGTGACAGAGTAGGGGCTCAGGATAATCCCATGCAAACAAGCTCAGTGAGTATAGCAAGTGTGATGACTGAGGCAAGCAACTGTGTGACTGGCGTGAGCGTAAGATGAGAGACTGTCACAAAGACACCTCACACCTCACTTGCCACCCCATGCAATCTCGTTCAATGGTGTATGACCCCAAGTGACACATCAGAGTTGGCGGGGTCACAATTCTATTATTCCTCAGGATAGTCTATGACTGACTGCAGGATGAAAGGAAATAGAGCTTGTAAGACTGCCCCAACACAGGAGGACAGAGACAACCCCAATGATATTGCCCACATCCAACCAGTTGCCCTCTAGTCTTGAAAGACTATCTAGGCCCTGGGGTAAGGTGCCAGGTCAGGGGTCATGTCCCCTGGTGCCCAGCCTACCCAGTAAATATCAAACAACAGTTACATAGCATATGTGATAACCTCAAACGTTCTGTGAGGAATAACAACCTCTATTTTAATTTTATAAATCCAACTGGGCTGATGTCAGACCATTGTTATGCATTCTTTTGCCTAGTCAACTTATGTATCAATTATTAGGCAAGTTTAATTGACCACAACAAGCACGCATTGATGAAGCTGGCCTTATTGTTGTTAGAGGTGCACAATTTAATGCTGTTGTTGATGTATGTTCTGTTACAACTGTTTGGACCAAGATTATTAATTGAAAATAGAACAAACAGAAAACTCCTGCTGATTACCTTGATCGTTAGAAAGATGTGTTTGATCACTTTTTTAGTGTTACGGAAACTGCTCAAGAAGTTAATGCAGTGGTGCTTGCTGAATGGTTATTGTGCAAAGTACAGGAGCAGCTATGCACCATTTGAATTTGATGGCAAACTAAAGGATCTTTCTGAATTGGTTTATGCTGCAAATCATTGTGTTGCTGAGCAAAAATGAAAAAAGAATCTTCTGAATCTAAACTAATGCCTGTACAAATGCAATCTTTCCAACAAACAGACAAAGGAAGGGGTCAGGAAGGGGGAGGATAGAAAAATGATCAAAGGAGGCACAAAATAGAAGGAGGAAAGTGGTTAAGAAGAAGTTAAGAGTGTCAAAAGGGAGAGTCAACCTCACCTGGTGTGTCCTCAGGGATCAATTGTGGTCAGTTAGGGCATTGGAAACAAGATTGTCGAAATGTGCTCATGAAATACCATGAACAACCAGAACAATCAGAATTTACTTCTCTTCCACAAAATTGATAAACAACCTGTTAGGAGAGCATGAAGGGAGCTGATTACTCTCTCAAGAAGGCAGAGAAGAAGAAGTCACGGGCTGGGAAGGGGAGAGTCAACCTCACCCGGTGGTCCTCAGGTTTCAATTGTGGTCAGTGAGGGCGTTGGAAATAAGATTGTGCAAATTTGTTCATTAATTCCCATGACCAGACCTAACAATTGGAATTTACTTCTCTTCCACAAAAGTGATGCACTAACTGTTAGGAGAGCCTGAATGGAGCTGATTACTCTGTCAATGTTTTAATCCCTGTATCTCAGAAGGGGCCATGCGTATGATGTGCTATTAATGGAAACCCTCCTTGTGCCTTATTGATACTGGTGCTAGTAGGTCTGCTTTGAAAACCTCAGAAATTTCCCTACTACTTCTCTCGGGCAAAATGATTGATGCAGTTGGAATTTCTAACACATATTTCTTCATTAATTTACTGATCCTGCGTGAGTACCATACTGATCAACATGCCTTTCTCTTAAGCCCTACCTCAGCCACAAACCTCCTATTGAGGGATCTCTTGTGCTATTTTAAGTGTAATCCATATTATACCAGTGATGATATTTATTTGAATGTCCCTTTAGAGAAAGAGAATATTATCCTGGTGGTCCTCTGCGAGCGTAACAATTCATGTGAAACTGATGGTACAGCAAAACCTTCATCTCAATTAATGTCTGCTGTGCATGAGAAAGTCCCAGCCACTCTATGATCTGAACATGCTCTTGGTATAGGTATTGGTTTAACCACCGAACCTGTTAAGATCAGGATGAACCCTATGAAAAAGCTTCCCTGCATACCTCAATACACGTTACACCCTGAGGCAGAGGCTTTGCTGTTCTACTGAATTGTCCACTGTAAGTGTTTGTAACACTCCTATTTTACCCATCCAGAAGCTGGCGAAGAGACTTATCATTTTATGCAAGACTATTTTTTTTTTTTTTAAATATTTTTATTTTCAGTTTATGAAATAAAAAACAACACGTAAACATTGGAAAAGGAGTCATTGGTACATGAAATGCAGTCAAGGTCAAATGCTGAGTTATATAAATGTGCGAAGGGACGTGTAGCAGATCCATCAAGGGGAAAAAGCAAGCCACAATAAAAACATCGTTGATTAAGCATTCAGATAGTTCTGTTACAATCACGTCATTCAGGTATGGACTAGGCATGATTGCTGTTAGTTACCCAGTTCTGGCCTATCGCACGGAGGATCAGGACTTCCTCCTTCTGTGCCCAACTCCAGTTTGTAATATTTTATCCAGGGCTTCCATATTTTCCTGAATTTACGTGGACAGCCCCTTGCCTTATAAACCACCCTCTCCGCTCCCATATACAGGTCCATGTTAGTCTTCCAGACCGGTATGTCCCGCTACGTACAGATCCCAGGATGGGGATCTCTCACAAATCCTTCTTCATAAGGATCAGTCCACACTCAGGGCACCGCACACGAGCCCGGCCACCGGAGCGCCGGCTCGCTACATCCACCGCTCACAGCCAGGACCCCTTGGACTTGCTCGTAGGTGGCAGTTCCCCAGTAGGGGGGTGGGGGAACCGGCAGTCCCCGATCTCACTCACCCCCAGGCTCTGGCTGCACAGGCGAAGGATGCGGCAGCTGAGTCCCCCGTCTCACTCCCTCTCCTCCCGCGGTGCTGGGCGGGCGACGGGCGCTGCCCCGCCGTCTCGGGCACCGAGTTGTTGCCCCTTCCGCCACTGGGGAGGGATTCACTGGCCGTCAGGCATCCACACCTCTCGCCGCTGCCGACCGCTCACCGTTCCCGGGCTCCGCCCTGGGGGGTCCGCTCGGCGCTGCTTCTCCTCCCGTTCCCGGAGATCACCAACGCGGGTCAGCCGCCATTTTGAGTGCGCGCCGATCCGGACCTCCGGAAAAAATCGAATTCCGGACTCCGCACAGTGCCCTCCGATCCACCGGGTCTGCCGCTTTCCCCCCGGGGACTTCTGCCGCCGCTTTTTCAGGTTTTTAGCGATGGAGGACCAGGATTTGTCACAGGATCGTCTCCGAGGCCAGCGGAGCTCTCGGTTTCCGCAGCTACTCCGCCATGACGCTGGCCACGCCCCTGCAAGACTCTTTTTGACATAAATAATGTTAGATTGCCTAGTTTCCATGATGTACCAAATCCTGGTGCTGTAATGGCTTGTATGCCAGCAACTGATGCATAGTTTAGTGTTGTAGATGTGTGCTCTGCTTTCTTCTCCATT
The DNA here is from genome assembly GCA_963921515.1 of Calotriton arnoldi. Classification (NCBI taxonomy): domain Eukaryota; kingdom Metazoa; phylum Chordata; class Amphibia; order Caudata; family Salamandridae; genus Calotriton; species Calotriton arnoldi. Next base: position 2,311,838 of record CAWUFW010001379.1, read on the forward strand.
CCATTTCATTCTTGCAGTCAATATCGTTTCTCCTTTTCTCTGGGCCAACTGACGTGGTCTTGTTTGTCCCAGAGATATACAGAGCCACCTTCTGTCTTTTACCAGGCTCTCAAGAAAAAATTGGACATCCTTAGCTTTCCAGAAGGATCTATACTAGTTCAATAGGTTGTCATTTGTTGGTTGCTTCTGGCTCATTGGAACAATGCAAGACTGATTTTCTGTTTAAGTTGACTGAATTAATTTAATATGAGGTAACAACATTTAGACAGGGCTTGTCTGCTGATTGAAGCTATCCTTGAGCTGCCCAGGCCTACTGCTGTCTCCCACGGGCCATATTACAGATGCAGCACATTTTCCTGCATTGCGCTGGGTGCCCCTTTCAGAAGGAGTGCCCAGTGCAATCCAGGTGAATGCGCTGCCCCAAGGGCAGCCGTGAGCTCGCGCTTCCCTGGGGGCAGCGCATTCAGGTGAAAAAGGGAGCGGCTGCTTTGAAGCCGCTCTGTGTTTTCACAGTGAAGGAGGCAACCCGCCTGACCTTTTAAAGGGGATTAGAGATCCTCTTGCAGGTGGGTGCAGTGAGAGCCTGTTGTGCCTCTGGGACTCCTTGTGTAATACAGCCCCTGGTATGGGCCCTTTTGGGTATGTCGGGGTACTGTAGGCAGTGGTTTCTGAGTTATGCTAACTTTGTTAAACCGTTGCAAGATTTAATAAAGAAATGAACCCCCCTGAACCGTTACCAATGTCTAAGGAGGCTGAACAAGTATGTGTGTCTTTGAAACAAAAATTATCGTCTGCATCTGCATTGGGATTGCCTGATTTTGCTAAACCTTTCACGTTCTATTGCCATGAAAGTGAATGTTTTGCTTGAGGTGGTCTGGTTCAAGATCACGGTGACAAAAAGAAACCTATAGCCTGTTATTTCTTTGCTCTCAATGCTGTATCGGCAACGATGCTTCTGTCCCTGCATGCGTTGGCCTCAGCTGCGAATTTACTTGAGGAGAATCACTGTCACTGCTGATGAACCTTATGCTGTTACTGCATTGTAGGAAGCATCCATTACCATGCATAACACTTACCACGCAGTCACTACAACGCATATGCCATTACCATAACAATAACCATGCATGTCATTACCACGCATATACCTTTACTGGGAATGCCTTTGCCACTCATGCATTTACCCCACATTATTGGTATATGCATTTACTATGAATGCCTTTGCCACACATTGTTGGTATATGCATTATTGGGTAGGTATATAGGTAAGTATATATAAAGTGCGTGTTTTAATATGTTGGTTTGTATGTATGTTATATTTATTTATAGAATAATAACTTTTGTAAAATATTTTCAAATTTACGAATGGGATGTAGGGGATATAGGGGCATGGGTGGGGGAACTGTATTAACACTCAGGTATTAATTTTAGTCCCTCAGTATTAATGTTTAAACATTAAAATATAGGGTATTTAATATTATAATTATTTATTAAAAATATGTTTGAGACTACAACACAAACATTTAGGGGTGGGATGCAAGGGGTATTGGGTGAGGAAGTGTATAAACACTTAGGGGTCTATTATAATGTTGGGCGGATCGCATGGCGGTGGCGATCCGCCCGACATTATCTTCCGCCCGCCTCCCATTTCCCCCCGCTACATTATGATGGCGGGGGGTACCGCGGCGGACGGGAAGACCGTCCACTGCCTTTCCGCCCGGTCGACGAGTCGACCGGGCAGAAAAGGGTTGAATATGGTGGCGGTGTCTGCTAGACACCACCATCCATATTACAATGCATGCGGGAAGCAGCCTTTCCGTGGCGGCATTGCCGCCACGGAAAGGCATGTGGTTTTCACAGTTGGGGGCCCGTTGCGGGCCCCCAGGATGTTTGGGGGGTGGGGTGGGCACATGGGGGGGTACCTATGGTACCCCCCTACATTGTCATGGACAAGGTGGCAGGCACCGCGCAGTGCCTGTCACCTTGTGCATGACAATGCACACGGTGCATTCCCAGCATTGTGGCGGGCGGTGCAGTGTGCACCGCCCGCCACAATGCTGGGAATGGAGGATGCCATCCACCACGGTGGAAGTGGCATCCTAATCGCTGGTGCGGGACTGCCGTACCACTGGCGGCCGGTCCCAGCACCGCTAGGGTGGCGGGCGGACAAAAGTCCGCCCGCCATCCTAATAGGCCCCTAAGATATTAATTGCAATGCCTGAGTATTAATGTTTAAACATTAAATTATAGAGTATTTAATATCATAATTATTTATGAAAAATATTTTTAAGACTGCAACACAAACCTTTAGGGATGGGATGCAAGGAATACAGGGGTATTGGGTGGGGAAGTGTATTAATACTCATATATTAACTTTAATGCCTAAGTATTAACGTTTAACCATTAAACTATAGGGTATTTAATATTGCAACTATTTATTAAAAATATATTCAGACTGCAACACAAACCTTTAGGGATGGGATGCAAGGAATACAGCGGTATTGGGTGGGAACATGTATTAATACTCATGCATTCATTTTAATACCTGAGTATTAATGTTTAAACATTAGAATACTACACATTTGTTATCATGCTTAATTTCAGTAAGAGTAGAATTAACTTGAAAATATGTAAAATGTTTTATAAAAATAAAATAACATTAACAATATTTTTACAAATATTAAAACATTTTGAATAATTTTAGTGTCAAAGATAAGTAACCACACCAGGTTTATTGATTAAAATATTTATGAAAGTCCTTTTAAAAAAATTTTTTTATTATTAAGTAGTAAAAACATAACTTATTTTACAAAAAGATATTTTTTAATTAGATTATAACATATTTTTTCATAATTTTTAAAGTATTTTCCCACAGTTTCCCATTGAGTTTAATGAGGAAATTTGTCCTTTTTTACTTTTTACTTTCAGGCTTGATGTATGTGGTTTTGCATCTGTTTCTACAATTGGTGGAGCTTTGCAGTCAAGATCAGATGCAAGGAAGAGCTGAGGTATGGTAAGAAAAATGTACTTTACTTTTTAAACATATTGGTGGCTAAGTTTATTGAAAAGATAAATGGGGGAGGTATATGGATGTTGTACAGTAAAGAATTGTATTTTATTGTTGTTTTAACCACTTTTACATCAACATGCAGGTTGTGTTTGTATGATCGCATCGGGACTGTTGGTTTCTTTTCAATTTAGGATTAAAAAAGTTGGAAACAAATGGTTACAATGTTTTTAAACCTATTTAAAAAGAAAGCAACATTTTTTGTGTGCATTGTGGTTTCTTACCGTTTAGTGACTTTTGAAGACCACGTCTTTGATGGAGAATCTCTGGATTCATGGATGGATTACTGCTGGATTTTTGGGGGAATTTTGTTTTGAACATTGGATGTTATTTTGGGATTTTTAAATAACTGGCTTTCATCAGGATTCTTTTTTTGTTTTACATTTTTGTGGATTGCCAATGAATGGAATGTAGGAGATGGATTTTTGAGTGTAGGCCTTTTCCTTGGATTTGGGTTTTGCTCTTTGGATTATTGGATTACTCAAGACTCTTGGTTACTGGTTTAATGAAATATCACAAAGAGCCGAAGAAAGAAGACACAAACAAAGTTTAATTTTGTGATTTTTTTTCCCTGAAAATGCCAATTGAATTTGTAAATGATGATAAAATAGGCGAGTAATTCTACAGGTTATTAGTTAATGTTAGAAATGTAAGATGTATGCAATATTGTTTAGGTAGCCTGAAACTGCAATCAATGGAAATTGATGGATTTTTGCAAATAGTCTCTCAGATATTTCCTTACTTTTTATTTTAGAAATACGAGGATTCAGACTACCTGACACAGATTGCACCATTCTTATTTCCTGTAAACTTTGTTCTTTCTTCAAAATTTCTAGGAAATTATAACATTTGGAGTGACATTTTCCAATAGATTTGTTAAATGAATTGTGCCATCCCTCTATAGCATTGTTTGTTTTTGCACCTCCCTCTAAGCAGGCTGAGTAACAGTTCCATCAGTCAATGGGAAACCTTGGCTTCCTCCTGTGACCTGACCTGCTTAGATGGACAATCCAACTGTCCTCGTAGAAATTTAAGAATGGTGCCAATTTTTCCTCATTTTGTGTAAAGTATTCCAATTCTGTAATTGATGTGTAGAACTCCTCTACAAACTCGGGAGGTACAAAACACAAAGCTGTTAGTTTTTTCAACTCATACTGTAGTTTATTGCTTGACATGTAATCCTCAACTAAGGATGTTTTTTGAATTTTTTGCCAATATGCCTGAGAAAAGTGAAAAAACATCCTTGAATTTGGGTGTCAGGTGTAAATTCTAGTAAAAGTATTAATCATCTGTAACTTAAAATTAGTTGTACATTTCCTAGGACTTTTATTCACATTTCTGGTTTTTATTACTGATCGAAATCCAGTTTAAGTTGAGTATTGCTTGCCAGAGAGTAAGCTGTACACTAATGGGACAGTTGTGTTTTTTATTTTAATATGAATAGTGTAAATTTAGGTGAATGGATGGGGTGTTGACTTCAAAGTTCTATCCATCACCCAAATTTCAGTATTCTCAAGAGTCACTAAGTTATGGGTTCTGCTAAAGCTTAGCATTCGTCTGAGAGGATTTACATTGTCATATAGTAGGAAAGGTTCATTAGTATAAAAAAAACTGTAAGTTCAGGGGGAATGTTAATGCCAGAGTAGGATTGTTGTGTCCCTCTTTGGGAAGTACTGGCCTGTTTTTTGCCTCTGAACAATTCTCCTTAAATTGGGTATTGTGGGCATACTACTAGTAATGTGCATGGGGATGTTTTGGGCGAACCTCCCTCAAAACTGAGCCACAGGGTTAATTGGAGGTGGATGCTAGCATTTTTAATTGTTGGATGTTGTCCCTCATTTCGATCTCCATTGCAGAGGCAGAGTGGTTATGTTTTGTGATTCTTTCAACAGTATCACCCAGAGTAACTGCTCTGCCTTTGCAATAGAATGAAAAATACTGTACACCCCTCCAATGACTCATGGGCTCAGTTAATCTTTCCTTACAATAAATATAGCCACCATGCTTCAACAGTCTGTTTCCTCACCGTGGCTGAATATAGTTAGTCTGCTTTGGGTTTTCTATGTGTTAGCGATTGGTTGGAAAAAAATATTGTGAATGCAATGGTCTAAAACTGTGCTTTATTTTAATTTGTCTTCTGTGGAAAAAAGATTTGCACGGCTATTTGAGACAGTCTGTTGGAGGAGGAAAAAAGGTTAGTTTTCTGTAGAAAAAGAGAAAGTTGAGTGCTGTTGTTTGTAATTTGTGGGAAGAAAGTTGTTAGGTTTGGCAGTTTATATTTTTTCAAAAAAGTATTATTTGGTGTGTTTTTTCTCTGTTCCAATGTGGTCTTGTAAACTCCGATGTAAATTGTATTGGTTTTCCAGTGTGTTAGAGTGCTTCTTTCTTGGTTTTCTATTTTACCTTAGAAGAGAAAAACAGCTGAAATAATTGCTGCTTCTTTTTATAACTGCTTTCTTTGCACTTTGTGTTTTTTAAAGGATAACTTACCTGTGTACTGTGGATTTTTTTTCCAAAGATGGACTGTGATTTTGCACTGTTTCAGTTTTCTTCTCTCCTTCAATATCTTTTTGCTTTTAAGGTCTGTTGGAAAGTAAAAGAGGTAAGTACCCAGCAGATATAGCTTAGTAATCTTGCACCCCCCAGTCACAGTCCAGCACCTTCCCTGAGGTAAGTACTTGGCGGAGTTAGAATAGTAATTTTGCCCCCAGCCACAGTCCAGCAACTTCCCTGAGGTAAGTACTTGGCAGAGTTAGAATAGTAATTTTGCCCCCAATCACTGTCCAGCACCTTCCCTGAGGTACGTAGTTGGTAGAGTTAGAATAATAATTTTGCCCCACAGTCACAGTCCAGCACCTTCCCTTGAGGTGTGTACCTGGCGGAGTTAGGATAGTAATTTTGCCCCCTATTCACAGTCCAGCACCTTCCCTCCGGTAATTACCAAGCAGGGTTAGAATAGTAATTTTGCCCCCAATCACTGTCCAGCACATTCCCTGAGGTAAGTACTTGGCATAATCAGAATATTAATTTTGCCCCTAGTCACTGTCCAGCACCTTCCCTGAGGTAAGTAGTTGGCAGAGTTAAAATAGTAATTTTGCCTCCCAGTCACAGTCCAGCACCTTCCATGAGGAAAATACCCGGCAGAGTTAGAATAGTAAATTTGCCCCCTAGTCACACTCCAGCACCTTCCCTGAGGTAAGTACTTGGCAGAGTTCGAATAGTAATTTGGCACCCCAGCCACTATCCACTACTTTCCCTGAGGTAAGTACTTGGCGGTGTTAGAATAGTAATTTTGCCCACCAGTCATTGTCCAGCACCTTCCCTGAGGTAAGTACCCAGCAGAGTTTAGAATAGAAATTTTGGCCCCTAATCACAGTCCAGCAATTTCCCTGAGGTAAGCACCTGGCGAAGTTAGAATAGTAATGTTGCCCTCCAGTCACTCTCCAGCACCTTCCCTGACGTAAGTACTTGGCAGAGTTAGAATAGTAATTTTGTCTCCCAGCCACTGTACTGCAGCTTCCCAGAGTGGAATATACGTTTTAATTAAATTATATTATTTAACAAAAATTGTAAAAAAAAAGAATATTTGTATGTTAACATACATTGCTGCAAATCCAACAAATGTACCCACATTGTGAATTGCAGATAACCTTGACAATCTCTGTAAATTTAAAATACTTTTCATTAACAATTGTTCAGGACATATCGCTTGTAAGTTATGAGCGTGTTTAATGTTAACGTTGTACTTACTTGTGTGGATAGATGGCAGTATTTGAAAATGATTCTGAAGTTCTCTTCCCCTCTCTGTGATGCGTGTGGTCACAATAGAAGTGAGAGTACCACTGAACACAAAGTGGTGGATCGCTGCTTTTATATGTTTTTATGGGGTATTCGATAATTCACAGTAAAATAAGTGCTGAAAAGTAATTTTTATCAGGGTTTAAAATCTGACTAAATGTATAATTAATTTGTTTGTGGAAAATACATTTTTTTGACTTTCTTCACAGTATACAATAGACATCTTGGTTGGAGACAAGGGACATACATTGTGTGAAAATGAAAGGACTAACATATATATGTCTAAAATCTTAACCTGTTTCGTAAACTCTTTGCACTATGGTTAGATGTATTTTTTCTCTTTATTTATGTTTAGAAAATGTGGGGAAAACAATTACAGTGCTGTCTTGTATTGCGTTGGGTTGCATCGTTTTCTAATAATATTTTAGTGTTTGCGCAGTGTTGCGTTGTTTAGGCATGGGTCACATGGTAGTTTTGAATTAGGAGTATTTTGCATAGTGCAGTCATATATTGCGTGGGCTTTAAGCATATGGTGTGGCATTCTACCATATTGTTTGAGGATGTGGCACGCAAAATTGTTTTTTAATATAGAATTGTCTTCCTATCATACTATGTATCATCACAATTATTTCATTTGAACCATATATATGGATAGCATTTTTTAACTTACATTAACTACCATTGAATATATATTTTTTGTTGCCATTTAACTACAGTTTCCTACAGATTAATAAATTGCGTGGTAAACGCTAGCATGGTAGTAGAATGCAGGGTAAAGGAATCTGTGGTAATGGTACTTTTATTGTATTGCTATTGATCCAGCGTTTAGGGACTGACAAATTTCTATCATCTGGACCCAATTTAATACCTAATCATCCATTTCATGCTGGGTGAGTTTAAACCAAACTTACCAATTTGTTCATCCTATTTATCCTCTTTCTTGGCGATGAATCTTTATATAGTTATTGGCAAAATAATATCAGAATTCACCATAGAATAATCTTTTCATATAACTAAATCAATGACACTAATAATGACAAACTCTTTTGAGAGTTTAAAATGCTTTATCTAAATAAATGTGAATTGCTCATCAAGTACAATACAGCTCGAATCATAGGTCATCACACAAAAGAAAAATTAGCAAATAAACATCAATAGTACATCTCAAATGTTAGCGCAATGAGTGAGTGGATAGGCGTAGAGACAAAAGAATATAGACATTTGCAAATACATTTATGCAAATTCAGAATATCATACTAACCAATTTCGCAAAGTTTCTAGAAATCTGAAAAGCTACCCTCTGGCCATGAGAGTAAGCTGGGCACCTCAAGAAGAGTTGAGGAGCAAAGTCAATGAGTCAGGATCAGAAGAACAACAGCCAGCCCATAGAATTAGGAAACAGCAACACAGCTCTCTCCTCTCGTAAAGTAAGAAAAATGCGCTCTAGACCCCATCCTCTTACTACTACTAATTATACTCTAAATTCACTAGAGATCCAACGCTCATTGTGTCATCTCACATGGATTCATTAAGTTTCATTGGTCCAAAACAAGGGGGTGTTCAGTCAAACCACTCTTGACGTGTCTAACTTTTCAAATGTCCCATTGTTCTAACTTCGCACACTGTTATCACTTCCAACAGAGGAAACTCTAGTATCAGGCTTCCGTGTTTTGTACGTCTCTCCATCTCACTCATGTATCAACTTGTAGTACAAATGTCCTCATGCTCCGCTCGGCAAGGAAGTTCCATTCGTTTATCTTTTTTTTCCTCTCTGCACAACCTTGGCCATCATCAGTAACTTGCGAAGGACAGATCACAGTTTCTTTCTCCCTTCTACATTTCCAATATGCCATGTTAATTCTAAAAAGACTCTCGGGCATTTTCTGCAGGGCAGTAGAATATACTTCTAGGAAAAACGAATACAAGCATTATTTATCATTTTATTAAACTCTACTATTAATTGCTCTTTGAAAGCTTTCACTTGCTTTTTCTTTTCCTATGCACTGCTTATTATTTTCTAACTGTTAGTGAAAAATAATCTCTCGACTTTTGACTGTTATTTTCTGCGTTAATCATGTGCATTTGTGGCCTACCCTAACACTCCCAGCACACGCTTGCGCAGTTTTCATCTTTCCCCTTTTAGTCTTGTACTGTTAGTTTCACGCCATTTGTTTAGTATTTCACACAATGAGGAGTTCAATCCGAGCAGGTTTTATTCCGCGAAAACCCTGCTCCATCACTATCTATGTTCTTGGTAGTGAGATGCGAGGTAAAGACGTGCGTGGTAGTGGTAGATGTGTGGCAAAGACTGCTTTGTAAAGGCATGAATGGTAAAGGCATGCATTGTTCCATTATATATCACTGCATTGTTATTGACAATTATAATTCTGCACTTTTCCATGTCAAGGTTGTCAAGGTATGAAATATTGTTGCCCTCTGATTCCCATATAACATTGAGACAATGCTGTGTGTTGAACCATGCCTCTCTTCACCCCGCAGCCTTTGATGGGCAACCACTTGACCAAACCTCTTATTGACCTCACTGATGTCCCATTCAAAGTTGTGATTTTGTACATTATGTTGATTGTTCATGATTTAGGAATGACAAAGGAATTTTGGCTATTGTTTATGCTGTTTGTAATTCACACAAAGTTATTGAGAGTCAATGTTTACTCTTTAATGTTTAGTGTGTATTCATGCTGCTCAAGTAGTCGAACTAGTAGCCCAAACTTGTGCTCGTATTTTAGCTGCGGGAAACCTAACTATTTTCACTGATTATAAGTATGCCTCTGGGTTGACCAATAATTTCAAGCTCATCTGAATGCAAGGAGGATTCCTCTCATCCTATTAAGAATGTGTCTTACGTGAAAAACTTGTCTGATAGTCTTCAGTTACTTTCCAAAGTAACACTTGCTGCACATCAACCAACCCAGGATGAATTTCCAAAGGAAATACCTTTTCTGATCAAACTGCCAAAGGGTTGTGTTGTCCCCTAAATCTGAGATGTCCTATTATTGTCCCAAGCTGTTGAACCCTAATACCCACCTTAAAAGATCTTGTTGAGTTACAAGAATGTGCACCTAACAATGAAAGAAACGTGTGGCAAAAATACAATTGTATAGTAGACCTTAATGGGGTATGGTGGGACAAACAGAGGAGGGACTCATTCCTAGAGTATTGCTCCCAAACCAACCTTGTTGATACAGTGATGTTGCCCCTGTTAGTCGTGGTGGTATAAATCCATGTTGCAGGTACCCACCAGTTTGCTTCTCAATTCCTTTCTGTTGCCCAACAGTACTTTCCCACCAGTGCCACTCGCCTGGCTTCAAAATAAGAAAACATATCAAGACCACCCCTGATGGCCACCCAAGTCCCTGGGGACCCTGCATCCATGTACAAAAGATGTTATTCAGATGCCTCAATGTTATCTTATGTTTGCGTTCTAGTTCTAGTGTGCATGTTCCTGGATGAATTGAAGCTGGACGTGATGCTATCACTGTTGATAAGAAACTGCTCCAAATCTTCATCCCAATATTCGTAATCCCTCTCCAGATTGAAGTGACAAAGTAGCCTACTTTTTTTCTCTTTAGTTCAGGAACATTGTAAAGCTTTAGGGATGAAGTGGCATTTGTATTGTACGTACCACCCTGATTTCTCTGGCAAGGCTGGCTGCTTTGACAGAACTTTGAAAACAAATTATGCGAAATCTACTCAAAAGCTGGGCCTAAGTGACCCAATGCTCTACATTTTGCAGCCCTTAAGCAAAAAGCAAGGGCATGATTTAGAGTTTGGCAGATGGGTACTCTGTCACAAATGTGACGGATATCCTATCCCTCTTATCTGCACCAGAGAGCCTTCAGAGAGATACGGTGAGCCACTGGGTATGTCCCAGGGGGTGAGGGTTCCTGTTTGTGGAACTGACTATCCACACAATAAATGAGTCGAAAAAGATGACTGTTCTTCCTTAGAAAATCTGTCTGTTTATAGTTGCATTATCTACTTTGTAAGGGTTTCTAGGTTCATTGTTGTTGCATTAAGAGACTAATTATTAGGTATGCCTAAGCTTCGTAGTCATTCAAAGAAGTTAGAATTCTTAGTGTGTTTAGATGTTGCTTTGATATCACTGTCATGCTTAGCATTTCAAGCTGCGATGTGCCCCCATTTACTAGATAGAAGCATCAGGCAAGTATCAATGGTGGTCAGGGGTGCAATTTACGACCCGCATTGGCCAAAATAACAATGAAGCCTAAGAATTGTGCCAAGTTGCTGAAATGACAGTCCACCCAGTGAGTGTCATTAAAGCATGTCAGCACTTAGGCCTGTGTGATTACATCAGTGATGAGTAAGAAATCTGCCCTGATAGAGATTAACTTCATATAGCTGGTTGACATCCATGTTTAGATGAAGGACAAGCAGTTCCTGAGATGACTTTGGCTTTATTTGAGGAGTGGATATAGTTGAGTATCATAAGTGTACTAAACCTTGATCTCGTGGTTGATGAGAAGACTAGTAAGGACTCCATGGCAAATTCATAGGTAACTGACCAATGTTGGGAGTTGGATGTATTCATCTGGATGCAATCATTAGCAAATAGGAAGAGAATCATTGGAGTATGGGTCCAGTTAATACTTTCCTGGTTGAGAGTATGTTGATGGAGGCTTCTTGGTTGAGCCTGCTAAGAATGTACGGGCCATCTTTATCTTCAATGAGGATGTTGTCATCTAAAACACTTGAATGGTTGCAATCTCTGTACTGCTGTGAGGTCTGAAGCTGGATTAAAAGTCATCTTTGTAGGAGGACTGTAGTTGGTCTTGAAAGTGGATGACTACTCCCTTTTCTCAAATTCTTCGGATGAAGGGAAGATGGATCAATAGTTGCCTAGATTGTAAGGGTATCTTTGTGTAGATTTGTAATTTCTTGAGGGAATATGAGAAGATGCCTTTCCACCAGTGAAGTATTGATTATGCTGAAATGTGTGAGTGCTTTTTGGGGATGGATTTTAAGATGGATAAGGAGAGAATGCTGTCTTCACAGGATGTTGTTTTCAGACTTGAAATAATGCCTGTAAGATTGACAGGGATACTATCTCGATTCAGGTTGATTTTTTCTGTGAGAACCTGTTGATGACTTTGCATCTGTACTTTGACTGGTGTGTGGTTAGATCTAACAGGAGGATTATGTTTTTCATAGTATTTAACATGTTTTTGCTTTGTTTGGATGTACCTGTGATAATGGTTGTTTAGGAAGTGGATTTAGCTATAGAGATGAATTGTCTTCTTGCTCTGTTTTTCTATGTATAAGTTGAGTCAGGAAATTCTAATAATGTGTCCTTCACCATATATTTTATAGCAGAGTTCTTGGCTATAGCATGGGGCAGATGGCTAGGCTTTTCTGGTAAAAGTTTCAGGGGGACACAGATGTTGACATTAAACTTAGTAATGCTGTTAATTGAGTCCAGGAGTGAGCGTATGTTGTTTGAGAGCTGGTGGTTAAGATTATCAGATCTTGCACTAATAAATAGATGAAGGAGGTCCTAAAAACAGCTGTAGTGAAGCTTATTGCTTGAATGGTTTGGGTTGGCTGTGCTCATGCATGTAGAATAAAAAAGTCAATGGCATAGTAATCTGTCCAGTCCCTCTGGATGTGGGGCAGCAGTTGATGGTGGCATTGTGTGCATGGTGCTGCCTATCTTGTGAGAAGGTTCTTGGATCTTCAAAGTATTGATGTGGGATTGTAGAAGATCAAGGAATGGGGGTTGCCCTTTTAGGTGATAGGTAGAAGTCCACATAATGTTGTTGGTGTGATTGATAAATGCACTGGAGACGAGTAAGGTATTGCTATTTCTAGGAGATCTATAGATGAGGTTCTGATGGCTGGCATCTGGGAGTTATGAACTGATTTATTCAAAAGTTCATAACTCCCAGATGCCACCATCAGAATCACCATCCAGAATCTGGCCACCCCTCATCTGTGTGGTCGCACTGCCCCAACTGCCTCCATCTCAGCAGACCATGACCTTATAAAGGCATGCAGCCTGTGGCCCTTTACTCTATATGGTATCACAGTACTCCTCAATGACATCTTTCACCAGTTTCCGCAACAGTTTCCACACACTTTCATGTAATACATCAAAATAATAATTTAAGGCAAATATCTCACCAGTAAAGCTTTTGTACTAGATTTTAATTTGCGCTAATGTTTTTATTTCAAATATCAATGCATGGCCATTCTATGTTCTATAAATGTTTCTGCAAATGTGCTTTGTATTGTATCAAGGGATAGTGTACTTATCAGTAGAACATACATAAAGCGGGCGCATGTTCCCTACAAAGGAACAGAAACACAGAATTTTATGAGTCTCACAATTCCTGGTTTCTTTTCATCTAACACTCCCTTCCTTAACCTGTGTCTGCATTTAATTTATATATAACCTCCCCCACGCTGTCATCTTTTGTTTCCTGGCATTTCAAAAGCTAATTTTCCCCCATCTCCCCAGCCCCTCCTTTCATTCCTTGCAGTGAGTCTGCTTTGATTAAATGGCTGACCCGTACGGTTCCAGATGCCGTACAGTATGTTTGACTTTGTGCATAAAGGGCAGGATCCCAGATGCTTTACAGTGGGGCCAATTCACAAACAGCACTTTGTAGTATGTTTAGTAGTTCTACAAAAGTACTCCTCAGCACCTCTCCTATTTTTCTTTGCTGAGATCCTGGCATATGTACACCTACCCTGATTTAGTAATGTGAGAGTGACCGAGGAGTGACTGGAAAGTGGGGAATACTTACTACAAAATAGGAGGTGTTTATGGAGGGGTAAGGAGGAGTTGAGGTAGGGTTAGGGAGGGATTTAGGACGGGACAAACACCCACTCACAAAAGAGTAAACCTATTGCAATTCGCAAACTGCACTTCTATAGTTACAACAGCCAAAATAAAACAAAGATAGCTCAGACCTGGAGTAAGTCTAGCACAGCCACTTCAACACCCTCCCATAGAAAACAACGGAGGCATGAACTTAAAATACAATGCCATAGAAAAAAATGTTAAAATACATCTAAATATTTTGACTTTTAGAAAATATATATATGTTTCATTTAATGTTAAAAAAATATATAGAACTAAACAAATAATACTATTTCATTATACATTTTTAAATAAACTTTTTAAAATATAAACAATAAATGTAACTTCTCACTTTCTAAAAAGAAAATAACATTAACCAAAATTAATTCTATACTTCACCTTATGCAATTTTAATACATAGTAAATAAAAATAATCCATTTAATGTACTAGGGATGTTTTACTCAATAAATATTTAAATTAATAATTATACATGAATTAAATATATTTGAATAATTGTTTCATACATTATATAAGCTAATAGTGCTGAAGCATTTTTATTTATTCTAGGTTTAAAAAATGTATGCAATTATTTTAAATTAATATTTGCTTTAATATTTAACATTGCAATATTTTTGGTACAATATTTTTGTCTTTAATAAACTTTTTTGCTTTTCCCTATAATTTACCATAGGGAGATAAAAGTTACCATTGGTAACTTCACCCTCATATATTTGGCTACACACTCCAGTTTCAAGGTATAGGCACATGTAAGTCTACACTTTGTAGTAACTTTACACTCTGAAAAGTGACTAACCAAAAGTTGTAAAGCTAGTAAATCTGCACCTGTAAATTTGTCTTTCTGAATAGGGTCCAGTATCTTTGTGTTTGTGCATGAGGGGGGAAGGAGATAAAGTGAGAGCATGTGCAGGTATAAAAATGCCCCACCCGTGAGAGATGATAACCAACTTGCAAAGTAGTAACAATCTCCTTTTGCTAAGGTGTACTGCATAAAAAAGTCTACTTTTTCTCGCTAAAATGCACAAACTTTTAACATCATGGCTTTATTTATGGATTGTCATTTCATAATTTAACACCACATTTCTGGTGCTGCATGGTACAGCACGACTGTGCAATCCTACAATGTCTCCAGTACCCCCAGGAGCCTCGTGTTTCCAGTGCCCCTCCTCCTGGTCCACCCTGTCATCTCTGGCCACGGTAGCCCCATGTCTCCAGTGTTCCGCCTGCTGCCTCAGGTCTCCAGTGGCCTCCTCCTCCCAAAACCATGTGTCTCCAGAGTCCTCGTCCCCCCGCTGCACCTTCTCACCTCTGATCCTTATAGCCCTATGTCAATTACTAGAAAGTAGGATACATGGTGCCAGGGGTAATGCAGCTTTCAAATTCTATGGCACCACGGCCCAGATTCTGAAAGGTTTAGCGTTACTTTTTTTACTGCTAAACCGACGCTAAACCCGTTTTTGGATTCACAAATCAACATAAATAAATATTTGCATTGGTTTGTACGGCAAAGTAACGCTAAGCAGCGCGAAATGCTGCTTTTCATTACTTTGCGTTAAGGGGTATTACAAGGGTGTTCCCATGCAGCCACCCATGCTTTTTGATGTTAAACCAGATTCATTAACATTAGTGGAAAGGGTTTAGCGCCAAAACTTAACGCCGCCGAAAAGCAGGTGTTAAACAGAGAAATGTTCACATTTCTCTGTGCCTTTCCGATCTTGCATGAGTGCTGCACAGTGGGGCACACATACAAAGTAGGAAATGATTTTGGACATGCCTAGGTATAGTATTTTGTACAGGAAGATTATCATTCCTGTACAAAACCTATTCTAGATTCAGGCACGCACCTAGTGCCTTGGCGCTAAGGTGTGTGCCTGGCGCATGGCAGCTGCAATCAGTGCCGGCACTAGGGAGAGGAGAGTACCATTTATCTGTGAATATGGCGCTGTTCTGCTCTCTCTCTGTCACACAACGCAGCGCAGCCTCCAAGGAGGCTGCGCTGCGTGACAGCATTCAGAATCTGGGCCCATGTGTCTTCTTGTTGCGAAGGGCAGAGCTGATGGCAGAGTCTCCAACAGTGGCACATCGTAAGCCAAGCAGTAGTTTTTCGATAGGCACAGTTTGTACCAGTCACAAAAATACACAAAATTATCAGTTTTTAGTCCACAAAGTTTTATTTTACTTGCTGAAAACGTTGCCATAAAGGCTGCAATTTACTTGTGGATGTCTGGCCCTACCTGTCTCGCTAGTCTCATGTAATAATACAAAATGTATAAGAAAAAAAGGCAGACATATAGACATACCTAGAGGGGCTTTGGGTCGGCCCTCAATCCATTGGACTGCTCAACAGTCATTTACATTTTGATTTCACTTCCCATGGCATATAGCACAAGGCAGTGCTTCAGCCCACTTCAGCCATTGGCTCTTTGCAATGTTAGTGACGGCATTTTGCCTGATTACATGTGCTTATCCACCCTAAAAGAAGCCCACTTCAGTGCCAGGGCTGAAGGGCTAATGTTTAACTTTGCCAATGTTTTTTCTGTATACTCAACTTTGTGTGTTTAAACTGTGTTCTCAGTTTACAGTAATTCAAAGCCATAAGTAACTTTTCTTTGTGACAGTAGGAATGATATTTTATTGTGATAGACCTTAAAACTAAAAGGATTTCTAAACCTACCTGCTAGGAAGCATACTGTTCTATTAAAATTGTATGGGTTTCTTTATTTTTAAACATGTATTGTAGGTAAACGGCCACCATGTTCAGGCTGAAGCATGATTTATTTTTTTCCTTTTTATTTCTATGGCATATGTTTGCAATAAAATATATAACTATTGCACCAGCTTGTTAAGGCCATACTTTTTGACTTTCCCAAGGCTTGTTTACTCTAAGGAGCAGAATTCCAAGCAAAAGGATTTCTCTAAAGAACGACAGAAATTCATTGATAGGTGAGTAGGTTTAGATGTGTGCGTCATGTATGTTCATCTAACTTGTTATCTTTATTCTTGAAAGTGACAGCACACACCCTCTGACGTCATGACATCTGATTCTGCACCCACTTAGTAATGCTCACGATAAGTACATGGCCCCGAGATTAGGGTGACCAACTGGCATGGGTGCAAATTCAGGACAATGAGTGTAAAAATTCAGGACAAAGGGTCAAAATTCAGGACAAAAATTCAGGAAAAAAGGTCAAAATTCAGGACAAAAATTTGAGATAAAAGGTATGTTTTTCAGACACAGAGGAGGTCGTGCAATAGTATATAAGTAAGTAAATAGACAACCAACATAAGTAAAGGTTAAAATAAGTTTATATTAGGTTGAGACAATTGTGCACTTCACAGTTTTTCAGTATGGAGAATGCAGGTAAAAGTTGCATAGCTAATATATCAGTAAATATACCTATTCAGCTGTGGGTCAACCCTGTGACCTTCAGCTAAGTTTCTGTAATCATGTGGTGTTCTATGTTCTGAACTGTAAAGATGACATGTTGAATATACTGTCAATGACTGCTGAAAACCCTTTTCTTTTGACATAGGTCACCCTACATATGCCAGAGTCCAACTACATTTTATATGTGGGTTTCTGAACCTTTTGTTCCCAGATCACTCTGAAGAAAGAGTCCAGCGTATAGCGCACATCTAGAAGGGATTTTTTCTATTAAACGGAGTAGTAGTCAGGTTTTTCTATTGGATGACTAATAACATGAAACGTGTTTTAAATGGCACTCGATAGGACATTAATGCGACGTAAACATCTAGATTAATCAAACACCTTCACCTTATACCTCTCACGAGTTCATGAAAACATTGGTCTACATTCATTCAGATTTTTGCTGATGCTTCCAGCATGGCTCCTCGTCAAAAGCAGAATGCCATGCCCTAGGCACATGCGGGAGAAGGCGGACACCCCCTGCCGTAACTACCCAAGGGCCCATTGTCATTCTGTATGTGACAATCAGCCGAAGTCAGAATGACAATGGGCCAGTCCTCAGTCTGGGTGAAGTCGGGGAGGGGTTGCCGCAGCCTCTACAGTTTGAGAAGTGCGAGCTGGCCCCGATAGCAATAACATTTAAACTTTTATTAGGGCTTCTCCAGGGGAACAGCACAGCTTGCTGCAGTCCCCAAAATTACGGACAAATGGGGTCCATAAAAGGAATGATAACGGACATCATTCCAAAATAACGGACGGTCCTGGAAATGTACGGACGGTTGGTCACCCTACCCGAGATGACCAGTTCATAGATGAGGAAATGGATAATAATGATGAATCATTCCGATATGTGGAAGAAACGGATGATGACATGCAAGCGTGGCAGTTGGAAGGGCGTAACTTTTTTCATAAATTTCTCAATTTTCCATTGCTCTTTGAAGTCTGTTTTAGAAGGCTTAACAAGGAAACAGGTGTTTTTTTATTGTACATTTATTTACGCTTTTCCATTTTTAAATGAACCAACTTTACCTTACATTATATTTCATACAAAATATAAACTGCAGTTATACGTTTTTGATAGTATGCAGTGTTTAAAACCACTCTGCACGTGCAGTGAACAAAGCAGATGAACTTTGGCATTGACCTTTTTCCTTTAAATAAAAAAAGTCATACGGTGAATCTGCTGCTGCTTCGTGACAAAAAATGTTGATAATATTATTTTTGATAAAATGCAAGCTGAGAGCACAAAGACCTTTAAGAAAAGAGAAAGTGCAAACACATTATTTCTGTAATTTTCTCTGAGGCATCAGAACTCTTAGTGCCACAGTGCACAGAGCACGACAAGATCTCTCTACTTTGGGCAATGGTGGGTCAGAAGATAGAGTTGTTGAGGCTCTTGACTTAGCATCCTATACGGACATTTCCATCGGTATGTAGTGCTTACCATGTGTTATAAAACGTATGAAGTGTAATTACTACTCCTCCAGGTGTTTAGGGTCCCATTACAAGGGTCCTGGGAACAATGATACATTCATACTGCTGCCACATTACCAATACCGGGTGGTATTAATCCACCATTGCAGGGCAATTCTGGTTTAAGAACTTGAATAGGGAATAACACAAGACATGTGGTAGTATTGCATTGTTTCATTCATTTTTCCCGAATTCTGGCCACTTTCTAGGCAAATATTCCATCTGATCTGGAATATGTGCCCAGAAATACCTGGCCATTTGTAATCTCATTTCACTGAAAACAGGAATTTCAGCCAAAACAGTAATATCATCCCTTTCAGAACATGGTCCTATGTCTGCTCTTCGGAAATTAAATCCACCAGCGAGTAAAATGGATAGTTATGGCTAATATGGGCATTACACGGTTGACTGCGATGGTTTCGAACCTTAGAGTTATTCTGCTAAATACTCACAGTCGGACAAATGTAGATGTCAAAATCGCTGATGCTGTTTCTTCATTGGCCTCACATATGGTCCTTTTCTTGTTTTTGCATGTTCCCTTCAGACTTAGAAACTTTGTGAAAGTCAGAATCTGCCAGTGGGTCATGGCCGGGAGCCATGCCTAAGTCGAGGCAGATATCTTGCTTGCAAGGTTGCGCTGAAACGTTTATTCTTGTAGCTAAAAATAAAACAGAACAATCGGGACAAACCAGGGAATTGTGCCTGTGAAGCATGCACCTTTTGCTAGGTAGTCAGGGCACCTTCTGCCACTTAGGTAAGCTAAGATTGCTTAAGCGATAGTCTTGCTGCCACTTTGTTTAACCAGATGTCGAGGCAAGCAGGTTGAGATGTATAGCTGAAGAGAACCAGGTAGATAAGCCTCTGTGCTCGAATCACCAAATTGTTTTTTTTTTTTTCAGATTCCCCAGTCCTTGGTTTTATCAAGATAACTGCCAGGTGCGTGTCCACAGTGAAAGTATTGGTTAAAGAACACATTTGCATGGAAGTATGTGGACCAAAATGCTCTTGGAAAAAACCATAAAAACAAACAGTATTTTTGGGTTGGTTCATATAACAAAGCCATACCCAGGTTGGACACCATTTTCCAGAAAGACTACAGCAGAATCTGTGGGGCTGTCCAACTCCTGTGGGTCCACTCTAAAATTCTCCAGGAACACTTGCAGTGTCTGGAAGTAGGTCATGCTTACGCTTGGAGGCTCCCGCCAAGTCTCCATGTTTCAGTCCCAGACATCCCAATGATGAATTGGTGTTGCAAAGGTTTGGGTGAGGAAAGACTCGGTTTTGTGGTTTGATTCAAGTTCCCCCTCTAAGGGCATGCAAATATTATAAGAGGTTGGGCAAGGGTGACACCAGCATGTCAAAGGAATCTCTGGGGTGTTGAGCAAAGGCAACATGCCCAGAAGGATCATGACAGGTGTTCATCCATCCTGTTCTCTGATTTCAGTGGGTTTAATTGTAGTTGTTTAGACACATCCATCCTCATACCACTTCCAAGCAGTCAGTAAAGTGTTGCTATGGTTCTGATTTAGATATACGTATCTCTAAGACAATGTGGGAATGATCTGCACAGTCATGTAACCTAATACTGAATAACTGAATCAATATTATGAGGGGCCCAATATAAATATTTGAGGTCAGCAATAAGGATGTGGTACCCTACATTTAACTTCTGTGGGGTGGGTGTGTATGGAGGTTTTCCTGCTCTTTGTGCTCCCCCCTGCACAAAGGATTTAATTCAATCCAATGCAAAGCATTTGATCTCAAAGTCCTTTCATTTTGAGTCCATGATAGAATGATATTGAATGGTGCTGACAGGTCTAACAAGATCAGACCCATGACACTACTGCTGTTGATTTCCCTCCTGAAGTCATCTGGTATAACAACATACTCATTTCAATACTATAAGCTGGTCAAAAGCCTGAGTGAAGCCTGAGTGAAAGGTGCCATCAGGAACTGCAGTTGTTATGTTTTAGCGGAATAGGGCAACCATGAGACTAGTCAAAAGATAGCCACTGAGACATCACTGCTCATTTGGAAAATAACAAGTGAGTAGCGAAGAAATGTTCTTTCTATGAGCACTCTAACATCAAAATGTGCCTGTAAAAAGAAAATAAAGCTCAGCAGTTCGAAGACAAATAATTTCCTTCCATATATTATGAGTAAATAAAGGTTCTTTGACATTAGCCAGGAAATACAGCTTCTTCAAACAGTTGAGGCTCCAGCAGGATGAAAAGCATCTATGACCATTGATAGTTTTATATAATAACTGTTTTTGGCTCCAAAGTAACTCTGCTTTTGGGCTATGAAAGACGTGTCCAAGGTTGTTGCCCTATTTTCAATGGTGTAAAGGTAATAAGGCTAAATCCTAAAAAGCAGTAAACCTGCACCCATAGTTGTACTCCTATGAACGGGTGCAGATTTAGTATTTTTGAGAATTAAAACAATACCAGTATTATCTATAGGTTGGAATGCAGTCACCTCAAATCAGGAAGCATAGTTATGAGCTTTTTTGTATACACAATTGTTACAGTGGTCTGATTATTTCCTAAACTTCATACAATATTAGATTCAAAACATTGCTATAGTAAATACAATTAATTCCACAATGTTGTCATGTTATAGACATTGATTTCATTTTCTGCAGTGTTCATTATTTTTCATACTCCTAACCATCTGTATTGATCATTTTTACTTTTACCTACTGTTCACTGATTTTCCTTTCCAGGATAATCTGTAGCAACAACTTTTTACTTTTACCTGCTACTCGTTTTTTTCTCCTCAATCTTATCTGCCATTTATTGGTCTTCCTCTTCAGGTCTTGAAAAATACACAGGCCTTCTAGCCATTGAGGGTGAAATGGTTGTATGTAATTTCATAGCAAAATTATCTCATAGAATACCATTACAGAGAAACCATTTCACCTAAACTGTTTAATGGAAATTTTCAGAATGAATGGCATTTACTATTTCATAAAAACCAGTTCATAGAATGACTATTTGCTCGAAATTAGCTTTTGCCTGATTTTTTTAAGGTGTAAATACAATGGTTGCAGATCTTACTTTCAGAAACAGTTTTGTCAGTGGTAGTTATTTCAGTGCTGTACATCAGGGGACATTACTTTAGATTTATATTGTTTACATTGTCAAACAATTACTTCGCTGACCCCTCACCACTCCTAAAGACCATCCATCTCTGACTGCTCAACACCCCTAGACACCATCAATCCCTGCCCCTAAAAAAACCTCACTACACCTAAATTACACCCATTCCTGAACCCTAAAAGCACTTTCTACCCCTAAACTCCACCCATCCCAGAAACCTAAAAACCCCTCACTACACCTAAACTTCACCCATCCCTGAGCTCTAAACTACACGCATCCCTGAACCCTAAAAGCCCTTTTTGCCCCTACACTCCACCCATTCATGAACCATAAAACCCCTCACTACCCATAAACTCCACCCATTCCTGAAACCTAAAAAGCCCTCACCGCCCTTAAACATCACCCAAGCATGATACCAAAAATCCCCTTCCCACCTCTAAACTCTACCCATCCCTGAACCCTAGAAACCCTTCTACATCTAAACATCACCCATCCCTGAATCCTGAACCCTAAAACCTCTTCACCACTCCTAACTTCTAGCCATCACTGAACCTTAAAACTCTCACCAGCCCTAAACACCGCCCATCCATGAACCCTAAAACCACTCCCCTACACTCAACCCATACCTGAACCCTCAAACCTCCTGACCCATTCCTGATACCCAAAAAACTAAGTTAAATGAAATGCCTATAGCAATACTTCATAGTGGAATTATTTTTATGTGCTATAATAATGGTTTAAATCTAATATTGTGCAAAGTTTAAGAAATATTCAAACCTCTGTAACAATTGTTGTATGCAAAAAAACTCATAACTATGGGTCTCATTATGATGGCGGACTGACAGTCCGCCCGCCATCATAACGGTGATGGGACCGACTGCCAGACGTGCGGCGGTCCCACCGGCCCAATTAGGATGAGCCCGCCATACTGGCGTGCGCATCCTGTCCTTTTACCATTGTGGACGGTGCTGCTGGCTGCAGCACCATCCGCAATGGTAAAAGGGCATGCACAGCATTTCCGTGCACCACGTGGCAGGCACCAAGCGGTGCCTGCCACTTGGTGCAGGGAACTGCAGGGGGGTACCATGGGTACCCCCAAGTGCACCACCCCTCCCCCCTCCCAGGGGGCCCGCAACAGGCCCCCAAAACCAATCCCTTGCAACCACCCACATCCTAATATGGCTGGCGGTGCCTGCTAGGCACCGCCACCATATTAGTGGCCCAGCTCCTCCCGGCCGGCAATCGTAACGATTGCCGACCGGCGGAAAAGCGCCAGACGGACTTTGCGTCTGCTGCGATACCCACTGCCATCATAATATGGTGGGGGTATTACATATTACGATGGCGTAACGGTCGCCACGCCCGGCGGTGGCGATCGTTACGCCATTCTAATGAGCCCCTATGTTACTGAATTTGAGGTGATTGCATTCTAACCCAAAGATTTTCTTAAAACGTTTGAGTTAGTGGACCCTACCTATTAATTAGGAATGCATTAACTCACCACTTTTTTCAAAGCTTTCTGATGTAAATTGACAATTCCAAGTGACTCAGAGTATTGCAGGGCCTTCCTCTATACTACTTTCTTGCTAGTATTATGCCTGGAAAACTAAGCCATGTGCAACATTTCAGGCGTTCTTCTGAGAATGTCATCTGACAATTTTCTCTGGCTTCCATTTTAAAAATGTGGAATTGCACATACTAAACCATTTCACCCTGGTAAAATGTTGCCAGATGGGTAATTGCAATTTTTTTCTCTTCTTTTTCTTTCTCCATTAAAAAAAACATGTTTGCCCATGAAGAAACCCCTGCACCACCAAGTTTGGAGGTGATCCGAACCCTTTTCCTACCAAGAAAAGGAGCTGCTCCTGCCATTTGTTGGAATAAAAGTCCAAAGTTTTCCAGGGAGTGATAGGATCAGATTGAACCTTGCAAATTTCTGCAAACTCTTGAGTTTGTGGGCATTCAGCAATTTTCAAAGCAAGCCCCACTTTAATTCACCCACTCCCCATCCTTTGTTTGGAGCAGTGCTTAATTTGAGCAGTGGCTGCCAGTGGGGCTGTTAAACATTTTGTGCTTTTATATTTTTATGCATCATAAACAACATGCAGAATGTGTTTTACTCCCACTTTTACATGTATACACACGTATTATGTTAATACCTTTAAAACGATTTTCCTATGACATGAAGAAGTTTGTTTTTCTGACCAATGTTAACTTCGCCTCAATTTGGGCCTGCTAGTCATGTTTTTCAAAATGGATGTATTCCCGTCAGCACATTATTTCTGTAGCACACAGTTAAGCAGAGTTATGTTTGTTTATTTCCATTTATATTGTCCTTGCTGTTCTCAATTAAATCTTTCTAGCAGAATCCCCATACTATATCTTTTTCCAAGGATCTTCCACTAGCTCACTGCGCCCTATTCATTCATAATATATTTCTGTTGTTCATGTATCTAGTTTGTCCTGCCATCTCCAGATGACATTAGCATGTAGTGGGTAGAATCAATATTCATGGAGTGGAATAGTGCTTAGGTGCTAAGGCAATATGACATTAAATAAAACTGTGTTCTGATATGCGGAAGTGTTGATACTTTTGCCTACATCATGGTGAATCTGCAATTTCTATTCTGTTCTACTAGAAGATTTCCTACATAAACCCTTGATTTTGGGGGTGAGCCAGAACTTTCCTAAAAGCTACCAGGGATGTTGCACATTTCTCTACTGATTTGCGACTTAGAACTATTTTGATTCAACACTTTATTCTCTATGCCCTTTTTGCTAAGGGCCTTCGGGGTAATGAATTTATGCTGATTCTGTGCCACATTTTTTTCAATTTTTGTAATAAATCTTTTAAATGTATTCCATTGATCTAGAACTCAATTATTGAGTGGGCCCTTTCTTAATTAACTGTATTTTTGATGTATTTGGAGGTACCTTACCTTGGGGGGGACACTGCCTCATGAAATTGAGGTTTGACACCGTCTCTGATTCATCAACCAATGGGTGTTCTGTTGAGGTAAAGTTGTGGAATATAAGATTGCTATGGTTCCTCACACTCACAGGGCCCACTGGCACTCATTTTTGGTGACCAGCAGTAATTTTTCCCTATTGAACATTGACCGTGAGCAACGAGAGAGAAGAACACACAAAGAGGAAAGTAGGAAGAAAAAGGCAGAAAAATTATCCCAAAGGGAGAAAGCAGGAGCCTGCACAAGTGTGATAAAGGGGCAGGGAGTGTCTGATAGTGGGCAGAAGAGCCATGAGGTTGATTCAAGACTACACATCTTTGGTTTTTGGTATCCTGACATTTAAAAGCACCATCTGCGATTTCTGAGCAGGGCTTTTGGGCACCCACCCTAATTCTATCACAAAGCACTGATTTGGGGTTTACTACTAATGATTTCTTCACACTCTTGGGACAAAACTCTGCAGTAGTGAAGCCATTTGCAGATGTCAGGAACTCTTTGCTAAATTCATGAAACAATGTTCTGTTGTAAATGTACTTTATCGCCGAAAGTGACTTTGTGAATGGGGCCCAGTATGTCTTGCAAAAAAGACCACAGTTGATCCTCGTGTGTTGATTCTTGTGACAAATATAATGACAAAGGCTTGGAGTATTTTATGTAGGTTATATCATTTTGAAATAGGCCACTTGGCTGAATGAATGCAACTTTGTAAGAATAATCCATATAACCCCTCTAAACTACAATGAAAATTCTCCAGATATTTCTTACAAATAAATAGAGAAATTCATAAATCTATAAGTAGATTATTCCTTCTCTGAAAAGGACCAGCAGAAGGTTTGGAATTATGTTAACGTTTGTGTTTTCAATCCTAAAGTATCCACTGTTCTTTAGGAGCCAACTGATATTCTCACAATTGTTTTTGGGGAAATATAATAAATTGTTCTACAAAAAACAGCTGGCAATCTTTAGATTTTGCCGTTTCATTGATTCCTCGTGGAAAATTAAACAAAGGAAATAAAACTCAAAGATTAAGGTCCAGCTGTCAAGCAGGCAAGGGCTCAAATGGATGGTTAGCTTTATTTAGCCTTTTCTGTGTTATGAAACGCAATGTGCTCTGTCCCTGGAAGATTTTCAAATACCCTGAAGGGGGCAGCATATCCCCAGCTAAATCTCCTGCTTTGAATTTTAATCACCCGCTTTGATTTTTGTTTTTGTGTTTGATATCCCATAGCATACATCTAAAGATTTTACAGGAATGAGTAGGGTGTTTTATGGTCTTCCTATCGCAAACTCATCATGCTTCAGGAGAAGCTTCTAAAATTATCACGGCTGAATGCTGCAAACAACATTGCAAGCATATTTCCAAGCAGATGTTATATGATTAAGTTATTGATAACCTCTCAGGTGATTTTTGTTCACTATATGAAAGGAATACAAAGGACCAGGCACTTTTCTTTTGAATCCTCAAAATTTTAAAAAGTGTTGAGATCCGTATTTCTCTTGCCTTTCACCGCCTGGCAAGACTCTACTTTATGTGACTTACTTACAGCAAAGAATGTTTAAATCCATTAATGTGCACGAACGACAGCAACACAAAAATGATCTGTTTGAGGCATTATGCTTTCCCTTTCTTAGAAGGAGTCACAATTTGAAAATAAGGCGGAGGTGTTTATGCTCAGCTTCATTCACCATGTGAAGCTGCTGATTTTTAAAATGTTTAAATCTGATGGGGCGTTGCTTACATCAGTTGTACAACTCACAGGGCCTATGGGCGATTAAAATAAATCATAGATATCTGCCCATGATTTGGGACATGCATTCCCGCCCACTACAAGGCCTGCTCCAGCCCTCAGGTCGACCAAAAAGTCAACTAATTTACTGTGTGTTGTCATGGAGAGATCTCTGCCGGCCAGGCCATCAGACTTGCACAAGCACAAAGCAAAAAGAAGCGCACACCATCATCTTGCAATTCGTTTTCAGGTGCAATATCTCTCCAATTTTTCTCCTCAGCGTGCATGCACTTAGATCACTGAGATGCTTCTAGTGCCCACTTTAATTTTGCAATTTTTAGCTAATTGTTTAAAATTCAGGGGCATATTAGCAAGGGCACTATCGCCGCTTTAGCGGCACTTTTTGCCGCTAAAGCGGCGATATTTATATCGCCCTATCAGCAAACTGTCTCTAACAGCAGTTAGCGACAGTTTGCGGGCATTAGCGCCCGTTTTTTTACCGCTTTGCATGTCAGCGATATTTATCGCTAATGACATGCAAAGTGGGCGTTCCCGACGAACAAACCTGGGAAACATTCGCTAACAGGCCTATCGCCTATTAGCAAGGTGGCCATGGCCCCAGTTAGCGACGTGAAAAGTCGCGTTAACCGGGGTCATCGCCATTTATTTAACACCTGCAATTAGCAGGTGTTAGCCATACCTAACATGGGGGTGGATTATGCTGATACGACCACAGGGTCGTATCAGCAAGGTGTTCTCCCTTCTCCATGCAACATCGCTGGTTTTTCAGCGATGTTGGCCCATTTCCCCGCTATCGCTGGAATATTCATCGCCATAGCGCTAATCGTTGCTAATACAGCGTTAGCGTGGCGATATATTCCAGCGATAGCCGGCGATAAAAAAATCACGCTAAGCAGGGTTAGCGATGATTATCGCCTCTTCTTGCTAATATGCCCCACAGTTTATTTTAAATTGTTTTATTATCATTATTATTATTATTATTATTATTATTATTATTAGTGTTATTAATAGGAACAGTCAAAATAATATTATCATAGTACAATTTATATTATTGTTTAATTATTTTTAATTTTAATATTTTAAACTACCCATCTCTTACCCCTTAAAACCCTTTACTGTGCTTATCGCTACCCTAGCCCTAAAACCGCTCTACTACACCTAGTCACTACTCATTTCTGACCCCCAAAGCCCTTACTAACCCTATAAATTAAAAACGAAAAAAATATACCTATATGATCAATGATTTAATTAAAATTGATTACCTAAAATACTATATATTTATTTACATTTAATTATTTGTAAAATATTTTTTTTAATTTTAAGTAAACATGAATATTCATTTCTATTAACTTTGGTGCCTTAGTGTCTGCGGTGGGTTGCAGTGAACAGGTGAAGGGTGTGTGCGGCAGAGGTGGTGGGTTGGCTGTCTGCAGGGAGTCGGGTGCCAGGCCTGGCCACAGGCCAATTGCAAAAAGAACAATTGATGGACAGAATTCAGAACTATGTCCTACATTCACCCCAGTACGGAGATCTGGGCCTAAATCCATCGTTTTTTTGCTCCCCATGCAATTCCAGTTTAGACCCAGCCATATGCAAATCAGTCTTGACCCTGTTCCCCATGGGAACAGTCCAGCCCGAGATGCCAAGCCAGGTCCTCCCTGGACTGGAAACAAGGATCCTAGGACTGGTTTCGGGGTTTCACCCCTCATCAGCCAGGCTAGCTTGACTCCAGTGGCATGGAGAGCACAGGACCCATGTCTGAGCATTCCCGTCCCACTCGGGGTGACAAATGCAAAA
The DNA here is from genome assembly GCA_963921515.1 of Calotriton arnoldi. Classification (NCBI taxonomy): domain Eukaryota; kingdom Metazoa; phylum Chordata; class Amphibia; order Caudata; family Salamandridae; genus Calotriton; species Calotriton arnoldi. Next base: position 2,340,075 of record CAWUFW010001379.1, read on the forward strand.
AGAACAATTGATTGACAGAATGCTGAACAATGTCATACATGGACCACCCCCATGTAACACATGACCCTGCCCGTGGGGGTTTGGGCTCAGGGCCTGACCACAGGGCAGGCCCGGGGGCCAACTCAAGCCGCCTAAGTCCTTCAAGCCACGGTTGACAGGGGGGTGCCTGTGCATGGCATGGGATTGGCAGAAGGCCATGCATGGTGGTGGGTTGGCCTTAGGTACGGTAATAAATTATTACTTTATACTAACAAAAAAACCTAGAAATTCACTTAAAAAACACAAAGGTGAAAGAGACAACATAGTTAAGTAGAACTAACATTTTGAACTCTAAAAAACATTAAAATGCACCAGTTTTAGTTAACTGAAGTAACTATGACTTACACCCGCCATGCACAGTATTGTCATCAATGATGTCATTTCAGATGTCCTCAGTGATGTTATCAATGATGCCATAGAATATCTCAGAAGTGATGTAATATTTGAGGTCTTATGGTATAGTGAGAGAAGGAAATTTCTGTGTTTTAAAAAAAATGTTAGCAGACTTAACCAAAACCTCACTTTTATCTTTGCTTTTCTCAGTGATCTATCTATCTATCTATCTATCTATCTATCTATCTATCTATCTATCTATCTATCTATATATATATATATATATATATATATATATATATATATATATATATATATATATATATATATATTATCTACTGGCGGTCGCCAGTAGATAGTTATAGTTAGGACCTATTTTCCATAGGAAATCCGCGACATTCTATTTGAAATAACTCTTGCGTCGGTTGATGAATCTTCGCGAAATTTTCAAACTTTATGGCCCGCTCCGGTCCGCTCCTACCCTGAAAGTCTCAGGGTGATTCGTCAAGCGGGGGCCGAGAAAAAGGGGGACCCAAAACGTGTTTTCCCCATTCATTTTCCCATAGGAAACTTTAGACACGGCTACAGCCTGAACTGCTGAACGGAATTACACCAAATTTGGCAAAGAGGTAGTTCTTGGTTCAGAAAGAACCCTTTTTGTTAAATGGTGTAAATCCGTTCAGTAGTTGCGGAGAAATTAAAAAAATAAGAGTCAAAAAATCAATTTCCCATAGGAAACTTTAGACACGGCTACAGCCCGAACTGCTGAACGGAATTACACCAAATTTGGCAGAGAGGTAGTTCTTGGTTCAGAAAGAACCCTTTTTGTTAAATGGTGTAAATCCGTTCAGTAGTTGATGAGAAAATCAAAAGTAAAAGTACATATATATCTATGGGCACGGAGGATACGCGCACCCTCCCGATCACGAGCTGCATCCTAATTGGCTGTCAACACTCCAAATCAGGAAGTGTTGGCAGCCATTTTGTCCCTCGGTAGAACCGAGGGACAGAAACAAGTGCACAAAGCGCACAAAAGGGGGAAGGATAGCAACACCCTGAACCCCTAGGTCTGCTCAAATCGGCAGGATGCGCTCAGGGTGCGCGGATCCTGCCGAAAAAAAAATTGTATTTTGCCCCCGGGTGGCCCAAGTCCCAGGGGGCATGGTGGGGGGGTTACATTTATGTATGGGGGCCTCAAAGGGCCCCCCAAGCCCCGGGGACCGCCACCCCCCGGGGCTTTCTTTTTAAAATGGTGCGGGAGGGCTCTGAGCCCTCCCGCAGCCCCGGGGACCGCCACCTCCCCGGGGCGTTTTTTTTTTTTTTTAAACCTGTGTGGGGGGGATCCAGCCCCCCCACACGCCCCGGGGACCACCACCTCCCCGGGGCACTAAGAAAATTGAAAATGGGGGTCCGTTTTTGTTTGGGGCTTTCAAAATTTAGGGAGGGGGGCCGCGCGGCCCCCCTCCTGGAGCCCTTGATGGCCCTGGGGACCGCCACCCCCAGGGCCGGCTCCTGCAGTGTCCCGGGGTGCCTACCCCGGGACACTGCTGTTGCTATGACAGGACGGGAGCCTCGCGGCTCCCGCCCTGTCATAGCAAACTTGGTTTGCATTTTGAAAGAGAGAGCAGGAAACCTGCTCTCTCTTTCAAAATGCAAACCAATTGCTTTCCACACGGGGAGCAGCATGTTAGCTGCTCCCCATGTGAAAAGCAATGCCGGCTCCCATAGGACACGGGGAGCCGGCGGGACTGTGGGGGTTTGGGGACCCCCCACAGTCCCCAACCAGAGGCCAGGCCCTGGGGGATGGGGTCCCCGGGGCCATAAGTGGCCCGGGAGGGGGCCACACAGCCCCCTCCCCAAATAAAAAAAAAAAAAAAATAAGGGCAAGGCCGGCTCCGGGGATGGGGTCCCCGGGGCCTTATATGGCCTGAGGAGGGGGCCACGCAGCCCCCTCCATATTTTTAGTTAAAAAGAGGGCATGCCCCGGGGATGGGGTCCCCGGGGCCAATAGAGGCCCAGGGAAGGGGGCCACGCGGCCCCCTTCCCGTTTAAAAAAAAAAAATGCTCAGGCCCCGGGGATGGGGTCCCCGGGGCCAAAAGTGGCCGAGGGAAGGGGGCCATGCAGCCCCCTCCCATAAAAAAAAAAAAAAAACGCATTGTGCCGGAGGCCCCGCCCCCTCCCTGCAGTACTCTGCAAACGCGCCCCCTGGCGCGTTTTAAGAAGGGAAGTAATTCCCCTTGAATACTGGGGTCCCTGGGGGCCAACTAGCCCACCAGGAACCTCCAGTATGCGCCAGGGGCTGCCTTGCAGAGAGGTGTACAGAGGCCACACCCCTTTTACGCCTCTCTGCAACGCAGCTCTGTGGCGCTTAATGGAGGTAGCTGGTGGGCTAGTTGCACCCCAGGGACCCTCAGGATTCAAGGGGAGTTAATCCCCCGACTTAAAACGCGCCACGGGCGCGTTTGCACAGTGGTGAAGGGAGGGCGGGGCCTGAGGTGACATGTGTGCAAACAGGCCCCGTGGCATGTTTTAAGATGGGGAATTAAATCCCCTTCAATCCTGAGGGTCCCTGGGGACAACTAGCCCAACAGGTACATCCAGAAAGCGCCACAGAGCTGCGTTGCAGAGAGGTGTAAAAGGGGTGTGGCCTCTCTACACGTCTCTGCAACGCAGCCCCCTGGCGCATACTGGAGGTTCCTGGTGGGCTAGTTGGCCCTTAGGGACCCTCATGATTCAAGGGGACTTAATCCCCCAACTTAAAACGCGCCACGGGGCGCGTTTGCACAGATGTCACCTCAGGCCCCGCCCCCTCCCTTCACTACTGTGCAAATATTCCTCTAAAATCTGCCGAACTACGAATTCTGATTTACTCACCTGTTATCAGGAGAGACCTCAGTGCTGCATCTTTCAGCCCAGTACTAATCCTGAAAAGTAATTTTAACCGTACTTACCAGTAACTTGAATTTCCTTCCATAGGATATCATTGCCTGCTTTTTGCTGAAAAAGTTTCTAAGTGTTGATTTTTGAAACATACAAATATTCCTCTAAAATCAGCCGAAATACGAATTCCGATTTACTCACCTGTTATCAGGAGAGACCTCAGTGCTGTATCTTTCAGCCCAGTACTGGTCCTGAAAAGTAATTTTAACCGTACTTACCAGTAACTTGAATTTCCTTCCATAGGCTAACATTGACTGGTTTCACTTGGAAATTCTTAAGTGTGGAGTTTTGGAACTTTATAATATTCCTCTAAAATCAGCCGAACTACGAATTCCGATTTACTCACCTGTTATCAGGAGAGAACCCAGTGCTGCATCTTTTAGCCCAGCACTGACCCTGAAAAGTAATTTTAACCGTACTTACCAGTAACTTGTATTTCCTTCCATAGGAATCCATTGTCTGGTTTTCAGCAGAAAAGTTTCAAAGTGTCGATTTTCACAAACTACAAATATTCCTTAAAAATCGCCTGTATGACTTAAACTCATTCTTTCAACTGTTTACAGGAGATGCACCAGTGCTGGATCCAGGATCCACCACTGAGTGAGAAAAAGTCACGATAACACTACTTACCTGCTAAATGAATTTCCTCCCATAGGATAACATTGGTGATTCTATGTGAAAAAGTTTCTAAGTGTCAACTTTTAAAATACAATAATATTCCTTAAAAATCACTACTGTAACCAAAACGCTTTTACTCAACTGTTTACAGGAGATGTCCCAGGACTGAATCTAGGATCCAGTCCTGTGGTTAGAAAAGTAATCCATAAAGTAACTAATTGCATTTAGCTAGAAATTCACATTGAGCTCAATGTTGCATTGTGTTTGAAATTGTGTTGCCCATTGCAACAACTGTAACTACTGTACTTAAAAGTCTATTGCCTATTTGCAAAGTATTTAAAGTAAATTAATTCATTCTGAGAAACTATATTTTGTAATGTAATGTATAATGTAATTACAATGTAATTTAAAAAATAAAATATCTAAAAATAAATAGTTTTAAAAAATGTAGTAAATCAGTATGAAAAAAATAAAAATAACAATTAATATATTTAAAAATTGGCATTTACAAAACCTTTGTTATTTACTGAAAAAAACCATAGGTTTCAGACATGTTATAGTTAGGAATTAGCATTTAAAAAACCTTTGAAATTCACTGAAAAAACCATAGGTTTCAGACATGTTATAGTTAGAAATTAGCATTTAAAAAACCTTTGAAATTCACTGAAAAAACCATAGGTTTCAGGCACGTTATAGTTAGAAATTAGCATTTAAAAAACCTTACAAATTCACTGAAAAAACCATAGGTTTTAGGGACAGTTATAGTTACTTGGACATTGCACTCGTACAAAACCCGTGAAATTCCCCGTTATAGTTAGTTCAGCTAACTATAACTCGCGCCCACAATGCACTGCTGATGACGTCACATATTACATCACTCATGACATGGTCAGTGACATCACTGATGACATCACTGATGACATCTCAAATGACATCACTGATGACATCATCCATGTGATAATTTCATGCATCTTCTCACACCCTAATATAACTTTTGATACACCCACTCTAAATTACAAACTGCCATTCTCAAAACCATAGACACTCCAATACCAATAACTACATACCAACTCACTGATTCTTAGGTCTACACACACATCCACTCACTCACCCACCCGTACAGTCACTTATACTTACAGTCACTCAGTACAGGACTATCATATGCACTCATACACCTATATAAACACTGACACACCGCCACTCATCCATAGAGGTACTCACACACCTAGTCAGTCTTGCAAAAAATTAATCACACACCCATTTACTCACCTATAGAGTTATACACACACCAGCTCAATAACTCATACACATACTAGCACATTCATACGCTCTTATACAATAACTGATACAAGCACACACGTATCCATACAGCCACTCTCACAATCACACACTCTCACGTATAGCCTTTTAAATACTCTAACACACATATATACTTCCTTTTACATATGTAGTTATTTGCACATGTACCACTGAGATATACATTCACTCACTAACACACCCATACACACACTCACCCACCCCAGCAGTCCATCACAGATGCACTCTTCAAATCATGCACCCAGTGAATCACCCACTCACACATCTATGTACAGAGTCGCACACACCCCACCCACACAAACACTCAGGCACCCATACAGATACTCAGACAACCAATCAATAACTCATATAGACACTCATGTAGCTATTCACAAACCCATGCAGCCACTTACACAGCAACAGACAGACGGATACAGACATTCACCCAGTTTAGTCACTAACCCATGCATTCAGTAAGATACGTTTAATCACTCACTTATACAGTTAGTCACGCACCTACTAAATCATCCATTCAGACACTTATACACCCACTCACTCTTCAATACGCCTTTCCCTATATATATTAAACATATTTAAACTTTACAGAAACACACAGTCACTGGATGATGTCATCAGTGATGTCATCAGTGATGTCATTTGAGATGTCATCAGTGATGTCATCAGTGATGTCACTGACCATGTCATGAGTGATGTAATATGTGACGTCATCAGCAGTGCATTGCGGGGGCGTGAGTTATAGTTAGCTGAACTAACTATAACGGGGGAATTTCACAGGTTTTGTACGAGTGCAATGTCCAAGTAACTATAACTGTCCCTAAAACCTATGGTTTTTTCAGTGAATATATATATATATATGATAACCACAGTCCTGTGGTAGAATCCTTTCTTCTGCAACCAAACATGTACGGACCACAACGTGGAAATTAACAAATCCTTTTATTTTGCAGTTACAAATGCATCAAATGAATCAAGCAAGTGCCCAGCCTGACGCGTTTCGACCGCGTTTATGCGGTCTTGTTCACATGACGCGCTGGACCTATCAAAACACATATATAGTGACACAAAGAACACGTGATAAAAATGCAAATATATTCATGCCAGTAATAAAGGTAGAAAGGGTCCTAAGTTGAGTAAAAGGTGACAGTCACATTATCATATGTTTGCTCAATACTATACAAACAAATATTTAATATGTGAATACATGTATACCTTTTGAAGGACCACATTAAAAAATTCTTCGTTTATGGTTTCAACATAGTGTGGATATAACCCACAATATAATTGGTTAATAATAGCATAGTGCTCAAAGAACATCAACCATGCGCTATTCAACCATCAGCAGTACTAAACTTATCTGTGTAAATAACCTGGCATATAAATAAATTACATTTAATAAAATACATGTGCAAAAAGTGCAATAAAAAGTGCAAAGTGTCAAAAATAAATATAATAAATAATTAGCAGCATTACAGACACCCTCAATGACTGTTCAGAATAAAGTGCAAGTGCATATTGAACATTTCAAAAGAGCGCAGAAATTAGATCATTTGTATATTAAATAAGTTTGAAAGTACAGAATTCATATGAATATATACACACCAAGATCAATAAAGTGCAAAAATGCAAAAATGCGAAGTAAAACCTTCATAATGAATATAGGCAGTATACTATATAAGATCAGTGTCTATTATACCCTGCTAAATACATGAATCAAGGAGCTAAAACTGGTAAAAACTCCATAAAACCAAGTAAAACCGGGTAAACCAGGTAAAACCGAGTAAAACAAAGAAAAGCCCAAGAAAAAGCCAACATGATACATATGTATAACATCAGTTTCGATGGAATCAGACAGAAAAAGCCTATGTAAAATAAATGAAGAGTCAGAGTGCTGCATTAAAAGAGGAAGGTCATAAGTGCCTAGACAGTACATAAACTGTAAAAAGGGTTAGAAGAGCCAAAAAAAACAAGAAAAATCCCCGCTAAAACCCGGTAAAACTAGGCAAACCTAGATTAAAACCAAGCAAAAGCAGAAATAAAACCAGTTAAATAGCATCTAAAAACCCACAATATATCAAAATAGCACGAATAACATGAATCCAAGATTATAAAAAGTTATGCAAGTCGTCACTAGTATTAAGGCCGTTTGACATCTTAGTGTCAAGTAGCATAATGAATTCCGATTCCAGCTGTCTTAATCTTTTCTCTCTATTGCCACCCCTGCTGCTCTTAGGTATAGAACCTATAACATAATAACTTAGATCATTTAGGTTATTATTGTGGACCAATTTCAAGGGACGTGCCACTGGGTAGTTAGGATCTGAATTCACTACCGCTCTTAAATGTTGAAGAATCCTGTTGAACACCTGCAATTTAGTACTTCCAACATAAAGTAAATGACAAGTGCATTCCAAAACATATACCGCAAAATCTGTCCTACAAGTGAAATTACCTTGTATTTTGATTGGTTGGGGACTAAAAGCAGTGATGTACTCGGAAACATTCTTACCAAATTTGCAAGCGCGGCACGAACTACACTTGAAAAATCCTGATCTAGCTGATAACCAAGTCCTAGATGTAGTAACTTCAGGACTCGTTTTCACAAGTGCGTCTCTTATTGATGGTGCTCTACTAAACGTAAGTAATGGGAGCTCAGGCAGGATTTGTGATAATGTAATATCAGATCGTACAATCGGCCAGTTTTTATATAAAATTTTACGTACTTGTCTTTCCTGTTTACTATATGTGGTTATCAATCTGATGTTGTTAACAGGTTCAACTTCATTAGGGATATTATCACTGATGGTACGAATAGGCAGGGTACTGGAAATAGTTACTGCTGATAGACACTCATCCCTAGTACAGCTGTTAGCTTTGTCAAGGGCCACCCTGAGTTCTTTTGTCTTATAGCCTCTAACTCTGAATCTATCAAAAGCTTCTGCCTGGCACTTCTTAAGATCTTCTTCATGACTACAAATACGCCTAATTCTTAGAAATTCTCCATATGGAATACTCCGATTGAGATGGTTAGGGTGGGAGCTACTTGCGTGAAGTACAGAATTACCTGCTGTCATCTTCCTATGTAGTTTGGTACAGATTGTATTATCCCTAATGTATATCTCAACATCAAGAAATTGAACTCTCTCATTACTGATGTCGGCTGTAAATTTAAGATTGAGAGTGTTAACATTAAGTCTATCCACAAACTGTCCAGCCAATTCAGCAGATCCTTTCCATATTAAACAGACATCATCGATGAATCTCCACCAATGGAGTACATGTTTATCAAAAACAGACTTGTGGGTAGTCTTAAGGACATGCTCCTCCCACCAGCCAACGTGTAAACACGCATAGCTAGGGGAGAAGCATGCCCCCATCGCCACCCCACGTAGCTGTTGAAACACTTCCTTGTTAAACATGAAAAAGTTGTGGGTTAAACAGATTTCAATCATTCTTAAAATCATTTTGTTGTGATCATACATATGAATACTTCGTTTTTCCAAAAAATAGCCTATTGCATTAATACCGTCAGAATGGGGAATGCTGGTATAAAGAGAACAAATATCCATAACAATTAAAAGACAATCTTCTTCCCATTCTACTCTTTCAAGTTTACTTAAAAAGTGACCAGAATCTCTAATGAATGAAGGTAGATTTTCTACAAATTCATGTAGGAAGTAATCAGCATATTTGGACATCGCTTCCAACAAACTTTTCTGTGCTGAAATTATCGATCTACCTGGTAGTGGTGTCACATTTTTATGAACTTTAGGGATAAAGTATAATACTGGAGTGATAGGATATTCATTCTTTAAAAAACAGTATTCATGTTTAGTCAACAAACCCACTCGTTTCCATTGGGCCAACTCGGTAAAAACAGTGTCTTTGACTTGTCTTAATTCTTGAAAGCTGGCTTTTCTGTAACATTCAGCATCATTAAGATGGCGTAAAGCTTCTTCCATGTAAAGTGTCCTCGGCCACAGCACAATATTACCTCCCTTATCTGCCTTATTTATGATAAGTTCTGTGTTTTCTTGTAACTTGTGAATGAGTTTGGAGTATTGGATTTCCGAATATCTTCGATGTCTAGTTTGTTGTATGACACTTCGATTTAACTTTTTCAAGTCCTCAAACACACTCACTGAAAACATCAATAGCATCCCTCGGCATCATTGGGATAAAAGTAGAGGGTGGTCGAAAAGGGCTGATCGCGGGACTGTTGCATGTAATACCAAGTTCACGTAAGTCTTCCTGAGTAGAATTGGATACTGTATCATCATTAATGGCCAGTGATTGTACTAACCTCAGTGTACCAATATCTGATGCTTGTAAATTGGAACACAATCCCGGAGGTGGCCTGATGTTAGATGCAGTTTCCACAGCATTTCTGAGTTGAAAGTGTTTCCGAAGTTTAATTTCACGAATAAATTTGAAGACATCTACCCTTGTTTGGGTATACTTGAAACAATTAGTGGGACAATAAGATAAGCCAAGTGCTAACAGCTGTTTTTCCACAGTTGACAAAACTGTTTCTGATAGATTGATTACTGTATTATCAGATTCAATTACTACTGGGTCTAGTTCTTGGTTTTCCTGCCTCTGCCTCTGTAGCCTGAGTTTCCGCCTCTGCTGCCTACGCCGGTTCCTCCTTCTCCTTGTTTCTGCACAGGATTGCGCGGTCTCAGTGTTTGGCGACGGTCGTCCACTAAAAAATTCAGCTCTTCTCCTGGTGCAAAATTGGTTGGCAATTGCATTGTTTTACTGCTGATGCTATCATCAGAATCGATGCTGCTTTCGGCAGTGCTGGTTTCAGCATTAGAAGATTGTAGATCAACTTGGGCTGTTGATGAGGATGCACTGATCTTATTACCTTGGTTGACAAGTGCTCGCCTTTTTATATTATCAAATTTCTTCGAAAAAGTAAAAATGCGTCCTGTTTCATAATCGCGCTTGTCCCTAGCAAATTTAAAAATCTTTCTTGCTTTAATATTGTCTTCATGTTTTCTTAGTCGTGTTTCAATTTCCTCTCGCCCTTTCTTGACCTGATCTTTGTGTTCACTTGCTTCCAGCATAGCATTTACTTCATCTATTTCTTTAAGAATATCAACTCTATCTATTTCAGCATATTTTATCAAAATGATCACCATATTCATCGATGCATCCAAGTTATTCGTCGCCCACTCCTTCAACATCAAAGGATTGGGATTTTCAAATGAAGGGGCAATCATAACACGTAAACCACGCGGGACCCTTCCCGCCTCCTTGTATTTCTCTAAGGACTTCTTTTCCCACCATTTAGTCATCTCGGTGCGGAGCAATTTTTCTAATTTTTTTAGCAAAGTCTTAACGTCATTGTTGGTGTTCGTGTTGGTAATATGACCTCTCTGCGCTACTTCTACTTTGGGTATATTAAGAAAAAGGGCGTCTGCTATGGCTTCTCGGTCCCGCAGCGCGTCAGCTGTTGATATCATCTTTTTATGAGTGTCCTGCAAAAATATCGTCAGTCTGCCAAACAAACCTTCAGGTCTGGCGCAATCTCACTTTCCACTATCCCTGCCACCCGCAATGTTCTTACAATAATCCGTCGAGCTGCTTACCCTTCGGAACACAGTTTCGGTACCTTTAGTGTCCTACGACTCCTCGGGTCCTTACGATGTATCCTACGGGAAAGTCAGACTACGAAATCCAGTGCGTGAACTGCGGGGGGCTGACACGGAAAATACCCCTTCTGGGTTAGTAAGCAATCACTTCCGCGATATCAGCTGTCTGCCGGTCAGCCACTGTGTGGAGGGAGGGTCCGTAACGACGAAGACAGCCGTACTTCGTCGAAATTATACGATAACCACAGTCCTGTGGTAGAATCCTTTCTTCTGCAACCAAACAGGTACGGACCACAACGTGGAAATTAACAAATCCTTTTATTTTGCAGTTACAAATGCATCAAATGAATCAAGCAGGTGCCCAGCCTGACGCGTTTCGACCGCGTTTACGCGGTCTTGTTCACATGACGCGCTGGACCTATCAAAACACATATATAGTGACACAAAGAACACGTGATAAAAATGCAAATATATTCATGCCAGTAATAAAGGTAGAAAGGGTCCTAAGTTGCGTAAAAGGTGACAGTCACATTATCATATGTTTGCTCAATACTATACAAACAAATATTTAATATGTGAATACATGTATACCTTTTGAATGACCACATTAAAAAATTCTTCGTTTATGGTTGCAACATAGTGTGTATATAACCCACAATATAATTGGTTAATAATAGCATAGTGCTCAAAGAACATCAACCATGCGCTATTCAACCATCAGCATTACTAAACTTATCTGTGTAAATAACCTGGCATATAAATAAATTACATTTAATAAAATACATATATATATAAAATCTACTGGCAATCACCAGTAGATAGTTATAGTTAGGACCACGTTTCCATAGGAAAAGCGTTTTTTGATTTGCTTATTACTTTGGCGTCATTTGACGAATGTTTACGAAATTTTCCCAAAAACTTCTCTTTTCAGATCAGCTCCTATGTTGAAAGTTTGGGGGTGATTCATCAAGGGGGGGCTGAGAAAAAAGGGGGGTCCCAAAACGTGTTTACTCCATGCAATTTCCATAGGAAACTTTAGACAAGGCTACAGGTCAAACTGCTGAACGGAAGTACGTCAAATTTGGCAGGGAGAAAGGTCTTGGTCCAGAAAGCACGCTTTTGTTTAAATGGGGTAAGTCCGTTAAGTAGTTTTAGAGAAATATCAAAATTTACAGATATTGATATTTGAGAATTCTGACATCTGATTGGCTGAGCCGTTACGAGCACGAGTGTGCGGCTCATTGGCTGCGAACTGTTGAAACTAGGAAGTGTTGGCAGCCATTTTGTAACTGAGTTGAAAGGCATAGGGGGAAAAAAAGAGAATAATTGTATAAGAGGGTATAGTAGGAACACTGTGGTCTTAGTTTAAGCAGTCTGTACGGTGCAGAGGCAGGGAGTTTGAATGTTGTTTAGGCCGTGGAAATCACGTCCGCAGAACAACGGTGCGCGGTATTGCGGCAAGGTTGCGTAGGCTCTGGAAATCCCGTCGGGAAAACAATGCGCCGTATTGCGGCAAGCAGTGTGTAGGGTGCACACACAGGTAGTGTGAGTGTTGCGTAGGCTGTGGAAATCACGTCCGCAAAAGAACGATGCGCGGTATTGCGGCAATATTCAGTAGGCTGTGGAAATCATATCGGGAAAATAACAATGCGCCATATTGCAGCCTTCCTTTACCTTCCTTTAATATAATGCGCAGTAATGTTTACTTATAATGCGGTGTTCACTTTTATCACCGACAGTGAACAAAATTAACGTTTAATTGGCTGAGGTGTTCCAACAACAAGCTCAATGTTCATTGGCTGCGAACCATTAAAAGTAAAAGTGTTGCCAGCCATTTCCTCCCCGTCCGCGGAGTAGCAGGGACATCTGATTGGTTGACGTGTTCCAAGCAGGACCTTCCCAAGCTTATTGTTCATTGGCTGTAAACCATTGAAAGTAGAAGTATTGCAAGCCATTCCCTCCCCCTCCGCGGAGCATCAGGGACATCGGTTTGGATAATGTGTTCCAAGCAGGACTTTCCCAAGCTTAATGTTCATTGGCTGTGAAGCATTAAAAGTAGAAGTGTTGGCAGCGATTCCCTCCCCCTCTGCGGAACACCATGGACATTTTATTGGCTAAAGTGTTCCGAGTACAAGTTTGCTCATTATTGGTTGGGAAGGTTTCACTGTTGTGAAGGGTTTTGTGACGCACTTCAATGGAGTACGGGAAAACAAAGTAGTAGCAGGGAGGGTAGGAACACTATTAACTCTGTAAAGTGGTCACAAGGTGGTGAACAGGGATTGTGAAGGTAAAAATTGTTTTTATATATTTTAAGGGCCATTTATATAATTGGCGTGGGGTGTACAAATCATGGCGGGAAAATAACAGAGTGTGTTGCGGTCTTCTTTTTATTAAGTTTGCGGGTGGGATACTTTCCAGTAGTACTATTTACTTAGAATGTGGTGTTTACTTTTCTGACGGGGAGGTGTGGTTGCGCAGCAAAAATTTCAGTGTAGGTTTGAAACAGTTTTTATTAAGCAATTACAAATAAATTTTCTTCGAAAAGTGAAGCTGTATATATCAAAGAGGTGACAAATAAAAACGCAATTCATAAAATATCCCTTAAGCGTGGCCACACCCTCCCTTTTTTTTCTGCTATAGTTTGTAAAAGTGTTGCCCTATATTCTTGATAATATAAGAGGGCATGAGTTACTTTTAGATAAAGTAGAAAAGAAGTGCTACAAGAAACACTCCCGCACTACATCATCTCAGGTCAGAAGAACAATAACAAGTAAAAAACTGTTAAACACAAATTACTTTATATTACATAGAAATGTACGCTTCATCCTTTTTTACAATTTCTATTGTGTAGAACTCTGGAAAGTTCAGTCGTAGTGCTTAGAGGTCGCTCACTGCTCCGCTAACAGATCACGGACTCCTTTAAGAATATATAGGATAGTAGTAATATATACACTACTATTCCTATCAATTCTATAGGGAGAACGAGAATAGGAACCACAACAGAGAAAAAGAGAAATACCAAAAAATCATCCAAAAATGTAGGGTTTATCAAAGGCATTCAGTAATAAAGTGTCTATGCAAACAATCTTTTTTTAAACTGCAAATTCGAAAAATATTCTCACTGTAAAAATAGCTGATCAAGTAAGTTAAAAAGGTCAGTAAGCTGTATTTCAGATGGTTTATTCCTGGCGGCGACAAATCTCCACTTCCTGTTGTGTGAAAATATGACACTCTACTACAATATACAGAGTGACACTGATGCCACACAAAAAGGAAAAGGAAAATAAAGTCATGAACACAAAACAAGATCAATAACGAAATAGTTTGCAGCGGTGAATATGTTCAGAGCTTCTTTTATCCGGGACTTCGAAATCTTTCATCTTCGCGCCGACGGGTCATAAACTCCTCTGAGATCATAATGACGGTGAATATTACAATATACATACTCACACTATATGATCCCAAGGGGGAAAAAGAGTAAGAACCAGAAGCTGCTGACGTTACATATAAATCTTTAGTCTTCGCGCCGACGGGTCATAAACTCCTCTGAGATCACAATGACAGTTAATATTTTAATATACATGTTCACAGTATATGATCGCAAGGGGGAAACAGAGTAAGAACCAGAAGCTGCTGACGTTACATATAAATCTTTAGTCTTCGCGCCGACGGGTCATAAACTCCTCTGAGATCACAATGACTGTTAATATTTTAATATACATATTCACAGTATATGATCGCAAGGGGGAAACAGAGTAAGAACCAGAAGCTGCTGACGTTACATATAAATCTTTAGTCTTCGCGCCGACGGGTCATAAACTCCTCTGAGATCATAATGTGTGGTTATTATAATATACATAATCACACTATATGACCCCAAGGGGGAAACAGAGTAAGAACCAGAAGCTGCTGACGTTACATATAAATATTTAGTCTTCGCGCTGACGGGTCACCAACACATCTGAGGTCAAGTACAGTGTCAATATTATAATATACAAAGTCACACTATATGATCTCAAAGGAGCCAGAAAAGGAACAATGTATGCTGTACTCTGTCTGTTTCTGAAAACAAGCTGCTGACGTTACATATAAATGGCAAAAAAAAACAATAACACTTTTTTCTAAATACAAATGTTTAAATATTGACAAATAGCTACGTATTATAAATCTCTACTATGCCATAATCAAACAACTTACAACTCTGGAATATGTTTTGTTGCTGCAAAACAAGAATCCGACGCTAGAAAAGGGAACGTGCATCGCAGAATGGACACACGTAAATAAGTCGCATAAACTAAACTAATCAAACAACGGGTGTGGTTTATATACTTTTTGGTTATTCAGTAGTCTATTGAAGGAAAATGCGGCTCCGCCCATTTAGATGTCACGTTTTACAGTTGACACGTGCTCACGTTTTCACTGTTTAACTTGTGCACGTGTTGGGAAAAGTTACAAAATGTGAAGCGGTAAAGGTTTCGCTTTCGATCCTAACACGTATAAGGTCCTTAATATGTACATACATTGGAAAGCTTAAAAACTGTTACCCGGCAAACCGTGTCATTTCCATTCTCATTACTACAAACATATATTAATTGCCGTAATTCTAAATAGAAGACATAAAAAAAAATATCGTTCAGAATAGAAAAAAAAAAAAAGTGCTAATATTTCTCATCACTATTGTTTTAAAGTAAAAAAATGCCAGCATTTGTAAAGCGTACAGCTACCTCCAGACAGGTGTCCCGGCGCTCGGAACGTCGGGAAGATTAAGCAAGGTATTGCCCACAGTGACATAGTGGTGGGCTAACGTGCCGCCGGAGCCGGGAATCGAACTGTGAACGCTGTTGTTCTAAGTCAGGTATCATAGCTGCTGCGTCACACTTTTTCCACACTTATATGTTAATTAGTGCTAATTAAGTTTTATACATTGTTAAATTATAACTTATAACAGACTACTGTTACAGTTAGTTTTTCACTACAAAAAGTATGCACGTCTTTTTAAAATTTACTTAAAAACAATATAGGTTTCAGGGACATTGTAGTTACAAATTAGCATTTAAAAAACCATTGAAATTCACTGAAAAAACCATAGGTTTCAGGCACGTTATAGTTAGAAATTAGCATTTAAAAAACCTTAGAAATTCACTGAAAAAACCATAAGTTTCAGGCACGTTATAGTTAGTTGGACATTTCACTCGTACAAAACCATACAAATTCGCCCATTATAGTTAGTTCAGCTAACTATAACTCGCGCCCCCGCAATGCACTGCTGATGACGTCACATATTACATCATTCATGACATGGTCAGTGACATCACTGATGACATCTCAAATGACATCACTGAGGACATCACTGATGACATCATCCATGTGAAAATCTGATGCACTTCCTCACACTCTAATATAACCTTTGATACACCCACTGTAAAATACAGACTACCATTTTCTAAACCATCGACACACCAATACCAGTTACTACATACGCACTCAATGAATTCTAGGTCGACACACACATCCACTCATTCACCCATACAATCACTCATACATGCAGTCACTCATCAATACAACACTATCATATGCACTCATACAACTATACAGACACTCAGACACCACCACTCATCCAGAGTTACTCACACACCTAGTCAGTCATGTAAAGAATCAATCACACTTCCATTTACTGACCTATATAGTTATACACACACCACATCACTTATTCAACCAGAAACAAACGCATACTTACTCTCTTATACAATCACCGATACAAGTACACACTCATTCATACAGCCACTCTCACAATCACTGACTCTCACGTATAGTCATTTATATACTCCAAGTCTCACATGCACTGCCTTTTACATATGTAGTTACTTGGACATGTACCACTGAGACATCCATTCACTCACCAACACACCCATACACACACTCACCCACCCATACAGCTATTTCCACATGCACTCTTGAACCCATAGACCCAGTGAATCAACCACTCCGACATCTATGCACAGAGTCACACACCTCCCACCCACCCACACACACACTCAGGCACCCATACAAATACTCAGGCAACCAATCGATAACCCATATAGACACTCATGTAGCTACTGACCAACCCATGCAGCAGCTTATACAACAGCAGACAGGCTGATACTGACATTCACACAGTTTAGTCACTAACTGATGCATTCAGTAAGACACATGTAATCACTCACTTAAACAGTCAGTCACGCACCTACTAACTCCTCCATCCAGACACTTATACACCCACTCATTCTTCAATACACCTTGGCATATATATAATACATATTTAAACTATAAAGAAATACACAGTCACTGGATGAGGTCATCAGTGATGTCATCAGTGATGTCATCAGTAATGTCACTGACCATGTCATGAATGATGTAATATGTGACGTCATCAGCAGTGCATTGCGGGGGCGCGAGTTATAGTTAGCTGAACTAACTATAACGGGCGAATTTGTATGGTTTTGTACGAGTGAAATGTCCAACTAACTATAACATGCCTGAAACCTATGGTTTTTTCAGTGAATATATATATAATTCGGTATATTCTCTCGCGCACTGCCGCTGTATCGCCAGAACGAAGGGTGTGTCCTCTCAGCGGACCTCACGGGAGTTGGTCCATAATGAAATTACTGCTTTCCCTTGAACCAAGGATGACGACGCCATGTGTGGGTACTTGAATATTTTATTTTCAGACCGCCATTGAATGCGTTTCGGCTGATCCTTGCTCACCAATGACGAGGCGGCATTACCAGCAGTCTTTTAACTCTTTCCATTGTCACGTGCAGTGCTTCAATTTAAACAATAGTGAAGACAGACTGGTATTTCATGTGTGCAATTTCAAATATATACACCGAATTACTTCACAATGCACATATAATTAATACATTTTTCAAGCATTATTCAGTGTATGCATTTCATTAATTTTGCACCATTACATTATTTCATTCATTATTTTTCAGTGCTAAAGGTGGTCCAATTCCCTGGCGAACATTGTTATTATACATCAAAATGTACAAATCAATTCGCTACTCTCGCCGAATTGGTCACCCCTTAAATCACCACGAAGGTTCACCCTATTATGCCCATGTGGGCTTACAAATTAGCCATTTATCATTGCCATCACACCCAAGTGGGCGTATTCCCTACGGGATATTTGCATATTAATTTTTCTAGTCTTTAAAAAGTGCTCTAAATTAGTGTTTTGTGAAAATTAAACTTAAAAAAAATATTTTGTTAAAAAATTGTTTTGTTAAAAAACCAATTTGCTGAAAGAGCGGGCGAATTACCTATATGTCCTATGTACACTAAAGATGGGTGTGCAGGTTCTCTCCAATATTGAGACCCCCTCGGCTCTTCGTATCGAGCTCTATAATATATCTGGATTCTAATTTTCTTAATCTTTTTTCTCTGTTTCCTCCCCTGATGCTTGGTACTACTGCATCTACTACAAAATACGTTAGACCTTTTACATCTTTATTGTGATGTTCTTCGAAATGGCGTGCTACTGGGTAACTCTTGTCCCCATGTTTAATGTCACGCAGATGTTGTAAAACACGCTTATGGACTTCCAAGATGGTACTCCCCACGTACCGAAGTTCACATGGGCATTGTGGTACATAAACAGCGTATTCTGTTTTGCATGTGAATTTCCCTTTAATCTTCTTTACTCTTTGTGCCAGCCTTGATGTATATGTTTCCATGTTCTTCCCGTAAAGAAAAGCTTTACATTTGGAACATTTCAGGAATCCTTGCTTCCTTGTTAGCCTTGTGGTTCATTTCTGTCCCTTAGCGTCTTTCATCATGTTACTTACTAAACTTCGTTTCATTGATCTGGCTTTTCTGAATGTAATCTGTAGATTACGTGGTGCTATTTTTCCAAAAACTGGGTCATTCCTTATGAGGTACCAATAATTTCCCATGATCCCTCTTATATTGGCCTGCTGTTTATTGTATGTTGTAATCAGTCTGAAGTGGGTTAATTCTGATTGCTGTTTATTTTTCTCTTCATTTTTCTTTTTAAAGAGTAATTTCTCCCTTGACTGCTTCTCTGCCTTGACTACTGCCTTATTCACCCAGTCATCAGGATAGCCTCGTGCTTTAAAACGATGTTTTAAGGTCATGATTTCTTTCTTGGTTTCCATAATATCACTGCAATTACATTTAACTCTTAAGCTTTCACCATATGGAATGCTTCTAATCAAGTTCTTAGAGTGAGATCTTGCTGCATGCAGTAACGTATTGCCTGCTGTAGGCTTCCTGTATAGTTTTGTCTCTAATTTACCATTCACCACATATACAGTTAAATCCAGAAAGTTAACACTATGGGCACTGATAGTATTTGTAAAATGTAAATTTAAATCATTTATCTCAATCTGGTCTAGAAAACATCTGGCTTCTTATTCAGTTCCACTCCAGACCACAAAAAGGTTGTCAATGAACCTATACCAATGTATAACATGATTGTCCCATATTTCCTGAAATTTTATTTGGACCACCTGCTCCTCCCACCAGCCCATATGCAAATTAGCATAGCTGGGGGCAAAGTAGGTGCCCATCGCTGTCCCACATAATTGATGAAACAGCTCACCATTAAACAGGAAATAGTTGCTCTTAAGGCATCTCTCAACCATTCTTAGCAACATCTGTGTATGATGCCATAAATTTAGAGGCCCGGCCCCTAAAAAATGTTTCACGGCCTTCAGGCCGTCGCAGTGATCAATACTGGTATACAAAGTAGACACATCTATTGTAATTAAAAGAAAATCTTCTTCCCAGGGGAAGTCATAAATTCTTTTTAAAAAGTCACCTGTGTCTTGTATGTACAATGGTAAGGTTTTAACAAAACTGGTTAAAAATGAGTCGACATATTTGGAGGTATGTTCAAACGCACTACCTATAGCTGAAATTATAGGGCGTCCAGGGGGGTTTATTGCATCTTTATGGACTTTAGGAATGAGATACATCACTGGGGTTGTCGGGTTCTCTATTCAGAGATATAAAAATTCTTCACGACTGATTAAACCTTGTGTTTGCCACTCCTGAAGTTCAAAGTTATATTCTACATGCGTTGTTGTCATTACCTCCTGTGTTACTCTTGCATAACATATATCATTATTCAATTGTTTGTATGCCTCAGTTAAGTATTTATCCTTTGCCCACAACACTACATTGCCCCCTTTGTCAGAGTTTCTCACAATGCAGTTATTGTCATTTGATAACTTGTTAATCAATGTATAACACTCCTTTTGCGTTTGTGTATTCACATTTTTTTTATTGTTTATACGTATATGCAGCTGTTTCAGTTCATTGTTCACCAGTTCATTATAGATATCAATAGAGTCTCTACTTGTCATTGGCGTGAATCGAGATCTAAGTTTGAAATCCGTTGGCACTCCTCCATATATGTCCACGCCTTGTTCTGCTGCCAATGCTTCCTCATTGTGAGGGGCTGTTATTCCCTATGCACTCTCATTCTCATTTTCTAGCTCCCT
The DNA here is from genome assembly GCA_963921515.1 of Calotriton arnoldi. NCBI lineage: Eukaryota > Metazoa > Chordata > Amphibia > Caudata > Salamandridae > Calotriton > Calotriton arnoldi. Next base: position 2,360,432 of record CAWUFW010001379.1, read on the forward strand.
CAAACTCATCATGAGGCTCATGTCTTGTACTCGTAATCCTTCATGTTGTATTTCACTGCTTGTTCTTACTGGTTGGCTTAATGTTTGTTGGGACAAAAAATGTTTCTTTAGTTTTAACAACCTCATAAATTTAAAAATATCAATTCGCGTTTGTACATAATCCATGTTTGATTCAATGCAGAATGATAAACACAATTTCAGAATTCTCTTGTCCTGATCAGTCAGAGTTATATTCGTTAGATCGACGATGGTATTGCCATTGGCAGTGTCCCTTATCTCTATTTCTTGTTCCATTTCTTTTTCTCTGATGGCTCTTCTTTGCTTTGCGCCTTTACTCCTCTTGTTCCTCTGCCTCTTCCTCATGGAGGTCTTGGGTTCGGTGCTGGTTGCCGTGGTCTTAAGTTGAATCTTCGGTCTTGGCGTAAAAAATCCAATTAATCGATAACGGATGGAATTGGGCCCGTCATCTGACCACTTGTTCCCTCATCCGCATCCGTGTCCACTTCAGAGCTCATTAGACTACTCTGTTCTGAATGTGTTTCTACAATGGGTTTTCTTGATGTCAATTTTTGTCTTCGCAAGGTGTCGAATTTTTTTGCAAAGGTCTATATCTGCCCGTTGTCATAATCATGTTTGTCATGCGCAAGTTTGTGAGCTTTTCTTTCTTTGATTGAGGTTTCCAATTTATGAATTCGTTCTTTTATTTCCTCAAAGAATTTGTTGATCTTTTCCTGGTTAGGTTCTTTTGCTAACAACACATAGATTTTGTCTATCTCCTTAAGGATTCTTTTTCTATCGATATCCGCATATTTAATTAGGATTGCCAGCATCCTCCTCGATGATTCACTGTTGTTCTCAGCCCATTCGCGTAGCATTTCAGGGTTGGGGTCTTCATAACTAGGTGCTACCAGGATCCTCAAACCTCTTGGAACACGCTTCACCTCCAGATACCTCTGGAGCGATTTTGATTCCCACTATTTGGAAAGTTCTGTGCGTTTCAATTTCTCTAGTCTCTTCAGTTTGGAGTCTATATTATTTGATAGTTCCGAGTCTCTGGTATTGCCAGTAAATACACCTCCATCTATGCTGTCATCATCAAATATTTTTAGCGCTGCCTCTTCCCGCTCCTTTACCTCTGCGGCTGACATTGTATAGTCTATTTATGCTGTATTGATACTTTGTGCCCACAACTGCCACCGACCTATGCGTAATCGCATAAATATTTGAAATCTCCGGTGACTTTCCCTTCTCCCCGCGCTTTGCTGCTCAGTCTTACCTGGGTGCGCTGGCGTTTCCGGGGGTCCTCCGACTCACCTGACTCCGCCCCACAGCCCAGTGCTGTTGCTTCTGCTTCCAATCCGGCCGGCGTGGCAAGGGGGACAGCGGCTTTCCAATCCTTCGGTATATTCTCTCGCGCACTGCCGCTGTTTCGCCAGAACGAAGGGCGCGTCGTCTCAGCGGACCTCACGGGAGTTGGTCCGTAACGAAATTACTGCTTTCCCTTGAACCAAGGATGATGACGCCAAGACGCTAAGGGACAGAAAGGAACCACATGGCTAACAAGGAAGCAAGGATTCCTGAAATGTTCCAAATGTAAAGCTTGTCTTTACGGGAAGAACATGGAAACATATACATCAAGGCTGGCACAAAGAGTAAAGAAGATTAAAGGGAAATTCACATGCAAAACAGAATACGCTGTTTATGTACTACAATGCCCATGTGGACTTCGGTACGTGGGGAGTACCATCTTGGAAGTCCATAAGCGTATTTTACAACATCTGCGTGCCATTAAACATGGGGACAAGAGTTACCCAGTGGCACGCCCTTTTGAAGAACATCACAATAAAGATGTAAAAGGTCTAACGTATTTTGTAGTAGATGCAGTAGTACCGAGCATCAGGGGAGGAAACCGAGAAAAAAGATTAAGAAAATTAGAATCCAGATATATTATAGAGCTCGATACGAAGAGCCCAGGGGGTCTCAATATTGGCGAAGACCTGCACACCCATCTTTAGTGTACATATCACATATAGGTAATTCGCCCCCTCTTACAACAAATTGATTTTGTAACAAAACTATTTTTTAACAAAATATTTTTTTGTAAGTTTGATTTTCACAAAACACTAATTTAGAGCACTTTTTAAAGACTGGAAAAATTAATGTGAAAATATCCCCTAGGGAATACACCCACTTGAGTGTGATGGCAACGATGAATGGCTAATTTGTAAGCCCACATGGGCATAATAGGGTGAACCTTCGTGGTGATTTAAGGGGTGACCAATTCGGCGAGAGTAGCGAATTGATTTGTACATATTGATGTATAATAACAATGTGCGCCAGGGAATTGGACCACCTTTAGCACTGAAAAATAATTAATGAAATAATGTAATGGTGCAAAATTAATGATATGCATACACTGAATAATGCTTGAAAAATGTAATAATTATATGTGCATTGTGAAGTAATTCGATGTATATATTTGAAATTGCACACATGAAATACTAGTCTGTCTTCACTATTGTTTAAATTGAAGCACTGCACGTGACAATGGAAAGAGTTAAAAGACTGCTGTTAATGCCGCCTCGTCATTGGTGAGCAAGGCTGGGATCAGCCGAAATGCGTTCAATGGCGGTCTGAAAATAAAATATTCAAGTACCCACACATGGCGTCGTCATCCTTGTTCAAGGGAAAGCAGCAATATATATATATATATATATATATATACACACACATACATTAGCAATAGTCTCGCTCAGTTGTGGTGCTGGTTGTGAGGCTTACCCAAGCCCCCAATCATATTTCACAAAGTTGAAAGAGAACCAGCCACATACGAATCTTAGGACAAGCCTATCTTTTTATATGCAGAGTTCTCCACCCAGAATGTGGAGTCTCCGTACCCATAAATTTACACTCAAATGGCAGATTTGTGGACACTGGAAAAGAGTAAACTTACACAAACGTGTACATTTACCTTTGTGAATCAGGCCCAAAGTTGATACTGGCAGGGTTCGAACTGGGTAGGCAATAAAAAATGACACCTGACTTACTCTGGCTAGTGTTGCATACACAGAAAAGCATGCTTGATCTCTCACTGAGAGGAATCCTTAAATGTAAAACAAAAAAACACAGTGCCTTCATTTATCCTTTGATAAACTCTTCAATATCATCTCTGCATGGAGGATACGCTGCAGATAAATGATGCTCTACAAGCAGAGATGTCAGGGATTAATGAAGTGGCAATCTGCTTTCATTGGGAGCAGGGCAACAGAGAAACTACGGATTTATCACTCTCAGTAGATTGCACAATTTCAAAAGGGGGTGTTACTTTGCATGTCTAGTTGACCTCGTTAGCCCTCTCAAGCTGGTGATTATTTACTCATTCATCATTGATCAGGAAGTGCTTCTCCGATTTCTTTTACCCATTCCTCGTCCTACTTGCTGGCTCTCTGGCTCCCTTCTTGCCTCTCCAGCCTTTCTTTATCTGCTCCCCCTTCATACTCTGCAAACAGATGCCTGAGGTTGATTGCCCATAATGCACTACTGGTCAGCCAGCTGGTATGGTATGAGTGCTTTGGGGGTGAACAGTTGATTACCGATTCCTCCATCATTTCCTCTCCCCTGGCTCATCTTTTCCTCTCCTCCTTCCAGCTGTTTGAGGCTGGCTTAGGTTGCATTTAGAGCTTTACAACCAACCAACATAACATAGCATCTGACTAGAAAAGTTGTCCCCCATCGCTAGCCTCTCTTGAAAGCAAAGTTGCATTTTTTACCCTGCTCTAAATGTTTATGAAAAGTAATCTATCTCCCATTTCTGTCTCTGCTTTTGATAGTCAATGCTGCCCAAACAATTTATGTTGTTTCGCCTCTCTTCTTTGTTTACTAGGAGCACCATGGAGAAGGCTTTTGCTCGAGGTGGCTTTGTTTTCACTGTTTGGTTTGGTAAGTTGTTTCTATGCCTACCACTTAAATGGCAGATTTTTGTTTGTTGTAATGAAAGGAATGAGGTACCCCCAGGCCGTGCATATCTTTTGCAAGAAGTCATTTTGGCATCCAAAAGCTCAGAGGGACTCTGATGCGCTATGCCCTATCTTGTTGCACATCTGTATATTCGCCAGCTGATAGGTGTTTGTATATGGGTTTCTATGGATCCCTTCAGATCATCAGTTTCGACATTCCAAAAAAAGACAACCACAAAAACAACTAACACTACTAAATGATGGGTTTAAACCCCTTGTAAGATCTTGGGAGAAAATGTTTCTGTAGTAGCATGGTTGAGTCAACTCAAGGCCAGTTGAAAATAATCCATGTAACCACGGACATTGAGAAACCAGAATGCCGAGGCCAGAGGAAGTGAGATCAAGAATCCTTTGACCCTTGATGAATATCCCACACTCCTCCTCATTTGTACTGCTGAACATTGACCCCCAGAATATCGCAGTACAACAATATTCAGAGACAGAATATCGAGGGACAAAATATCAAAAGATAAGTGCATATAGGGAAGTATACATTTTCTATTTCTAACCCCAAGTCTACTTACCTTGAAGATATATATATATTGCACCAAAGTACATATATGTGTAGGTAGGTAGAGAAAAGCTAGACTTACTTATTTGTCCATATTTTATTTTAAATATTGTATCCCATCGATATTCTGGTGTCGATATTCAGAGTGCACACCATTCACCCCTTGTTCTAGACCACTGATACTCAAAGTACTGCCTGGGGGGGCACATGCGGCGTTCCTGACCTTTACATGAGGCCCCTGGTCCACTGCAGCACTGGTCTGCTGTTTACTCGAATCAGAACTAAACCTTAAGAAAAATGTTGAATAAACATGCAAGTATTTATTCAAAAGGTTAATTGGTGTTAACGAAATGAAGTAACCAAGGAGTCCTGCAGCACATAACTTTAGGAACACCTTCAAGATATCTTGCAACAAAAGTGTAAAGATATCTTACAGCAAAAGTACAAAAATATGCTAAGATCTGTTCAAAATTCAAAAAATTTATTTCATTAACATGCAGAACCGTTTCACATTAGCACATCAGATTATATCAGTATATTGAGATTTTTTTTATGTGATAGTTTTCAAACATGAATTTAGAAACATGGATACCCCCAGCCCCCGACAACAATGCCAGTAGTGAAATAAGAGGCAAGTCAGTTGTTATGTGCACTCTTTGAGGTGGCCTGGGTTATTACTATACATGAACAACATTATACTTTATTAAATCAAACACAGGAAAAGGATTTGTACAGCACACATCCTGAAGTCATGTATTTCGAAGTCCTCTTATACATGATAACGAAGAAAAAGAAGGTGAAGTGAAATAAAATAATTGCGTAGGATCACAAAATTTGAGAAAGGGGAAAGCTGGGATTAATCCCAGGTTTTCTGGTTTCTCATTGTGCAATTCAGTCACTAGATGTATATGCTTCACTTCCCCTACACCCACCTTACCGCCAACCCCTCACTCCCCAAACCGCCATCAGTGTGGCCCTCTGCCACATCACATACCAAACATTTTAGCCCCTGGAAAAATGTTTGCGAGTACCCATGTTCTAGACCCTCAGCATTCTTCAATTTGCTGTTGAGGGGTTATTGCAAGGAAAACATTAGAAACGACATAAAATAGAGCCCTGTTTACCTTTTATCCCTGCTGCTTGTATAATGAACCTTGTGATCAGGCCATCAAGGACAGCACCTGGGTGTACCAGAGAGCCCGTAGCTGCTACCCTTCGCAGCCCCTAGTAGAAATCGTTGTGAACGTAACATAGCGTAACACAACATAACATAGCATAACATAACCTAACTTAACATAACATACTGTAACATAACAATATATTGTAACATAACATAACATAGTGTAACATAGCATAGGATAGCATAGCATAACATAGCCACAATCCTTTACCTCCTGTTACCGGCAGGCAGCGTGTAGGATGTAACAAGTAACTGGCCCTGCTCTACCCACTCCGAGTTATGCGCAGCAGGAGGAAGAGGACAAGGAGGAGGAATGAAGGTCTCTAGACTGAAAGGAGGGGGCCTTTGCCTCCTCATCCTCCAGCTTGCCTTGCACAATATTACTAGAGTGATGTATCTCTTTCACGCTCTCTCTTCAGCCTGGTTATCAGATTTGCAAACTACTTGGGGAGAGCTGGCACCATCGAAAACGCCTCTGACACACCCACTGAGATACATGAGTGCTGACTTAATGGACACAAGGCTGAATCCTGATCTTGCCATTTGTTAGGGAGCCCCCTTAGGGAAGGACCAGGCTGAAAGAGAGCCTGGGTAAAATTGTATAGCATTGTTTGGCAAAATTCTGTGTCATTAATGGTTAATTATCTGTGCCAATTATAGTGCCATTAATGATGTAGTATTGTATTTGATTAATTTAGTTCCACACATGTCACTTTATTCTGACTGCAGAGCTTTCATTGCAAATAAAACAATGAATGCTCTCCGGTGCATAGGAGTAACCTGTTCTTTATCCACATATGCAGCTGGTAACCTACTGTATTAATAAATTAGTGAGCCTCGAGATAACCAGGAGTTGGCTGGCTTCTCACTCAGCTTGAATCTCTTCATGAACACTCTGATGCAGTAGTAATTGATTTACCCAAAAAGACATGACTTGAGTCAATACGGGTAACAGGATTCAAATCCAGTTCCCTGGATACCAAAGTCAGAAGTTTTGTCCCTTACCCAGCTTTCCTTTCTGCACCACATTTAGGCCCTCATTTTGATGGTGGTCGGACCGACTGCCGTCCGCCGTCCACTGTTGGCATGGTTATGAGACTGCCTGACAAGCATGCGGCGGTCCGACCGCTGCATTATGATATGACTGCTGTGCTGATGGTCGGAAAGTGCTCCATACCATGGTGGCTTGTGCTGTGGCCAAGGAAAAGGGCCGCAGCACAAGACGATGTGGAATGGAGCACCTCCTGCACCTCCATGCACCGTGTGCCATGCACCAAGTCGTGCATGCCACACGTGCATGGAGGTGAGTTGGGGCCCTTTAGAGTGGCCCACAACGGATGGGGACCCTGTTTGGAGCCCCCTAATTCTGTTTCCGACAGCCTTTTCTTGGCAGTCTTCCCGATATGAAAAGGCTGTCTTATAGGGATATTGTAATCCCGACAGCGGTGCCTACCTCGGCACTGCCTCCATTTGGGACTACGAATCCAACTGCTGCCCTGTCGGGATTACTGATCCTGTCGGAGGCAACAGTCTTCCCCCAACCGCTGTGGGTCTGATCGCCTGGATGTAATTCCGCAGTCGGACCAAAGGGCTGACAGCGGTCGAACCGCCACCGACGGCCTGTCGGTGTGCTGTCCGACCGCCATCGTAATAAGGCCCTTAGTAGTAACAATGTTTTTTTGTTCGGTCATTGACTTTATGCTATTTTCCATAAAGATTCATTGATTTGTAAATGTGCACTCTAAATTGTCCAATCTTGTCCAGCCCCATTAACCATGAATGTTAATTAAAGGTAGCCAGGCATAGAAGATGGTGCCCCTAACATTTAGTTTTGTGGGTTTGGCACTGCTTTTGCTACAGAAACAAAACATGGTCCTAGTGACTCGTTTACATCTTGTACTTTCCTCTTTTCACTCCTCTGCAGCAAATAGGTGTCTGAGTGGGGAGTTTCAATGGGTCAGTCCTATGATGCCATTGGTAGTTTAAGTGTGTATGATGTCCTTTCTATAACCTGTCGAATTTTGGTTAGTAGTCGCCGAAGTCAGTGAAGAGAACCTTGTTGTAATTGCTAGATGAGAATATGCAAAATAAAATATAGAATTATGATCCATAAAAAGTGAGATGGAAGAATATAGCCATACATGGCTTTATGATCTGACCAGCATGTAGTTGCACTTAATGTCCAGCGAGTGCAAGTACCACCCTTGTCATGGCAATGAAGAAAGTCCGCAACTGCGTTCATGCGGACAAACCTTATGCTTAGCAAGCAGGCCCTGACTTGAGGATCAAAGGACAAACATGTTATTTGCTCCAAGAGTCAACCAGTCCTTCTGATAATGAGTTCAAATTCAATGACAAGACTTATATCAGATATAAAACAAAATGTGAACTCATCCCAGAACATCACTCAGGGCAATAGGGATACAGGGTTTAACTGACATGCCCAAAGTGATAGGTTCATCTTAGCTTATGACATCCTCCTATTTTGTCGAGTAGGTCCTTAGTCTTTTTTACATTGATTTTTATGAATCAAGTAACATCTCAGCTCGTACCATTGAGAATACTGATGCAGTAGATTTACTAATGTTAGCATGTCTGCTTGCCTAGTGCAAAGCAATCTTGTGCTGTGCACATGTGCCTCTTTTAATGTATAATAAATTGGTGCTACTTTTTGCATTGTGTTGCACCAGCGAGCATCCAAGCACAATTTTAGTAAATCTGCCCTGATCCAGAAAGGTAGATCCAAAATTTCTGGGGCCGTATCAGATCAAGTAAGCAGTGGAAGTGCTAGTTTATGGCAGGTCTCTGACACTGGTGTCTTAAATAGCTGAAGAGCTCGAGCAGTGGTGTTTTACCACCTTAGACAGTGTTTGTCACTGGAACTTTAAAGCAAAGTGCTGCTTTTGGCTGGAAATGTAGCAGCATGTGTTGGCATCTCTAAAGAAATTACAGAACACAGCACAATAACATATCTCAAACCATAATAACAGCACTTCATATCAAAACATTCAAAACACAATACAACACAACAAACAGCACCACACAACACAATGCAATAACGTAGCGCATAACAGCACAAAAAAAACACAGAGCATCAACAAACAACAAAGTGCAACGCCACAAACAGTCAGAAACATTCATGTAATATCTTATGAGCTACATAGATCAGCTTTTATGGTATGGTGGCAAAATGTGCTTGCACCATGCACTGCTCACGCACTACTAAGGGCATGTAATAGCACCAGCCAAGCCAAGGCCGGCTTTCGAGCTGGTGCGCCCGGTGCCACAATCTTTTTTGGCTCCCTCCCCACCATGATCTCCTTCTCGGATTCCCTCACTATCACCTGACAAAAGTGCCCCTCATTTCTCCATAGCCTCTTTCTCACATACATTTTATTTGTTTTAAAGCACTGGTAAAGGCTAGCTTTAGTAATCCCCTCAGCTATCCACATATAATAGAGACCTGTTCTTTGCAGCAGGCATATTAACCCTCCGCGCTACTTTATGGCAAGTCAAAACTACCACTAGACAAAACTCCTGATCTCTTCCATTAGCAGGAACATTAATCTCAAGAGCCATCTTGACATTTTTATTGCTGTCTGAAATCTGAATGTACAAGTTTTTAAGCGTGTTATTGCTAAACACAGTGCGCACCCTTGAGGTCAGTGCCCCCCCTCTCGGTCAGCGCCTTGTGCGGCTGCACCGGTCGCACTGCCTGAAAGCCGGCCCTGAGCCAGGCCTCTTTACTTTTAAGATGATTGCATGTTCACAAGTGTGGGTGAGGAAGTAGATACAAAGCATGTAAATGGAACAATGTTGTTTCGGGACAGAAAGTCTTTTATTGTGTTGCAAAACAATGCACAGTGTCTTGTACGGGAGCACCGAAGAGGCAAGGTTTTCAAAGCTATATGTGTAAAAAGATTTGGGCAATACTTCTGCAGGGCAAACATTGTTTACCATGCATGCGATACAACGCATGCCATTACAACGTGGTCATTACAACGACCGCGTTGTTACATCGCATACCATTACAACTCAAGCCGTTACAACAACTTGCTGTAGGGGGCAGAAGGTGTTGAATTTAAAATCCAACACGTTCCCTACTGTTGCACAGACTGGAGTTGGAATAGTAAATTATACTATTCCAAAATCCTGCGCCCCCCTACAGCAAGTCGTTGTAATGACTTGCGTTGTAATGGTATGCGATGTAACAACGCAGTCGTTGTAATGACCGTGTTGTAACGGCATGCGTTGTAAACTCATGCGATGTAACGTGGCATATTCCTTCTGCAGTAATTTGTTAATGGTTCACTTATCTTCTCTTATTCTTTCAGAAACATGAGTTGTTTCCTTAAACTCCAAGCCGTATAGGATGTCTGCTTCTCAGCTTCAAAGAGTATATTGGTAAAGTCTGTCCTGAACAGATTTTGATTTATAAATTGTTTTTCAGATTGTATTAAATGCACATATATATCTCTGTTGTACATATTTCTATAAAACATGCACAGTTGTTACCTCAAAATATTGAGCGATTTGCACATTTTTTGCCCAGGTACATTGATTTAGATGCACAAAATATAACACCTCACAAATTTCAGATCCTGGATTATAGAATTAGAACTTGATGACATTTACTCCTTTCCTCGCATGGTTGTGATGTCAAAGCAGCAACTGGGATTTTCCCTTGTGGCTGTTGAGTGGAAGACTGATTGGATATGGACTCTTCCCATTATTGGATGGGGCAGAGGTGGTCAAGAGAGATTTATAATTGTGGCATTGTGGGAAAGAACAGGGGAACATGTGCTTTCCAAAAGTGGGCAATGGTTAATTGAAGCTGACATTACAATATGTGCATTACATACTGTTGAGCAATGTGACTATTGTCAGGACTATGTGTGTGTTACATACAAAGACAGGCATTAATGACACTTGTATTGTTAGTGTGCTTTACATTCATGGCATCCTAGCAGGATTTGTAACTTGATGAATAATTGCACTATTCAAGGCCTGAGCCTAGAAGCCCTCAGCTGCCCTAGAGCTCAAAGCAACATCTCTTGCATCCCTCACCCCAACCTCATCCTGAACAATGAGCAGGTAACCCAGGCCTAGTTAAGCACCGGTGGTCATGTCTGGCATGCTGACAACTTGAGCACAACCCTGGAATATTTAGGCATTATTTTGTTTTATTTATTTGAGGTTTTGAATAATTCACACCAAAGTAAAGGACGAGGTCCATTTAAGGCAGACTTTCTCCTGCAGCGATAAATGTCAGCAAACAGTGGGAATTCTCTCATAATCTTGTGCATGGATCTTTTTGTGGCACCCTTAGATAGATCAATAGTGTATAAGGTTTTGTAAGAGTTAGTATTAAGGTTGGAAAAAGTTTGATCATTAAGAATTTGTTAGTTATATTTGTCGAACTGCAAAAGGACTTGTGGCTTGTGAAGACCAGATCGATGTGGTTCATATCTTGATGTGTATAGTTACTATCGTCTCTGTTCTGGGGTCAGTAGACTGTTGGTTTCTGCATGTGTCAATGCCATTATAAATCAGGTACTAAAATATGACTTTGGACGACTGCAGTGTGCATGTGTCACTGTCACTGTAGCTTGTGCTACTTTAGACAAGTGCACTTGGAAAATAAAGTTGGACCAGGAACGCCATTGCTTAAATTGTGCAGCGTTTATTCAGAGGCAAACCACAATTATTGAGTATAAATACTTGTTCAAGTAAGCTATTGACTCAAATTGATTACATAGTTAGATTATAATATATAAGCCAGTCTTTCCAATTAGTTAGCTTTACAATTACTACAACTTTTGTTAAGAGGTGGACAACATATCACATTCATAGAATATAAATAATTGCACCAGTAAGCTAGCAACTAAGTTGTTACATAGTTGGATTCACAGCATGAAGGTGGTATATTCTTCTTATTCCTATTCTGTTGAATTCCTTGAGGGAAGTAGTTTTGCTTATGACCTCCTAACTAGCTTATTATTTTACTATTATGTTTAAAACTTTTTTATACACTTTCAGCTTTATAGTTAGGTGAGTGGAAGTCTTTTCTTCATTTCTTTTGTAAGATTTCAGGCCCCTGTATGGAATTTGTTCTTCTTGCTTGTTTGCTCATCAAAGTGCAAAACAGTGAAAGTTTTTCTTTGTTCTGTTGTTATATTACTCAAAGAGCGGAAGTCTGATATCAGTTTCTCTGTTTGCCTGAGAGGCTGTGTGAAAACAGAAAATTGCCAGCATATATGGGGGGGGGGGGGTGAGAACAACCCATATTTACCTAAACATGCACATTTTGATTAGGTAACCATCAAAATCTGCATGTTATTTCCTTAAAAGTTGAAATTGACTCATTGGCGTAATGCAAAATGATTGGGCCTGCCTGCAGAATGTGATGAGGGACCCCAGTGTCTCCCAGATGGCACAGATATTCATTGGTCTTGGGCTCAATGGTGGCCCCCTGAATTTTTGCCCCCCCCCACACTGCAGGGGCCTGCTCTGGAAAGCACTGTGGCTTTCCTGAACATTTAACTATTTCTTATTCCATGCCATTGCATGCATTCTGCAAGGCATGCAATTGCCTTGCTTAGAGAGTGAGTGGGCTCCCAAAACAAGAACCCCCCCACCCCCCTTCTCAAAGCCAGGGCCTCCATGATGCCCCTGAAGTGACTTGTATTTATTGCACCAGATAAATTATGACTCAGCGGACTTCGATTTCATCAGGTGGAATAACTATCACACCATTTACCAGGCCACTCGTAATGATTATCTAAGAGTTACTTAACGTTTTCGTGGCATAGGCAGGCAGGAGGGCAGAGTGAGGCATGGCAGCCCGGCGGCTCATCGCACTGCAGGAATCTAGAGTGTGGGCTACATGATTGGATGCTGCTCTGTGCTGCTGACCTGTTCCAGCCTCCTGCTCATTTCTTCATGAGCCTGCCTTCACTAAAGTCTACCAGCCAACTTCACCCCTCTCCTTCACCCTCCAGGAGAGCCTGGTCAATCTTTGATGCCTGTGGGGTGGGACTTCTTGTAACTGTTGAGGTGGAATCACCTTTGTTGAGACAGTTCACGCTTTCATAATCTTGCTCTGACACAGTAAACATCCATCATTAGCAACCTACTGGGTCTACAGCCTCTAAGCAGCCCCACTCGAATTTGATGATGATGCTGAGCCCTTGGGGATCAAGGGAACTTTGATGATTATGCTGTGTCATCCCGCTGCCGCTCTCGATCCTGATTTCCTGATTAACTTGATTTCCTGATTGGCCTGATTCCTGACTATCTGATTACCCTGATTTCGCGCCTACGTCCTGTTATCCATCTTTTGGGATTTCACGGGCGATTGCATGAAAACTCATGTAAAACGAAGACACAACGAAAATGGCCATTACATGAAAGCCAGTACATCCTCAGGCCCATAGACTTCGTTGTTGGACTCACTAGCCCGATGAGCTCCCGCTGAGCTCCAAACTCCAAACTCATCTCTGATGAGCTGGGTTGACGCTCCTGCTTGATCCTACTCCTCTACACTCCATGTGACAGGTCTTGAGCCCACCTTATCATGTATCCTGACTCACCTAAAATGGCCGCTCATTGAATTCCTTCCCCGGCCCAAATCTTCAGGCAAGACTAGAGGCCCACGTCCTATCTCTCCTTCCATGCCCCCTCTCCCCTGCATCCAAACCCTCACGTATCACGGCTCCCACTAAGCTTTCATGGCAACAGCCCTTCCCTTCCCCTCCTGTCCCCTACACTCAAAGCATCATTTATCTTTGCTCCCACTAGACATATATGGCAATGACTCAGCCCTGCTCTTTCCATTCTTGATCTGTAAGAGCACTGATATGTCCCAGACTGACTAGACTATTATGTCCTGCACTCTTGTGGAGGCCATATTACTACTATTATTATCTTATTATCTTATTTCTATTATCTTGTCCCCTACACTCAAAGCATCATTTATCTATGCACTAGACATACATGGCATGGACTCAGACATGCTCCTTCGATTCTTGAGCTGCAAGAGCACTGGTATGCCACAGACTGACTAGAATAATATGTCCTGCACCCATGTGGAGGCCTTTTTACTATTATTATCTTGAACGATACGGCCCACTACTGATTCTGCCATGTCCTACAAGACCCTTCCTTAAGGAGGACCATACACTGGAAACCTGTACACTCCTACCTCTCACCTAATACTCGTGATCTAATCTCTCTCCACCATGCCCTCCCGCGCTCAGTGCAGACTGGGCTCCAGACTAGAGAAGCTAGGTACAAATAGCTACATAATTAATTACCCGTCCAATATATCCAAAAACTCGACTAAATCCCTGAAACACAGACTACTCAAAACTAATCCAGAAACCCTTATCTCTGACCCCTATTTCTGTCTAAAAAAAGGTGCTATTACTAGTGACCTGATCTTTTATACTAAAAGACGAGCTCAATGGAGAATGGCGTTCCACTCTTTACACAAAATCGCTTCGGCTAAGAAATTTCCTCACGGTCTAAGACTCTTGGCTGTGACGTCACCCACATTCAGAGCAAATGCTACCATTTCCATCTACAACAATGGGACTATCCTAATCCAGGCCTCCGATGGCAACTTGAGCATCTTTGATGACAGATTCGCCTTCATTAAAAAATCGCTGGACCAAACTGACACCCCTACGCACTCGATGAACGTCCCTCCCCTAACTCCGCCACATGACCTCCTTGATCCCTCTCTAACTTGCCTCAACCACATGCTGACTGCCCCACCTACATCGAACAACACTCATAGGGCCCTAGTTCCGCCAAACTCGGGTTCCACATACTCACCCACCGTCGCCCGAACTTCCAGTCCTGACCAACTCCATTCCCTTAAGGCTGGAGCAAATGTTAGCCTTAGCTCTGACCACGTCTTCTACACTTCCCCCACTCACTTTCCTCATGGCTCTCTCCTACCTGTGTCCCTTCCCCCACAGGGGGCTCGCCCACTCTCCACCAAGAAAACAGCTCCCCCTAACCTCCCCATCAACAAGAGATCACGCTTACTCTCTAATCCCCAACTCTCGAACCTGTCCCCCCCTCCACCCAAACTCCTTCCTCACACCAATTCTAGCGCCTACTTACCCTGCTCTCCTGTACATCAGAGGCGGAAATCCTCCCCAGGGGACGTCCCCCCTCCTCATCATCCCCTTTCCTCTGACTCGCCCAACTTCACCCTAATTAACACCCCCCCCCTCGCCCATCCACAAGAGCCATGTCCCACAATCGGATCCTGCCTCTAAGTTCAAGGAAATAAACAGCGAACTTCTAAAACTCAAAAATGTCATACAAAATCTCATTAACATCACCAAGGATCTGGCCCTTGACCTCTCTTCCAACAAGACCTCGCAGGAGATCCTTCACTCGATCCAACATCACCCTAAACTACCATCTCCATCTACTATGTTTCCTAGTGACCTCGGGCAGAAACCCCCAGGCCAGAACTGGAATACCACTCCCTACCCTAACGCACCATCTAGACCCGCTAGATCCACAAATCTTCTATCAGAACCAGACATTCTCTCCATCCTCCGAGATTACAATTCCGCTCATACGATCATCCATATCCCTTGTGGAACTTCACAATCCACCACTTTAAATGCGCCTGGAGCGACTAATCCCAAGCAAGACCACACGGAGGCTATACAAAGCATCACTTCTACCCAGCGTAGAAGCTCCCTGACTCAACGCCAATTCCGTAAACATTAATAAACTCATGCAGATCCCCATAACACAGCCCTCTCTCACTGACCACAAATCACACCTGAAATGCATGTTACTCAACTGTAGATCAGCGGTGAAACATGCCATGGACATTGCCGATCTCATCCTTGTTCAGGAACTTGACCTCCGTATCCTCTCTGAAACTTGGCTCACCGACTCCTCTGGTCCCATCCTTGACATCCTAGTCGCTCCTAGTCACAACATTATCAGACTCGACCGAGTTAAGAAAACGGGAGGTGGCAAAGCCTGTATCTACCATAACTCTCTATCAGCAAAACAGTCCACTTCAGCAAATCTCTCATCCTGCGAA
The DNA here is from genome assembly GCA_963921515.1 of Calotriton arnoldi. Lineage (NCBI taxonomy): Eukaryota > Metazoa > Chordata > Amphibia > Caudata > Salamandridae > Calotriton > Calotriton arnoldi. Next base: position 2,376,220 of record CAWUFW010001379.1, read on the forward strand.
TATCTATGCATGGACATCACAAGCAAACATAGACCCTTATGCAGCCTGCACATCTTTTACCACCCCCCAAGAGACAACCTCCCTCTAATTGAAAAAACTATGGAAATCATCTCCTCCAACCAGGGCCGACACTGCCCCCAGATCTTCCTTGGTGACTTCAATCTCCATTGGAATGACCCGCACGATCAAGCGGTTAACAGTCTCAAAAACTTCCTGACTGACCTCGGCCTGACTCAATTCTGTGACAGCCCCACGCACAACTTAGGCTCGACCAACTCTCCAATCCCAACTCCATTCACCTCGAATCTATTCTCCCCTGTGACTGGTCGGACCACCACTATATCACCTTCCGCAACCTAGAAAGCTGGAACTCCAAAAGATCTCAACCACTAAAACAAAAACACTGGAAAAGAGTACTCCAAAATACAAACGTAAATGAGCTCATATCTTGTTGCGGTATCTCCCTTCCTCCCCCTGCTAACATGGATGACGTTCACGATCTCACTGAGCACTATAACAACTCCATGTTGTCAGCCCTGAATGCAACTGCCCCCCTCCAACTAAAAAGAAAACCCATCAAAGACTCCAAACCATGGTTCAATGACAGCCTAAATGCTGACAGACGCAGCCTGAGATTAGAAGAACGCGCTTGGAGATCCGCTCCATCCACTGTTCTACTAAAAATTCTAAGACTAAAAAGGAGTAGATACTACAAACTTATCAGAACGGCGAAAGCAACCTTCTTCAAATCCCAGCTTGACAAAGCCAAAAACCACCCGAAAAGGCTGTTTGAGTTGATTAAGCTACAATCCAATAACACTCCTACCCAATCTCTTCTCATCCCCTGCCCCCAGCCAAACTGCGATGCCGTTGCTGACTTCTTCCTCGAAAAGGCGAGTAAGATCGAATCAGATCTAAAGTCTGCCCTGATCGATCTCTCACCCTCCTGACTCCTCCTTACCCTCGCCCCCTCTTACGCTGCCCGGTCTCTCCCCTAAAAACAATGCCTCTTGGAGCCAATTCACACCCCTCAATGACAAGGCCATCTTCAGCATACTCTCGACTCTTAAACCTTCAAACCACTTCAATGATCCCCTCCCCCCCAACTTCTTTAAAGAAATGATTGGAAGATTATCAATGCTTCTCTTCTTCAAGGTGAGATCCCTGACTGCCTGAAGGCGGGCCTAGTTCTCCCTATTCTCAAAAAACCCACAGCGGACCCAGAAGACCTGAATAACTATCGACCAATCACTAACATCCCCACCCTGGCAAAACTCCTTGAGAAATGTGTACATGAACAACTGCGCAAACATATTGAGCAATTCCAACTCCTTGACCAATTCCAATCGGGCTTCCGTCCTGGCCACAGCACTGAAATGGCCATCACTCATATAGTGGACGATGCTCTCACTTTGCTTGACCAGAATGAATCTTGCCTACTAATACTACTCGATCTCTCATCTGCATTTGACAGTGTCAAACATGACAATCTACTTAACCTTTTGGAATGTAGGATGGGGCTCTCAGGCACTGTACTAAAATGGTTTGCCTCTTTTCTCAACAACAGAACGCAGAGAGTCAAATACAATCAAACTCTATCCAATTCCAGTCTCTGCACTCTGGGTGTCCCCCAAGGGTCCTCGCTCTCTCCCATGCTCTTCAACCTTTTCATTGAACCACTTACTGTAATCCTCAAAGCTTCTAACATCCAATACCACATGTATGCGGATGACACCCAACTGTACATGAAAATCTCTTCCCCTGAAGATATCAAGTCACTCAACGGAACCCTGCACAAAACCCTAAATTGGCTAACCACCAACCACCTCAAACTAAACGCCCTTAAAACGGAATTCCTCCTCATCTCACCCACTAGGCAAACCCCCATTGTTGAGAAATATCTAAGAAACCTCACCGCTCTCAACTGCACACCACACATCATTGATTCCACGAAATCACTAGGAATTGTGCTAGATAAAAACCTAAGCATGCAAGACCACATCAGAGCATCTACCAAAGGAGCGAACTTCCAACTGAGCATACTAAGAAAACTCAAACCCTACCTTCCCCAAGAAGACTTCAAATCTGCAGTGCAAGCACTAGTCATCTTAAGACTAGAATACGGCAGTGCTACTCTATGCGGGCTACCTAAACTCAGTTTAGCCCCCCTCAGAGCATCTCTGAATGCTGCGACTAGACTCGTCACTGGCTCCAAGAAAACTAACCACATCTCTCCAGACCTGAAATCGCTCAACTGGCTTCTGTTTGAGTCAAGGATCCAGTTAAAAATTGCATGTATGACCCACAGAGCAATACACTTCAACACTCCCCTGTACCTGACAAATAAGCTCGAACTATCTGGCGGCTCCCGGCCCTCAAGGAGCACCAGCACATTGCTGCTCAAGCCTAAGAAATTTTAAAAAATGAAAACCTACAATCGTTCATTCTCTGGTACTGCCCCGAGAATCTGGAACTCCCTACCGGTGGAAACAAGACTGATTCGTTCAACATTTGCCTTCAAAAGGGAAGTGAAAGCTCTTCTAATGAGCACTGCGCTGAACTAAAAGCTTTTCTCCTTTTGGACTCCACTCTTGTTTAGGCAATCAATCGTCTACCTGGCATATGATACGGACTCAGTGTTCGCCCGCTAATAGGGCATGATGTACTTGCTTTATATTTCTCTACTTTTCTCCCACAGCTAATATGTCATTATGTACTTGATGTATATTTCTCTGTTGTTCTCCCACAGCTACTTACCTATGTCTTCCGTAACCCATATGTAAAGCGCTCTGATACCCGCTTGGGTCATGTTCGCGCTATACGAAACTTTAAATAAATAAATAAATAAATAAATTGGGACTTAAGGCGGCTTTGGAAGCTGTTTGCGGATGTGGTCAAAAGGGATTTACACTGAAGTGTTCCCCAGTCTATAGAGCTCATGGAGGAGTGCCTACAGTTGTGCATCTTAATGGTTTCATCAGTGTTCATGCAACGCATTCTTCCTCCTTCAACACAACCCTAGCATATTTAAGCATCAGTGATCATGCTTGGCATGCTGACAAATTTAGCAAGACTCTGGCATATCTGAAAATTCCTTTGGGAGCTTGACACATTGAAGATGTAGTGCTCGTGCTTATTGCTGCAGAATTTAAAAATGTAATTAGCCAAGTTACGCAACACTAACATATTTTGGACGGGCCTTGCCATATGAAACCAGCAGCTTGGCAGAAAATGATCAGTTCAGAGAGTATTTACATTTCCAGACAGAACGTGACAAACGTTCCTGCTGCACACCCAGTGTTCTCAAAATGTACTCAGAGGTGCTTCCATGATTTCTGCCATGGAAAAAAGTGTCCCTTGATACTGTGGCAAATTACGAATTATTAGACTATTTCCTAATTTCCAACTTCTTCATTGCATGTAAAACCTATGGGTTTGCAATAAATGTAAAGACTTTTGCTGTAAAATTCCTTCTTGGTCTCTATTTTACACACATTTTTCTTAGTCAGGATCGCAATGGCCCTCCAAAATTGCAGCAGAGTGGCCACTCACTCGATGTAGTGGAGATACTTTAACATTTTGTGTCCGGGATGGGCCCGAGTCCTGATAACACATTCTCATACATAGGTATTTATGCCTGGGGAGAATCTAAAAGTATGGCAGACTTTTAACAGTTTAAGTTCAGGGACAGGTGTGGGAACACGGTAGCTCACGTTTGAGGATGTGGGGGTAGTGAACTGATAGTAAAAACAGAAAAAGTCACACTTATCTGTGTATTTGCACACTTTCCCAATGCTTTTTCTGTCCCCTTTTGCGTACATTTGCGAAAAGGTTAGAGGAAGTAAATACATTGGGCAGAGAAGTTCTCCAAAATCCAGCCTCCTCACCCCACATTTCATGATCGTGTATAGGAATAGATTTCTTCACCAGTGAAAATATCTTCCTGGTGAAGAAAAAGTTGTAAATGTGCTAATGCCCGTTTCCATATATTACTCCTGAGAATTACGTGCTCACGGAATACTCTTGGAAGTAAATACAGAAGTGGCATGGGGCGGGGGCAGTATGCATGGCGACCTACCCTATCCGTGGATTTCCATGAGTATTCTGGTGGAGCTTCATGTGTTCCTTTAAAGTTAGAAACTTCTGCGTCATAGATGCCCAGCTTTAAAAGCATGCTTAGTGATCTGCTGGACACGTTCTAGTGTTCCAGCATATGCCCTATGTCAGGGGCGCAACTAGACCCGAACTTCGGGGGAGGGGGGCTTACACTCCCAGCCAGGGCTGGCCCTAGCACTGGTCGCACATGGTGCAACATTTTTTGGGGGGGGCCCCCTCCCCCATTTCCTCCTTATCCATGAATTCCCTTAGTACCACTCACCAACAATGGATCTCATCTCTCTATAGCACCTTTCTGGCAAACATTTCATTTTTTTATAGTGCTACTCATAGTATATTCACACACAGTCCTATGATCTGCATGATACATGTACTTTATAGCAGGCACATTAATCCTCTGCACTGTGTGGGTGGCAGGAGTGCCCATGTGAGTGCACGGTGAGTGATGCAACAGTGTGAGAGTAGGGTAAGAGGAGTGACTGCAGGGTGAGTGCAGAGACGTTTTAATGCATGGGCAAAGTGGGCTCTGGCCCAGGGCCCAAGCCTTTCAGGGGGCCCCCTGACAGAGTCAGCTCCGTTCTCCGGAGTTTTGCCCCAATGACCTTGAATATTTCTTAAACAGATTGTTTTAAATACTGTTTTCCTTTAATTTATTTTTTATGTACCTGATGTGTGAGAGTCTAGTACAGCCATTTTGCAGAGAAATGTGTGTTTATGTTTCATGCAATATACATAAAAAAGTTTCTTTTAGATCAAAACAAGGCCTAACATATAAGAAATGGGAGGGTGTCACAGAGATTATTTGCAGTAATATTGGTGAGCTGCTGCTGTGTTACAATATTGAAAACACACATAACTATCCCTGAATATTATATGTAAACACATTTAGGGCTTTATTTATGAGAAGTGATGCATCGCTGTGTGAAAACAGGGATGCGTCACTTCTTAGTGCGCCCTCCTTGCGGATGGATGGATGCGTGATATTTACTGTATGACGCATCGTGTCGCAAGGAGTTACAGATAGGTCAGTATTTCTGACGTATCTGTAGGCGCAAAAGTGATGCATTGCTGGGGTGTGTCTGAAAATAGACGCAACTCCAGCAATGTGTCCTTTCACATGGGGCACGCCCCATGTGAAAGGGCCTGCATCAGTCTTACGCCTGCTGTGAGGCAGGTGTAAGATATTGACGCAATGGCGTCCTAGAAGTGGTGCACTGAGTTCTCATAGATTTCAATGCGCCACTTATACAAGGCTTTTTGCGGAGGAACACCCACCCTGCATACATTATACCTGGTGCAGGTATAATGTGGTGCAGGGGTTTACAAAGTGACGAATCGGCCTAGATGCGTCACTTTGTAAATAGGGCGTAACATGGCACATTTTTACGCTGCCGTGCGTCACAAAAGTGACGCACTGGCGGCATAAAAGTGAAGCAAGGCCTCATAAATAAGGCCCTTAGAATTTGGACGAGTGTTCCTTTGCACTGTCAGGGATCTAATGAATTGAAATGAAATAGTGTATTTAATAAAGTGCGCAGCTACTCAGACTAGAGTGTCCTGGCGCGTTACAGCGGGAGGAAAACGTGCGTAAAAGACCCATCAGTTATTAAAAAGCCAGGTTTTTAAGTTCTTCCTGAAAGAGAGTAGGTCTGTTAGTCTCAGACACTCGGGAGTCTATTCCACAATTTTGCGCCTAGAAAGCCAAGGGATCTGCCTCCAGTGCGGGCACAGCATATTTTAGGCACGATGGCCAGGTTGGCATTGGAAGCTCTTAGGGGTCTAGATGTTGTGTAGCGATTAACGCGCTTATTTAGGTAGCCGGCTACTAAGCCGTGGAAAGCTTTAAAGAATATGGTCATCGCTTTGAAGTCGATCCGTTCTTTTATGCGGAGCCAGTGTAGAGACTTAAGAATAGGGGTCATACTAGATCTGGGTTTAGGTCTCAGGATGGCTCTGGCCGCCGCGTTTTGTACCACTTGTAGGCGCTGGATAAGGGATTTGGGAAGACCGAGGTACAAGCTGTTGAAATAGTCAAGCTTTGATGTCACCAGAGCCTGCACCACGATCTTTCTACTATCAAGCGGTAACAGTGGCAGGAATTTTTTAGCATCTGGAGTATGCCAAAGCAAGCGCCAGTTAGATTTTGGATTTGAAAGCGCATGGAAAGTGTCTTGTCTATGACAATTCCTAAGTTTTTGACTTTCTCTTTTCCGCGGCCAGGGGCGGCAGATCTTTTGGCCACCAAGAGCTCCCGTCAGGCGTTTCTGGATTACCAAAGAAAACAACTTCAGTTTTGTCAGGATTGCACTTCAGCTGATTGATCTTAAGCCAGTTAAAAACCTTTGTGAGGCAAGACCTAATCATTGCCCCGTCAAAGTCGGTTCCTTTTTCACATGTAAAAATCAGCTGTGTCTCATCAGCATAGGAAACAATTTTGGTGCCCTCTTCCTCTACCAGAAATGCAAGGGGGATAGATATATATTAAAAAGGGTAGGACTGAGAATGGAGCCCAGAGGGACACCTACATTCATGGCCGGAACAGGGGATGAGAAAGGGGGAGCCAGATGTCCTGAGATCTATTTGCCAGGAAGGATGACATCCATGTTAAGGCGGTCCCCCCAGGCCGATGTTAGCAAGTCTCTCCAGGAGCCTCTCATGTGGGACCGTATCGAAGGCCGCCGACAGATCGAGCAGTATCAGAACAGCCTTGCCTCCCTGGTCCTGCTTACCCTTGAGAAATTCAGTCACTTCCAGCAGAGCGGACTCCGTACTGTAGTTAGCCCTAAAACCGGATTGGGACTCATGAAGGAGCTTCCCATCTTCAATGTGTTTTTGGAGGGCCTTGTTTACATGCTTCTCTAATACTTTGGAGAGGGCCAGAAGAAGGGAGATTGGCCTGTAGTTGGCAGGGTCCGTTGGTTTGGCGTTAGCCTTTTTATCAGTGGAAGAATCTTAGCATTCTTCCATAATTTCGGCATGTTGCCTGAGGAGAGGGAAGCATTAAAGAGCTGGTTTACCGTGGGGTTTATGGTGGGAGCTAATAGGTTCAGGATATTCGCTGGACATGGGTCGGTAGGAGAGCCAGACTTAATGCTTTGGAGAAGGGTCAGTGACTCTTCAAGCTGAAACTCAGGGAAAGCAAGTAAAGATGGAGGATCCAAGAGGTGAAATTTGCTATTAGAACTAAGGTAGAAGGTCAGTTCTTCCTCTGAGATGTTAGTGAAGCTTGTTGGATCACGGATATCTTTTTGTGGAAGAATTGAGCTATTTGCTTAGATCATTGTTCTGTGCATGGCCCTTCCTTTGTGCCGGCTTTCGGGCGGTAAAGGATTTAACTATGCTAAAGATGTCCTTACTCTTATTTTGGGTATTTTCTATCTTGGTTTGAAAGAAGTTTTTCTTGGCTGCCTTCACGAGAATGTAATGAGCTTTTAAGGTGTCTTTATACACCTTCCTGTCCTCCGGTAGATCGGATTTACGCCATTTCCATTCCATTTTTCTACAATTTCTTTTGCTAGATCTGAGGGAATCGTTAAACCATGGAGCTGGTGGGGCCGACCTCATTGAGGAGTGGGAAACAACCGGTACCGCTGCACCAATGTTGGTTCGGAGCCATGAATCTATTGAGAGGGCGTCCGAGTCGGGGCAGCCAGACAGCTCCGGTGAGGAACGACCGAGGCGTCTGCTAACATCGGGATGGATATTTTATGGAACGTCCTGTAATTAGGGACCCTCTGCCCTGCGTTAGCCCGAGGGGCTATGGCTGAGTTGGGAATGACGAATTTTAATAGGAGGTGGTCAGACCAGGTAATGAGAAGAGGTAAGCTTACTGATATGTCAAAGTTGTGAAAGATTTGGTCTAGGGTATATCCCTTCTCATGGGTGGCCGAAGAAATAGATGGACACATGTTGCAGGCCTGCAGCGTCTCCAACAAGGAAATTGTTTGAGGGTCTTTTCCATTGTCCATATGTATATTGAAATCTCCCAGAATAAGGCAGTTGTTGTATTTTAAGGCCAGGGAGGTGGTGGCTGTATTAAACGTAGTAATATAATTTCCAATTGCACAAGGAGGTCTGTAAATCAGAAAACCAGCTATGCTATGATGTGGGAATAATGTACAGCGGAAGCCTAAGGACTCTGCGCCCTCGATGTTTTTCAACGGGATGGGAGAGCAGTCTAGTTTTTGATTGTAAATTATGGTAACACTGCCCCCTTCCCACTCGGTCGGTCCCTCCTAAGGATTTTATAACCCGTAGGGATGGCCGAGGTGATAGTAGGGTTGGAGGCTTCAGACAGCCAGGTCTCAGTGAGAAATAAAAGATCAGGCTGTTCGTCTAACAGTAGGTCATAAATGTGTGGTTCATGCTTTGGCATACAGCGACAATTTAAAAGGGTGGCCTTTAAGTCCTCTGTTTTCTATTGTTTTTACACTTATTGTTCGGTGGGAGGATCTTGGTTGCGAGTTTCCTGGGCTGGAGGAGAGACCAGTTGCACTTATTGCATCGAAAGTCTACCTCCAGCTCGGATCAGCCGCTGTACACTGACAGAATGGTAGCCGCCTAAGGCTAAGCAGTTTTTCCCTATTGTAATATAGTGGAAGAAACTCACCGGAAGAAAACTGGGCAGCATGGCTGGCGCCGGACGCCTCCGGGATGCTGACGGGCGCAGACTGCGCGCGTCCGTTTGCATTGGGAATATATAGGCTAATGCCTATGATGCAAACTGGATCGCTAACGCAGCTGAGGAAGCGGAAACTGCGTGGGCGGAAGTGAGGAGCCCGATAGTAGCCCCAGCTCTCCCCACAATCGGCGTATCAGCCGCGGCGGACCAGGACTGGAGGAAAAGCGAGATGCGAATCGGAGCAGCTAAGGAGGTGTAGGCAAGCAGAATCAAGTAAAGTGCAAGTGCGCGTAGGTAGGAGAAATTGTTAAAAAGCACAGAGTAATTCAGCCACACATATACAATTTAAAAAGTATTAAAAACCTAGTAGCAGGGCAGGAAACACTAAATCCTACCGCTGTCATCTGCGCGCGTCCGTTTACATCGGGAATATATAGGCTAATGCCTATGATGCAAACTGGATCGCTAACGCAGCTGAGGAAGCGGAAACTGAGTGGGAAACAGGGGCTCAAATTGGATCATAAATTCAAAGCTGTTCTGAACAGGGGCCCCCAAAATATGTTTGGCCCAGGGCCCCCAAAATCCTTAAGATGTCCCTGGGTGAGTGAGGTCACCATGTGGTGCGGATGTAGGTGCAGAGTGGGATGAATGAATGCATGGTTAGGGATGGGCTTGTTTGAGTGAGATTGCAGATTTAGCAGTGAGGGGGACAGGTGAGTGAGTGCCGATGAGTAGTGTGTTTGTGTGACTGCAGGGTGAGGTACAGGGTGAACAGCGCAAGTGCACTGTGAGTGTAGAGTGATCGCTGTGAGTGCAGGGTGAGCGGGTGAATGGTGTGAGTGCATGGTGATCAGTGTGCGTGCATTGTGATCGCTGTGAGTGCAGGGTGAGCGTGAAAGTGAAGGGCGAGAATGAGGAGGCAGTTGTCTGAATGCAGGGTGTATTCCCAGACACTTGAAGTAACTCAGCATGCTATTGACGGCGGCATAGGGTTTCAGATATAAGTTAAACTATTGCTATTATGCAGGGCTTTAAGTGGGATGAAAAAACTGGGTAGTGTAGGAAGCTAGCTTTCTGTTGCACTAACCTCCCCACTTTTTGCTAGATTTCTGATGCACTTTGACTTGATGTGCCCTGGGTCCCTGCAAATCAGGCTCCCAGGGCCTGTGTTCTGTCTCAAAACTGTACCTATGTACCCCCAATTGGCACCTCTCTGGCCACATGTAAGTCCCTTGTAAAAGGTACCATGGGTACCAAGGGCACTGTGACCAGGGAAGGCCTCTAAGGGCTGCAGCACATATTGTGTCACCCTTAAAGGTCCTGTACCTTAACACACACACCCACTGCCATTGCAGGCTGCATGTTTTGGTGCAGAGAATATTGAAGAGTCGACATGGCACACATTCCTGTGTGCCATGCCTGCAACCTACTGCCTATGGTATAGGTAAGACACCCCTCTAGCTGGGTGCACTATACCACTGGTGAGGGTAGAGCTGCATGAGCACTGTACCCCTACAGTGTCTAAGTCCATTTTTAGACATTGTAAGTGCAGTAAAGCCATAAAGAGTATATGGTCTGGGAGTTTGTCATTACGAACTCCACAGCACATAATGGCTTTACTGAATTCTGGGAAGTTTGGTGGCAAACTTCTCAGCATAATAAACCCACACTGATGCCAGTGTGGGATTTCTTATACAATGCACTCAGAGGGCATCTTAGAGATGCCCCCTGAAAAACGACCAGCCTCTGGTGGGTTCCCTGACTGGTACACACCAGCTTGTCTCCAGGAGACATGTTTCGGGACCCCTGGGATGGGAGCCTTCGCTCCCTGAGCCCAGAAACAAAGCCTTTCGTGGGCAGAGGTGGTCACACCTCCCCCAGGCCAGGAAGAGCCATCTGTGGCAGGGGAGCTTCAAATGCCTTGCTGCCTTTGTAACACGACCACCAGCCTCTCCTGCTATCAGGAGCAGGGTCCCTTCCTGTCTCCCCTCCTTTTCAGCAGGAAGACAGGCAGGAAAAATTAGCACAGCCCAGAAGATGTGCCCACCTCTGCCAATCCCACCCCTCAGATGGGGGAGGCGAGGTGAAGCCCACTCTTCAGTGCCCGCCATCTTGCAGATGGCAGGCACTGTCCAATCAAGATTAGGGATTGTGCCCACTCCCCCATGTGGGGTGAACACACCAAGGGTGTAGTCACCCTAAGGTCAGTTACCCATTGGCTACTGACCTCGAGGCCCCTAAAACGTCCCCTAAATTCAGTATTTAGGGGGCAGCCCTGAACCAAGAAGACAGATTCCCGAAACCTAAGAAGAAGGACGAAAGAAGACAACTAGCAGAGGAGACTGTAGAGAAGAACTGACTTGGCCCCAGCCCTACCGGCCCGTCTTCAGTTTCCAGAGATCCTGCACCAAAAGTCACCTTGTCCTGCAACCAGCGACCTACAGAACCTTCGGGAGGACTAACTGCCTTCAACAAAGACCGGTTCTCCTGTGAACAGCGGCTCTGTTCAAAAGAAATTCCCACGACAGGCTCTGAGCCTGCTGAGGAGAAAGAAACCTGACGCCTGGCACCACCACTGCACCCGACGCCTATGGCCCGAATCTGGGTGGCCCACCGGTCCTAGGGAGGTCCCCCAGTGCTCCAGAGTCAGAGTCCACTGTGGGTTGACCCCTCCAGGACTTCCCGATGTCACCTGCAGCCTCTGCATGGAGACCCCCCCAACCGCGAGTGTCCCGGTAAGGTGAAATTCGACCTCAAAAACACCCCTGCATCCAGTTACCCTACGCCCTGGAGAAGAGAACCCGAGGTGCACCTACGTCCCTGAGCCCTCCAACTTACCTGCCCAGCTGTTGGTTCCTCCCGGAAGTCTTTCTAGACCGAGCCTGCAGTTAAAAAACAAAACCGGCAATCCCCATTGAAAACAACAGGGCACCTAATGCCAAAACAGCACCCTGCACCTGGCCGCCCCTGTGCTGCTGTGGATGCACCTTGTGTGCTAACTTGGACCCCCCTTTGCCCTGAGCCTAACACCAGGAGCTTTGCTCCCACAACCTTGTGGCCTGCTTGTGAGCAGCCACCAACCGGAGTCCCCCATCCCCCGTTGAATAACATTGGGCCTCAGCACTCAGCACCCAGCCGCCCCAGTGCCGCTGAGGGTGTTCTGAGAGTGCATCCTCGACCCTGGGGGAACCCTGGTTTTAACCCCAGAATACCAGCTCCCACAAACCAGTATTTACCTGCAAACCGATAACTTCATTTCCTCCCATAGTATTGCATTGACTGCTTTTCCTAGAAAATTCTTCTAAGTGTGGAGTTGGTTTGTATGAAACATTGAAAAACTGCATATGTGTAAAAACTGAATTACTTACCTTTTGTCTAGAAAATGTCTCAGTGTGATATCTAAGCATATCACACTGATTAGGAAAAGTAACTTAAAAAGTAATCTAAAAAGTAACGTGCACAGTAATCTTTAAAGTAACTGAAAAGTAATTTCGAACTGTTGACTTACCTGTAAATCAACCAACTACATTTCAACCTGCATTCAACTGTAAATCACTGCATAAGATTTTGCAAAGTATTATTTCACTTACCTTCACCAGGCCTGGCTTGGTTTTAGAAATAAAATAACTGAATAATATTTTTATACAAACAAATGGGTCTGAGTTCAGTCTTTGAGTGTGTGACATCATTTCTTGCTTGAGTGTGTACAATAAATGCTTAACATTACCCTCTGATAAAGCCTTTTACTCGCCCACACTACCACAAATAGAGAGTAAGGTGCTATCTACTTTTACCTCTGCCTACCTTTGGGGTTCCACTGGACTACGTGCACATTATACCTTACTTTGGTATAGTATATACAGAGCCAGCTCACTACAGGGGGTCTCTCAAAGGGGCGATATAATTAAGGGCATGGCTTAAAACATTTATGCTAAAAATCTGTGCTATGCATAATGTGCCGCCCGACTGGTATGTCGCTGCTTCTGTTATTGCCTCCTCATAAGTAACATTACACCTACAACAAGCCAGGACTATTGGTTTTGTCAAAGGTTGTTAGTTGCGTAAGATAAATATACTACATGCATACGTACAACTATGGCTTTGTTGTATATAATATTGAAAATGCTTTAGTTCTTGTGCAAGAGGTTGTGGTGTAATGGCTAGAGCTACCAACTTTGGAGCTGTGGAAGCAGCTTTGAGTCTCAGCGTCGGCTAAACATCCTGGGGCAGATTTACAAGTCCCTTGCGCCACTTTTGCGTCACTTTTAACATGGGAAAAGTGACGCAAAAGTGGCGCAAAGGCTGTAAATCTGCCCTCTGTGTTTTTGGGCAAATCACTTAATCGTCCGTGCCTACCAAAAAATAAATGAAGATGTCCTTGTTGGTGCTCCTGTAAAGCACTTCAAGTTTAGCAATACAGAACTGTATAAAAATAATAGTTACATGAAAACAGTGAACTGCTGCAGAGTTAAGTTTTTTTTTTTCCAGTCTGAGTGTGAGGGTAAAAATGGCGAGCCCTATAGGGACCCGTCTCGGTGCCTGCTTTTACGAACTGCTGGTGCTGACACCGGCAGGACCCGGCCCACTTAAAGCCCTGCTATTATGGCATTAATCAGGGATCGAGGGTGAGGAAATAAATAATGTGCTGATCCTCCAACAAACTTCCAGTCTTATGATTAGGGTTGCCAGCTTATTATTTTGATGTCCCAGACGGTACAAAAATAAGCGGTCACCTCAAGCCGTATTTTCAGCACTTATCTGTGCATGCTTCGAACAGCAAATATAAATAGAAAGCACTTTTAATTGTGTTCTAGGGCTGCCTGAATGATCCATGACTGATAATTAAAGGGAACAAAGACAGAGAAGTCACATTAGAAATGAATACATACTTTTTTATTTATAACCCTATTTAGTGTCAAGACGAGGTTTTTGCAGGCTCTTTAAACAACACATGGCTGGCATTTTTTTTTTTGGGCGACCCTACTTTATATTCCTTTTCATGAAATGCATTCTCACACTATGGCAGTGAATGTAAAATACAATGTAAGGAATAGGCAGAGTGGGGCAGGGCCGGACTGGCCGCAGCGGGCACCAGGCATTTCCCCGGTGGGCCGCCAGGGTTGGGGGCTGGTTTTGGGCCCTGGGGGTCGATTTTGTTACAGGGCCGTTTTGCAGCATAGCTGCAATATCGACCCCTGTAACAAAATCAGCCGAAAACGGCCCTGGCAAACAGCTCGGCCGCACCCCCAACCCTCCGGGGGGGGGGGGGGCGGCCGAGCACTTTGCCAGGGCTGGTTTTAGTTCCCAGTCCGGCCCTGGAATGGGGGCCCAGGGGGTAGTGAAACCAGAAAAAACTAAGCCTCGGTAACCAGTTTACAAAGGTATGTAAATATGCAAATGGTCTTTAAAGACCTGTGAAAAGCTCGGGCGTGCCGGAGATAAGACTCCAGACACTGCCCAGCCGAGCCCACAGCAGCTCGAGCTGCAACAGCCCGGACTGAGAGGCTGAGACACACAACAGGGTGGGGGGGGGGCCCTGCCCTATGTAGCCCCAAGGTCTGGCCTCTCTCTACACTCACCCCCATCCATCCATCACAGGTGTCACTTGTCAGGTGACCCTGCCAATAAAAGGGGCCGGGCGCACGAGGCCAGTTCCAGTAACCTTACTACTGTGTCCTTGTCCTTTACTCTCAAGTCTGTGGGCCTAGAGCCCACTACGTTACACTTTGTGATTCAGGCCCATGTTAATAAAACGCAATGGCAGAATTCTCTTCACCATAATGTTACGAAGATGGGAGAAATTCTGTGTTGGATCCTCCCCCACGTTTCTCAGTTTCTCTAGAAATCAGAAGATTTTCTTTTTATTCCAGCCAATTCAAAATCAGGCACAAAGGCTTGTACTTGATTTTTTTTCAAATGGCGGGCGCAGTTCGTGCCCATCTCAAATATCATACAGTACTCCGTGCACAGTATCTTGCTGAGGTCATCTTTAGATGAATACATGCTCATGTTCTATGATAGTTCTAGCTGTTACCCAAGTAAGTGTGAGCGGTTTTTTCAGCAGCCCCGTATTGTAGTCAGAAAGTGTGGTTTCTTCACGAGAAAACGTTTCATGCTTTTTTCGTGCTTGCGTTTTATAAATGAACCAGTAGATGGCAGCAAAGAATAATAAACTAGAGTAACAGTAGACAAAAAAAATATTAAAGCTAGCCCATTGTCGGTAAATTATTACACCGGGGCAAATGCAGCATATTTCACCAGGGACGGCCTAATCACGGGTCCGGCTCAAGAACACCCGCTGGATCCGGCTGGATCCCTCTCCTTTCTTGCACTGTTAACTGTATCTACAAACACCGAGAACAGATTGCACTCCAGATAACATTGACTGTTTTTACCAAAACCAGTGTTGTGGTGTTCATTCCGAATACATTTTAAAATCTCAAATATCCTTAAGGAACCTTAGTATAATGTTTTCTTCACAGAAGAAAGACTGAGGAATAATAGAGAACAATAATGCTTGGGAAGGCTCGAATTAATCTCAGCCTCGGGTCCCTACACTGAACCCCATTCATTCAGTCCATCTTGTTTGCTCGCTGTTCCACTGTAGACAAGGACCAGCTTTACCTAAAATATTCTTGGTCCTGCTCCAGTAGGAACAGCCCAGTCCATCCTGCTAGGTCACATCCCATCTGGACAACACAAGTAACCCCACACCAGTTTGTGTCTTATTGGTTTTTATCATCGAGATGCGGCTAGAGTCCTTTATGTCCGTCTTCCATGTTTGCTCACATGGTCAGCTAACTACTGCTGATCTGAGCTTTGCAGCTGCCTGTTAGTGGAATACCAAAACACAAAGGCACTGCATTTCAGTGTTTGAGCTTGGAACGCTTTCTACTCATATGGGTGTGGGGATGCATATAGTCCTTGTTTTACAAAAAGATATCCCTCCTGGACCCTGGTGAGGTCCCTATGTGGTGAAATAAAGAGAGGTAAAGAAAGGGGAAAAAACAAACAGCCAATGACGTGGAAGGGGGTGTTCTGAAGTCGAACAGAACACCTGAAAAGAGTCTGCACCTTACTAATTCAGTAATGTCCCCGAGTTGTAAGGTGAGAAGGGAAGGAGACCCTTTTGATATTATAGCCCTCACTCTAATAGTGACATGCTTCATCATCGGGCCCACCCTGGCTCCTAAAGTTCAGGGTGGGCTCGACCGTATTTCAGGGAGCACTTGTGAAGATTTTGGGTATGGGGGCGTAACGTTAGAGATAAAATTCCTCTCCCACTCCTAAAGTATCCTTTATTAGTGGAGTGGGGCGAAAGGTTAAAAAAGACTATGGTAGGGTTGGAGGATATGATGGTCCTAAGACCCTAACTGAACACCAACAAGTTTCAGCCCCTTCGCTGGCCTATTTATGGTCCTGGGCTTTCATCAGGGTGGGATGCGAAGAGGTCACTTCCCCCAGAGACTTGAGTGCAGAGTGGTCATGCAATTAACATGTAACACGTCTGTATATATATAATACTATCATAAAGGGACAAGTCTAGTACCTGCCACTGTTCTCTTCGAGGAACTTCCTCGGTAGGACAGGGTGTAAGCTCCCAATGAGGGGCTTGGAGGGGGAGGCCTTGTAGTCACACTTTCGTCAAAGGTCCATCCCCGCAGGAGACCTACTGTGCTCCGCTTCCCTGCTTGTCTCTCCCTTATATGATAATATTATATATATATACAAACGTGTTACATGTTAATTGCATGACCACTCCGCACTCACGTCTCTGGGGGAAGTGACCTCTTCGCATCCGACCCTGACGAAAGCCCGGGACCATAAATAGGTCAGTGATCGGGCTTAAACATGTTGGTGTTCAGTTAGGGTCATAGGACCATCATATCCTCCAACCCTACCATCGTCTTTTTTAACCCCCCCCCCACTCCACTAATAAAGGATACTTTAGGAGTGAGAGAGGAATTTTATCTCTAACGTTACGCCCCGCCCCCAAAATCTTCACAAGTGCTCCCTGAAATACGGTCGAGCCCACCTGACCTTTAGGAGCCAGGGTGAGCCTGTTGTAATTTGGCAGCACTTAAGTTAAGCATTAGCCGAAGACATCCTGTATTCAGAGGCTAAATTGTCCGCTTTGTGGAATCCATTTTGTATTTCTGGCAGCCATTTTGGTTGCCATGTGCTGCCATGTGCTCGCCATGTGCTCTGTCCTACCTTCCTGTTAACTGCTCTTGAAATCTGCCTAGAGACGAGTTATATTTAGTTTCTTTTGCTTTGCACATGCTCAGTTGAGCTCGCAGCTGTCCATGCAGCTGTTCCGAGTTTATAAATGTCAGGATGTGTCTACTAGAAGTAGAAACTGTTAGCTCCACCCACTTGTCGACTGTGCATTTCTTGTATGACCTTATATGTACCTAAAACCAGCATTTGTGTTTGTACCGCCTTCATTTGAGCCCCTGTGTGGGTATAAAAGGACCAAGGTCCTTCCATTCAGTGTGCTACTTCATGCATTACCGAAGGGTGCTGTGTGAATGTAGCTCCACCTCATGAGGTTTAATAAACTCTGTCTTTTCTATTCCAGTTTCTGTGCCAACTTCTTCCTATTGGTCTGAGGACTCTGTGCAAGGAAGGGAGAACCCCTAAGCACTGGTAGGCCTTGTTGAGGCTCACCACTACAAATTGGCGCTTCCAACGTGGGGCTCATCGGCGACTCGGATGCCCGAAGGACTGGTCGAGACGAAGGATTGGAATCTCGCTTTTGGACATGATCGCTGCTTGAGGAGACCCGAGTCTTGGCACCCATGGCGTTTTCCTTTCTTTCTGATCTGACCATCCCGGCGGCGCCGGTCCTCGACTGAGATCTCTTCTGTTGATTCGCCGTGCAGTGACCATTTGGTCGATTTGAGAACTTGGCAGTTGGAACCTGGACACCATTTGATTGGTAAGAGCCGTTTTGCGGCACTTGCTGTTGGTTTGATGCCTTTGATTGGTAAGGTAGTTTAGTAACACTTACTGTGGCTTTGTTTGTATGATTGGCCAATTTTGGAATCTGTTTTGTAATTATATATGTATTGCAATACATATAGGCAGGTAATGAGGAGATTTTTCTCTAACTTTGAAAACTTGTACGGCACACATTGTGTTAAGTGTCACTTGGAGTATAATATTATATATGCTATAATATTTTGGCATGCCTGCTTCTAGCACACTTCATAGAAAGTGTTGCTGTTTTGTAGGTACCAATATGGATTTAGTAAGTACTCAGCTGACTCCCCTCAGAGGGGATACCTAAATAGGTTTAGGTATAGTAAAAAGATATTTCTTTCTTGGTGACTAAGTACCCCATGGAACTAAATATGTACATAAAACGGATCCTGATCTGTGCACTTAGTAACATTCATAAATGGTGATATGCAGAGCGCTTTTTGAGTGTTCTACCAGCAAATCCTCCCTTGCCCTCATAGCACCCACTCACGTCAAGTTTCCCCAGTTGTTGTCCCCAATCCGTTGATAATTTAAGCCCATATGTCCAGGTCCTCCTCTTCCCCATCCTTTCCCACTTCCTATCCTCAGATAGGGCCCATTCCAGCACATCTTTTATCCATACTTCTTTTATGGGGATCATTAAAGACAACAAATGTATCACTCTTCTGCGCTATTCCAGCCGTAAGCCCAATGCAGTGAATCTATGTTGGGTTATTCATTATTTGGGACTGTGTATCATTCCCAGTAGGCAGTGATTGAATGTGGTGTCTATGTTGATCTTCATTATGGCTTTCAAATTTGCCATCACCTCTCCACAATATCAATCCAGTACTCACTCTGCAACTCTAGGTCATATGTGAAAAGATCACCTGTAGCTCGCACATCATGGTGCAAGGGTGCCTGCACTGGTGCTAGGCAGCTTTTTTAGCCCTGGCGCAAGGGATAACACAGGGGTGCGCCATATTCTTGTAAATACGGCATATCCCTGCATTTTTTAAATAAAGCTAAATTGCTTGCAACGCCGCACTGCACCATTTCGTTGTGAATATGCCCTTTGATTCGGGTGCCTTGTCAGGTCCATCCACTGTAACCTGCATAGGTACATCTACCCAGCCTCTGCGGGCTCAGACACGTGCGATGCAAGAAGTGGTAATGTGTCAATTTAAACCTGAAATTACTTGCCACCACCTGCAGCTGAGCACAGACTCTCTACCATTCATCATCTGCCAGGGCTAAGGCAGGTCCTCCTCCCATCATTGTCAAACCTTCAGGGAAGGTTTATTCTGGTCAATCTTCAGTGCCCTATAGAGCTTTGAGGCCAGTCCATCTCTGAGGGCAAATAGTTGGTAGATGGACCTGACAAGGCACCCGAATCAAAGGGGCTTATTTACAACGAAATGGCGCAGCGCGGCATTGCAAGCAATTTAGCGTAATTAAAAAAATTCAGGGATGTGCCGTATCTACAAGAATATGGCACACCCCTGTGTTTTCCCTTGCACCAGCACTAAAAAAGCTGCCTAGCACCAGTGCAGGCACCCTTGCACCATGGTGCAAGGGTGCCTGCGTTGCAGGGATGATTGTGTTTGTGCAGGAAAAGACACCTTCCTGCACAAAAACAATCATTAATGGTGTTTTGCCCCTTCTATGTGTGCTGCAGAATGCAGCACACATAGAAAGAGCAAAACATGAGGATAAATGAAAGTATTTCTCCTCATTGCACCGCTCTAACGCCTCCTTTTCAAAGGTATTAGTTTTCGGTGCTGCCTCAGATTTACAGATCCTTATAAATCTGGGGCAGTGTCAGAAAGCAATGGGTGTTGTGTGGGAATGCCCACAGCAACACCCATTGCACACCCCTTTCCCGTAGAAAACTGCGGCGAGGAGGGCCATATTTACAAGGTGACGTTAAGCCACGCAAAGTAGCTTAGCGGCACCTTGTAAATATGGAGCAGGGCATAGCCCTAGGGAAGGCAGTGGTTAGTCCAGATAAACATGCAACAAATATACACACAGTCACTGTGGAGGCCCAATGTACTCAATTCCACCTTGGCGCGCACTCATATCTAGATAGTTTAGGCCTGTTGGTAGGCAGATCGGCACCTTGGTGATGGACATCACATCCTGTGAGCACAGTTGAAGGGCTTCTGGCTCTTGCAATGATAAGACAGGAAAAAGAGGATGCAAAGGATTGCTGATAATGTTGAGATGACCAGGTACCTAGCATGGTGGTAGGTAGCAGTCTGAAGGGTAAGGAGCCATGTTGTAAGAACGAGTACACTGGCAACCACCAACAGGTGAGGGTTCTAGGTGGGATTCCTCTAGCAAGTAAAAATCTGAAGGCGTGGGAAGTGTAGCATAATCATCCAATAGTATAGCGACCCTCCAAAGAATGTTATAGGTGAATCTGCAGCATGGCAGTCTCTACTGACTGGGGGTCGCTCCTACAGTGGATGGCCTTTGCTCCCAATGGTGAGAAGGGTCAGGTGTTCTCTCGGGGCCCTCCATTGTGAACAAACAGAAATCGGGGAAGGCAGGCGTATTCTGACCAATGAGGCTGATGTCCATCTCAGGGAATCTGGGTGATTCTTGATTCAGGGAATCGCCTAGTACCAGGAGTCAATCTGAGCCAACTGCCTGGGCTCTTTTCTTTGACCATTGTTCTTCCTTGGTGAGGAAGACTCTTGACTCTTGGCCTTTAACAAACCAGAGCTGTTGCTGAAGTCAGAGAGGAGCGAAGATCCAGAGATAGGACAGTGCTAGCCCAGGGTCACCTGAGCAGTACAGGCGCAAAATGAAAACTGCATGGAAAACTATGCATTTCCTGGGTCCTGGTAGAAAATGTTACCGCTGTGGCTGAGGTGCAGGTAAAAGAAGGGGGCAAGAGGTACGGGCTATGCCTGTTGAAGACAAACACCTTCAGGACCCAGAGGAATCATTCATAGAACACTCACCCCTACTCCCACCACCCTTGAAATACACTCCTGAGGATTATGGCAAAACTGTTCAATGGTGCAAGTACGACCAGATATCTGAACAAATGGCACAGATTGGCCAAACACTGCAATCAGACAGTTGAAGACAGTGTACCTTCCAGTCCTACTTTTTTCTGATGCTAGAACAGAAATTACTATCTTCTCTTGTAAAGTGAAGTAGTAAGTTATTTTCTGTTACATATTTTTAGATTTATACCACGATAAAAGGAGCATATTAGAGGTGCCCCCCTTTATCATACGTGAGCATCGTTCATGGCTATGGCACTTTTTCGGACACCAACAGAGGCTTGAGTTGAGGTCTTTCTGGGGCAGGAGCAGGGGCTGTGGCATAAGGTGGCAGGGGCCTTCAGATCTTGGTTTTGCCCTTACTTGTGCAGCAACAATCTGATCAGATTTTGCTTGACTGTTTGTTCTGGTCAAGGTGTAGTTATTGGTGTTGCTGGCACATCTTCTCAGAACAGTCTTCAGACCTTCCAGTCAGAGCTTGAGTCTGTTTTCATATGATCAGAGAGGGGATCCCTTTAAATTTCTCTGGTCTCTTGAGTAGATTTCCTCAGAGGGGCAACTCATTGGGCCTGTTGCTGGGGTTCAGGTTTGGGGCTTTCGATCAGTTGCCCCACAGGCAAGAGGGGTTAATGTGAAGAACCTTTACATTGCTGGATCCATGTCCTCAGGGTGCATTTCCAACAGCACTTGCTTGAAGTGCACTGTCTGACCAAGTTGTAATGTACTACATCAACAGGCACAACATCATCATACCCCTACATCATGCTCACATCTTGGTTTTTACCACTACTGTCCTCACCGCATGGACTCCATAACCTAGGCCCTCCCACTAATTTGACTTTTTTTTGTTACTTTTTTCTTTGTTTTAATTATTGTTTTATTAAATGCAATTGTGAATGTAAATTGTACATTCTAAACTTGTTTCTCTAATCCTTAATGAAATTTAAAGTTGTTTACATTAAATAAATATCCGTGATGTATCCCTTTTCATTAAACAAATAAATTACCCCTATAGATAATATTGATAAATTGTTCTCATTGAAATTTAAAACCGAATATATAGTTGGGGGGCTGAGAGTGAGTCTGAACCCCTGTTTTCATATTTCATCATCATCATTATCATAACTTTATTTCGATCACAAGGATCTTAAAAAGTACATTGAAAAAGAAACAAGTTAAAGATCCATAAAAACATAAGATCCATTAAGAAGTAACCTCTCTTCCATATATACAGTTAAAAATGCATTTTTGAACGTTTGATCCATAAAGCTAACAAAAATTTAGCTAAGCCAAAGATTATCCACTTTCCCCTCAAGGTCTTATAATCGGGGCAGAAGAAAAACAGATGGACTAGGGATTCGGAGCTTCCTTTACAAGCTGGATATTTATCATCAAAGGAATCATTAGTGCGCCACTTATTACAAAACAGTTTAGTGGGAAGGGACTTATATCTGAATTGGAGGAATAATTTACGTGCGAAGGAAGGAACAAATTTATCGAATGTTTCCTCAAACAATGGGAGAGGTTTGAAGTTCATAAACTCCTGGGTCAGAGTGCCCACAAGAATTGTCACATCTTTCACCAGGGTGGAGTCCCAATAGAGGGTTGTGACCCTGTTCTTTGGAATTGAACGCAACTCCTCTCGACTTGACCAATAAACCTCCATCCCTGATTTCCTCAACAGATCTCTCTGAGTACTAAACCAGGGGATTGTAATGACCTAGGACTGTGTCAGAAGGTCCCTAATCCCCACTCTGTAGGTGGCAAGCTCCTCAATTGTCCATAGGCGATGCCAGAACATTAAGTGCTTGTAGACCAGCTTGTGGGCCAATTTTCTTTGGACCAGATCCAGGTGAATTGGAGTCAGGGGCTGGCTTGTAGATTAAAAAGGGATCTTATAAAGCATTTTTTCATATTTAACTTTATTAAGTTGTCTTTTGCTTATAACATATTATGTTAAATTTTAATAACATTAACATACTTATTTTTTTGTACTTAACTATGACTGTGTAATGACAGATGATGAAGTGGTCACTTTGATGCTAGTGACCATGATGTCGTCAGACCTGAGCATCCCTTTATGGAAAATGGGGGGATCTTCTGTATTCCTATCAGATTCAGCATGGATCTAATAAATTCCTTCTCAAATTTACGACCCTGGTCAGAATACAGTCTAATTCGTCCACAGTAGTGTACATAGAACTTTTCTCAGAGCACCTTTGGCACTGTGGATAATTTTTGATCTTTTGCAAGGAAATACATGGGCATACCTTGGGAAATGGGCCAAGACCACGAGGAAGCTATAAACTTTCCAATTATCAGTTGTCAGTGATAGTAAATCACCGAGATCAAATCCATAGACCCAATACCTTCCAAGTTTTCCATCACTATGTTTCTATTGGGTTTGACCTCGCTGGTGCAGTCGATGCAGTTGTTGCAGTGCTGCAGTATATTTGTTGCCAAAAGAGCTTGTACAACTGAACTTCGACCCAATAAAAGTTTTTGTGAAACCATAAATGTTTAATATGAAAATACCAGAGGGCCATCTCTCTGAACTGCTGAGGTACCACCAACCATTGAAATGAATGGAATAGCAGGCGCAAGTGTTGCATGTACTGGTTCCATACTGGTTCCCCTTAATAAACTAGGAGATCCAAAGTTCCAAGAAGGATGCAGAAATCTTGCTGAGAGTAGCTGTTTAATGTTAATGGCTTCACCATCTCCTTTGAATATAGTTTTCATTGCAGGTTTGACTCCTTTGGCTGGGCGTCACAAATATCTTCAGCGGTGGCAGCAGGGCAGAAGCCTTAGGTCTAAGTTGGAGACATTAGAGTCGGCTGATGATAGTGCATCAAGACTAGTACCTTATTTTTATTGCGCGTACACAGTTAGATCACACATGGATTGTCTCTGCAGTATAACTTTCACTACTGTAGTTCACAATTACACCAAAGATTGAACTGGCTCTCTGTAAGTCAAATCTGTACTGGAGAAGAAAGTCACATGTGGACAAGGCAGCTATGCAATGCTGGCCTCTTGCCTCCATATTTGTTGTCATCTTCAAATTGGTGAGGGGGGTTGTATTCGGTCCTCATTGTAAATGTAAATACGTATAACATGGACTCACCCTATCTACCCACTAAGTGACTTGGGTACTTATACAAATAACAATGGCAGTGGTCCTGTGGGATTTATTTCATGAAGCTTACACCATAAAGGTTGTACCTCCCTGAATTAATCAACGTCTTTTCATATACATTCACATCAGTCACATCCATTGAAAGCAATGAATGCACATAGAGCCACTCTTTTTCCAATATTATGCTTAATTGTATTGGAATACTATTTCACATATTTACAGCAAAGATATTCCCAAAAAGCACTGATGAGGTTGTGCTAAAAACCGGTGAGTGAATTTATAAATATCTTTAAAAAAGTCACAATAAACATCATGGATTGTCACATTAATAAATCCCTAAGGACATGTTATTTTTCTAAATGTAAACTTGTTATTAAACAAACTAGTGGACTAGCTTGGTGATGGCGAGAAAGTTAATTAACAAATTCGACATGTATATGCCATTATTTTGTAGTTGCTAACACTGTAAGCCTTAAAAAGTGCACAACAAATAAATGTGCATGCGTTTCTTTCTCTGTAAAATAGAAAGATATTGTGAATTAGTTTAAACTATCTATCTTGCTGGTCTGTTATATCTTTATATGGCTAACAAGATGCAACAGAGTACAAAGACAGGCTGATTTACAAACATTTTGCACTGGGTTTGCGTCACAAAATTGACACAAACATGTGTAAAATGTTTTTTTAAATTTATTTTCCAGTGCAAAACTTGTTTTGCACTGGAAAGTTCCCTGAAAGTGAAACAAAGCAGCGCAAAGTGCTGTTTTCTGTTACTCTGCACTAAGGGGGCGTTCCATAGGTAGTACATGAGCATTCCTGTGCAACCACCCATGGTTAACAATTGCACCACACACAATTCCACTTGAAAGCAAGCATTAAAAAGGAAATGTTTTTAATTTCTCCTAACTTTTCCCATTTTGCATGTGCGCTGCCCTAAACAGCATACATCTAATGTGGGAAAAGTTTTAAAATGAGTCTAAGCATAGTATTTTTTGCTGGAAGAGTACCCTTCCAGTACAAAACCTATGCTAGACTCACACAGACGCCTTTGCACTATGACACAAATGTATATGCATGGAGCTCGGCAGCCTAATTGTGTGCCAGCACTAGTGAGAGAGCAGGACAGTGTCATACCTCTGCAGATAGGGTACTTACCTGCCCTCTCCCTTTCACACAGTGCAGCACAGCAACTTTGGGTGCTGCGCTGCATTGTATGTCAGTTTTGAAAATCTGGGCTGAAGTCTGCAGTATGTTTTGGCAGAAGTGCAAATATTCTCAATTTGTTATATTTATGCAATGTTTGCTTCCAGCATGAAAATACATGCAAGAAAATATTGTGCAAAGAAAAAACAATTAACTTATTATATTTCAGTGGTTGTTGTTTTATTTCTGCTGGAAAGATTACGTGATTGTAATGAATGCTTGCACAGAAAATTATAGAGTATTTATATTTTAATGACACAAGTGTTCGGATGGAAAGCAATAAAAATGTTTTTATTTCGATGTAAAATTTTGCTTCCATTCCTGTGCTGACAGAATGTTATGTATTTAAATGTGTCACAATTATTTTAGTCTGAATACATGAATAGTTCGTAATGTTAAAATAAAATCATAATAGGACTCAAATCTATTGGCAAGCAGGTCACTCAGCTCATTTTTACAGGCACACTTGACACAGGGACATCTTAGAGGACGAGATCACTCTCTAAGTTCATTTTTAGGAGACTCATTTTTAGCAGCATCCTTTAGCAGAGTACTTCTGCGCTCATTTCAGAGAAGCACATTTTACGGGCACTTAGAACACTTTGATCTTATCAGGCAGATCACTTAATTGCTCAATCTAGTGGTGTGGGTGTTTGATTAAGCACTTTTAATTTGGCTTGTATATTGTTACTTTGAGCAATTGATGTGCCAGGAGCAGACTATTTTAATGATTTATTGGCACAGCTTTTGGTGAGGACATTACTGCTGTAATGTTAATTACATTTACAGATTAAATCTAATATTATGAAAAAACCAAGTGAGTGTCTTCGGTGGAATTCTTTGCAGCTGAGTTTCTGAATTCACTTTGTCTCCCTCCTGATCCTGAGGGTCGACCCTTCTTAGCCGAAGAGAAGTGCCACCAATGGTCCATTACCCGACAATTAGGAAACTGCAGATTTCTTTCGGGTTCTGTAGCTGCCTGCAGGATCAATCTTACGACAACGTATTAACATCAGTATGCTATGAACAGAAGATGAAGGTTGCATGAAGTGATGAATGCTGGTTTCTCTTTCGGGAGATTTCAGCTGTCTTTAGTGGACTTTGATGAGTACTTACAATCTAGGGCTGACATATTTCTTTAGGATATTGCAACATATGTGTTATTTTAAGTGTGAAATCTTGGCAGCGCTTGTAAATGTGAATGCTGACTCTATTATCGATCTCTTATTATTAGTGATGTATCTGTTCTTTTGATTATAGGTTTTAATTTTTTTGGTATGCCTAATAGAAAACATACCTGCATTCTGTCATACCCTTGTACACAGGGTCGGCTCCTCCGTAATGGCGGAGGAGTGCCGCCCCACTCATCAAAGTCAGTCACAGAAAAATAAAATGATAATAAAATAAAACAATATCATTTTATTTTTACCGTGACTGGCTCTGGCATGCATGTAGGGCGGAGCGAGCCGTGCCAAGACAGGCAGGTGGTGGGACCTTAGAAGTGGGATTGTCAGTTTGGCTGGCTGTCCTAGGCCAGCAAAACAGACATGTGCACTTCTATTTCTCCATCCCAGCTGGGTTGGAGGAAAGCCGCAGGCTACAAGGCAGTGTCTGAGCGGCATCCTCGCGCTGCTCTCATAGCATGAGAGCAGCATCTGGATTGGCTGGGCAGCCTCTGCCTTCCCAGAGACGGCTGGGAGAGGACTGAGGTGTACGTTGCCATTGGAGGCAGCAGCGAAAGGTATGTTTTTTAAAATAAGTATTTTCCCGTCCCTTCCACGCCCCCCGCCCGTTCGTACCCCACCACCTGCCTTCATGTTGTGGCTTCCATCACTGCTTGTACATACTATAAGCGTTCGTTTGTAATTATGTTATCTTTAGTGTGACAATTTATATGATTTGTCTAGGTAATTCTAAATTAAATCAAAGTATTGTTTTTTATAGCAGCTTAATTTATTCTCTCATTGTGAAAAATGATAGAGAAATATAACTATGTATTACATTATTTAACACCAATGTGGAGTGCACCACCAATCAAATGGGGGAAAGAATTATGTCCATCCAAAGAGTATCAAGACAAGTATTTCCTTTATTCTTCTTTTTATAGTTAAAAAACAGCAGCCAGACAGCCGACGCGTTTCGTCCAATTCATGGACTTCATCAGGGCTTCAAAGGTGAATTTACTGTCCAATAAGGTAGTAATGCTAGATTATAAGTTGAAATAACATAAAATTCCCACTGGACCCTCATATATCCGGGGTCAATCAGTAGATAAGAGGCTTGTGTGCCTGGGCCGCTGATATCCGAGACCCCCGCAGTATTCAACGAACAGATGTTTCAATTTTGGATGTATGTATTACATTATCTAGAGCAAGAATACCAGAATGTATCATTAATAAAGTGAATGGTCTGGGCCAGAGAATCACAATGGGTCTACAATAAGTATAAAATATAGGTATACAGTAGTTCCCACCTAGACATTAAGGAAGTGGCCCTCTGAATCTTTGGCTCTCTGTGGCTTCAGGTACAGGGTTGTGGCACTGGTTTTGGGGAAAGTGGAAGAATAAAGGAGAGGTAACAGGGAGAACCTCTTTCTCCAGAGAAGCTGCAAGTGTGGAGGAGGCATTGGGAAAGGTCAGTGGAAAATGAGAAAGTTGGTGATTGACAACTGTCACTGTGTCAAATCTGGAATTTAATGTACTTTAATGTATAGATAGTTTTTTGTTAAAATGTTAAGTTGTCTTGCGCAATGAGTAAAACTCGGGAATTAAAGCTTGTCAAAGGACATATATACAGAGTAATCAATAAAAGTACTTGTAGCAGGGCCATTATATGGTTAGGAGACTGGTGTTTGAAGGATATATTTGGGTTCATGTACTTTTAATTGTGATTTCTCCACCAGTACAGAGAAATGTAGCTATTTTGAGCCATTGAGAGTTTATATCAATGCCTAGAATTAGAACATGAATGGAAGAGAGACAAAGGTCATATTATAGTTGGCAATTTATAGCAATAGCAATTAATTTGAATAAGGTAAGATACCTCATATCACAGGAGGCAATTTAAACGTACTAATGGACATTCGTATGGCTAGTGCAAGTAAAAAGCAAATAGAAAAAAAAAATCTTGTATGCACATTGCGAATAGTCAGTCGATGGATGATTCTGGGCTGAATGAAATATGGAAAAAACAACATAATGCTGTCTAAGAATATACATTTTATTCTAAGCAATTTGCCACTTTTTCTCCTGATTTCAAAGATTGTTAAGTGCTTCAACCCATATATCGTCCAACATTATACGTGGATCATGCACTTATAAATATCTTACAGCATTCTCTGTCAAGGTTACACCAAAACATATTAAAAAATGGAGGATGGCAAATTTGATAAAAAATCTCCGGAGTTTGAGAATGAAACTGATAGTTGAGTAGATGATTACTTGCATTGACTAGTGCTGTAACTTCAGAAGTAATAGAGTGGGATGCTTCTCATCATGCATTATTGAAGGTCTATTATATCCCACACATACATTATGAGTGCTTGAATGTGCACTAATGTATCAAGAGGATCGATTGCAACAAGTCAGGTGCACTAAGAATATCTTGAAAATGTGCCCATCCTAAAGTTATCTCAGCAGTTCATAGTAAATTAATCACGACACTTACTCCTCGAGAATGTGAAGAACAAATACATCAGCTTCCTAATTGCAAGACGATGGAGAATAAAGGTATAAAACTGAATCCGACAGGCGTCCCTCTGGTATCGTACTGGTAATGGTGAAACTTTTTAATTTTATCAAGATATCTGAAAACGTCCCATTCACATTTGTTATAAAGTTATTGTTAGCTTTTCAAAGCCAGGAAAGGTAGATATTACTAAAGGTCACTCCATGGCTAGACAAAGACTATAAAATCACAGAACATCTAAGGGAATCTTATTGGTTTCAATAGCCATCAGAGCAACGATTCTCGAAATTAATTGATCAGTGTAAATAAGATAATGCCCTTAAATATTACTTTGACTTGACTTGTATATCCCATTCTGGCTGCTATTTCTGATCAGACAAATCCACTATTAAGCCAGTGTAATATTTAAAAAATATGGAATGTAAACAGCAAGGTATGAAGAGGAAATCAAACCAAACCAACACATTTTCCTATGGATTCTGCATTTCCCTACATAAATCTAAAAATTAGACCATCTCTTCCGTGATCTTTAAAACAATGCACAAGTACTTATTTTGCTGCCTTTGATAAATATCAAGGCTTTTGGTTATTTAAATGAGGAAAATGTGCATTTTAACCACAGGTAGTCTTCATTTCACTGATCCATTCTTATAGTTTTCTTATTATATCGCATTCAGTTCATAACCCACCATACAGGAGATATCCTTTTCAATATGGACTTGACCGCATTTCCAATATGCAATCCTGAGACTCAAGAATTGCAGCCATTGCTTTTGTACAGCGATGGCATCTCATCTGCTATGCCTACAGATTGTCTCTGGAATAGTATGCTTTACATTCATGAATCGGTTATGAAAAATATAATTCTTTGACGGCCTGCATATCTCTGTAATTTTGGAAATCACACACAAGTGAAAGAAGATAGCATGTTGCTTTTTTGTAGCAACATTTATCCTGTTTTAGTTTGGAACTGGGACTCCAAACGTGTTTTAGTCACTATAATTAGTTAGCCGTGTAGGTTTCTTATCTAGTGGGAAGGTAGTACAGAGATCTGTATATAAATAGTAGATTCCAGAGTGCAAATCCCAGTCGTGCTGGTTCATCCTTAAAAAACTAACTACCAATGAGCTAGGTAATATTAATATCTATTACTCAAGCGACCATTCTTTTGTGGTTTGTGTGCTATAAAGGTGTATTATTGCTGTTGCTATTATTTTTTGTAGTAGTAATAGTAGTAGTAGTCGTAGTATTTGTAGCAACAGTTATAATGATGTGTATTATTATTACAGTTATTAGTTGGCTGAAACATTGCCAACAGCCATCTTCAGTAGTTACATAATTATTACGAATACTTGAAAGTAGAGGATGTACTATACCTCCCTCTGGTCATTAAGTACTCTACAGGAATCAAAAATTAAGCATTATGGATCTGTGCAGGTAGGGTTATTCCAGAAAATTGTGCACCTGCACACTCACTGCCAGGTATCTATGCACAGAAGTGATATGTTATCATTTCTGTGGCTGAAAAGCTGTGGCTGCAAGTGTGCAGCAAGCTCCGATGCAACAAGAAAACAAGGCCTCTCTGCCCCTGCTGGGTAGGTTCTAGTGTGATCCCTACCAGAAGAAGGCTTCTGTCACATGTGGCCGCGGCAGCTTGGAGAGAAAGATGAGGCGTGTTGGGGCGAGAAGTTGGAATTTTAAGCTGATGTGGAAGAAAATCTTTAAAACCGATAGGGATTAGCAACAGATGTTTTCCCAGGTTCATCTCTAGCTTATCTTTAGAGCATATGTCATTGTAAAGTGCCTGGGCCTGATTGCGAAATGTGTATGTAGATGTACGTGCTCCAAATTCTTCAAGGGACGATAGCAGCAAGCAAATATGATGAGGTGGAATAGCTTTTGCGAGATCGCTGAGAATAGTTGCTCAACATAAGAGTGGCAACTTAATCATAGTTGGAAGTGTCGGTGACTCAAACAGTAGTTTTTAGGTCGAGCTTTAACGGAAGCGCGCATGCACTTCTCGCTCTGCGAGGCATGCAGTAGTCCAATATGGGGAGACAAGCTGCTCTCACTCTCCGCCCATATTTTTCATTGGCTTCTGTGTTTGTCCTTCGTCAATTCTGTCTTCTGATTAATAAGGAGGCATGTTAAGTCCAGCCTTATTATGCCATGTTGTCATTTGTATCCTTCCGTGGCTACTGGCCCCTTTACTTCAAGTGTTACACTGTACGGACGTTTGCAATGAAATAGGTCTGGCGTAAATGCGAGTCCTATTGCGTTGCAAATGCTTGTTGTATCGGCTGCTGGTTTTGGCCTAATATGTCGGGCACTTTGACTGTGTTTCCTTAAATAAAAGATCTGACACGGTCGACCTTTTTGCTCAGGTCGTTTTGCAACCGAAATAACCTACGTCGTTACCCAAATATACCAGGCATTCCTCCTATGGCGACCCCAGATAGTTTGATTAAATCTCGAACATTTTTGGGTGGCTCGGCGCGCGCTTATTTCGTGTTATAAACTGGCTTCCCCAATCTCGTTTTTATGTAGTCTCCCTCGATTGGTGTTGACAGACTATGGTACGAACTATGCTGACCCCGTGATGAAACTTCCTCACAGCTGCAGGGGGTCCTTACGAACCGTCCCTTAATCCAGCTAATCCCGAACTCGAAAAAATCATGAAAAGTGGCTCCCAGTGATGTTTCCCCTGCGCAGATGCACAGGCACAGCCGTGCCTGCGATGAATCGGACAGGGAGAGAGGCTGTGTGAAGAGAGGGGCTGCCATTGTCCCAGCTCTCGTGTGGCGTCCGGAGGGCATCCAATGGGAAGCCGGCCCGCCGAGGTGATGTCAGCCCCGCAGAAGGCAGCGGGGTTAATGTTATGCAACACGCTGAATGCGCAGGGAGAGGTTGGCTGCTGCAGCCGCTCCACTTGGTTTTTAATAAGGTTTAAACTGATTAGATGGGGAAGGGGGTGTTAGCATTTGGTACTCTGTCGATCTGGTCCCCGTACAACATCATCGCAAGATGGGCGAATGGATATGGTTGGGAGCAGAGCAGGTTTAGTGGAGACTTTTGGGTTGCCTAACTGGGGGCGGGACGTAGTTGCTTTTGGTACTCTGCATCAGGAGGTCTGGGCTTCTTGCAGTCAGATTGGAGTAGCGCATCCATTGGGCATTTCTGGTGCATGTGAGAAATGGGACCTGTGACTGATTCTGCGCTCTCCGGGAGTGGGTGGTCATACAGTGGTACTGAGATGGTGGGAGTTGTGACAGGCATCAGGTTCGGTGCAGGGAGTGCTGACCTGACCCGATTGTGTCCTAGTACGCGAGTAGTTCTGCTTCAGTGCAGCTCCATTCACTGCGAAGCTACTCAGGCAGCAGATGGCACAGAAAGCAGCCGGGAGAGGCTCTTGAAAGAAATCACATTCGGCTTTACTAATATTTTCACAGCTTTCCATTTTCCTGCGTTTCAGTACAGTGCTAGTGGCGCCTACGGGACTGACTTACTTTTTAGAGTACTGCACATCATTCTAAGCACTTTTTTCCCCTTATTTTTGAGGTAGTTTGGATGTGAACCGTATACTAGGTGGAATGTTCACGAGAGTTGTAAATGGCTTTTTAACATCTCACAAATATTTGAAGCTGTAAGGGGAGGATTTAAAAGGGTAAGCGAGAAGCTGGTCTCCTGCAGAGAAGGCAGCTGAGGCAACAAAAAGCACCCTTATAAATGTTCTCAAACAAGCGGCAGAGCTACTCTCAAGTTGAGGCATTTTCCCTCCCAGCAGAGACGGCTGATGCATCGGGAAAGGTTGTCCTTTTCTCGCGCTTTATATAGAATTTATTTGCGTTGTCTGATGGTTATTCCCAGGAATTGCATCTATTTTGTAGTTAAGAAATATGTATGGAAATACTATTGGCTTCAAAGTAGTGTATTGGAGCAAAGTCTCTTTTCAGCTTAGTTGCATTGCATACAGCACATTCACGCACAACCCTTTGTAACCTATACACAAAATCTTAAAATTGGCCTAGACAGTTGGTTCGGAAGGAAGCTAAAGTCAATATCCTGGACCTGTTCATTAAACAAACTCAACAGAAATTTGACCAGTGACCCAAATAACAGCCTGTAAAGCCGTGGTCCTCACATATTAAAGTTATGCTATAACTTTTTTTTCTGAACTTAAGGCCTTTTGTGCTTTGTGCTTGGTTTGTATGACATGACTTAAAATTCCATCTGGGAACCAAAGCCTGGATAATGTCCTTGGTGCACAAGTGTGTAGTTTTAGCCATCTTTGGTTTGTACCATAGATATTCTAGTACTTGCCTCCTTTTCTCCATGACATAATTGTTTGTCACTACGGTCTAAGCTTTGCCTGAAACGGCTTCCATGTTTGGGTTGATGGCGTACATTGTGGACCAACAATGGGTATGTTGGTGCAAGATGGGAGGTTTGTGGATGTATTGTGTTGCTTATGTTAACATATGATGATGGTGTCATGGCTTTCAATGTTGGTGTGTTGACATATAATGGATGTAACTTTAAGATTTTAGTTGGGTTGGCATGGGATGGTATATGCTGGTGTACTATCTTGGATGTGTGGACACATTTATATGGTTATATTAGCATATGATGGTGTTGTTTTGGCATATGGGGTGTTAATGTATAATGTTTGTGGGAACTCATGACAACTTATCACACCACTGCTGTCCCTTTATCACTTTGAAGCCCCTCTTGGTGCAGCCTTGGCACTGAACCTGCAGTCTTTCTGCATGACGGTTAGCCTCGCCTTTGCAGCCAATCTGTGAGTCACTCTGCTCTGACTCTGCTGGCACTCTATGTGCCCCAGACCAACCTGCTTTGCCCCTCCAGCCCATTTATATGCCCCTGCATGCCCTCTGTGTTCCCACCCCTACAGGCCTTCTGTGACATCATCCTCCCATCCTGCTGGGCAAACTATGTGCCACTCTGCACACTACATTACCTCTGCATGTCACCCACCTGTCCTGACGCTGCTCTGTGTGTCTCACCCCCCCTTCAGCCCTTTCTGTTTTGCTTGCATCTCCAGCCTTTCTTTGCACCTCTACCACTTTGCAATAACTCTTTGTGCTTTATTTCATGCAGCCCCTGTGGGTTGCCCTTCCTCAACTTTCCTATCCAAAAGTGTGCATCCCTATCGTCCACAAACCCCTGGAGTGCTCCCACTGCATCGCTAAATACTTATAAGGTCCCAAAGGCGAGACCAATTGCATTGCAAATGCTTGTTACCTCAAGTCCTGCACTCACCCCATTCAGGTATTTCTCACCTCAAGCAATGCTGCTCACCACAAGCCTTACTGCCTATGCCAAGGATGTGTAAGAATTCACTCTGTACTCTGCAATTTAGTTACAGTATAACAGTATGCA
This sequence comes from Calotriton arnoldi, assembly GCA_963921515.1. NCBI lineage: Eukaryota > Metazoa > Chordata > Amphibia > Caudata > Salamandridae > Calotriton > Calotriton arnoldi. The sequence continues at coordinate 2,410,370 of CAWUFW010001379.1, forward strand.
TTTATGATCACAAAAATGAGATCTTCCGGCAGAGGTTCCCTCAGCAGTTGACAAAATTTCGTACACTGTAAAGTTCATGTACATAGGAGTGAAAAGTTACCATTAGAGAGACACATGATAGAAACTACTGTTCTTCCGCTACCTTCTCACAGCCTTCTTTGCCCAGCTCAGCACTTTCCCTGCGTGCCCGCTGGCGAAGGCTCAGTCAGTTCTTCCTCGCTTTGGCATACAGACTCTTCTGGGGGAACCCACAAAGGACCTAGTCAACTTTCAATAGAAGCGCCACGAGAAAGGGTCATTTCCACTGAATTTTCAGCACATTTATGAGTGTATCACATAATTCCCCACATGCTGCATAAAAACAAATTTAATCAAAATATCTGTTTCAAGCATAGGTGACTGAAAAATTGATAAGAATGGTGTATGTTATTCAAGCGGGTGTCAACATTTCAAAAAGGTTAGCTGATCACTTTTCACCTGTTGATTATCATTGTGTTCAGACATGTAAGGGTAGCAGATTTACCCAAATGGTGTTACATTACACCTGTTGCATGCAGAATGTAGAAGAGCCCAAACATTGAGTATCTCTTCTTAAAGTTTGATACAGTGAGTCTGCAGTATGTTTTAGTGCCAATTCTATTGATTGGGGTTGATTCAAGTTGGAAAGGTGTACCTCCGGTGGGGTTATATTGTGCAATAAGAATAAAGCAGGAGACAAGTTTTAAAACATGACTTGGATGTGCAAAATGATAGAGGAACACCTTCTAATACAAGAAGTGAGTAGGTGTAGGTTTGCGCTCTGCAGAATGAAGAAGTCTAGCTATGGAAAAATCACTTTCTCCTGGAACACAGACTTAAGTCCTTCGAGTAAAATTGGTTGCCTTTTCTGATGTTCCTCTCTGGAGAATTTCGGGACCTCAATATTTCTCATTGTTAGCACACTCTAAGTGAACCCTGCAATTGTCCTGACTCAGATGTGTCACTTTCCTCGCATTGAGCGACCTATGTAGGTAGTTATCTATGTATGTATTTTTTTATTTTTTATTTAATGCGATTTTATATAGCGCGAAGATTACCCGAAGGTGTCAGAGCGCTTTACAAAAGAACCAGTTGCATTACATAAGGACTTTGGATTACATGAGTTAGATAAGAGATACAAACAGAAAAAATTGCAAATGTACAAGTTGTAAAGCCACTCAAGGAAGAGATACAAACATATAAACTCTGAAATCACATAGGAATGGTAGTAAGTACAAAGGTCTACTACATATACTAGTGGTTTGAGGTATATATATATACAAATTGCAAATTCACTCAGGATTACATTTAACAGCGATTAGGCTTGGACAATTATATATTACATATTTACAGAGCAGGAAATTCTTGCCATCGTTCAGCCAGGTGTTCAGGTGGTGTTGCACTCAAGGGTGGTGGTCTTGGGTCTGGAGGGATCCCCGAGTTGGAGATGTCCATAGGGGTAGAAGGCCAGATGGTGGTGGGGGAAGCAGCATGCTGGATCCCCGGGCTGATCCTGAGGCCATGCTGGGCTCCATCTTGTGGATAGAGGAGGGCGCTCAAGGGCAGGCAAAACTTTGCCACGAAGTCAGGTCTCCCACCTGGCTCAAGCACCCGCAGTGAGTCCCCGGCAGGCCCAGCACGCCAAAACCGCATATAGGCATTGCAAGCGGCGGGCGCCATGTTCAAGTCAGGCAGATCATGTCTGGACGCCCCCGCTGCACCTCTCAGCCCCCCAGGCTCCCAAACCTCAACCATGGGCGTTTTGCCTCCAGGCTGTCCTCTTCACCAAAAAGGGGGGTTGCTCGCGCTGGCAATCTGCGAGCTCCCACCAGCAGCGGTCACAAGGCATCAGGCGGGCGCGAACACCAACACAGTCGCTCTGCCGCCCGCACCTCCGGACTCCTCGATTTCTCCTCGCCGCCCTCCACCGCCACTCCAAATCTGCAGAGGGGACCCACCTCGCAAGTCGGGGCAGCCGGCGGCCGAGAGAGCAAGCATTAAAGTGCGCCCCAAGTGCCGCCGCCATTTTGAGGATCCCGCAACTCCCTTCTTGCGCTCCGAATCTGCCAGATGCCTCAGATCCGGCACCGCTCACCCTCTCGATCAGGCATCCACTTCATCGCCTGTCTCCCCCTTGCACTCCGCTCCGGTTTAGGGTCGAGAACGCGCAGTGGAAGCACTTCGAACAGCTCTTGGTTTCCGGAGCCGAGGCGACTCGCGTCCACCCGGCTCCGCACCTGCCCGCATCTCATGTACATGTACATATAGTCTTGTTATATTATGTCATCCCCGGTGTTGGGGAGTAGAGGGAGAGAAAGGGAGTAAAGGGAGGATGAGGGCCTGGTGTATGTATTCTGTTTTCTTTTTCTACTTCGTACATTGCTTCCCCACAGACTAGAGGGTTGTATGTGATGGTATGTGTTAAGTCAAAAACGAATAAGCAGAGTAAAACATAAAAGGCATTGACAAAGACATGAATAGGTAGATGGAGTACAATTGGAGCAGTTCGCAGGCAGGGATGGTGAGAGAGTGTGTGGGAGCATAGTAATGACTTCTTTTGCATAGTACCTCACATCAATGCATTGTTATAACCCAATTTAATGGTGTTCTATTTACCGACCCCAGAAGTAGTAGCGGAACGAGGGAGGGAGGAATAATAAAATAAATTGCACTTAACTCTTTACCGCCGACCGTCGGCCGCCGCCTCTTCTTTCTCCATCCTCATCGCTCCAGGAAGCACACAGCCTCCCAGAATCCCCTGACCAATCACAACGCTTCCTTGGCAGCGTTGTGATTAGTCTGAGCGCCGTGGTTCGGCACTCAGACAGGGGCTGGCAGGCTGTGCATGTTCTCCACCCAGGCTGTAATACAGCCTACTTGGAGAACATGCAGAGTGCTCATGACGCTTTGGCTGTCTCGAGATGGCCTGTCAATGCGTCAGGCGCTTTTTAGGAACTAATAACGTGAATCGTGTACTTTAGGAACTGCCACCTCTCCTCCCCCTGTGACGAGGGGAGCCCAGCCCCGCCCACCTGGCTTCAGCTGCAAACTGAATACAAAAAACAAAATGATAATAATGAAAGTTATTATCATTTTATTTTTTGTATTCAGCTTGCAGCTGAAGCAGTGGGGCGACGCTCCTCCGCCTTAGCGGAGGAGCCGCCACTGCCGAGAAGGATGGAAGTCCGAGCAGGAACAAGTCTTAACTCTCTAAACCATCTTGTTGAGGAGGGGAGTAGTGTTGGTATGAAGGCTTAGTGGTTAAATATTCCGGCTGCAAGTATCTATGCAACAAACAAGTTGTGTTAAGTTAAGACCTACTCAGACTTTTCATCATTCCAATGTCAATAAAATTCAAGCCATTGCTTTGGAATAATACTAACACTTGTTATTTTTTAGCACTTATGAGATGCATGTCTGCGGTAGACACTATATTCTTGCAATGGAGGCACGAGTCCTGCAGTAACGCTGTGAGCACAGGTGAAAGGTGACATAAACTCAGTCTTCATCTGTTTGCCAGAAGCAAAGCACTGTAGTGGTGACCTAGAGGAAAGCCATAAGAAACCGCTCTTGTTTCAGCAAGAGGGAGTCATTGTTTCCCGCTCAAACTGTCTTGGCCAGTGCTTCAAATGGACAGACATCCTAAAATGAGAGCCAATTGTCATATTAAAGTCTCTCCATTTAAAGCACTGATCATGCCAAGAAAACACCAGCCTTTAGTAATTTTTCTTGCAAAAATATGGCTAAGAAGCCGGTCTGCTCTAAATAAGCCTGGAGGAGGAGGCTGCAGGAAAGCATCTCCAGAGATCCTGTTGAATCTGCACTGAGAATTATCTTTAGCCGCGGAGTTGATTGGATGGAACAGGTCCCTACGCACTCTTGCTGAGACACGTTTGTGCTCTGGCTGATGTGCCCTATTTATAGCTCTGCTGCTTGCAGCTCCTGGCTGCCTCCCTCTTGAAGCCTGCTTTTTCATTCAACAGAAAACTGAAGTATATCCTTGTATTCTGTAGGATGACCCCAGGATGTTCCTCTAAACATTATTTGCTGTCTTTTAATAAATCCAGTCCCATTGAGTAAACATTCATCAAAAGACAGAATGCTATGATAAAAACATGTGAAAAGACCATTTTACTTAATTGCTTTAAAAGAAAATTAATTATTTACCAGAAATGAAAATCACAGCCAGTCTTTTTAATATTCAAGCATGGGAATGCTCTTAGAATAGGCAAGACTGACTCAATCTTTCAACCTTTGTGATTAAATACAATAAATGTAATATGTTGACTTGAATGGGGTGTAAGTTCAGAAGAGCTGTGCTACAGAGCCCACATCAATAGTAAGCATGCATGAGAATGCCCCTGTTACTTTCCGGTAATCTTCATTACTCCGAGTATTGTCTTCCTCGCCACATGAGTTCCAAAGTGAGCTTCAGCGCCACACCAGAACCCTCCAAAGCAAAGTTAGCTTTCCATGCCTCCCATCCCTCCCCAACATGGCCGACCACCGTCACCCTTGACCCAGTATAAGGGGAGGGTCGGCCCACCCCACTACCTGTAGAACTGCCAAGCCCCAAGAACCAATGAAGCTGATAGAAAAACAGGGAGGGAGGGTTGGGAACTCATGTGGCGAGGAAGACAAAACTCGGAGTAATGAAGATTACCGGTAAGTAACCAGGGCATTACCTCCTTGTAAGTCTTCCTCGCCAACAGAGTTACAAAGTGAGCACTTACCCAAGCCAAGCGGCTTCATGGAACACACAATAAACCACTGACAAGTTCAAGATGCAAAAGAACAGGTTTAATCTGAAAAATATAAAACAATTGGAAAACAATCTAGAAGAATCACAGACAGCGGGAACATTAAGAGCCGGAAGAACCAGCCCCGTGAACCGCTTCAGCAAAACCCCCAGCCGAAGGACCACCCAATACCACCTGGTGGTGATCCATGAACATGTGTGGGGAGGACCAGGTCGCGGCCATACAGATATCTTCAGTAGACACACCCTTGAATGAGGCCCAGGAGACAGACAGGCCCCTGGTAGACCTACCCTGCACCCAGGCTGACACCTCAGATTCCTGAGTACCGTAGCCCAGCAAGATAGCCTGCTTTATCCACCTACTCAGGGTGGAGAGAGAAGGCTTATGACCAGACCGAACTGGACCAAAAGTGACAAACAAGTTGTCACAACAGCAGAAAGATGCAGTCCACTCCAAATACAACAACACAGCAGGACGGACATCCAAAAGTGAGAGGGCAGACTCCACCCCAGACCCAGTGACCGGAGGGAAAGAAGGCAACTCCAGCTCACTGGAGCGGTTGACAACCGAAGGGACCTTGGGCAGGAATTTAGGATCTGGGCGCAACACAATATGGTCGGGCAGGACCGGCAAGAACGGAGGAGAAAGCAGAAAAGAACCCAGCTCCCCGATCCGACCAGCAGAGACGATGGGCACCAAAAATACCACCTTCATGGTGAGGAATTTTAAATCCACAGACCCCAGGGGCTCAAAAGGATATTCCTGAAGGGTCAGTAACACCAATGGAAGATCCCAGGATGGTGCCAGGCAAAGAGCCCTAGGACACTGCAAAAAGCAACTCCGAAGCAACCGGGCCACCAAAGGATCCAACCTGTCCAACAGAGGACTGCGGAAAGCCCGCAAGGCCGCCCACTGAGCCGGCAGAGTAGAAGGGGCCAGGCCCAAGGCAAAGCCATCAGAAAGGAAATCGAGCACCGTCAAAGGATCCACAGACACAGGGTCCAAACCCTTCGAAACACACCACCGAGAAAAAGACCCCCAATGGCGAGAATAAGAAAGAAGAGTAGCTGGACGGCGGGAGCCCTGAAGCAACTCCACCACCTCCAGGGAGCAACGCCGAGACAGCAGGCTGATCCTTTCAAGAGCCAGGCCTGAAGATGAAGCCGCGGCAACACCCCTACCGGAAGTGGAGGGCCCCACAATGGAGCCAGAAGATCCAGAATAATCCCAGCAGTCCCGTGCGGCCATCTCCCTCAGAAGAGGAAACCAAGGGCGGCGGACCCACCCGGGCACCACTAACAGAACAAACGCCCTGTGCTGGCGAATCTTGCAAAGAACACGCGCAATCAAGGGATTCGGGAGAAAGTACGGCCAACGGAAAGATAATGCATCCAGCTGCCCCGCCCCTGAGCACGGGGGGAGTTCGCAGAAGCAAGGCAGGTGAGCATTGAACTCGTCCACAAACAAATCCACCGTCGGGCACCCAAACCGGTCCTGCAGTAGACGGAACACAGCCACACTCAGAGCGATGGAAGCCATCTGAGGAAGACCCTGCTCAGGCGATCCGCCACACAGTTCTCCTTCCCCGGGAGAAATACTGCCCTGAGGGACAAGACCGTCTTCTCCGCCCAGGACAGGATCTCCTATGCCAGGAGCAAAAGGGAGTGGACCCTGCAACCTCCTTTATGATTGACCTGATTGTCCGTATGGATCAGAACATGATCCCCCCGGAGGACTGGGACAAACTCCAGACAAGCCAGATGGACGGCCTTCATCTCCCGGAAGTTGGACGAGCATCCCGCCTGCAGGCGATCCCACTGACCCTGCACAGACCGGGAATCTAACGTCACCCCCCAAGCCCAGGAGGCTGGCATCGGTCGTAACCACCCGGAAAGGGGACACCAGAAACGGAAGACCCTTGGAGAGATGGGACTCCACCAACCACCAACTCCGATCAGACCGAATCTGCTGAGACACAACCACCAGGAGATCATAATCTGTGGAACAGGGCACCCCCCGGGACAAAAGATGGTTCACCAATGGGTACAGATGGAGGCGCCCAGGGAAGCCGACATCAACCCCTGCACCCTCAACCACTGATGGACAGCGGCGTAATCCAAAGCCAGGAGACAACCCAGGTCCCTCCATAAGGTAGCCTTCCACTCCGCGGACAAGAACACCATCACCCTGACCATGTCCAGGCAACCCCCGATGAACACCAAGTCCTGGGTAGGTTCCAGATAGGACTTCTTGTGGTTGATCAGGAACCCATGAACAGCCAGGACCTCACAGACCCTCTGGACGTGAAGAGTCCCCTTAGAAAAAGAAGAGGCAGAGATCAGCCAGTCGTCAAGGTACGGGAATACCCTAATCCCTACCCTGTGGAGGATCCCAACCAAAGGGACCAAAACCTTCGTGAAAACCCTTGGTGCAGAAGACAAACCAAAGGGGAGTACCTGGAACTGGAAGTGCTTGACCCCCACGCAAAACCAGAGAAAACGCTGAGAAGACGGGTGGATAAGCACATGGAGGTAGGCATCCTGGAGATCCAAGGAAGGCACCACTTCCCCCTGAACCAGAAATGGAAGGATTTCCTGCAAAGAGAGCATTTTAAATTTTACACAGGAATGAAAGAATTCACCCTCTTCAAATCCAACACTGGACGGAAGTCCCCAGAAACCTTTCTCACCAGAAATAGGATGGAATAAACACCAAGACCCCTTTGAGAAGCTGAAACTGGACGAATGGCCCCTTTCATGAGAAGATCTTGAACGCCTGCCAACAGTGCCTCCCTTTTTCGTGTGGCTGAAGGCAGGGTAGTGACAAGGAAAGCATCCTGAGGGAGGGAGTCGAAAACAATCGAGTAGCCTTCTCGCACAATCCACAGAGCCCACTGATCTGACACTGAGCACTCCCAGGGTGCGGCGAAAGTCAACAGTAGCCCCCCCCCACCGGATTCCCGACAGCAGGTACCCGAGGATAGTTAGGATTTAAGATGCAAGGGTAGATGAAGCCTGCTGAGACTGGGATTTGTTGAAGAACGGGGTGCCCCGGCCACAACCCCGACCTCGAAAGGGCATGCTCCCCCTAGGAGTAGAGGTAGGAGCAAAAGTCCTCTTGGGCCCAAAGAAACGGCCATGAGAAGGACGGACTGGTGCCAACAGCTTCCTGTCCTCTGCTGATTTTTTTACCATATCCTCCAGAGAAGAACCAAACAGTTTTGTCCCCAAAAAAGAGATCTTCATAAGAAATGCCTTCTGGGCAGCATCCGCCTTCCAGTGATGCAGCCACACCTGATGATGAGCCTGAATAGGTGCACCCCCAGCCCCTTGTTTCAACAGTTCGGCCAAAGATTGAAAGTCCTTCAACAGAGACTGGACAGTATAAGACAAATAGGCGGAAGCCCTAATGGAGAAGTTGGCGGCCGCATAGCAAGGCTTAGCTGCTGCCTCAACCCTCTTATCGACAGGATCCGAGGGAGAGGCATCCTCCGAAATGATGGACCCTTTAGGTTCCAGTCCTGCCATCAGAGAATCAACCTTCACGGAGGACGGAAAATCCTTGGTGAAATCCTGAATGGTGTAGCGCTTAGAGAGGTAATGTGGGAAAGCTTGCTTGTCCACCTCCTGTCACTCATTGCCTATCATCCTTTTGACTGAAGGATGCAAGGGTAAGGACTCGGTTTCTTTTCACTGATACTGCATGAAGAAGTCCTCTGCCAGCTCCTGGACTGGAGGAACAGATAAGGTCATGTTGTCCTTGATGTGCTGAAGGATCTCCCTCAATTCTTGGCCCTTCAGATATCTTCCCCTGAGATTCTCCTCCTCACCCTCACCTTCAACGCAGGGGGGAGGATTCAGTCGCTGTCATTTTGGGGAAGAGGGGCCATCGTGGTCTTTAAAGGCTGCCGCCCCCGTAGCCTGAATCATGGACTGTATAGTCTGAAGAGACAAGGAATCAGCTGTAGGCTGCGAGCTGGGCCCCGCCACCACCAGAGGATGCCAGGCTCCATTGCCGGGACACACCATGGGAAAAAAACAGCAGGGAAACAGACCCACTCAAAAGCTACTAGGTAGCCTGCAGAGGACTGCACCGTCCATCAATATGTACTCCACTATGTCGTGAAGAAGAGTGAAACAGTGAAAACCCGGCAGCACACGTTGCCAGGCAACCCAATCAAGCGAGAAGCCGGCCGTGTGAGGTGCCACCCCCATGGAGACAGGATAGGCAGGGAGACACGGGAGGTCGTAAAGACCTCCAGACGCCCTACCGCCGTGTTTAGGATAAGAGACACGAGATCGAGTGCCTCGCGTCCCCAGCAGGAAGAGCAGCAGTCGGCCGTAGGAGGCATGAGCCACCCCTTCCCGTAATGAGGCTCAGAGAAAAAAAGGCTGCCAGCTCGCGTCTCAGCAGGAGCCAAGACGTGAGCACTACAATGTAAGCCCGCTGCTCAGGGACCGCCACCTGTTATGCGGCTCAGAGGGCCAGCTCGCATCTCAGCAGGAGCCGGGATGCAAGCACGATCCGACCAGCCACAAGGTAAGCCCGAAGTCAGAATCAGCTGCCGTACGCCCGCGTCTCAGCATGAGCTGAGACACGAGCACAACAAGGCTAGCCCACTGTGCAGGGGCCGCCGCGGACAGATAGGGCGCTCACGTCTCAGCAGGAGCTGAGACGCGAATAAAACAAAGAGAAACCCGCCCAGTCTGGCCGGTGAGCCTGCCAGTTGCCATAGCACACTCATGCAGGGCCGTTACGGCTGCAGAGCCCCCACACCCCCAAGGCCTAAACCACAAGGTGAGGGAGAGGGGCGGGGGATACCCCAGGAAATGAGCCTGCTCGGGCAGGGCCTCCACCCCAGGGTCAAGGGTCCTGCTAGAGCAGTACCTTGACTTTCCTGACACTCGCACTTGTACAGTCCATATTTATAAGAGGAGTTGCGTCACACTTGTGCCACGCAATACGGTGCAAGCGCAGTGCAAGTCCAAAATGCGATTTATGAAGCCACGCAAGGCCATCTTGCATGGCCCTGAGTGGATTCATAAATCTGGAGTAATGCAACGCAGCGCAAATCGCCGCATTGCGTTACTCTGCCCTGGGAAGGCATTCCACGGGCGTTGCGTGGGTGTTCTCATGCAACTCCCATGGTTTTTGAAGCATTCCCAGATTTACCAAAACTGGCAGACCTGGGAATGCGCCAAAAAGGTATACCTTCCCAGAGAAGGCGTAATGAGGAGAATCTTCATTTCTCCTCGTTACTTCCTCTTTCTATGTGTGCTGCATTCTGCAGCACACATAGAAAGAGGGAAATGCCTCTCAGGATTGTTTTCGTGGAGGAAGGTGTCCCTTCCTGCATAAAAACAATTCTGCATGCAACACCGGTACCCTTGCACCAGAGTGCAAGGGTGCCCGTGTTGGCACTAGGCAGCCAAAATGGTGCCAGCGCAGGGACAAAGGCACCGTGTTCTTTTAAATACGGTGCGTTCCTGCCCTTTCCCTCTAACGCTGCGCTCCACAGCAAGGTGACTTGTTGCGCTGCATTGCGCTACTTTTCCATACATATGCCCCATAATTTTGACGCTGCAAGGGATGTTGCTCTCTACCTTTGGTTACGGACAGTTACTCTAGGCGGGTCTGTTGTGCCATGTAGGATTGTCAGCTTTTTGGGGGCTGTGGAGGCTGCCAGAGTAAGTCAATTTATCTAGACTGCACACCAGTACAGTTGTAGCAGGGAGCAGTGCTACAGGATGTGAAGCAGATCACACCCTGGTTGCTGACATCTCCAACAGTTCCAGTACTGAAGAAACTCTGTTTAGAAAAGTCATAGGAGAGACAGGTGTAGTGATATCTGGGCGCTATAGTAATTTTAATTGCTTGGTTTCTCGCCCACAATGTTAGGCTGAGATGAGTCCATCTCTGGAACTATGCCTCGGTTCGGGCTATCAAAAAGTTTAGGTCCTTAGATATTTTCTCCAAGTCACGGCTGATGAAGACTCCCAAATATTAGAGTACCTGGGGAACCCAAGTTACGCTGAAGCCACAGATGCTGCCTTATGTCGTGATGCGAGGCAAAGATACAACTTTACATTTACTCCAGTTTATTTTGTACCCAGAGAACTGCTAGAAGCAATGTCAGAGGGTCATCAGAGTAGGAATGCATACTGCCGGTTTGGTTATAGTTAATAAAATATTGTCTGTGTAGAGAAATGCCATTGCAGCGCTTTATGGGAATGCATGAATATCCTCTGACTTACAGATCACAGCCACGAGTACCTCTTGGGCAAGTACGACAATGGGCAGCCCTGACATGTAATTCTGCCAATCTGAATGGTTCGAGAAAGGAACCCACTGTAAATAATTTCTGCTGATTTTGAATTATACAGCCATTTGACCTTTACAATAAAATTGTGGCCCAGTCCACATCTATCCAACATCCGGATATGGCGGCTTCAGTCAACAGGACTGAAAGTTTTTTCCACATCTAGAGAAATCTAGAGAAATAGCTACAGCATTTTTCTATATATATTCCTAGTCTGGCATAGCAAGTGCTAGTGTCCTGTGGCTTCTGTAGTTCTACCTGGGATAAATCCCACCGGTGTTTCATGTTTCAGGGAATCGCCCTGCGTAGCCTCGATGCCAGCCTGTTTGACAGAATCGTAACATCAACATTAATCAGCTACATTGCGTATTAACTGGAACATTCCAGCATTTCGTTTCCTCTCTTGGATATTAATGAAATCGTAGCTCTGTTTAAGATTGGGCCCAGAGAACCAGAAGCCTCCTCCTCCTCCTTGAACACTGCATAGAGCAGCAGTACAACCAGGGCTTTAGTCGCCTTATACAGGGAGCCTGTCTTCTGGCACTGTGCAAATAGGGAGATTCGAGATGGCTGCAGCAATGTCTTCCACCACTATCTAACCCCCTAGGTACCTCAGGGTCAAGGAAAGGTTGTTCCACTTTATATGTGTCAGAGTTTATAAAATTTCTTCTAATAAGAGACAAATGCCTCAGATATCTCTAGAAGTTGTGTAAGCAACTCCTGGCTGCAGCCAGTTATCACTAGGATAGACTTCCATGCCTCTGCCTATCAGAGTTGGGCAGCCAGAAGTTCACCTTTTTTCTTTGTCTCTGTTTGCAATGTCTTCTTTTGAGTTTCACTAGGGTGCATTCTGTGGTGTACGTAAAGAAGTTGAGTACCTACCTAGCCAATTCCAGCTTGTGCTTGGAGGGAGGGTCCGGGTCTGTGCAGTCCCTTCCTCAAAACCTCAAAATGTGTTTACTTGACTAGCATACCTTTTAGAATGACAGTGTGGAGAAGGTGGCCTGGTATATGCTGTCCACTAATTAAAGTGGGCACCTTGTACCAGTCCACACAACCCTTATGATGTATGAGGTCAAAGATAACCTTTAGAAAGCTATCCTAGTGGTAGCTGTGGAGAGCAGCCTTCAGGCTTAATCTTGAAGGAATGTGTAGTAATCCAGACAGATCCCATCCTCGTCGCCAAAATATGTAGTAATCCAGACAGAAAGCTTCAATTATGTTCTTGAAGTATCTTTAATGGAGTACAGATTTACATGCAGCAACCTCCAGCTGTACAACTCAATACTGGTGAACATTGGAACTTTAACTATGATGCAGTTCCACTGCATCATAGTTGCATCATACAATTCTAAACATTACCACATAATGTAAAGCAGCTTGTTTTACCAGAATGTCACCTCCTGAATGACCAAATGAAAGGAGAACCACACAGTAGTTATATCAAAATATGTATTTATTAATATAACACTCTCTACTAATCTCTACACAAGATTAGAACACAAAGCACACAATACTGAATCAATAGAAACATTCGTAAGTAGCACAATACACAGCGGGCTCCAGGGGAGACCGAACCATATCCTAAAAAATGGTATAACAATCACGACTTGACTAGACACAGTGCCTGGAGCACGTAGAATTGCTGGGACCCCGAGGAACCCCCCAAGGCAGTGACACAGGGAGACAACGGAGGACGGGTGCAGTAAGGAAACACAACCCCGTGCTCCGTACAACTCTATGGGAAAGTCACGGTTGAAAAGTTATAGCTTAAGGACACTTCTACGAGGACTTCAAGCAAACCCTTTGGAACATAGGAGGTTTTAGAGCCAACCCACCAGTGAGTACCGAGGTACCCGTGTTACCTATCCCAGAGGAGCCGGGTGCATAGGGGTCAAGTGGTGTCGGAAACCTTCGTCGTTTCAATGGAGAGTTGCGAAGAAGTGCTGCTGCCAGGAAGGCAAAGAGTGTCCGGTGGAATCCAAGCCTGGATTCTACGTGAGGGGAATCTGAAAGCAGAGGGGACAGAGTCTGGGTCACTTCAGGTGACCAGGGGCTCGGTAGTCGAATGCACAGCGATGTCGGGTGCTTTAGGTGCAAAGAAGGGATGCTTGACTCTGCAGCCACGGGGACCAGGAGATGTCGAGGACAATCAGGATCTGGAGGTGAGCTGTCCCACAAAGGATGTCGAGTGCTGAGGGGTCAATGTCTGGCTGGAGCACCAACAAGCCTTGGCAACTGCAACCCACGCAGGAAGGACAAACAGGTTACGGTGTAGATCAGCAAGGTCCAGGGGACTCTCCAAGCAATGGGGAGTCAGGGCACGTCTGGAGCAACCAGGGAAGCCCAAGAACAAACAAGGTGACCCTCACCAGGACCCAAAGGCCAACGGACCAGGGATCGCGAGGAGACCTCAAGCAAATTTACAAAGCACCAGCCCACAGAGCACTCGGTGAGTGGAGGCCGGATATCTTCAGTGCAAATGCTGCCCGGGGTCAGGACTACACGGAGTCTAAGGCACAAGCTTGGAGATTGCCAACAAGCATATGCACTTGCAAATGTATGGGGTTCACAGGGGTTCAGGTTGCACGGTCCCCACGTGGGATATTGGTCTCAGAATTGCTGAGAGGTCAGATCAACCTTAGGGACCTTCGGGAACCCACCTCCTGTGTTGCTGAAATCTTCGGAGTCCGCAGGAGCTCTGGAGATGCAAGCCGGTCAGATGCGCTTAGGTGCCTGCTACTGCAGGGGAGTAACTCCTTTACTCCAAGGGAGATTCTTCAGTCGTGCAATCATTGTGCAGGAAGTCGAAATACTTGGTTTCTTCTTAGCAGAATCTTGTCCAGGTAAAATCTAAAGTCCTGTAGCCAAGTAACCCACTTTATACCCACGGGAAAGGGTTGGACAGATTCAGGGGACCCTCCTAGGGGAGGGGCAGGACAGAGGGGTGGCTACACCCATGTCCTTTGTCCAGTTTCGCACCAGAGCAGGAGCCAATGGCTCCCAGAACTGGTTTGAGCTGGACTATGCACAGGGACACCAAATGTGCCCCCAGTGCAGACTTTCTGGCACTCTCAGAGTGCCCCCACCCAGCCCCAATACACTAAACCCTGTCTGGGAGGTGGTCATACCTCCCTGTGACAGGATGCCTATTGTCATGCCTTCCTTTGCTCGAGCTTGGCTCAGCAGCAGGAGAGCAGAATCGTGTCTGTGGCTGGCAGCGTCCATTTTGTGCTGCCCGGGTCAAGAAAGCTGGTACCGGGTAGACCGGTGACCCACAGTAGTGGTTTCAGAAGGATGGAATCATACCTCCCACATCAGTTACTGGTGTGGAGGTATGATTCCAAGGTGTTTGACACCAAACACGATATGTTTCTAAGCAGCCGTTTTAAAGTTAGCATTTACCACGAGGTTATAATGCAACTTAACCTATATGTCTGGCTGCATCACAGACAGCCCCGGAGAATGGTCTCCGAAGGCTGCAGAGAGGCTCTGCTCATGCAGGGGCACCCTCTCACGTAAAAGCCAGCACCCTGCTTTCAGCATTGATAAGGCCTGCCATAGAGGTGACTGATAGGTTTTTAAGTGTAGTGATTTAGATAGATATAGTGAACCTATATCTAAGTAAGTGGTGCAAGCACCAGCTTACCCAGGTTGCTGTAGCAGACCTGGTGTGTCATTTTGAATGGCCTCTCATGGGTGGCATAATACATGCTTCAGCCCATGGGAGCCCTCTGGGGTACCTTTGCCCTGGGTACATGGTGTACCATATACTAGGGACTGATAAGGGTACCCCAGTATCCAATCTGGAGTGTACCTAAAGTACATACATAGCAATTTAAGGGAGAAAGCAGATAGACTGGGGTCCTGGATAGCAGGATCCCAGTCAGACTAGTCCAAAAACAGTGAGACATCAGCAAAAAATGGGGGTAACCATAAGAAGCAGATACTACTTTCCTACACAACCCCCCCCCCAAACGCAAGGACATTAAACTAACCTTGACCAGTTGAGTCTTCATGTTCTAATTGGAAATATTTGGAGAGTCCATCTGCATTGGCATGGTTACTCCCAGGTCTATGTTCCACTGTATAGTCCATCCCCTGTAGGGAAATGGACCACCTCAAGAGTTTGGGGTTTTCACCCTTCATCTGCTTTAGCCATAAGAGGGGCTTATGGTCTGTCTGAACAATGAAGTGAGTGCCAAACAGGTATGGCCTCAGCTTCTTCAGAGCCCAAACCACAGCAAAGGCTTCCCTCTCAATAGCTGACCAACGTTTCTCTCTGGGGGTCAGCCTTCTGCTAATGAAAGCTACTGGCTAATCCTGACTCTCCTCATTCAACTTTGATAACACAGCCTCTACCCCCAATTCAGATGCATCTGTTTGAACAATGAATGGTTTGGAATAATCAGGACTCTGCAGAATGGGAGCAGTGCACATGGCCTGCTTCAGGTCATCAAATGCCTTTTGACAGCTAACTGTCCACTGAACTTTCTTAGGCAGTCTTTTGGAAGTTAAGTCATTCAAAGGGGTAACTATGGATCCATATCCTTTGACAAACCTTCTGTAGTACCCAGTCAGGCCCAAGAAAGCTCTGACCTGAGTCTGGGTAGTTGGAGCAACCCAATCCATGATGGTTTGGATTTTGCTCTGCAAGGGTTGAACCTGGCCTCCACCCACAAGGTGGCCCAGGTACACAACCTTACTCTGCCCTATCTGGCTCTTGGTGGCCTTGATAGTGAGGCCTGCTTTTTGCAGGGCCTCCAGAACATTTCTCAGGTGGACCAGGTGATCCTCCCAGGTGGAGCTTAAGACAGCAATACCATCAAGATAAGCTGCACTATAGGCTTCCAGACCTGTGAGAACTTTATTCACCAGCCTTTGAAATGTGGTAGGTGCATTTTTCAAGCCAAAAGGCATCACCACAAATTGGTAGTGCCCACTAGGGGTTGAGAATGCTGTTTTTGGTTAAGCATCCTCAGCTAATCTGATTTGCCAGTAACCAGCTGTCAGGTCAAATGTACTTAAGAACTTGGCCGAGGGCAAAGTGTCAATAAGTTCATCTGCCCTTGGAATTGGATGAGCATCAGTCCTAGTGACTGCATTGAGTCCCCTGTAGTCAACACAGAACCTCATCTCTCTCTTACCACCCTGGGTGTGAGGTTTTGGTACTAAGACTACTGGGCTAGCCCAAGGGCTATCTGAGGGCTCAATCACTCCCAGTTCCAACATCTTCTGGACTTCAGTCCTGATACAGTCCCTGACATGGTCAGGTTGCCTGTAAATCTTATTTTTAACAGGCAGACTATCACCTGGGTCCACCTCATGTGTACACCAAGTAGTCGGACTTGGAGTCAGTGAAAACATGTGTCTGTACTGATTGAGGACCTTCCTACAATCAGTCTGTTGCTGTTCAGTGAGGCTGCCTGCCAAGGCTACACCATCAACTGAACCATCATCAGGGTTCTGTGAGAGGAGGTCAGGGAGTGGATCACTCTCTTCCTCCTGTCCCTCATCAGTAGCCATGAGCAATCCCATGTCTGCCCTGTCCACATATGGCTTGGGCCTGTTCACATGGAGCACCCTGTGGGGGCTCCTGGGAGATCCTAGGTCCACCAGGTAGGTAACCACTCCCTTCTGCTCCAGAATGGTATGGGGCCCACTCCGCTTGTCTTGGAGAACTGCTGGGCCCACAGGCTCCAACACCCATACCTTCTGTCCTGGCTTATACACAGTCAAAACAGCCTTTTGGTCATGCCAGTCTTTCTGTAATTCCTGGCTAGCCTCAAGGTTTTGGAAGCCTTCTTCATGTACTCAGCCATCCTGGAGCGGAGACCAAGTACATAGTCCACTATGTCCTGTTTAGGTGGTTTGAGAGGTAACTCCCATCCCTCCTTAACCAAACATAAGGGACCCCTAACTGGATGTCCAAACAGAAGTTCAAAAGGGCTGTAGCCAACCCCCTTCTGAGGAACCTCTCTGTAGGCAAAAAGAAGGCAGGGCAAAAGGATATACCATCTACGCCTGAGCTTGTCAGGGAGACCTTTTATCATGCCCTTGAGGTTTTGTTGAATCTCTCAACTAACCCATTGCATTGTGGGTGATAGAGTGTGGTGAATTTGTAATTCACTCCACACTCCTTCCGCATAGCAGTAAGATAACCAGACATAAAGTTTGCACCTCGGTCTGATACCACCTCCTTAGGGAAACCCACTCTGGAAAAGATTCCCAGGAGGGCCCTGGCCATAGCAGGAGCTGTGGTGGTCCTAAGGGGTATTGCCTCCGGATACCTAGTGGCATGGTCCACCACCACTAGTATGAATCTGTGCCCAGATGCAGTTGGAGGATCCATGGGACAAACAATGTCAATCCCAACCCTCTCAAAGGGAACCCCCACCACAGGTAGTGGTATCAGGGGGGCCTTTGTAGTACCACCTGCCTTACCACTGGCTTGGCAAGTAATACAGGAGCGACAAAACTCCTTTGTGTCCTCTGACATGTGAGGTCAGTGAAAGTGAGGGACAAGCCTGTCCCAGGTCTTGCTTTGGCTTAAGTGTCCTGCTAATGGGATGTCATGTGCCAGTGTTAATAGGAAACCTCTAAACTTCAGAGGTATAACCAACCTCCTGGTAGCACCAGGCTTGGGGTCTCTACCCTCTGAATATAGAAGTCCATCTTCCCAGTAGATCCTGTGGGACCCACTGGCACTCCCAGCAGCCTCAGCAGCAGCTTGCTGTCTGAGGGGCTCAAGAGAGGGGCAGTTCAGCTGCTCCTGGCTCAGTTCTGCCCTGGAAGGGCCCCTGTCCCCAAGAACTCAACCTGGCCAGGTTCAAGTTCCTCTGAGACAGTTCCTTCACAGAGACTGAGATCATCTCCCTCAGGAGACTGATCCTCACTCTGAGGCAGGGGGGAAGACACTGCCTTACCCCTACTGCTCCTTCTCTTGGAAGGCACATGGTCCATCATTTCAGGATCCAGGGCATGTTCAGTGGAAGACATTTTTGCCTGTGACCTAGTCATGGCAAACACATCTGCAGGGATGCCCAACATTTCTGCATGTGTCCTGAGCTCCACTTCAGCCCAGGCTGAAGTTTCTAAATCATTGCCCAACAAGCATTCCACAGGGAGGTCTGAGCTAACCACAACCTTCTTAGGGCCAGTTACCCCTCCCCAGGTGAAATTCACAACTGCCAAGGAATGGTCTGTCCTGACATTGCTAGCATTGGTCACTTGGTACATCTCACCAAGTATGATCTGGTCAGGGCCCACAAGATCTTTTGTCACCATTGTGACACTTGCTCCTGTGTCCCTATATGCCATGGCCTCCTTACCATTGATTAAAGACTGTTGTCTGTACTTGCCCAGGTTACTGGGACTGACAAATAAGGAGGCAATATCCATGCCTGCATCACAGACCAAAACAGCCTGAGTTGGAATTCTGACTAGGCCAGAATCCATCTCAGATCCCAAGGTTAACCCCACTATTCCCTTGTTCTGTGTACCACCACTTGAGACTTTGCTAGGGGGGACAGTTGCCTTAGGGGCAGTGGTGGTAGGAGTAGACTCCTTGGCCCTTGGACAATTGGCATCCTTTGTCCAATGGGTCTTCTCTTTACAGATATGACACCAAGGTTTCTTTTTGCCTTTTCCCTTGTTAGATTGTGACCCCCCCCAGATGCAGGTTTTTGGAGCCCTTGTGAAGACTTCTGATCTTTACCCTTTTTCCCACCCTTGTCTGAGGTTTTAGCATCTTGCTTCTTTTGGTCACCACCTTGATTCTGAGTTTTCTGCTTCACCCTGGTTCTGACCCATTTGTCTGCCTTCTTTCCCAATTCTTGGGGAGAGGTCAGATCAGAATCAACCAAGTACTGGTGCAACAACTGGTTTTGGCAATTATTAAGGATCTGCTCCCTCATAATTAAATTGTACAATCCTTTAAAATCATTCACTTTACTGCCAAGTAACCAGCCTTAGTAGCACAATCTACAAAGTCTACCCAGTCCTGAGTCTGTGTCTTCTGGGTGTCTCTGAACTTAATCCTGTACTGTTCGGTGGTTAAGCCAAACCTATCAATGAGAGCACTCTTCAGGACTGAATAATTGTCAGCATCCTCTTCTCTAACAGTGAGGAGCTTATCTCTACCTTTGTCAGCAAAGGAGAGCCACAAGATAGCTACCCACTGCTCCTGAGGGACCCTCTGTACCTTACAGGCCCTCTCTAGTGCAGTTATCCATTTGTGGATGTCATCCCCACTCTGGTAGGGAGGGACTATCTTGTTCAGGTTCCTATGATCATGAGTATGCTCCTTAACCCTAGGGACACTGTTGCTGCCACCATAAGACTCTAGTCCCAATCTCTTTGTAGCTCTCTGGAGCTCTAGGGATTCCCTGTCTAGGGCCAACTGCTCCTTTTTGAGCCTAAGCTTGATTTTCTCAAGCTCCAGAAGTTGGCACTGTCTCTCATAAGAGGATTCCCTCTTATTTGATATAGAAGTCCCTACAGAAGTTCCTGAGTGTTGAGATTCTACAGAGGGAGATCTAGATCTCCTAGGTAAACTCTATACTCTTCCTGGTGGAGTAAAGAGAGGGCCACTGGGGCCTTCTCCCCCACCTGAAGGAAGCTCTATGTTGTCCAGGTTAGAATCATTTTGATCCTCCTGGCCAGGGTTTGAGTCCAGGTCAAAGAAGGTTTCACTTCCTGGCCTTTCCTCATTCCCTGCCCCACCCACTCTATCTACCTCATCAGACCCTGGGGTCTTCCTAAGGTCATCCAAGGGCAAAATCTCTATGAGATGTTGGGTGTTTGCACCTCTCCCTGTCCTCAACTTCCTAGACACACACATGGCTTTCAATTCCTGGAATGAGAGGCCATTGTACCTAGTTGGCAGAGAGCCACTGGCTTCTCCTCTAGAAGACATACTAGTGTTATGGGGTGTAGGCACCTACCTAACCTAGTGGAGACTAAACTCTCTTGAGTTGGAGAAAGGGTGTGCTAGACCCTTGACTTACCCAACTCCAAGTTCAGTAGAACTTACTTATTCAAATCTTGATGTATTATATGTGCCTAATACTTAGTGGTTTTCAGTTAATCACTCAATGAGATTTATCTGGTAAAACAATAGCAAGCTTGAATCCCAACCGCTGCACACCAATGTGAGAAGGTGGCCTGGTATATGCTGTCCACTAATTAAAGTGGGCACCTTGTACCAGTCCACATGATCCTTATGATGTATGAGGTCAAAGATAACCTTTAGAAAGCTATCCTAGTGGTAGCTGTGGAGAGCAGCCTTCAGGCTTAATCTTGAAGGAATGTAAAGCAGCTTGTTTTACCAGAATGTCACCTCCTGAATGACCAAATGAAAGGAGAACCACACAGTAGTTATATAAAAATATGTATTTATTAATATAACACTCTCTACTATTCTCTACACGAGATTAGAACACAAAGCACACAATACTGAATCAATAGAACATTCGTAAGTAGCACAATACACAGCGGGCTCCAGGGTGAGACCGAACTATATACTAAAAAATGGTATAACAATCACGACTTGACTAGACACAGTGCCTAGAGCACGTAGAATCGCTGGGACCCCGAGGAACCACCCAAGGCAGTGACACAGGGAGCCTACGGAGGACGGGTGCAGTGAGGAAACACGACCGCGTGCTCCGTACAACTCTATGGGAAAGTCGCGGTTGAAAAGTTATAGTTTAAGGACACTTCTACGAGGACTTCAAGCAAACCCTTTGGAACATAGACGGTTCTAGAGCCAACCCACCAGTGAGTACCGAGGTACCCGTGTTACCTATCCCAGAGGAGCCGGGTGCATAGGAGTCAAGTGGTGTCGGAAACCTTTGTCGTTTTCAATGGAGAGTTGCGAAGAAGTGCTGCTGCCAGGAAGGCAAAGAGTGTCCGGTGGAATCCAAGCCTGGATTCTAGGTGAGAGGAACCTGAAAGCAGAGGGGACAGAGTCTGGGTCACTTCAGGTGACCAGGGGCTCGGTAGTCAAATGCCCACCGATGTCGGGTGCTTCAGGTGTGAAGAAGGGATGCTTGATTCTGCAGCCACGGGGACCAGGAGACGTTGAGGATGACCAGGATCCGGAGGTGAGCTGTCCCACAAAGGATGTCGAGTGCTGAGGGGTCGATGTCCGGCTGGAGCACCAACAAGCCTTGGCAACTGCAACCCATGCAGGAAAGACAAACAGGTTACGGTGTGGACCAGCAAGGTCCAGGGGACTCTCCAAGCAATGGGGAGTCAGGGCACATCTGGAGCAACCAGGGAAGCCCAAGAACAAACAAGGTGACCCTCGCCAGGACCCTCAGGCCAACGGACCAGTGATCGCGAGGAGACCTCGAGCTAATTTACAAACCACCAGCCCACAGAGCACTCGGTGAGTGGAGGCCAGATATCTTTGGTGCAAATGATGCTCGGGGTCAGGACTATATGGAGTCTAAGGCACAAACTTGGGGATTGCCAACAAGCATATGCACTTGCAAATGTACGCGGTTCACAGGGGTTCGGGTTGCACGGTTCCCACAAGGGATACTGGTCTCAGAATCGCTGAGAGGTCAGATCAACCTTAGGGATCTTCGGGAACCCACCTCCTGTGTTGCTGAAATCTTCGGAGTCCGCAGGAGCTCTGGAGAAGCAAGCCGGTCAGATGCGCTTAGGTGCCTGCTACTGCAGGGGAGTAACTCCTTTACTCCAAGGGAGATTCTTCAGTCATGCAATCGTTGTGCAGGCAGTCGAAGTACTTGGTTTCTTCTTAGCAGAATCTTGTCCAGGTAAATCTAAAGTCCTGTAGCCAGGTAACCCACTTTATACCTACGGGAAAGGGTTGGACAGATTCAGGGGACCTTCCTAGGCGAGGGGCAGGACAGAGGGGTGGCTACACCCATGTCCTTTGTCCAGTTTCGTGCCAGAGCAGGAGCCAATGGCTCCCAGAACTGGTTTGAGCTGGACTATGCACAGGGACACCAAATGTGCCCCTAGTGCAGACTTTCTGGCACTCTCAGTGTGCCCCCACCCAGCCCCAATACACTAAACCCTGTCTGGGAGGTGGTCACACCTCCCTGTGACAGGATGCCTATTGTCATGCCTTCCTCTGCTCGAGCTTGGCTCAGCAGCAGGAGAGCAGAATCGTGTCTGTGGCTGGCAGCGTCCATTTTGTGCTGCCCGGGTAGAGAAAGCTGGTACTTGGTAGACCGGTGACCCACAGTAGTGATTTCAGAAGGGTGGAACCATACCTCCCACACCAGTTACAGGTGTGGAGGTATGATTCCAAGGTGTTTGACACCAAACACGATATGTTTCTAAGCAGCCGTTTTAAGATTAGCATTTATCGCGAGGTTATAATGCAACTTAACCTATATGTATGGCTGCGTCACAGACAACCCCGGAGAATGGTCTCCGAAGGCTGCAGAGTGGCTCTGCTCATGCAGGGGCACCCTCTCACGTAAAAACCAGCACCCTGCCTTCAGGATTGATAAGGCCTGCCATAGGGGTGACTGATAGGTTTTTAAGTGTAGTGATTTAGACAGATATAATGAACCTATATCTAAGTAAGTGGTGCAGGCACCAGCTTACCCATATTGCTGTAGCAGACCTGGTGTGTCATTTTGAATGGCCTCTCACGGGTGGCATAATACATGCTTCAGCCCATGGGAGGCCTCTGGGGTACCTATGCCCTGGGTACATGGTGTACCATATACTAGGGACTGATAAGGGTACCCCAGTATCCAATCTGGAGTGTACCTAAAGTACATACATAGCAATTTAAGGGAGAAAGCAGATAGACTGGGGTCCTGGATAGCAGGATCCCAGTCAGACTATTCCAAAAACAGTGAGGCATCAGCAAAAAGTGGGGGTAACCATAAGAAGCAGATACTACTTTCCTACAGACAGCGTCACTCATAAAGAACCCTCTCCATGTATCTTCATCTACAGTGTAAAATATCTGGGCTGATGTCACTGTACCCATATTGTTATCAATGTTATGTTTGAACATGCAACCGGAGGACAGCTTTCTCACAACACTCTATGTATCTCGATGCCAGCACTCGCCACTGCAAAGGGAGTGTGGATAGATGGCCCAGGTCTAACTCTAGCAGCACCAACGAATGGTCAGCAATCCAACCCTTCAATATGGGATGGAAGAGAAAGATTGCTAAAGCAACATTCTCTCCATATATGGAATTCAAAATGTAAAAATAGCAAAATGTTTTGGCTTGAATGTTATAGGTATGTTTTGAAACAGAGCTGTAAAGAGACACTTCTGACCTAGTGGGTTAGGTGTAAGACTCATAAATCTAAAGGTTAATGGTTTGAGTCCTGATTTCTAAGTGATTGTGTAGCTTTTGATTTACTAGAATTCACTTGTTAATCATTCACACTGAAAGGTCATTGAATTCCTTACAGCATCAAACTGTTTGGGTTGTATTTCATAGTTAGGTCTTGAGTCTACAGCATAAGGAGTCACTTGTGGCCTAGGGGTTAAGGTCTCAAACTCTCACTGTGGAGATTGAGGGTTCTAGTCTAGGTGTCTCAGTGGTCCTTTCTCTGCTCTGTTTTCTTGACAACTTCAAACTGAAAGGCGATTGCACTCTTTTTAATTGGCAAATACATTTTTCTTTTTAATTTGTCCAAACATATTTCCTTTTAAGTATGACATTCATCAAAGCCTAAAAAACTTACCTCTCTTTTTCTCTCTATCTCTTCTCTCCCTCTTTATCTCTAACTCTCAATCACTCTCTCTCTCTCTCTCTCTTAATCTCTCACTTTCTCAAGGACGTGCTAGCTTGCCTCCAGGTTTCTGAAATCTCAGGGACACAAAAGACGTCTTGCAACTCTGCTAGTGCTGCTGGACCTTGCCATCTGTGAGTCCTACCATTGCCTGAGGGCCTCAGAAGTGGTTTCTGCAGCTGTTTGTCTGCAAAAACTGGTGCATTGAAGCGACTGAATGACATAAATTGACGCATCGCTCCCTAACACCGATGCAATTACCCAATCAACGAGGACACGGGTCCCGACTGCGAGACTCGGCGACGATTCTTTGACACCATCTGGGAGGCTCAAGGACGAAGCAGCGGCAAACTTCAACACCGTCTGCGAAGCTCATCTTCAACGCAGTGGCCCGACTGCAGGAAACTTCCGACGTATCGTGTGCGTGACGTTGACGTTTTGCTCCATACAAGGTACTTTCTCAGCGGGTCCTGCGTGGGTTCTGTAGCCGGCCTGCCCTCCATCGCGTTCAGCCTGAACTTCGGATTTGTACAGGTCCCTAGCGACCTCAAGAAACCTTTTGACCACTAGTGACTTCTAAGCACTGTTTTCACATTTAATCTTTAAAAAAGTCATATCTCAAGTTCTGCTTATTAGATTTTCATCATTGCGGTCTTGTATTACTCAGATAAAAATTAATTATTTTTCTAAACTGGTGTGGAGTCTTTTTGTGGTGTTTTCACTGTGTTACTGTAAGTAACTGTGCACAAATACTTTACATATTGCCTCTTAAGTTAAGCCTGACTGGTCTGTGCCAAGCTACCAGAGGGTGAGCACAGGTTAATTTAGGTTTTGTATCTGACTTACCCTAACTAGGATTGTGGCTCCTGCTTGGACAGGGTGTATACTCTGCCAACCAGAAACCTCAATTCCTAACAAAGTCCATCTGCATTTTGTTGAATGGCCCTCTTGATCTTCCTATATGGCTCAATGTCACTGGAGTTCTCTTCCCTATATTGATCTGTTGACACACAAAACATCTGTGGCACAACTCTTCAGTCACCAATCTAAATCATGGATTAAGCCAATGCTGTTTAAACAACCATACCATAGCATCTCTCCCAATATGAGCGGGTCCATGGAAATGTCTTGCGATTGGGGAGAACATGCTGTCTGGCAACACCGGTCTGCCATCTACATAAACCCATATATCATCATCTCTCTTCACTCATCCTACTCCGATCCAACTCTGCTGTTCTGCCTCTGACACTTCCTCCTGCAATCTCTTCACGTCCTCCTAGGTATCAGTTGTTGACAACAAAAGGTTATAGTTTGTCTCACCTTCGGGCTCATTGTCATATTAACCATTGAATATTTGTGACCCATGAGCATAGTATCGTGCAACCTCATCAGCATAGCGGTTACCCACTGGTACATAATCATCACCACTGCGATGAGCGGGACACTTCACAACAGCTGTAGTGCCTCAAACAGTCTCATTAAATGATCCCCATTACGAATCGGGGATCCAGATGACATCATAAATCCTCTTTGTGATCATAACTGTCCGAAGTCTGAACAACACCAAAGCCATACTGACTATCGGTAAATATAGTCACTCTCAGCTGGTCAGAGACACAGCAAGCTCTAGTAAGAGCTATGAGTTCATCCATTTGTGCAGAGAACTCCCCTCAAAGCCAGGAGGCTTCGACATAACTGTGGAAGCTGGCCTGGTATATGATGTACACTTATGTAAGTGGACACCTTGCACCAGTCCAGAAAACCCATATGGTGATTTAAGAGGTCTTAGACAACCTTAAAAAGCTCTCTAAGTGGCTGTGGAGTGCAGCCTTCAGGCTTAGTCCAGAAGGAGTGTGAAGCAGCTTGTTTTACCAGAATGCAATCTTATAGTATGGATTAAGTGAAAAATAACCACACAAGGTATTTATAAAAATATGTATTTATTATATAATACTCTCTAACACATACAAATATCTCCTACCCGGAGATATGCACAATGCACACAATACTTTGCAAAGAAACACAGTAAATAGCAGGTAATACACAGTGGACAACAGAGGGGGACCAAACCATATATTAAGAAAGTGGTATAAGAACCACGACTCGGGTCAAGACAATATCCAGAGGACGTAGAAGGGCTGGGGACCAAAGGAACCACCCAAGGTGAGTGACTAGGAACCCCATGGAGAGCGTGTGTAGTGTGAGAACATGACCGCGTGCTCCTTACAAGTCTACGTGTAAGTTGTGGTTGGATTTTTAAAGATTAAGGACCCTTCCCAGTGGACCTTGAAGAAACTCTGTGGAAGACAGAAGGTTGAAGAGCCACCCCACCCGTGGATACCCTCGTACCCATGTTACCTACACCTGGGAAGCCAGGTGCATAGGTGTGAAGTGGTGTCGGAAATCGCCGTTGAACCCAATGGAGGACTTCAGTAAAGTGCCGCTGCTGAAGGCGGAGAAAGTGTCCGTTGGAATCCGAAGGTGGATTCTTGTTGAGAGGTACCTGCAAGCAGAAGAGACAGAGTCTATGTCACTCAGGAGGGACCAGAAGATCTGGAAGATAAATGCCCACCGATGTCGGGAGTTGCAGGAGAGTTGACGAGGACCTTGACTCTGCAGCTGTGAGGACCAGGCGATTCTGAGGAAGACCAGGAGCCGTGCATGAGCTGTCCTACCATGGAATGTCGAGTGCTGAGGGGTCGGTGTTTGGCGTGAGAACCAACAAGCTTTGGCACATGCAACCAACGCAGGAGCTGAAGAAGGAGCAACGTCGGGACCAGCCAGGTCCAGGGGACTCACCACAAGTAGGGGAGTCAGGGCAGGCCCCGAGCAATCAGGGGAGCCCAAGAGAAGCAAAGGTGACCCTCAAATGGACCCACAGGCCAGAGGCACTGGAGTCGCGAGAGGACCTCAAGCAGCTCACCAAAAGATGTAGGCCATGATGCACACAATGCGGTGTGGTTGAAGATTTTGGTCACAGGAGATGCTCGAGGTTGGGACTACTTACAGCCCAAAGATCTTCTTGGAAGGAAGCCAACAAGCCTTGCAAGTTGACGCTGTGCACCGGGGTTCGGTTATTGCAACCCCCACAAGGGATACTGGCCTCAAACTTGGTGAGAGGGCAGGGCAGGCCTCGGGAGCTGTGGAAAACCACCATCTTTGTTGCAGAAACATTTGGAATCCGGAGGAGCTCAGGAGCTCAGGATCAGCAAACCGGTCGACTTAGTTGCGGTACCTGTAAATGTAGGGGAGTGACTCCTTCACTCCAAGGGAGATTCCTTCATGTGTCTTTGATGCCCACAGGCCTTGGAAGGTGCCTGTATGGTGCACAGGCACAGACGATGCAGCAGCAACAGCAGTGAAGTCCAGAATGCCCAGACAGTAGAAGAAGAAGTGGTGTCTGATCTGAATCTTATCCCACAACGAATCTAGGGACCCACCCACAGTTAAGCTGTTAAGTATCCTAAGGAAAGGGTTGGGACGATTCAGGGGACCCTCCCAAAGGAGGATCTGGACAGTGTGTAAGTTACTCCCATGTACTTGTCTAGTTTCGCGCCAGAGCGGGAGCCAATGGCTCCCAGGACTGGTTTGAACTGCACTATGCATGGGGACACCAAATGTGCCCCTCATGCAGACTGAGTGGCACTGGCAAGCGCACCCACCCTGACCCAATACACTAAATCCGGTCTGGGAGGCGGTCACACCTCCCTATGACAGGATGCCTATTGTTCTGTCATCTCCTGCTCGAGCTTGGCTCAGCAGCAGGAGGGCAGAATCGTGTCTCTAGTTGGCAGCAACCATTTTGTGCTATCTGGAAGACTGGTACCGGGGACATGGAGAGCCTAATGGAGGGCTCTTCCTGTGCTTGGAATCATACCTCCCACACCGTTTACAGTGTGGGGGGGTATGATTCCAACATGTTTGATACCAAACATGATAGGATTCATTGCAGCCAGTTTCGAGAGCCAGTTTCGAGATGGTCATCGCGTAATTACGCGGTGTCCCTCTATATGGAATATGGCTGCTTCACTGACAACCCGGGAGAATGGACTCCGTAGGCTGTAGGGGTGTCCTGCTCATGCGGGGGCACCCTCTCACTTAGAGCCAAGCACCCTGTCTTCAGGATTGCAAAGGCCTGCTATAGGGTTGACTTATAGGTTTTAAGTGCAGTGACCCTAGATATAGGAAACCTATATCTTTAGTACGTGGTGCTAGCACCAGCTTACATAGGCTGCAATGGCAGGCCTGTAGTTCCATTTTGAATGGTCTCCCATGGGTAGCATAATGAATGCTTCAGTCAATGGGGGACCTCTGGGGTACCTATGTCTTGGGTACCTTATTACCATATGCTAGGGACTTATAAGGGTACCCCAGAATCCAATCTGGGATGCACTTAAGTACTGAACATAACAATTTAGGGCGAAAGAAGATAGACTGGGGTCCTAATTAGTAGGATCCTAGTGAGACTAGTCAATAACAGCTTAGCACCAGGCAAAAAGTGAGGGTAACCATAGAAGCAGATCCTACTTTCCTGCACAACCCCCCCAAACGTAAGGAGATGATACTAACCTTGCCCAGTTGAGTCTTCATTTTTTAAGTGGAAATATCTGGAGAGTCCATCTGCATTGGCATGGTTACTCCCAGGTCTATGTTCAACTGTATAGTCCATCCCCTGTAGGGAAATGGACAACCTCAAAAGTTGGGGGTTTTCGCCCTTCATCTGTTTAAGCCATAAAATGTGGCTTATGGTCTGTCTGAACAACGAAGTGAGTGCCAAACAAGTATGGCCTCACCTTCTTCAGGGCCCAGACCACGGCAAAGGCCTCCCTCTCTATAGCTGACCAACGTTTCTCTCTGTAGGTCAACCTTCTGCTGATAAAAGCTACTGGTTGATCCTGGCCCTCTGCATTAAGTTGTGATAACACAGCCCCTACCCCTAACTCAGATGCATCTGTTTGCACAATGAAGGTTTTTGAATGATCAGGACTCTGCAGAATGGGAGCAGTGTACATGGCCTGCTTGAGGTCATCAAACGCCTTCTGACAGCTTACTGTCCACTGAAATTTCTTAGCCATTTTCTTTGATGTCAGATCATTCAGGAGAGTCACTATGGACCCATATCCCTTTACAACTCTTCTGTAATACCCAGTCAGACCCAAGAAAGCTCTGACCTGAGTCTGGGTAGTTGGAGCAACCCATTCCATTATAGTCTGGATTTTGCTCTATAGTGGTTGAACCTGGCCTCCACCTACCAGGTGGCCCAAGTACACAACCTTACTCTGCACTATCTGGCACTTTAAAAAAAAAAATGTGTTTATTGATTTTCCAAACAAGAAAAACAACAGGTAGCATTCCACGTTACATCACTGTCAATATGATTAGGCAAAGATATCATTCGAATGAGCAAACTCAAAAAATATAGAAGAACAGTCAGGAAGCAATAAATTCTAATACAGTGTCAAGTATTATCTTTGATAAGGCCTAATTCTCAATTTTATCATGACGATGCAGCACATGTGACATTTTCGTGCAGGGACCCACTGGCGTACAGCGTTCAAATATCTAGTTAGCATGGTCTGCCAACATGGCAGCCTGGCACCCCATTCACACCAGTGTAGTCTCGACTAGCAGAATCTTTAAGTGTCGGCCGCGGCTGGGGAGGGGGCATTGTCATCTTGCCGTATCTTCAGCCAGTCCATGAAGGGACCCCATATGTTTTTGGGTCATGAGGCCATTGGCATTAACTCCCAAATGTGGTTAGTTGGGTTTGGCTGAAAGTGACGTCTTGTATCCACGCCTTGCTCGTGGGGGCGCGCCTATCTCCCCAATGTATAGATATTCTTCGTTTGGCGAGCAAGAGTAGCATGGCATGTAATTTACGATTTTCTGCCTTGGTGGCTTTAACATATCCTAATAGGCCGATGAGAGGATGAGGCTCGCTTGAGGTCCCTAGCATCTCCTGTATTTTGCTAAATATGTCTGCCCAGAAGGCTGCAATGGGAACCAGGACATGTGCAGGAAGGTAGCGGGGGCATAGCCACACCTCCAGCAATTCTCATCAGGTCTAATCCCTATATGATACAATTGAGAAGGGGTCCTGTAGAACCTGTGCAGGTACTTAAAATGTATCAGCCTCAATTTATAGTTTGGTGAGAGCATTTGGAGTTGGCCACAGCAGAAAGCCAAGACATCATCCGTTATTTGGCCATGTAAGTCTAAATTCCAACTATGTTTAGCCCTAGGCGCAGTTAGTGGTGCTGTAGTTTGTATGGAATTGTATAATCGTGTAATTAATCTGCAGGGAGATGGGTTTGTAATCATCTGCTCGAGTGCAGGCAGTGAAGTGGGGGTCTCGGAAAGGTGTTGTGGAGTTGTCTACATGTCGTTCGTATTTTGTAATATAAAAACAGCTCGGAAAAGTTCCTTGTGCCCTCCGCCGTAGGACCCGGCGGGTTGCAGAAGGCGTCATCAGGATAAAGGTCTGCAAAAGTCTCAAATCCCATGGATTTTGCCAGAGAGACATTTCCGCTGTCTGCCAATGCCGGGATCATCGGGTTCCGCGCGAGTGGGATAGAGGGGGCGTACAATATCTGCATGTGAGCTCTGGTGCGTAATCTATCCCAGGCCCAGCGAAGTGTCTCGACAGTGTCGATGCGGTCCAGCGGTCTGCGGTATGCCTGGCAGATAGCTACCCGGAGGGGAGTCGAGGCAGCTACCTCCATCTCCACAGCCACATGGGGCTGAAACAGGGTAGGATGCAGCCAATAATGTAAGAATTGAGCTTGCGTGCAAAATGCATAAAGCGGTATATCCGGGGCTCCCAGTCCTCCCTGTGTGAGGGGGAGTGTGAGCAACTCCCAGGAAACGCGCGCTTGCTTCTCAGCCCAGACCACCGAAATCAGCAACGATCGAATGGACTGGAAAAGAAGCCTGAGTGAGTGGAATTGGTATGTTGACAAATAAGTATAAGAATTTGGGCAAGACAACCATTTTAGCTATGGCAATCCTGCCAGCCAGGGAAATCGGCAGCCGAGACCAAGCTTTTGCCTTGTCTTCCAGCCATAAGACCGCACGCCCGTAGTTTAAATTCCAAATTTCCTGTTCATCCCGGCTCAGCCAAATACCCAAATATTTTACCGGGCCCTCCGCCCATTTCAGCGGATGATCCTGGTCAAAAGGTTTAGTTTCTTCTGTAAGTGGAAATAGAGTAGACTTGGCCCAGTTTCATAAATATGCCAGAGAGCCCGCCGAATTTAATGAGCTCCCTGAGCAGCGTGCTTAGATTAACCTCAGGATCTACAATGTACAGTGTCATGTCGTCAGCGTATAAAGAAATAAGAAGCCCCCTAGTATTGAATACCAAGCCCCTTGCCGCATGATGTTGCTGAAGCCTGGCTGCTAATGGTTCCATGGCAATGGCAAAGAGGAGAGGGGATAAGGGGTATCCCTGACGAGTGCCTCGTGTGATAGAGAAAGAATCTGACAAGAGACCATTCATACGCAGTCTCACCGAGGGGGCCGTGTAAAGGAGTTTTATTAACGCTATAAAAGTTGAGCCAATGCCCATTCTCTCCAAAATGGCGAACAGGTGTGGCCATTCCAAAGCTTCAAAAGCTTTGGTTGCATCGAGGAATGCCACGAGCGCCCTGACTTTAGGGTTTAAGTAATGCAACACCACAAAAAAGGTACGGAGATTGTGGGAGGTGGATCTGCCCGGGATAAAGCCAGATTGGTCAGGTCTTGCGATAAGAGGGAGCAGTCGATTGGCAAGCAGCTTGGCATAAATCTTAGCGTCAATATTAATCAGGGAGAGCGGCCTGTATTAATCTATCTCATGGCTTGGTTTACCCGGTTTCAGGATAGTCTGAATAATCGCCTCTCGCATAGAAGGGGGGAGTATACCAGACGTCTGAGCCTCCTCGAAGACCGCAAGGAGCTGGGGTGCCAGCAGGTCAGCATATGTCTTATAAAATGCGGTCGTCAAGCCGTCAGATCCCGGGGCCTTATCCATGGGAAGACTGCTAATTACTTGCAAGATGTCATTGGCCGTAAAAGGTTCATCTAAGTATTCTCTGTGCGCCCTCCCAAGCCACAGCAATTCAATAAACACAAGGAAGGACTGGAGCTCCTCCGGTACTGATTGGTGAGTGGCGGTGTACAATTTAGTATAAAAGTCGGTAAATCGGTCCATGACCTCCTGAGGTCCTCTTACTACAGTAGAATCTTCTCCCGCTATCTCAGATATGTAAGTGATGGAGTGAGGTTTGTAAAATACATCCTCATAAAGTCAAGCAACTCTATAACAACGTATTGATTGCATGAACTAATCAACTCCAGATACACTCATCTACATAGGGGGCAAACGCATATTATATAATATACTAAACCATGTTGGCATGAGTACGAATTAATTGTTTGCGCATTGAAAAACAGTACTACTACATGTTTATGCTGTGTTGTACATTGCACATTTTGCATGTTGTGCACAAATAATGAAAAGGTTGCTTTAAACTAATAGCTTTTGCTAGGATTTATTTAACATATGGCATTAGTATGGTGGGAGGTAAACATAATGGGTTTATTTTCACGAATTAATATTCTTTTGTGTTTGTTTATTTTAGTACGGCATTGGGCCTGCATGAAAATGGCCTCTAGTTGAAACTAGCATGTGGCTGGCCTAGTCGGTCCTGAGTGCGCATGTGTCGGGAGGGGTTGCTTGCTCGCAGACTGCTGGATGTACCCGATGATGCAACTCGTGTGAAGGCCATGTTGACCTGTGTCCTATTGTTTATGTGCCAAGATGCGACAGCGACTGTGGGAACAGCCATCACTACGTGCAATTTGAATGTGAAGACAGATGTTGATAATAACAATGTAGCCGAATGTATAAATATGAATGCTAATAGTATATGAAATAAAGTTGTCTTAATCCTTCCTTTGTTAGAACCGGTAGAGGGTGGATTTGGTGGGGAGAGCTGAATGGGACGACCCTAGTATGATTCACGACAACCAATCACAGTCTGAGTTTTACTGATACAGCAACATTGTAAATTAGTGTGCTGGAGAAAAGAGTATAATTGATATCCCAATAGGGGTGTGGCAAGGCAGTATGGCGAAGCAGTGCGGTCCTGTATGACAGAGCAGTTGGATGCGACAGATCTGACAGAAGATCCAAGACAGAGAGAGCTGACTCGCATAAAGACAGAGAACCTGTAGGTACGAGAACGTCACGGGAGTGCTTGGGAGGAGACTGCGACCGAGGAGGTAGATTAAGTGGGAGATACATTTAATTGGTAGTATAGTAAACTTTACAGCATCTGTCCTGTTATCTTTGTCTTCAGAGCCTATCTCTGTGGACCTCTTGCCACAACCTCGGCCAAGGGAGTGGGTTTCCTGATTTCTTTTGGTGGGTATCACCCTCCTTCATTGCTTTAATTGAAAGTATATTTCCGTAAGTTTATGCTGTTCCTTCTCTTCCCCATTCCTGATGCAAATGATTCATTTTGATTACATTGCTTGATAATTTTGTTCTCTTATATGCAATCTTGGGTATGCACTGAGAATCAATATAAAGAGCATTTAATAATATAAAATCATTAACCGAGAAAGTGACTTTGTGGTTATTTAGTTAAATGTTAAACTGTTTAGTTAATCATAGTTACCATCAACTCTTCAACTAATGGTTCATCGACCAAAGGAAGAAGAAAGTTGATATTACAAATAGATAGAAATATAAATAAGTGTTATTAATGTAAAGTGTAGCGTTGTATTTAATAAAACTGACAAATAAACCCCCCAAAATCCAGCGCCTGTTCTCAGGGACCATTTATGGGAAATGTATGATGGGCCCCGTTGTTTGGTGAAGTAATTTATGTGTGATGAGATTTCTCTTGATCCCTGGTTTCAGAATTTAGGGGTTTGCGCTGGATCATAAGTGACTGTGTGTGGCTTCTTAAGCATGTTCGCAAGGGTTTTGCCAGGTCTGTCCCCCTCCCTGTAGCGCCTAGCTTGGGTGTATTTGCCCAGAAATTGTACCTCCCTGCGGGCCTCTTCTTCGAATTCGATGAGTAGTGTCTTGATGGACAGTAAAAGTGCAGGATCTTCCGTTGCATAATACGAGGTTTCCAACTCCCTAATGTGAATTTCTGAAGAAGCCAGCGTGCCTTTAATAGCCTTAAGCACACCGGCTTGTCGCAAAATGTATTTCCCCCTTATTACCCCTTTAAATGCCTCCCAAAGCGTTGCCTGTGTAGAGACAGACCCAGCATTTGTGGCAAAGTACTCCTCGATGTCCCCATATATTTCCTACCTAAAGGCGGAATCTAGCAGGGCGTTAGGGGAAAGTCTTTTTATTTTATGTGGTGTGTTTGGGACGGTTAGCCTTAAGAGGCAGGGGGCATGATCAGACAGCGTTCTGGGGAGGTGCGTAACATCTATGGTCCATGCCGCAATGTCACAAGAAACCAGCCAATAATCCAGCCTAGACCAGGCTCCATGATGATCTGATATACACGTGCCCTCCGCCACCCCTGGGTGTCTCAGCCTCCAAATGTCTATCATGCTGCCCTCTTCTGCTATAGAGTTTAGGACTTCCCTAGAGTTGGGATGCTGTGTGCGAGAGCTGCCTTTTCTATCCAAAGTATCATTCAGCACCACATTGAAATCCCCCCCCCCCCATATTATGGTATCACATCCAGTGATTTGCATTTTGGCCCATACAGTACGAAAAAAATCAGGACAATCATTATGTGGACCATAAGCTGCTGCAATGATCATCTTTGCTCCCTCTAATATCCCACAAAGGATCACAAAATGGCCCTCAGGGTCAACTTGCGAGTCTATAGTTTTCCAGTCTAACTCCTGCCGAATCACTATCGTCACTCCTCTCGCATAATTGGAATAAATGGAGGAGAAGGTATGGCCTCAATGTTTATTGTGTAGTTTAAGGTGAGAAGTGTTGTTCAGATGAGTCTCTTGAATCAGGCATATATCAATATGATGTCTGTTTAAGTAAGAGTGGACTAGTCTGGTCTTCCTGCAATATTTCAGCCCCCGGATATTCCAGGTTAAAAATTTGTATTCAGTCATTCCAGTCTGAGGTGTGTAAAGGTAATGAGCAGTATTAGCAAAATCAGTGTAAAGGGTGTCCAGTGTCTTCCATGTGTTACCATCTGTAAAACAGTGAATGCCTGTAGGTCCCGTTCAAATCTGCTCTGAAAATTGCAGGTAGTTGCATCGTTTAGCTCTGCATTGAATGCTATCCTGACAAACTTACCCAACTTATCAACTCCTACCAACCCCCCAATTAGGTTGTGTACTACATCCTCCCTCAGATAAACAACGAAACAGTGTGCTCCAGATCAACACCTGGTAGCAGAACTTGGGAGCTCTCCCCGGAGGCGTGGGTTAACCGGCAAACAGCCCTGCCAGAAGGTGGGGTGGCCGAGAATAAGAAAGGGGACCAGCGGCATATGAGTTAGGATTTTGAGCTCCTATCAAATCTATGTCTGCAAAGTAGCTATAGGGGAGTGCAATAATTCCCCCAGGAACCCGAGATATAATATGTTCAATGACCCCACAATATGTAACAAGCACTCGCCAACAATCAAAAACAGTGTTCAGTCATAATCACTGAGGTTCTCGCCAGAGTTCAGAGTCTTCGCAGGTTTCGCAGCTTGCTGCTGTCCACATATGTGTTTAGCATACTTCATGGCGGATTTTGCATCAGTGAGGAAGTGAGCAGTGCCATCATGAGAGACCTTTAATTCAGCAGGGTAGAGTAGCGCATAAGGAACCTCCGCCTGCAGGAGTATACGCTTGACTGGCACAAACTCTCGGCGCTGCCTGCACCATAGGGGTGAAATCAGGGAAAAAGGAGATAGTGTTACCTTTATGTTGGATATTCCCACGTTCCCTGGCCAGGCGAAACACAACATCCCGATCCCGATAATTCAACAGCCGGGCCAGGATCGGACGGGGTGTGCAGCCTACCGGAAGCTTTGGTCCCAGTGTACAATGTGCCCTTTCAACAATGAAGACAGGTGATAGGTCTGTTCCGAACAACTCACGTAGGAGTTTCTCCACAAATGCCTCCATTTTGTAAATTGCTGTCGTTTCAGGCATCCCCGTGATGCAAATATTGTTGCGCCTGGACCGAGCCTCCAGGTCGTCATTCTTAGCTCTGATCAAAGATAGGACTTTGTCCATCTGCAACAGCTGTTCCTTAGTCTCGACCTGGAAGTCGTGTGCATCGGAAGCGCGTTTCTCGAGCTGATCCAATCTGTTCTCGTGCGTGTCTACGCGCTTTCTGACCTGGTCCAGTTGGGAGGTGAGAACATCGAGTTTGGTGTCTATGGTCTTCAGGCTTGATCTCATCTCCAGCAGGAGTGCACGAAGATCCTCCCCCTGGTCGTCAGTGTTGGTTACTCCCCTTCTGTTCCAGAGTCCATTTGCCTTGTCAGCCTCTTATTTTCAAAGGACAGTTTAGACTGTTTGGCTGTGTCTGAACTGGGGTGGCAAAGTGAGCTAAAGAACGATGATGGATTCAACCCAGATCTGTGACTGGGGGTGAGTGTCTGAAAAGTTTCAGCGCTCTGTCCATGATCTCCTTGTGTTTGCTTTGTCCACCCTAAGTTGGCAGGGTATGCCCAGACGTGAGTCCCTTGCTCACTTTGCCACTGGATTCAAGCTAGCCTGGCTGATGAGGGCTGTTAGCCCGAAACCGGTCCCAGGATGCTTGTTTCCTGTCCAGGGAAGACATGGCTTGGCAGTTCGGGCTGGACTGTTCCCATGAGGCACAGGGTCAAGACTGATTTGCATATAGCTGTGTCTGAACTGGGGTGGCAAAGTGAGCTAAAGAATGATGATGGATTCAACCCAGATCTGTGACTGGGGGTGAGTGTCTGAAAAGTTTCAGCGCTCCGTCCATCATCTCCTTGTGTTTGCTTTGTTTGCCCTAAGTTGGCAGGGTATGCCCAGACGTGGGTCCTTTGCTCACTTTGCCACTGGATTCAAGCTAGCCTGGCTGATGAGGGCTGTTAGCCCGAAACCGGTCCCAGGATGCTTGTTTCCGGTCCAGGGAAGACATGGCTTGGCAGTTCGGGCTGGACTGTTCCCATGAGGCACAGGGTCAAGACTGATTTGCATATAGCTGTGTCTGAACTGGGGTGGCAAAGTGAGCTAAAGAACGATGATGAATTCAACCCAGATCTGTGACTGGGGGTGAGTGTCTGAAAAGTTTCAGCGCTCCGTCCATCATCTCCTTGTGTTTGCTTTGTTCGCCCTAAGTTGGCAGGGTATGCCCAGACGTGGGTCCCTTGCTCACTTTGCCACTGGATTCAAGCTAGCCTGGCTGATGAGAGCTGTTAGCCCTAAACCGGTCCCAGGATGCTTGTTTCCGGTCAAGGGAAGACATGGCTTGGCAGTTCGGGCTGGACTGTTCCCATGAGGCACAGGGTCAAGACTGATTTGCATATAGCTGTGTCTGAACTGGGGTGGCAAAGTGAGCTAAAGAACGATGATGGATTCAACCCAGATCTGTGACTGGGGGTGAGTGTCTGAAAACTTTCAGCGCTCCGTCCGTCATCTCCTTGTGTTTGCTTTGGCGTCGTGCTTGCCCATATTCATGCCACGATGAGGGCCGTGGGTGTGATCGGAACTTCAGGCAGCCCGCACAGCCCCAGCAAGGTGCAAAATGCAGCTGGTGTTCCAGTCGCCAATCACGGGCATCGGCACCCCAGGGGCCAGCAGCGCCAATGTTAACAGCTAGGCCGGGGGACTCTTATAGGTTCAGGGGTCTCAGTTGGCAAAGGCTTGCCTGGGTCGTCTCGCTCAGCTCGGAGGGCATCCACTGTAGTCCTAGTCGCACACAGAGAGTAGCATTATCTCCTCTCCGCAGCGATGGGTTATTGTACACAGCCAAATGTGCACAACCCAGCCTCCTGGTGCACCTCTAGGCCATCAAAGCGCGAATCTCTCTGCGCACCTTCCACAGCGCGCCCCCGGCCCCAGCAACGGCTGTTTAATGCCCACAAAAACTCAGACTAGGCCCCCTGCAGAGCCTCGATGTACCTGTCGCAGGAGGTCCGCTGCGCTGTTTTTCCCCTCCCGCGGTATTTGGTAAGTCGGGAGTTCAAAGAGAACCACTTTCAGTGGCATCTGTGTCATGTTTGTGGTTCATGCTATCCAGCTCCAGTGGCGGTCTGTGAGTGTCAACAAATGCCTCAGGGTAGGCCCCAGTGAGACCGCAAAGGGGGTTTGCAGCGCTATTCCCGATGGACTCTGTAGGCCACAAAGACGGAAGTCTTCCTGTGTGCTCCCCGCTACAAGTCAAAGAACGCCTCATCCCAACATCCGACATAGGCCCAGTCGCAGCGCTGCCAATTAGGGTCAGGTGTGCTATTTATGGATCTCCTCAATCTCCTGTATAACAGAGGCCAGGGGAGTAGACTGCCGCAGCCCCGATGGTTTAAGCGAGGCCCCACAGCAGTCCGCCTCTCCCGCCCGACTCCTCACCTCCACGTGTGCTCCGGTTTTCACTGCCGGGATTCCCCCAGCTGCGGCACGATATCTTCTTTCCCGGGCCTGTGCCGGAGCTCCCCCGCGTCAGCACAGGAGTCGCTGCACAGGCGCCGACGGACACTCGTTTCTATGTGCCCTTTTTACAAAAATGGCGGATTTATTCGTCTCGGGTTCCTGCCCCAGGGGTGGTCGCATTCTCCGGCACTCCGTATTCAAATGGAGTCACCCAGACCGCCAGCAGGATCCCGCACAGCCCGTTTCGGAGCCACGGGCCCCCAGCGCCCCAGATCAGCGCGGGCACCCAAAAGGCCGCGAGGCCCGGCGGGCGGCACGGTAGCACCTCGCCATTGGCCCAGAGGGCACCCAGAGTTGTCTCATCCTCGCAGACAGCTTCAATGTATGCTCTGTGCCGCCAGGGACACGATGCTTAGGGTTTCTTGCGCCGTTGGTCCCGCTGATGTTCGAATTGTGGACGGATTTTACCTCGGCCGGCAGAGCACACTCACAGAGCGGCCATTTTGCTGCTCGGCGAGACCACACCCCCGCACTATCTGGCACTTAGTATCCTTGATAGTGAGGCCTGCTTTCTGGAGAGCCTCCAAAACATTCTTCAGGTGGACCAGGAGATACTCCCAGGTGGAGCTAAAGACAGCTATATTATCTAGATATGCTGCATTATAGGCTTCCAGACCTGTGAGAACTTTGTTCACCAACCTTTGGAATGTGGCAGGCACATTCTTCAAACCAAAGGGCATTACAATAAATTAATAATGCCCACTAGGGGTTGAAAGTGCAGTTTTTGGTTTGGCATCCTCAGCTAGTCTGATTTGCCAGTAGCCAGCAGTTAGGTCAAATGTACTTAGAAACTTGGCTGAGGCCAAAGTATCAATAAGCTCATCTGCCCTAGGAATTGGGTGAGAATCAGTCCTAGTGACTGGATTGAGTCCCCTGTAGTCTACACAAAACATCATCTCTCTTTTTCCACCCTTGGTGTGAGGTTTAGGTACCAGGACTACTGGGCAAGCCCAAGGGCTATCTGAGGGCTCAATCACTCCCAACTCCAGCATCTTTTGGACCTCTGTTCTGATGCAATCTCTGACATGGTCAGGCTGCCTGTAGCTCTTATTCTTAACAGGTAGACTCTCACCTGTGTCTACTTCATGGGTACACCAGGTAGTTTGACAGGGAGAAAACATATGCCTGAATTGATTGAGGACCTTCCTGCAATCAATCTGCTGCTGATCAGTGAGGCTGCCTGCCAAGGCCACTCCATCAACTGATCCATCATCAGGGTTCTGAGAGAGGAGATCAGGGAGAGGGTCACTCTCTTCCTCCAGTCCCTCATCAGTTGCCATGAGCAAGCCCATGTCAGCCCTGTCAAAAAAAGGTGTTAGCCTGTTCACATGAAGTACCCTGTGGGGACTTCTGGGAGTGCCAAGGTCTACCAAATAGGTGACCTCACCCTTTTGGTCAAGTATGGTGTGGGGTCCACTCCATTTGTCCTGGAGAGCTGCTGGGGCCACAGGCTCCAACACCCACACCTTCTGACCTGGCTGGTAAACAGTCAGGACAGCCTTTTGGCTATGCCAAGCATTTTGATGTTCTTGGCTTGCTTCCAGGTTTCTGCTTGCCTTCTTCATGTACTCACTCATGCGGGAGCGCAGACCAAGTACATAGTCCACTATGTCCTGTTTGGGAGGTTTGAGAGGTAACTCCCATTCCTCCTTCACCAGACACAAGGGACCCCTAACCGGATGCCCAAACAGAAGTTAAAAAGGGCTGTACCAACCCCCTTCTGATGGACCTTTCTGTAGGCAAAGAGAAGGCAGGGTAATAGGACATCCCATTTCCGCCTAAGCTTTTCTGGGAGGCCCATGATCATTACCTTTATGGTCTTGTTGAATCTTTCAACTAGCCCATTGCATTGAGGATGGTAGGGTGTGGTGAATTTGTAATTCACTCCACACTCTTTCCACATTACAGTTATATAACTTGACATGAAGTTTGTACCTCTGTCAGTTAAGACCTCCTTAGGAAAGCCCACTCTGGACAAAATTCCTAAGAGGGCCCTTGCCACCACAGGAGCTGTAATGGTTCTAAGGGGAATTGCTTCTGGGTATCTAGTGGCATGGTCCACCACCACTAGAATATAACTATGCTTAGATGCTGTTGGAGGGTTCATGGGACCAATAATATCAATTCCATCCCTCTCAATGGGAACCCCAACCACTGGAAGTGGAATAAAGAGGGCCTTTGTGATGCCCCCTGACTTACCACTGGCTTGGCAAGTGGCACAGGAGTTACAAAACTCCTTAGTGTCCTCAGACATATGGGGCCAGTGAAAGTGAGAGACAAGCCTATCCCAAGTCTTGCTTTGTCCTAAGTGTCCTGCCAGAGGAATATCATGTGCAAGGGTGAGTAGGAACCCTCTAAACTTCTGGCGTATAACCAACCTCCTGGTGGCACCAGGCTTGGGGTCTCTACCCTCTGAGTAAAGAAGTCCTTCATCCCAGTAGATCCTATGGGAC
Source organism: Calotriton arnoldi (assembly GCA_963921515.1). Taxonomy (NCBI): domain Eukaryota; kingdom Metazoa; phylum Chordata; class Amphibia; order Caudata; family Salamandridae; genus Calotriton; species Calotriton arnoldi. Next base: position 2,451,259 of record CAWUFW010001379.1, read on the forward strand.
CCACTGATATTCCCAGCAGCCTCAGCAGCAGTTTGCTGTCTGAGGGGTTTAAGAGAGGGGCAGGTTTGCTGCTCCTAACTCAAATCTGCTCTGGAAGGACCTCCTGCCCCAAGAACCCAACCTGATCAGGCTCAAGTTCATCTGGGGCAGTACCTTACCAGAGGCTAAGATCATCTCCCTCAAGAGATTGATCTTCACTCTGAGTCTGTGTGGAAGGCCCAGCCTTACCCCTCCTGCTCCTTCTCTTGAAAGGTGCCTGGTCCATTGTTCCAGGATCCAGGGCCTGTTCAGTGGAAAGCTGTTTGGCTTGTGACCTGTTCACAGCAAACACACTTGCAGAGATGCCCAAACTTTCTGCATGAGTCCTGAACTCTACCTCAACCCAGGCTGAAGTTTCCAAATCATTGCCCAACAAACAATCTACAGGTAGGTCTGAAGATACCACAACCTTTTTAGGTCCAGTTACCCCTCCCCAGCTGAGATTGACAACTACCAAGGAATGGTCAGCCCTGACATTGCTAGCATTGGTCACTTGGTACACTTGTCCAAGTATGATTTTGTCAGGAGACACAAGTTTCTCTGTCACCATTGTGACATTGGCCCCTATGTCCCGGTAGGCCATTGCCTCTTTTCCATTTATCAAAGGCTGTTGCCTGTACTTGGCCAAGTTAGTGGGACTTACCAGTAAGGTGGCAAGATTGATGCCACCATCACAGTCTAAAACAGCCTGAGCTGGAGTCCTGACTAAGTCAGAACCCACCTCAGAACCCAAGGTTAACCCTACTAATCCCTTGGTTGCTGTACTACTACTTGTACTGGAGCTAGGGGGGCAGTTGCCTTAGGGGTAGTGGTAGTAGAAGTCTCCTTGGCCTTAGGACAATCTGCATCCTTTGTCCAATGGGTCTTTACCTTACATATATAGCACCAAGGTTTCTTTTTGCCTTTCTTGGATGATTGTGACCCCCCCCCACCCCCTGCAGATGCAGATTTTTGGGGCCCTTGGGAAGACTCTTTCTTATCTTTGCCCTTGCCCCTACCCTTATCCTGGGATTTTGAAGAATCCTGGTTCTTCTTGTCACCACCATTGCTCTGAATTTTCTGCTTAACCCTGGTTCTGAACCATTTGTCTGCCTTATTTCCCAATTCTTGGGGAGAAGTCAGATCTGAGTCCCCTAGGTACTGATGCAAAAGCTGGTTCTGACAATTATTAAGGATCTGCTCCCTCATAATCAAATTGTACAATCCTTGGTAGTCATGCACTTTGCTGCCAAGTAGCCAACCTTCCAGAGCCTTAATGGCACTATCCACCAAATCTACCCAGTCCTGGGTTTGTGCGTTCTGGGTGTCTCTGAACTTAATCCTGTATTGCTCAGTGGTTAAGCCAAACCCATCAATGAGAGCACTCTTCAAAACTGAATAATTATCAGCATCCTCTTCTCTAACAGTGAGGAGCTTATCTCTACCTTTGTCAGCAAAGGAGAGCCACAAGATAGCTGCCCACTGCTCTTGGGGGACCTTCTGAACTTTACAGGCCCTTTCTAAAGCAGCTATCAATTTGTGGATGTCATCCACAACATGGTAGGGAGGGACGATCTTGTTCAGGTTCCTATGTTCAAAGGAATGTTCTTTAACTCTAGGGACACTGTTGCTGCCACCATGGGACTCTAGCCCCAATGTCTTCCTTGCTCTCTGGACTTCTAGGGACTCTCTGTCTAGGACCAACTGCTCTTGCCTGAGCCTAAGCCTAGCTTTCTCAAGTTCAAGAAGCTGGTATTCCCTATCCACAGTGTCCCCTCTTACTAGAGATGGAGGTCCCTACTGAATGTCCTGATGCATTGGATTCTGCAGAGGAGGATCTAGACCTCCTTGGTCCACTCTGCACTTTCCCAGGAGGCTCAAAGGGGGCATCCTCTTGGCCACCTGAAGTATCCTCTGGGAGATCTAGATTTTCCATTGGGAATCTTCAGGCTCCTCCTGGTCAAGGTTAGATTCAAGGTCAAAGAGGGGTTCCCCTCCTGGCCTATCTTCATTCCCTTGCCCACCCACTCTTTCCTGATCATCTGACCCACTAGTTTTCCTGAGGTCATCTAACAGTAACACCTCTAGCAGACTTTGAGTGTTGGCTCCTTTCCCTGTCTTCAACTTTCTAGAGGCACATAGTGCTTTCAGTTCTTCGAACGAAAGTTCACTGTATCTAGCAGCCAGAGAGCCACTGGCATCTCCTTTGGAAGACATACTAAGTGTGGTGTGATGTTGCACCTACCTAACCTAGTGGGAACTAAACTCTCTGAGGTTGGAGAAAGGGTGTGCTATACCCTTAACTACCCAACCCTAAGTTCAGTACAACTAACTTATTCTAAGCTTGTATTATATGTGCCTAGTATTAGTGATAATTTTTCAATTAATCAACACAAAGATTTATCTGGTAAAACAATGCAGGCTTGAATCCCAACTGCTGCACATCAATGTGAGAAGCTGGCCTGGTATATGATGTACACTTATGTAAGTGGACACCTTGCACCAGTCCAGACAACCCTTATGGTGATTTAAGAGGTCTTAGACAACCTTAGAAAGCTCTCTAAGTGGTAGCTGTGGAGAGCACCCTTCAGGCTTAGTACAGAAGGAGTGTAAAGCAGCTTGTTTTACCAGAATGCAAACTTATAGTATAGATTAAGTGAAAAATAACCACACAAGGTATTTATAAAAATTTGTATTTATTATATAATACTCTCTAACACATACAAATATCTCCTACCCGGAGATATGCACAATGCACACAATACTTTGCAAAGAAACACAGTAAATAGCACAAAATACACAGTGGACCACAGAGGGGGACCAAACCATATACTAAGAAAGTGGTATAAGAACCACGACTCGGGTCAAGACAATATCCAGAGGGCGTAGAAGTGCTGGGGACCCAAGGAACCACCCAAGGTGAGTGACTAGGAACACCATGGAGAGCGTGTGCGGTGTGAGAACACGACTGTGTGCTCCGTACAAGTATACGTGTAAGTCGCGGTTGGATTTTTAAAAATTAAGGACCCTTCCCAGTGGACCCTGAAGAAACCCTGTGGAAGACAGAAGGTTAGAGAGCCACCCTACCCGTGCATACCCTAGTACTCAAGTTACCTACACCAGGGAAGCCGGGTGCATAGGTGTGAATTGGTGTCGGAAACCACCGTCGAACCCAATGGAGGACTGCAGGAAAGTGCCGCTGCTGAAGGAGGAGAAAGTGTCCGTTGGAATCTGAAGGTGGATTCTTGTTGAGCGGTACCTGCAAGCAGAGGGGACAGAGTCTATGTCACTCAGGAGTGACCATAAGATCTGGAAGACGAATGCCCACCGATGTCGGGAGTTGCAGGAGAGTTGACTAGGACCATGACTCTGCAGCTGTGAGGACCAGGCGATGCTGAGGAAGACCAGGAGCTGTGCACGAGCTGCCCCATGAGGGATGTCGAGTGCTGAGGGGTCGATGTCCAGCGGGAGCACTAACAAGCCTTGGCAAATGCAACCAATGCAGGAGCTAAAGAAGGAGCAACGTCGGGACCAGCAAGGTCCAGGGGACTCACCACAAGCAGGGGAGTCAGGGCAGTGCCTGAGCAATCAGGGGAGCCCAATAGAAGCAACGGTGACCCTCAAATGGACCCACAGGCTGGAGGCACTGGAGTCGCGAGAGGACCTCAAGCAGCTCTCCAAAAGATGCAGGACACAATGCACACGATGTGGTGTGGTTGAAGATTCTGCTCACAGGAGATGCTCGAGGTTGGGGCTACTTGCAGCCCAAAGATCTTCTTGGGAGGAAGCCAACAAGCCTTTGCAACTGCAAGTTGACAGGGTGCACAGGGGTTCAGTTACTGCACCCCCCCCAAGGGATACTGACCTCAAACTTGGTGAGAGGGCAGGGCAGGCTTCAGGAGCTGTGAAAACCACCACTTGTGTTGCAGAACCTCTCGGAGTCTGGAGGAGCTCAGGATCAGCAGACTGGTCGACTTAGTTACGGTGCCTGCAAATGTAGGGGAGTGACTCCTTCACTCCAAGGGAGATTCCTTCAGGTGTCTTTGATGCCCACAGGCCTTGGAAGGTTCCTGGATGGTGCACAGGCACAGACGATGCAGCAGACTGGAAGGGAGATGAAGTCGTGCCCAAACGAAGTCCAGCGAAGTCCAGAGTTCCCAGACGGTAGAAGTGGAAGTGGTGTCTGATCTGAATCTTATCCTACAATGAATCTAGGGACCCACCCACAGGTAAGCCCTTAAGTATCCTAAGGGAAGGGTTGGGACGATTCAGGGGACCCACCCAGGGGAAGGTCTGAACAGTGGGGAGGTTACTCCCATGTCCTTTGTCCAGTTTCGTGCCAGAGTGAGAGCCAACGGCTCCCAGGACTGGCTTGAACTGGACTATGCATGGGGACACCAAATGTGCCCCTCATGCAGACTGAGTGGCGCTGGCAAGTGCACCCACCCAGCTCTAATACACTAAATCCTGTCTGGGAGGTGGTCACACCTCCCTGTGACAGGATGCCTATTGTTCTGTCTTCCCCTGCTCGAGCTTGGCTCAGCAGCAGGAGGGCATAATCGTGTCTCTGGTCGACAGCAACCATTTTGTGCTGTCCGGGTCTGGAAGACTGGTACTGGGGACATGGAGAGCCTAACGGAGGGCTCTTCCAGTGCTTGGAATCATACCTCCCACACCGATTACGGTGTGGGAGGTATGATTCCAACATGTTTGATACCAAACATGATAGGATTCGTTGCAGCCAGTTTTGAGATGGTCATCGCGTAACTACGCGGTGCCTCTCTATATGGTATATGGCTGCTTCACTGACAACCTGTGAGAATGGACTCCGTAGGCTGTAGGGGTGTCCTGCGCAAGCAGGGGTCCCCTCTCACTTAGAACCAAGCACCCTGCCTTCGGGATTGCAAAGGCCTGCTATAGGGGTGACTTATAGGTTTTAAATGCAGTGACCCTAGATATAGGAAACTATATCTTTAGTAAATGATGCTAGCACCAGATTACACAGGCTGAAATGGCAGGCCTGTAGTTCCATTTTGAATGGTCTCCCATGGGTGGCATAATGCATGCTTCAGCCCATGGGGGACCTCTGGGGTACCTATGCCCTGGGTACCTTAGTACCATATACTAGAGACTTATAAGGGTAACCCAGTATCCAATCTGGGATGTACCTAAGTACTGAACATAACAATTTAGGGAGAAAGCAGATAGGCTGGAGTCCTGATCAGCAGGATCCCAGTAAGACTAGTCAATAACAGCTTAGCACCAGGCAAAAAGTGGGGGTAACCATAGAAGCAGATCCTACTTTCCTACAATAACCAATCCTCAAACAGTATGTAATCATTATCTACTAGTGGCTCATCTGGTATATCTGGTTTTGGCGTGGTGCATAGTTCAGTGACATTGAGACAATCATGCTCAACTTCCCCTTCATCATTTTCATTCTCTGTGAGAGGCAAAAGAGTGGCAGGATTCAAAGTAGCACATCGTTTGAGGGTGACGTTCTCCACCGCCAATATGATCTGTTCATATTTGGTCAAGCTGCTGTTTGTCAAGTGCTGTATATGGGTACGTGTCAACCATATTTCTCTAGAAAGGCAATCAAGTAATCGCTATCCTGGGGGCGGAGCTTGCCCAGCCTGAAGATGGCCCCCCTTTAGGTGAACTTCTTCTGCCGCATTTACTATCCTACAATATGTTGATGCGCTAGTGACTTGGGACCCCACCACGGCCGCCTCGTCTGCTGATGGTGCAGATGCTGAAATCAAGAATCTGCCGACTGGCAGTGCTGTGCCGCTGGGAGGCGATGATTGCTGATGGGCGAGTGGCTACGCAACAGGGACGGCTGTGGGGCCTGCCTGCAATGCCGGGGCATTGGATGATCCTTGCTGCTCTTCCACATGACTGCAAGGGGGCCCAGCTAAATCGCCTTTGGTCCACATGTGCAGGGCATGCTCTGTGGTGAACGTCGGGCTTGGGACAACAGATCGTAGCCGTGGGTTAGGGTGGGAGGGGCACCCGTGCTGAGAGGTGTGGCCTCTACCAGATTGCAGCGCTCACGCCAGAATCAGAGTGTAGGCAGCATTGGCTGCCACTGCCCGCTTCTTGGTGCTGCGGGGTGGCGCGATGTACGGATGGCCTCAGCGGTCCCGGGACTGGCTGGACAAGGACCTCACACAGTGTGGCCTCTCAATTGCTGCGGCTAGTGCTGTGGTTGTAACTGAGAGTGGTACTCAGCGCTACTTGATAATACTCAGCCCCTGCAGCGCCTGATGACTTTGGAGAGTCTGCGGGAGGTGACCTGACTACCTGCCCCTGAGGGCCCTACCATAGCAGCAGCTCACCTCTACCATAGCGCCTACGAACATTCACCTACCACATTATACCAGTGGGTGTACTGAGACTTGCACGGGGTGAGTAAGACCGTAATGACATTGACTTGGCCCCTGTGGTGTGGGAGGACCTGCGCTGAGGCAATAACTCACGCTACTTCTAGGCACTACATTGTCAGGTGCGCTTGCGTCCATATCACCTCGTAGGGCCTACTGTGAGTTCTACTACTGAAATACTGCTTGGTTTCCTGTGATGCCTGCGTGGCTTTGGGATTTCCTTGCTGTGGCCTACGGAGACGACTTTGTGCAATGGACAAAACAGATGAAACGCAGCCCAAACTGCAATTTGAACTGCGGAAAACTCCCAAGCCTTTGGATGACAGCGCAGCCATGCTTGAGGCAAGTCAAGAAGCAGAGGAGCCTGAGATGAGCAGTGAGCTGAAGCAGATCCTGACCGCCATACAGTATAACCTCACTAAAATTGATGGCAAAATCGATGCACTGTCATTTCGTATGGAGTGGATGTCGGAGCGCTTGGACAAGCATGCGGATCGCCTTGACATGTTGGAGAAGTGTGTGTCAGAGGCTGAAGATAAATAGGTTACCAAAGCCTCGTAGCAAAAACAGGTGGAGAAGATGCTCCCTTCCTTGCAGGGCCGGGCTGGCCTTAGTGGGCATCGGGCGTGATCCAGCGCAATATTAGCCAACAACATTCATACACCATATACTCATTTGGGCCCATACATTCACACTACACTAATACTTACGCTGGGTGTCAGATGTACCCTTTTATCAAAGTCCCTGCTACCAATTACCTTTTGATTGAAGAGTAATAACTTACCAATGGATCCTTTGCTAATTGGGAAGTTTAAAATGAGTGACATTCATTATAGTACATAATCCTGAAATAACCACTGAGTCAGGAAGTTTTAAAATGTTTATCTAAAGTTTTAGCAGAGTAAAATACAGAAAACACGGTACTTGATTGAAATACCCAAGAAAAAGCATAGAAATGATTTTGCTAATAAATGACGGTATTTAAGGAAGAGGAGAAGATAGAGACAGCAGCGCAACTAAAGGTTGTAGTATAGTTACCTAAATGCGAGAACCAAGCCCCTTGGCCAAGGAGTTGGAAAAGATAGGACCCAGGAAGGATGAAGAGCAAAGACTTCTTCCAGGATCAGGACAGGACCGGTGACCTCTCTACAACGACGCCTGCGCCGTTCCCCTCTCTGATACTCGACTTCTCTCGATTCTCCCGTCTAATGGACTCCGCCGCCCCTCCTCAGGACCTCTTCCGGACAGGAATTCAGTCAGCAACCGATCAGCTGGGCAGTCTGGAGTTGAGAGCGCTCTGGCAGCATGGACGCCTGTTCTTCGTGAACGCATGCTCTGACTAATTTACTAATGCTATATTCTATTATACCCTTCTACGCCCATGTACCTCCCCTTAATGTTGCTAACATTATGGGACCACTACTTCTGATTGGACAGGGACAGGGGGTGGATTCTCGCACCATATCAATTTTGGCCTAAATTGTGAAGCCTATTGTTTTTAGCTTCCCGCCCCTTCAAATTAATACATTCACTTTATTTCCCACCCGTCTCACGACAAATGTTATACATTTTACAGGAGAAAAGTAACAATTTGTCCGCCGGAAACATTGAGTACATCATCTTCGGCCAATAGCTCATGGCCTTGGGAGACGTCCAAGTTGACTTCACTTGGCAGGCATACAGGACACATGCGCAGAACCATCTGTCTCTCGAGTTTCAAGTCACCAACCCAGGCCCAAGTTTACGAATTACTAAAAGTGTAAGAAGAAAATATTAAAATCACAAATAAAAAGTTTCACTGTATACCCACTTTCCCTACTCTATTCCCATTTAATCATAATACTATCCTGCATTAGTAGCGTTAAGAAAACGACAATTTAATAATGACATGAGAGCAAGCTTAAGCATGTGAAAACATTTAGCGGCCATTTTAATGCACACTGCGCAGAAGCAGAAGTTTCCCACCAAGCAAAGAAAGACGTCACACCATGTGATCAGGTTGCGACATGCGCAATGAAGTCCTGCGCTTTTAGCGGCCATCTTGGTTTATAGACAAGCGTTATTCATTAGTAAAACACATAGGCAAGCGTCTATCCCTTTTGTGTTTGTGAATGCAAAGATTAGTATTGACAGTACAAGTTTAATAAATTAATACTATGAGGAGGATTGCATACAAGCAAGTTTCATTTTTGAAACCTTGCTCCATCAATCCCCTCTCTGATGGCGTTTCTGAGCCATCAAAATACTACCCTCAATCAGATGCCAACTTCTAGCAAATCGTTTCATTCTCATTTTTACTTTTTCTATTCTTACAGTCTCCTTTTAATTTTTTGTATAAATCACTTCTCCATTCTTCTAGTTCGATTTCATCTAGTTTTCTCTTCTTTCCTTTTCCTGTCACTTTATATGTTCCATTCTTTCTACAGCATTTGCACCATATTGTTATTGCTAAAATTAATATTGTTATCCCTGCTAAGGGTACTAATATTTGACCTATAAGTCCTTTCCCTATATTAGCAAACCAGGTTAATATCACATCTAAGTTTGAATAATAATACTGTAGCCTACCTGTTCTGTAAAATAAACTTGTTAATACACTACATGAGATGCCATATGTCAGTGGTCTGCCATTAATTCTACTCTATTGCCCTTCATGTTTGCTGTCCTCCCTTTAGTTTCATCATAAGGTAAGGAACTGCTACAATCAGGACTAACCATACTATAAGCACCAATACTAGACTACATATGCAGATTGCACAGCATCTCCTACAACAATTTCGTTTTGGTCTCCCAATAACTCTATCATCAGGCATTTTTCGACAAGGAAGATTGCTCTTCTTATCTCTTCTTCTTTTCTTTAGAGGATTCTTTTGTTTAGTCAGGGTGGTCTTGTTTCTTCTTCGTATGTTAGTTCTGCACTTGTTCCTTCGCCACCACTGTCACTTGACTCTGAGCTTTCAAAATCTTCAAGAATGATATGAGTCCAGTCAGGAGCCTTGAATTTGTTATTCACAAGTCTCAGTCTTTTACTTTTTCTTTTTCCTGACTTTTTCTCTTGTTCAGTTTGACTTGTCACTTCAGGTACTTGTTCTGGATCTTCACTTCTGGTTGTTATGTGGTAATTTACTCTTTTAATGACACTTGGCCAATGATCTCCTTTTCTTGTCTTCTTGGTTGGCACTGTTTCTTTGTTTACGTCTTCAGAGATCTCGTTATTTTTACTGCTCAATACTGTTTTGTTTTCTTTGATTACTGCTTCTTTTGTTTGTTCTTTTTCAGGTCTGATTGGTTTCTTTTCAGTAGCTCCACAATGACTTTCAAGATGTTGGCTTTGTTCCTTTTTTATTTCTTTATGTTCATTTGTATTTACCCCTTTTTCTTTAGTGAATTCTTCTTGATCTAACTGCTTCTGATCAGGGCTTATTGCACTGTGAACTTCTGCAGCCTGACCTGATTCTTCTAAACCTGTCTGTCCCTCTTCAAAGTTTATTAAATCTTCACTGTTTTTAGTCCAATTTTCTTTCCCTATCTGATTTAATTCAGGATCTTTTACTGTCTTGTCTTCTTGATCCCGAACTGTTTCTTCTTCACCTATCTGATCTTCTTCAATTTCCTCCAATTTTGTTTGATTTCTCGTTCTGTAATATACTTCAGGAACTTCTACCACTGGTATCCAATCCTGACTTGTGCTCGGTTGTTCTCCGTCAGCTTCTCTCGAACCTCTAGCCTGAGATTCCTCAGCTGGGCAACCTTCAGCTTCTTCAGTGATTGGCGTTGTCTGTGGATTCTCTTCTTCAGGGTCTGGTACTCTCTTTGTGTGGCTTGCGTGAATCCAATTAGGAAATCTTTCACACTTCACTGCTGTATTGGTGGTCAATATAACTTGACAAGGTCTGCTCCACCTGGGTGATAGACACGTTTCTCTGGTGTGATTCTTCACTACCACCCAATCACCAGGATTCAGATCATGTTCTAGTTCAGGCTGCCTGGAAACTGCGTCTTCTCCAACCTGATGAGAGACAGAACGCACTAGGTCAGCCAATCCTTTGCAATAATCCAGAACCATATCATCAGATATATTTACTAATTTGTTTGTGGGAACATGTGTTTGTCTCATTGCTCTTCCCATCATTATATCATAGGTGCTCAATCCTGTTGTTCTGTCTGGTATGCTTCTGATTCCCATCAAGACAAGTGGCAATGCGTCTGGCCACTCTAATGACGTTGATGCACACATTTTTCCCAATCTTGACTTTATAGTGCCATTCAATTGTTCAACCACTCCAGAAGCCTCTGGGCGATATGCACAGTGCAATTTCTGTTTTATTTGAAATGCTTCACAGATTATCTGGATCACTTCGCTATTAAAGTGTTTTCCTCTATCTGATTCCAAAGATACTGGGAAACCAAACCTAGGTATGAGCTCACATAACAACAGTTTTGCAACTGTAATACTGTCATTCCTCCTAGTAGGGTAAGCCTCCACCCACTTTGAAAACAGACACACTATGACTAGTACATATTTTAGTCCTCTGCATGGTGGTAACTGTATGAAGTCGAACTGGAGTCTTATAAATGGGCCCTCTGCCTTTCCAATCTTTCCAAACCCAATTATCGTTTTCCTGCCTGGATTATGCATTTGGCAAGTTAGACATCTCTGGCAAAGACTCTCTGCAACAGCCCTGAATTTGGGATTGTACCAATTTTGTCTGAACAGCCTAATCATTGCATCTCTCTCTATGTGTGTGTCTCCATGATGCATTCTGGCCATTTGTGAGAGTAAACAGTCTGGCATGACTGGTCTGCCATCTGCACTGATCCACACTTCATCTTCTCCTCTTTGGGAGCAACCCACTTTGATCCACAAATTTTTCTCACTTTCATCAACCTCATCTTGCAATTTCTTCACCTCATTCCAAGTTTCAGGTGGCATATACAGCATAAGTTGGCAGCTGATTCCCATTCTTTCCACCCTCTTATTGACTGATGTTCTGGTTTTGGCACAATGTTGAGCCACCAAGTCTGCATATCTGTTGCCGACTACCACCCAGTCATCTCCTGACTGATGTGCGGCACATTTCACCACAGCCAATTCTTTTGGTGATTGTATTGCTTCTAGCAATTCCCTTACAAATTGTCCATTTTTAATGGGGGATCCTGAAGAAGTCATGAAATCCCTCTGCATCCACAGTTGGCCAAAATCATGCACAACCCCGTAACCATATTGACTATCTGTAAATATGGTCACTCTCTGATTCCTCCCAATTTTGCAAGCTTTTATCAAAGCAATCAATTCAGCTACTTGTGCAGATTTTACTCCTGGTAAATAGGATGCTTCGACTATTCCAGTTAATTCACATACCGCATAGGCAGCAGTTAGTTTACCATCTTCATGCCTTTGACATGAACCATCAACAAATAGCTCCCTGTCTGGCTTTTTAAGAGGCTGTTCCTCTATGTCTAGGCGTGGTTTTGTACATAATTCTGTAATTTGTACACAATCATGTTCATCTTCTTCGTCATCTTTATTTGTTTCATGATATGGGTCCGGCAATAAAGTTGCTGGATTTATTATTGTACACCTTACCATGGTCACATTTTCAGCACCCATTATTATCCTCTCATATTTAGTCAGCCGACTAGGAGTAAGATGCTGAGTTCGGGTTCTTGTCAATAGAATCACAACTGCATGTGGAACATACACTTTTACAGGATGTCCCATCACAATTGACTCGCTTTGTTCAATGCTCAAACAAGTTGCTGCCACTGCTTTTAAGCATCCTGCTACTGGGTCCAATGTAGCAGAAAAGTACGCTATAGGACGTCTGTCTAGTCCATGTCTCTGAGTTAGGACAGAAAGTGCACAATTTTCTCTCTCTTGACAGAATAATGCGAATTCTCTTTTATAATCAGGCATGCCTAAGGCAGGTGCTGAACAAAGTGCGTTTCTCAATTTTACAAAAGCTTCTACACTTTCATCCTCCCACTCAACAGGGTCCTTTGCTTTCTTTTTCGTCATGTTAATTAAGGGCTTAGCTAACATGGAAAAATTTGGTATCCATTGTCGACAGTAGCCTACTATTCCTAGGAACATTCACACTTGTCTTTGGGTTACAGGCATTTGCATTCTCTTTATTAATTCTACTCTTTCAGAGGTTACTCTTCTTTTTCCCCTCTCAATTTGATGTCCCAGATATTTAACAGCTGTCCTGCAAAACTGTAACTTTTCAGGTGAGACTTTATGCCCTTCCTCAGCCAAAATATTTAATAATGCTATGGAGTCAACAACACAGTCTTCTCGGGTGGTTGACGCCACCAATAAGTCGTCGATATATTGGACTAAGACTGAGCTTCCTGGCATCACTAGTTTTTCCAGGACTTTTTCAGTATCTGGTTGAAGATGGAAGGACTTTCTGTGTACCCCAGAGGAACACGATTCCACACATAGACTTTGTTCTCAAATTTAAATGAGAAAAGATACTGGGGGTCTGGATGCAATGGTATTGAAAAAAATGCTTGACACAAATCAATTACTGTGAACCATCCTGCATTCCAAGGGATCTGGTATAGAATTACTGCAGGATTTGGTACTATGGGACAACATGGTTCCACAATCTTATTTATTTTCCTCAGGTCCTGAACAATCCTATATTTTCCACTAGGTTTCTTTAGTCCCATGATTGGTGAATTGCATGGGCTACTCATTACTTCTTTTAGAATATTTTGTTTTACCATTCGATTGATTTCTTCAATGACTCCTGCCTTTACTTCTGCACTCATTTTGTACTGTCTGGTATTTGGGAAAATTGCACCTTCTTTTACCGTAATTTGAACTGGATCTATTTTTGCCATAAGTCCTACTTCTTTTCCGGTGAAATCCCATACTATTTGGTTTACTGTACCTTTTAATTCTTCTGGCAACTCATCTTTTGTTATCAACGAAAACATTTCATCTATTTCTGTACCTTGTTTTGCAACCATAATTTTATATACATGGTCCTCATCTGGTGTCTGAACTTCCACACCATCCGGCGTGCAGAAAATTGTACAGTTCATTTTGCACAATAAATCCCTACCTAATAAATTCACTGGGCTAGAATCGCACACTACAAATTGGTGCATTTCTCTGAAATTTCCTATTTTGACTTCCATTGGTTCTGTAAGAGGTGTTCTAATTCTTTGATTAGCTACCCCTACTACTTGGATATCTTCACCAGAGAGAGGAAGGTCTGGGATGTCTGCTAATCTCACAGTAGACCTGGTAGCACCAGTGTCCAAAAGGAAAGTAATATCATTACCTTTCACATTTCGTTCAACATATGGACCAGACTGATCTACCTGTAAGGATGCGCCAAGTACGCACTCCTTCTTCCCCTCTCCTAGGCACCGTCATGAGTTGAATTCACAGTAATTGTCCTGCAAAAGAAATTGTGATGTCATATAATCATTCTTACCACTCCCTCCTGGGTATCCAATGTCTGTACCGTGCTTTGCTCTGCTTACATTACCCTGAACAGGTGGAGGTGGTAATTGACTCTGGGGATTTACACCCTGCTGTGAGTCATTCTGCGTCTGTGGATTTAAGTTTTGATTTGGGCTATTATTATTCCGAATCTTTTTACATTCATCCTTCCAATGCCCCAATTTTCCGCATCCATGACAAGGAAATTTCTTTTTAGCTTCTTCTCTACTCATTCGTCCTCTAAATTTTCCACCATTTCCCGTATCACCACTCGTTCCAGAATCTTTTCCTTGATTTTCACTCGGATTTTCCAAATTAATTCCCTGCTTCTCTGCCATTTTCACCTGTGCCCACATCACCTTTTCTTGTAATTTCTTGTGTCTATCCTCAATATCGTCTCCACAATATTTTGCATACTTCAGAATCTCATCTATGGGCTTTCCCTGCCACACAGCATATGCTGTTTAATCATCTGGCAAATCTCTGGCTTCAGACCGTAAACAAACCGATACACAAACTGACTCATGTTCTTGTCTCCAATGTCCTCAAATCCACTATACTGTTTAAACACCTGCAATAAACGCTCATAATAGGAATGTACTGTTTCACTGGCTTCTTGGGTGGTTCGATCTATTTTCACCCAATCTGTTTCTTTCGGTGGTATTTTCCCTTTCAGGTAAGTTATCACCTGCTGATACTTTTTCATCACATCATTTGACGGGGCACCTGTCTTCGGATCTCTAGGGTATTCATCACTTGGCCAATCCACTGTGATCTTACAATCTGTCCATAAATCGGCAGGTACCACTATGTCAAACAGACCATCCAAATCCTTCAACAATACCTTTGACACCTTCACAAACCTTTCAACCTGCTTGTACCATTCAATTGGTTTTTCTCTCAATTTTGGAAAATCATTCGTAAATGACAAAATATCCTGTCTGCTCCATGGGACATGTACATATCCTCCTCCCGCAACTTCTCGCATTGGATACATTTGATCTGCTTTTCCTGCTTCCTTCATCACATATTCAGATGCTGTTCTACTTGTTTGTGCTTCTTCCTTTTTCTTGGCCCACCTAGATCTCCATTTATCTAGATCTCCCCATTTTTGTAAAACTAACATTAATTCTCTTATTTGCAGTCTTCTTCCAGATGCATTCATATTTTCTAAATCTTTGTCTGAAAATTCTGCTCTATTGGGTTTCTGTAGTACTTTTGATCTCCCTATTTCAATTCCCATCTGTAATGCTAGATTGGACAATTTTTCATGAAATAACCTCACATTTCTAGTGATACTCCTGCACAGGAACAATAATTCTTCTTCATCATAGGTATTCAAGCGTTCTACTCCTACATTTCCTGCTATTATTTCTTCTAATTCAACTTTTAATTTATGGATATCCAGTACTTTTGGAGGTGTGCACTGTTTAACTGACCCTTGTACCCATCTTTCTAGATCTTCAGGTGTTACTATGGTAGCACTTTTTGTTCCTGATGAAGTTACTAAACTTACATCTTTTGAACCTCCAGGTACATCTCTTCTTGGAGTATTATTTACAGAACCTCGAATAGGTAAATCCATGAGTGATATTGTGGATTCACAGTCACTAAATTGATCCTCAATTATAACTGGAGCTTCAGGTTTGGGGTTACTCACAGGAGTATTCATAGGAGTCGGTACAGGTATCAATGGAGGGCAGTTTCCTTGAGTACCATATAATGGAACTACTGGACCAATTGTTACAGGAATAGTCAATGAATCAGGATGTACTTTTATCTGAGTTATTTTCCGTACTAATTCTGCCCTAGTCTTTTCTAAAGCTTCCTTTTCTTTGTCTTGAAGTATTCTAGTCGGGGTGAATTCATGCATTACCTTTGGTACCATTGGAGTTTGTGGTGGTGCACTAGGAGGGCATCCACTTGTCCCTTCCTGATATGGTGGGGGATTTCTTAACATTTCTTCCATAAATTCGTCTTCTGAATCCTCATTTCTTATTAAATGTTTTGTCTTTTCTGTACATTTGCCTCCTGATTTTTCTCCTTCTGTGAATAATGGATACAGTCCCTCTGTAATTCATTGCCCTTCTCCATTGTTTCATCTGACCCTCTCTTGACTCACGTAAATATCTGGGGTAAAATCCTGGGTAACTCCTATTACTTCTAGATCTATCCCGCTCAAATGCCTCGGTTTCCCATTCTTCTAGAGCTTCGTATTGGGTTAATCTAGGTCTGGGTTCTAAATCATTCATCCTCAATCTCAAGTTTTGAAGAATTCTTCCATTGAAGGTACCATTCTCGGGAAATGCTAATACTCTATCATTTTTGGTGTATTCTATCCAATTCTCCATCCATACACAAGTATGATAACCTCGCTCCATCATCATAAATGATGCTGGCGTTTTAGCTGGTGGAATAATAATTCCTTCTCTAGTTTTGATTGGTTTGTCCTTTTTAAAATAATTCTTAATCTTTTGTAAGAATGACATTTTTGTTCTTTCTTCGTACATTCTATCTAATCTTCTGTGTACAAAATTATATTCTGCAAAACCTAGGAATCTCCTATCCGGACGAGTTCCTGTTAAAGTCGGATCGCGTTTTAACATGCAATCCTTATCCACTAAGAATTTTGCTTCTATAATTTCGACCAATCAAATGTCTGCTAACTTTTATTTCCGAGCCAGTCCTTGCGCAGCCTTTTGGTGACGTTTGTCTGTCAACCCCTCCTTTACAATCTGCTCTTTTCTCTCCTCGCTGGTTTAACCAATCCCAGCGCGGCACCTGTGACGTCAGTACTACTCCTGACTACTGACCCCTCCTTTACAAGTGTCTCTCCACACCCGCTGTTTCAACCTACCACAGCGCGGCGTTTTGTGACGTCAGCTCCCTCTCCGGCAACTGACCCTCCCTTTACAAAAATTTACGCAAACTTATTTTCTCTATAAATCTTAATTAAATTTCTGTAACAACATAAAACATTCGCTATCGTGCCAGTTTCCACTAATTTTGAAAAGGATAGTTTCTTCCACACTTTAGTAAAACCTTTCCGTTTACTAAAACATATGCTACGAGTAAAACACTTCTGTCTACTCTTCACGCAAGCTCCAGAAGTACCTGTTACTTCTCCAATGTTACCCTTACTAGGTGATATAACATCAAATTTTTATCAGTGTACCCTTTTTGCTATTACTCACACGCATAGAGTCCCTAACGAGTACTAAAAGTCCTGCTTAACTTCTCAGTACTATTTCTGCCTGACAGATAACCTCACTGCAGTATGGCTTCCACTTGCCACCCACTATTCTTTTTCCCCCGGGGTATTCTGGACAACATAGAACAAAACTCAAAAATTTAAGCGGATGTTAGTTCATAAAAATACAAATAAAATTCTCATTACCCAATTAACAAAGAGTAACCATAACCGTCCTCTGCTTACCAGAAAACTGATCCAGCGCAATATTAGCCAACAACATTCATACACCATATACTCATTTGGGCCCATACATTCACACTACACTAATACTTACGCTGGGTGTCAGATGTACTCTTTTATCAAAGTCCCTGCTACCAATTACCTTCTGATTGAAGAGTAATAACTTACCAATGGATCCTTTGCTAATTGGGAAGTTTAAAATGAGTGACATTCATTATAGTACATAATCCTGAAATAACCACTGAGTCAGGAAGTTTTAAAATGTTTATCTAAAGTTTTAGCAGAGTAAAATACAGAAAACACGGTACTTGATTGAAATACCCAAGAAAAAGCATAGAAATGATTTTGCTAATAAATGACGGTATTTAAGGAAGAGGAGAAGATAGAGACAGCAGCGCAACTAAAGGTTGCAGTATAGTTACCTAAATGCGAGAACCAAGCCCCTTGGCCAAGGAGTTGGAAAAGATAGGACCCAGGAAGGATGAAGAGCAAAGACTTCTTCCAGGATCAGGACAGGACCGGTGACCTCTCTACAACGACGCCTGCGCCGTTCCCCTCTCTGATACTCGACTTCTCTCGATTCTCCCTGTCTAATGGACTCCGCCGCCCCCTCCTCAGGACCTCTTCCGGACAGGAATTCAGTCAGCAACCGATCAGCTGGGCAGTCTGGAGTTGAGAGCGCTCTGGCAGCATGGACGCCTGTTCTTCGTGAACGCATGCTCTGACTAATTTACTAATGCTATATTCTATTATACCCTTCTACGCCCATGTACCTCCCCTTAATGTTGCTAACATTATGGGACCACTACTTCTGACTGGACAGGGACAGGGGGTGGATTCTCGCACCATATCAATTTTGGCCTAAATTGTGAAGCCTATTGTTTTTAGCTTCCCGCCTCTTCAAATTAATACATTCACTTTATTTCCCACCCGTCTCACGACAAATGTTATACATTTTACAGGAGAAAAGTAACAATTTGTCCGCCGGAAACATTGAGTACATCATCTTTGGCCAATAGGTCGTGGCCTTGGGAGACGTCCAAGTTGACTTCACTTGGCAGGCATACAGGACACATGCGCAGAACCATCTGTCTCTCGAGTTTCAAGTCACCAACCCAGGCCCAAGTTTACGAATTACTAAAAGTGTAAGAAGAAAATATTAAAATCACAAATAAAAAGTTTCACTGTATACCCACTTTCCCTACTCTATTCCCATTTAATCATAATACTATCCTGCATTAGTAGAGTTAAGAAAACAACAATTTAATAATGACATGAGAGCAAGCTTAAGCATGTGAAAACATTTAGCGGCCATTTTAATGCACACTGCGCAGAAGCAGAAGTTTCCCACCAAGCAAAGAAAGACGTCACACCATGTGATCAGGTTGCGACATGCGCAATGAAGTCCCGCGCTTTTAGCGGCCATCTTGGTTTATAGTCAAGCGTTATTCATTAGTAAAACACATAAGCAAGCGTCTATCCCTTTTGTGTTTGTGAATGCAAAGATTAGTATTGACAGTACAAGTTTAATAAATTAATACTATGAGGAGGATTGCATACAAGCAAGTTTTATTTTTGAAACCTTGCTCCATCAGGCATCTTCCCAGGAGGCTGGAAGGGTGGGGGCTGGTTTTGAAGCGGTGGGGTTGGTTTTGCAGGCGTGCTGCGATATTGGCCCCCAGTAAAAAAAGCAGCAGTGCTTCACATTTGCACACACGGGGGAAAAGTACGTGGAACAATTACTCATTGATCTTCTGGGCGAGAGACATTCTCTGACATCATTGTGGAGCATGCTCACCGTTCCCTTGTGCCGGGGACGAGGCCTTGTCCAGTCATCGCATGGCTATTGAACTAAAGAGACCAACATGCTGCGCTCCGCAGGTCCAGGGAACTTCACGTACTCTGCCACAAGGGTGCTGAGCTCTCCATTTTCCCAAACTTTACGGAGCAGGTCAAGGAGGCGCGGAGGCTGTTTCTTCTGGCTAAACGCAAATTGCTAGAGCTGCACCTGGAATATGCTATGCTCTACTCTGCGCGCCTGTGGGTGATGGTGGATGGGAAAGCTAGGATCTTTACTGACCATAAACAGGTGCAGCAGTTCCTCAAGCTAACACTCTTTGCACCCTTTGTTCTGGTTATCATTGGTGCTTATTGTATGACTCTGTGACCTATGTTCATTTGGCCGTACCTTTGGTCCTGTGTGGGTTTCATTTGAGTACTGCTTGGGATGGGGGAGATGATGATGCCAGAGTATGTTTGCAATTGTTCTCTTATACTCTCACTTGTGTCCGTACAGACAGACGGGTGTGACTGTTGCCTGATTGCGTGATACGTTCCTCTGCTGGTGTTGAATGGGTCCCTGCTGTCAGATCAGTATGCTATCGAGGGACGTGTGGCAATTGCCGGGGTTTCCAGTGCCTGACAGTTGTTGCAGGTTTTTCTGCACACATTATGCGTGGAAGTGGCCCTCTGTGTCTTGGTGTAGTGGGGGAAACTGGCAGGGTAACATCTGTCCTCATGTGAGCTCCACAAACTTTTGATGGAGTTTCTGTTGGATTGGTGCAGGGTGGGACTTAGGTGGGGTGAGTTCACTGTGTTGTTTGCAGGGGATCACAGTGTGGGTGGGTTATGTTCAAGGCAACCATTTACTTTGCTCTGGCGAGCGCCAGCTGCGATGTGTAGTCCGCACATTCTTTGGATCCTGCGGTTTGTGAGGCATGGCGATGGCTGATGTCAGCGTAGATGCTAGTAGTCAATTGCTATTAAGAATCCTTACTTGGAATGCCAGGGGGCTGAATGACTGTAGAAAAGTGCGCATGATGGTGGCATGATTACAGCAACACCATATAGATATTTGTTTATAGTAGAGAGGCAACATAAATACAGAGTATGCAAAAAAAGGGGGTCATTCGAGAAACAGAACACGACAAATAGGTCCTTTGGTTTTGTCATTTGAATCGTATACTTCGTCAAAGTATACAAACAAGCACAGTTAACACATTTCGCCTTATCACAGCCTTCCTCAGAGCTGCAATGTGCAAAAAAGCAGATGTAAGTTATATAGAAACTTACGGATATTGACAGTATACACATATTGCTAGAGTGTTTACACATGTTAAAAAAATACAAGCAATAACATTGGAGACAACAAACATACACCCATAGCACAAGACTTTAGAAGGGCTCAGAATGCAAATGAAAAATTTCATTAAAAAAACTTAAAACACAATTTATAATCTTGACAGTCAGACTCAAGTATGTTGGTTTAGAGACTTTACAAGTAACACAAAAATAAAATTAATAAAAATTATATTTACATACATCAATTGTTTTAACAGAAATTACAGGTAAAGCACAGACAGTAAACCATACGTGTTTATGCAAACATATCTTCATAAACAAATACAGTTAACATAGTATACAGAGACAGGCACTGTGGATATGTACATTAATAAACGAAAGCAAGAGATGTAGAAAGAGGTGCACATCAAGAAATAGGAGTAAGAGAATAGTTATTATAAAGGGACAAAGAAAGAAAGTGAACGCCTAAAGATAAATACACCAGCGTGTATTCCCTGTTCAGGTATCCCATAATAGACAAGAGCAGATGGAATGGGGTAGGGTAATTCATTGCGTAAAAATGAAAGCCGCAAACATATACAGTGTGTCCAAAATCTTACCAAAGTTCCTTGAAGGCGACGTATAGACCAATCTAGTTGACAGTATCGGCAAAGTCTGTCAGATATTCAGTGTGCACTACAAATATGAAGTTGATGACCATGAATAATTAAATAGGACAAATTGCTAAAGATAAAAAAGAGAATGTAAGAGAGATTGGAGTCCTCACCATGTGAACAAAGAATGTGGTATTCAACGGCATATAGATGTTGCAATACTACAGGAAACGCATTGCGCACTTGGTCCCTGGTGGTGGCCTCCTCATGCAACAGCGCATGAGAGGAACGTGCTATGCGGCAGGTTTCAGGAAAGAAAAAGGAAAGAAAAGGAAAGATTTCATTCGCAGGCCAGGGGCATCCTGATTTGGGTTTGGCGGAACTCTGGCATTAGGATTCAGGAAGTGTGCGTAGATCAGGTTGGCGGTACATTGTGGTGCACTGTCAAAGATAATTTGACTGTCATTCTGGTGGGGGTGTATGATTCCAACTATGATGACCCACAGTTCTATCATGCGTTGTGCACTCGGCTTGTACAATGTGGTGATCTACTTTAGATATTTATTTATTTATTTATTTCGAGTTTTACATAGCGTGAACTTGACCCGAGGGCATCAGAGCGCTTTACAAAGTTAGTATAGACAGCATTTACAAGGAGTACACTAGAGCAATAGTATATCTATATACAAGAACATGTATAAAGAAAAACAATAAACAAGGGGTGGAATAGTAGTCGATATAGTTCAGGGGAAGCAATGGTAGGATGTAATAGGGCTTGGCGGGATGAATGAGTAACTGTTTTGGAGGTAAAGATGTATAGGCAAGCTTGTCCGGAGGGCATCAGAGTGCTTTGCAAAGTTTGTATAGTTCGGGGTAGCAATGGTACATGTAACAGGGCTTCACAGGATGAATGAGTATCTTTTTCGGAGGTAGAGATGTATGGGTTCCTCAACGGAGGGTGGGGGGGTGCATCTGAGCAAGTCAATTATTTTAAGAGGGTAGTTTTTTTTAAGTGCAGGTATGATTGATTGTCACGTAGTGCTTGAGGTAGAGCATTCTAAATTCTGGGTGCGTTCCCAGAGAAGGAGTGGGTGAGTGATTTTTTTACTTGAATTTTGGTGGAATCAAAAGCAGAGTATTTGAGCTTCGCAGAGGCCTCTTTTGGCCAGCTTTTGAAAGTTTGTTAGTAAGGTAAGTAGGATTTCCAGTGTAGAGAGCTTTGTGGGTTATGCAAACAGTTTTGAAAATGCTTCTTGATTCGACTGGTACCCAATTGAGTTTCTTGAGTGTGGAAATGATGTGGTCATGTCGCATCTCCCCAGAGAGAAGTCTGGTCGCTGCGTTGAGTATGGATTTCATAGGTATGAAGTGGATATTTGGAGTACCTGTGATCGTTGCATTGCTGTAATCCAGCTTGGAGAGGACTAGGGATGGCACTACAGTTTTTAGATCTTCTAGGGGGATGAAGGGTTTGTTTTTCTTTAGATGTTTCAGCACATAGAAGGCACTTTTTGCTGAGGTATTAACATGTTCTTTCATGTTTAAGTTATTGTATGGGTGGTGATTTTAATTGTGTCTTGTGCCCTGCCCATGATCGCTCCTAGGGCCTGCATTGGAAGCCCTCAGCTGTGGTTCGCACCCTCAATGATTTAGCGGAGCAATGTGGTTGGCTGGATATTTGGCAACACAGGTCCCCCACAGGTGCAGGATACACTCATTATTCCACGGTACATGACATCCACACACAAATTGATTACTGGTTAATGTCCTGTAGCCTGGTGTCTCGAGTCCACTGATGTGAGCATCTTCTGCATACTTATTTTGATCACTCACCAATACTCTTGGTCCTGGAGCTGGATAGCCCGCAACCTCCAGCATTTTCCTGGTATTTTCCATAGTATTCCCTTCTGGACGCTGTGTTCCGCGAGGAACTTGCACAGGCAAGTGACGAATATTTCACAAGTAGTTGGCTACAGTATGGGTGGCCTGTAAGGCCTATATTTGGGGAGTCACCATATCTAAGCACGCCCGCGTTTGTGGTCAGTTGTCACTGCTGGAGGCGGCACTGGCAGATCTAGAACTGGTGCATAAGGAAACAGCAGTGCAGAGTCTGTTAGGTGACATCATGGCTCGATCGGAGGAGTATAATGAGGTAGCACAAAGCGAGGTTACACATCTGGGAAAGTATACAACTGCGAGGGCGTATGGCGAAGGAGAACGCCCAGGTGCTATGTCAGCGGCGCTTGTGCATCCACAGCATGAGGATAGTGCAGTTTTGGCAGCCCAGAATGAACAGGGAATACCTCTTTCTTCTGTTGACCAGGTGATGGATAGGTTCCGTCGGTACTATGCAGAGCTTTATGTCTTGCGTCAACCATATGATGAACAGGCCAAAACAGACTATCTGGCCCACATCACAATGAAGTGGCTTACGGCGACACATAGAGAGCGCCTTATGGCGCCACTCCGTCCCGTGGAAATAGTGGCAGCGCTCAAAGACATGCCAGGTGGGAAGGCGCCAGGCACAGATGGGCTAACAGTAGCCTTTTAGAAAGCCTACCATGACAAACCTGTCCCACACCTGTTTACTTGTATGATGAAATGGTACAGGAGGGGAATATGGCCCCTACTATGCGTGAGGCGCTATTGATTGCACTGTTGAGGCCTGGTAAGGCAGCTGACTTCTGTTCATCCTATCGACCTTTGCCACTGCTGAATACAGACATGAAAATCTTTACAAAAATCTTGGCTAATCGCCTGGCGCCTCTACTTCCAGGCACTTTGGGCACAGAGCAGGCTGGGTTCAAATAGGGGCGGTCCTTAACATATAACCTGTTTGGCGTGCTCTCTCGTATTGATCAGAACGTTCATGCCACTGCTGTGTTCTTAGATTCTGAAAAAGCATTCCATTCGGTCGAGTGGGGGTTTATGTTGGCTGTGCTATGCCATGTGGGCATGGGAGATGTCTTCTTACATTTGATCAAGGTGCTTTATAGAGGTCCGACCGGGTCAACGGGATAGTTTCAAGTCCTATTGCCATCACAAGGATGCCCCTTACCACCACTTTTATATGCCCTGGTCGCTGAGCCGTTAGCTTGCGCCTTGCGTGAATATCATGCACACTAATTAATCCGCTTCCAGCACTATAACTTAATAGTGTCTGCCGATGCAGACAACATGCTTCATTATTTATGGAACCTGGAGCGCATCTTGTCCCCGGTTCTTCATGAGTTTGTATTGCTTGGAGGGTATTCTGGTTTGTGTATAAATTGGGATAAATCCCTTATATTTCCCCTTATGGTGGCCACCTCACCAGTGCAGATGGAGAACCCACTGCAGTGGAAAACGGACTCAGTTCAGCATTTAGGTATAGAGGTACATACAGATTTCGTTGTGGTGTTGCTAGATAACTATGGCAGAGCTGTTCAGTGGCTCACAGAGGCCAATGAGCGCTGGATCCAACTTCCCCTGAAGTTATGTGGCTGCATAGCCATTATGAAGATGGTAGGGTTACCTCATTTTTTGTTCTTGTTTTCCAATATCCCAATATTTTTTCCTAGTTCGGTATTTCCAACTTGTGATCCTTTATGGTGCGATTGGCCTGGGCCGGGAAGCAACCGTGCTTGGGCTGGGACACACTCACTCCTCCCTATGCAATGGGTGGGTTGAACGGTCCAGATCTTGAGGCCTGCTGTAGAGCAGCGCAATGTATTTTCACCCACTTTTGGTTACATTGCCCTGCTGAACTGCCGCACCTGTGGCTCGAGCACGATCCTGCCACCCCTCTGACTTTGCCAAAAGCATTATTCGCTAAATCACCAAAACATTACAATTCTGTAGACGTACTGTGCATTACACAATATGCATGGAAGAGAATGGCTGAGTTGCAAGCTGGCCCATTGCTATACTCTCCTCAGTTTCTGCTGGAGTGGTTCTTGTGGTTTTCTCTAGGTCAGGAAAGGGTGGCAGCGAGCACAATGCAGGGGCTGGGTTTCCGGTGTATGGATGATTTGTTTGCAGACGGTAAGCTCCGCAGTTGAGAGCAGGTGTGTGCGCAGTCTGACACGCCTACTGTTCTAGCCCAGTTTTACTACTATAGAGTGTACCACATGATGCAGGATTTATTGGGGGAGGCCTTGCCAGAACCTCCAGAATTGCCTACATTGACCTACTTGTTACAGGTGGGCACGCCTCAGTTTATCATAGCAAAGCTTTTAGCATGTTCCCAGGAAGAGCAGCAACTGACAGTTCTTAAAATCCAGCTCGACTGGCAGGACGATATGGGCTTACTTATGGGCGATAAGCAAGGGACTTATTGCTGCTCGGTTGTAAGGTCTATTTCTCTTAATGGTCGACATCGGTTAAATTCATTTTAAGTATCTCAATAGAGTGTATTACATACCGGCTCAACTGTTTCTCTATGGCCTTTGGGATACTTCTTGCTGCTTTTGCTGCGGGGTTGAGGACGCGGGGTTGGCCACGTAGCTTGGTTCTGCCATGGTGTACAGTGCGTTTGGACTGCAGTTCTGGGTGAGCTATGTGAGATCCCTGGCAAGAGCATTGTGTCATCCCATTTGGTTGCACTGTTGGGTTATGACAAAGATATCTCAAAAACCTTTCAGCGCTTGGTCGACATGGGACTGCTTTTTGCGAAGTGCAGAATAGCAATGTGCCGGGCCAAGGGACCACTTACAACACTGAAAGAATGGCATGCGGACATGGCATACTGCAACACGCAGTCTGATGCATAGCACAACCTGATGCTGGTTTGTAGCCGACCGAGGGACATTTGGGGGCCCTATTAGGTATTTCTTGGGTGCGCAACTGATGACGAACCTGAAGCCGTGGGGGAGGGAGTTGATGAAACATTGCCATTGGGTTCGTCTCTATAGGTACGGGCCCACTGGATGGTGGGATGCATGCTTTCTTTTCTGCGTGATCTGGTATACAGATGCAGTGGGTACTCTTGTGTGTGTTTTGGACCTGTGCTGACTATGGTACAGGCCATTGAATGCTCTCTTGGGCTGGGAGTTTAACTCCTGTGGGGTTTGTGCCGGAGGCACCATCCCTTTGTATTATGTATTGATCTGTATCCTCTCAATTGTCCTCTGGACTACTTCATTTGCCATTGCACTGCCTGTCCTCACATCACTTGTAATGTATGTAGCTTGCCAGTGTTTATAGAGCCATGATCTGCTAAATGTTTAGTTAAAAAAAAAAGCAATCGTTATCCGATGGCATCGGAGTAGACACATCCTTGTGTGTCAGCCTCTGTGAAGGCTAGGCCACTAGGGAAAAGCTGGGTATCCACTAGCAACAGTAGCCCACCATTCCCAAAAACATCCTGACTTGTCTCTGGGTGGTTGGCTGATTCATTTTAAGAATCGCTGAGATTCTTTCTTGGGACTCCTTTCTCGCTCCTTTCTCAATGTGATGCCCAAGATAGAAGACATCTTTATGATAATATTGCAACTAACTCAGGGGCACTTTACGTCCATTCTCAGCCAAGTGGTTCAACAGTGCAATGGTATCTTGCTTACAAGCTTCTTGTGTATCTGATGCAACCAACAAACCATCTATGTACTAAACTAGGACTGAGTTATGGGGCATGACTAGAGCCTCAAGATTCTTTTGGAGAAAATTGAGGGGCTCTCTGTATACCTTTGTGGGACTCGGCACCATGTCAAAACACGTTCTGGAACCGGAAGGCAAAGAGGTACTTGCTGTCCTCATGCAAGGGTACAGAAAAGAAGGCCTGACATAAATCGACAACTGTGAACTACTCGGCCTCACATGGAAATTTGAAACAAAATTACAGCTGGATTCTGTACCACAGGACAACAAGGAACAACTATGCTTCTCAGGTCTTGCACTATGCTGTACTTACCACTAGGCTTCTGCAAGCCCATAAAGGGTGAGTTACATGGACTTCCCATTATTTCCTTCAAAATGCCTTGCTTTACCATTGACTCAATCACTGGAGTAATCCCAGCAATAGTTTCGGGGGTCAGATTATACTGTGGGATTCTCGGATATTCAGCATTCGTTTTAACAGATATGTGGACAGGCTCAACTCCTTTTATAAGACCAATTTCTTTTTCTAAAAAATCCCAGACTTCAGACTTCACTGTATCTCTGAGATCCAGTGGCAACTCATCAGTTGTCATCAAAGGGTACAATCCAAGGGTTGGCCATTGACTTTCCAATTTAAAGGTGACATCCTCATCATGAGTCTGAAAGTCTACTCCCTTTGGTTTACAATGGATAGTGCAGTTCAACTTGCACTACAAGTCTCTTTCTGGTGAGCTCACAGGACTCGAATAATACACCACAAACCGGTGATTCTCTTCAGAGGACCCTATTTTAACAGGTACTTCTTCTGTTACAGGGCTTGTCATTTGTTTATTCGAGACTCCTACAACTTGGATTCTTTTTCCCTGAGTGGGGTAGGTTTGGAAATTCCACTATTCTAACAGTAGAACTGGTAGCATACTATCAATCAAGAATGATGCGAGGTGGCCATTCACCTCACCTTCTATGAATGAACCACTCTGGTCTACCTCCAAGACTGTGCCAAGTACTCAATCTTCCTCCCCCTTCAGGCACCGTCATTGATACTGGTCTGAACCATGGCCCTAAAACGCCTCAAGCATAGGAAATTGTTGAAACGTATTCGGATTCTAAAAGGAGTTCTGATTAAAGTTTGGAACTTGATTTGAATTAAAACCGGATACCATTTGTATTTTGCGGTGGCATTGGGGCTTGTGGGATCTGCATCATTGGAGTTTCGGGCACATTAGAATTTTGCATTCTCTGTCTCAGTACATTCTGTGACTGCATGGGGTTATTACACTAGGACTGTGTAAAACCCGAATTCTGAACATGGTTCTCATTCATCACTCTGTTGGGATTAAGACGACATTCCCGCTTCCAATGCCCTAACTTGTTGCAATAATGACAAGGATTCGTTCTCTTCAAAGTTAGGATCAGGACTGGACTTGAGCAAGTCTGGGGCTCTCATATAGATACAGTAACTCCCTCTGTCTCAATAACGGAACCATCTGACAAGCTGCCTTCTGAGATCGAGAAGGAGCATGATTTACAATCTCACTTCTGATGGATCTTTTTCTGGTGACTGAGACAAAAAGGGAGTTAACAATGATAAAACAATTCAACTTTCATAAAGCCAAATTAGCCCCACAATAAGGACTGGGAATCAATGATTGAAGTTAAGTGATTTATTGAAAAAAAAAAATCAAGCCAACATCTACGAATATCAAAAAGAATATTAAAAAGATACAGGATTACAGTTGCAGTAGTTTCATTCTGAGAAGGTTAAGGTATGAAATAATCACAGCCACGACAATACAGAATACAAGAAATAGAAATAGGCATTCCATTAAGAAACTCTGGTATTCCCTCCTAAACACGGATGACCTCTAAAGTCATCCAGTTTGAGATTCTAGGTTCAGAATAAGGATGGGCTCTAGAATGGGGTCTCAAAAGGATTCAGAAATGCAAGAAGGTGTCAGCATAGTGAAGACTCCAGGAGAAGTGGATTGGGAATAAGTGTTTAGCATAAAGCTTCACACTTGAAGGAATAAAGGAAGCAGCGAGGTCTGAACCCCTCAAAATCAAGGGAAAATCTGCTATAACCCCTAACAATGTATACATTAATTAAAACATAGAGGGACTTCAGCAACAGTCATATCTCTTCCCACCCCTCCAGGAGCCAATCACCTCCAATCCCACGTTGTACATTTGAAGCATTACCAAACTTTCCCATCCCACAGACCTTGGACAGTTACTGCAACCTTGAATGTCCCTTCATTCCTGATACACGATGAATAGGAGGCTTCATCGTCTCATTATGGCTTCACATTCTTGCCAAGATTTCTATTCTCAAGCCTTACTATCAAGAAACTAGTACAAGCAATACTCCATTTCTCTAGCTAACAAAGCCTTGAGAACACACCTGAAAAGGAGAAAAACAACTGACAGAGCAAAATACATTTCAAAATTAAGGCCTCTATTCAGGCTAACTTTAACTAAGAATTTAATGAGCATTTCAAATTTGTGGTTATACATGCACATGTGTAACTGCTAATAAACTGCAAAACATGAACAAAGAATACATGTTTACTTAAGCAATTGTGCAAATGTAAAATGTGAGTAAAGGATATATGATTCATGTCATGTTGATCATTAGTGCATATGTTATACATCTCTAAGTTCTATGGTAAATATATTTCAGGAACTGCGTTTAAATGTGTCACATACGTTAATAAGATTAAGGCAAATAGTAATATAGGGTCAGGTGCATGTATATAATTGCACTTCTGTGATGTGTAAGGGTGGAGCCTAAATTATGCTGCTCCAGTAACACAGGCCCCTGTCGCCCCCGCAGAGTGGGAGGGGGCACCTCATTTCTGTCCAAGGAAGTTTTGTGAGATATGGGAGTCTAGGGGGCTTCTCACCACACTCTTGAAGAGAGACCATCATTTTTAGGTCTCGCCTACGCAGCGCGCATGCGCTGCATAGGGGACCTCTTGCAATCGATTCGCTTTTTCGGCGAAAAACGTGCACGCGTTGCATTGCTTTCGATGGCAACGCGTGCACGTTTGGCGATTCCCTTGCGGGAGCGAGCTTTGGATGGTGCCCCTGCTCGCTCCCGCAAGGGAAACACTCTGTGTGCTCTCGGCCGCACTCCCCCCTCACCCCTCAGCGTCTACAGGCGCCATATGTTTTTTTAATTATCTCGCGCCGTACCGCTTTCACTTTCGTAGAAGCAGGCGCGCTGTCCCAGACTCTGGTTCCCGACGTCAAAAGTCTGCAGCTCTGGCCGTTTCGCTTGTGCTATTGCAGTCGAGCAATATTACGTGTGACTCTTGGTGAGTATTATGAAAGAGCTCAGTGGGACACTTTCTTCCTGGTTTTCTACAATGGCTTTTAGAAAAAGTTATTTATTTACTAGTTATTGTTGGTCTTCCTGAGGGGGCATCCTCCACGCACGAGAAGGCAGAAGTGAGTGGTGTTGAAATCTCCGGTTAATTATAAGGCAACACGTCTTTGTTTGAAACGCTTCAGAGCACGTCTCGCGCCACCTCCCTGTCCTCTCTTTCTAGTTTGCTGGCTTCATTCTTTACCCCGCTACTGTCTCGAAGGCTAGCATTAGCTCCGAATTTATTGGTTGCAGGGAGTCTTAGGGGCTGGGGGTTGTAATTTCACATCCAGGGCTCTGATTGCAAAGAGCTGCAAAACAAGCAGTTTATGAAGTGTCAATTGCGGCCTCCTCCTAAAGACATGCTCCACAGGGTTTCTAAGAGTCGAGCTGTTGCCGTGCCCTGTAATTGTTTCCCACACTCTGTTTTCTTTTGCCCACCCTCCCTTCTTCCAATCACTGCCCGCCGCCCCCTCGCAGATATTGGCAGGGTGTGGAGCCTTTCATTAGAGGCTCTTTCTGCTCGCCTCGGGCTGGGCATTTCAAACAGGTGGCGGGGTGGATTCCCGCACACAGCTAATCCACAGAAGAAGCTCAAATCGTGTTACTCGTACGTGTGCCCTCTCGTTGCAGGCAGATTAGCGACTATCACATTGCTATGCAGGACAATTGGCTCACATACATTCACCTACCACTCTTTAAGTGTATAGTTGTTTTTTCAGCCTGTGGTGTCCTAAAAAGCAGTTCAGTCGTACTATTTTGCAATGCAACCTGTATCACAGTCACTTCTTGTACACCTGTACATTAAAAAAATACACTTGCAGAAGTCAGCCCCTGTTATCTATCTAGTCTAGTGTCATAGTAGGCCTCCTTTTGCACAAGTTCCTTGATAAATGTGGGTAATCTCATTTTGGCCACTTCGTGGCTAAAAGCGTTCACTTTGTGTGTGGTTATTTTTTACTTAGACTGTCTTTTCCAACAGACATCTCGGCTCGCAATGTTTACATTTGCCCAAGGGCATCTTGGGGTCTCAGAGGGCAAGGTTCATTGATAACATGAAAAGGCCACTTGGAACAGAGCACTGTTTGCGTGCAGCCCCGCCCATCTCCCTGGTTTCTAGCATAATTTCGCTATCAAAGTAATGCTAGTGGTAAATTGTGAGAAATATCGAAGCCAGCCTGTTAGCCATTTTAAGCCTAAAAGTCGCCTACAGCGCACGCACACCGTGCTTGCATTTACACGCTCTCCCTGAGAAAAGGTTATGAATTTTTTTTTACTCTTCCCAATGTGAACTCTTGCGTAAATAATGCATTAATACATGCTCACCAGAAAATGTAATTTAAATTAAATCTGAGGTCACCTCGCCATTAATTCAAACAAGTAGCCTTTCTGAAGCTTTTATTCAAAACAAAGTAGCTTGAAGCTTCACTCAGGACCTAAATGGCTTAGCCAATGTTTTTTTACCAATGTGGTACAACTTCCCAGATGCTGAGCAGCATAGCTAAAGAAGAAAAACAAGCATTGGCATAGCCAATAGGTCTCGTCTTTGGGACCTTATAAGTGTTTAGCCATGCAACAGTTGATGTTGTTGCACCAAGGATATTGTGCTGGATAACTAAACACTTATAATGTCCCAAAGGCGAGACCTATTGGCTATGCCAATGCTTGTTCGTTATGCCACAGCTAGTATGGATCATACCTCAGGAAACCAAAGTACAAAGAAAGGGCAGATGACATTGCTTTAATAGTACTTAATAGGGCGTTTTGCACACTCTTTGATCTGCGATATAGAAAAAAGCTGTCTGATGAGTATTTACGTCTCATATGAGTAATCTGGATGTTTTAATTAACTATATCTGTACTTCTCTGCCCTCGCTACGCGATTTAACTTGTGTTGGTTGATATTCTATTGAGATGTGATGCACTGTCCACTGATTTTGCAGATGGGGGTGGGTAGGGGTGTGTGTGTGTGTGTGTGCGCGCGTGTGTATGTGGGTGCGTGCATGTGTGTGCGTGTGGTTCAAAGCTAAGCTCTGCTTGACTATAGAGAGAGGCCTTAGCAGTGCCCTACCCAGAAACAGCCGGATGTGACCATTGCGCAGCATCAGGCGATGTGTCTAATTAGCACACTGCGACGGCTTGCGCACCTTTCTGAGTCACTGCTGACTCACAGGATGTCTTTGTGATAGCACTGCCAATTACAGCATCAACAGCTGCTCTGAAACAGACACTGACTCTGTTCAGTGCTGGCTCATAACACAGCAACCGAAACAAATCATTTATGGTTTATTTTACTAAATAACCGATACTTCGACTTTGCCATTTAAATCAATTCGTGACAGACATTCTGATAACATAAGTTAATAAGTAATAACTATTCTACCTCATGACTTCTTTTGTCACGTGCAAGGGTTGATTTAAAAAATCCTCTTGCAGTACTACACCCACACTCACATCCGTTGGGTAGAATAAAGTGAAGGAAGCAAAGAAATAAAAAGAAAAAGAAACAATCATTGACAAAGCCACTAGGTTTGTGTTTAGTTTGCTAATGCACGTAAAGACAAGTATGCAAAAGTGTGCAATGGAGTATGCAGGAGCAACGAGGTGTCGACAGAAGAAGAGGCAAGCAAATGTAAAATAGTCCCTCATGCATTGCAGTTCATATATTAATTACCACCAAAACAACCAATAGCATTAGGTGAGAGAGCCATGCTCTGCTGACCTGAGTCGATATGAGACTGACAAAGCCTAAAGCCAATGGCTGAAAGAGGCTGGTTAAAAAAAGTGTCTGAAAGGGGCAGACTCAAAGCTCACTCTATGTATATTGGAAACAATAGGCCTGTGCTGTCACACCGTGACCTAAAAAAAAAGGAAGCAAACCTTTTTTGGGTTTGATTAGCAGAGCCTAGTCAGATCTATTCAAAGTCGGTATCTAACATTAAAGCAGGTAGCAAGAAAATCTTTATGGATTTATGGGCCTGCATAATTCAAAGACTATGTTTATTTCAGTGATCTATTGCTGCATTCATTTCTTGTCTCACAGGACAGCAATCCAGTTAACTCCATCAATGAATGAAAGCCGTGCACATAGAGAACTAGTTGTTAGACTAAATAAAACTCCGCCCACGTGATTGTGTAGTAGGTAGATGAGGGAAATGCCTCTCAGCCTACAGTGCATCAAATCATCTCACGTACCTAGGTCAGGGATGTACCTGAGGCACTGTGCCTTTTAACACGGAGCCTGATGATGCCCATAAGGGTGGGTCCCTCACTGCAACCACCACCTTCTCATCCCGCAGTGCATGGGTTCTCTAGCACAAATCAGGAGTTTATGCCCTCTCATCACTGCCTAACTCTGGCCTACATTTGAGAGGCACAACGATTTCCTGGCGGTGCACAATGTAGACCACCTCCCATGTGGGGTACATTGTGTGCCTCAATTTGCGGCCTTGCTGGCCCAGTTCAACAAGCTTATCCTTTAGTTGTGTGGGGTGAGTCCCATGGAAAGGAAGGAATGCACCAGTATGATCATGCCTCCGTGAAGTCATTCGTATTAAAAATGAAATGAGAAATACCTTGAGGGTCTTCCAAGAATGCTGATGTTGGAACATGCGAACTGTTGGCTTTCCTTTCAAGTCTGTATATTCAGTAGATCTCATCCTTTGGCTGAAACTGTTAATCCAACTCTATCATCGTAGACAGTACCATTCTAACAGTAAGCACAGTCCACCAAGCACCCAATAAGCCCACCAAGCAGACCCAATCTGGCATCACGTGACTCACAACCCCACATCTCACCAACCATTGTTTAATCCACCACCCACTAAACAACACACACAGCACTCATCCTTGGATGGACCATACAAAGAACTCAGCGTGTGAACCACCAAAGAGAAATAAGAATGGGGGCAGGGCTGTAAAGAAGAAGATATTATCGGAAAACGCAAAAGGGAGAAAACCCTCAAACAAGTCACCCAATGTGGGTCAAGTACACTACATCAGAAAGTGGAAAATAAAAATCAGATCTCTGAGAAACACTAAGGAAACACGGGTGAACAGAAACATGGGAATCGCAGCCACTTCGCCAGTTAAAGTGCTGCTTAAAACTGTGGAAAGGATTCAAGTATTCTAACTGAGCTAAACAATGCTGTATGAAAGGAATGGAATATCCCAGCTTTAGACTAAACTCAAGAACATCTACATAAGGGCTAGCATAAGCTCCCCCTGCTCCTCGACAACCAGCACAATCACTCGACCAATATATAGGAAAAAGCAATAACTTTCCAATGCAGTATGGGTTATGAGAAGACCCCAGGGGACAGACTGCCCTTCCTCGGGTTGGGTTAGTGCTTAAATGATAGTACAACATCTAAAAAGAAACAAACAAAAAAAACGGGCTTACAAATGCTTACAACATAAGGCCACCCGTGACCCACCAAACAACTACGTCCTGCTACCTCTTGAGAGTTTCCTGGCAGAAGAAAGAGATGAGTTTTTGCTTAACATTTGAAAGTTAAAATAAAGTTTCAACATTTGGCCACCGCCAGGGAGAATGCTCTACTTCTGTACTGAACTGTCCTAGAATTTGGACCTTGAAGCAGAGCCTAATGGGCACAGCCAAGAGAACATTTATGACTGGAAGGGCAGGATTATCTTGACAGACGTCCCTAAGAGTGAAGATTATGACCTCGAAAATGAGTGGGGAAATGATGGATAGACATTGTAGCGAGTACAAAACAGGGGCGACGTGGTCTTGCCTTTTAGATCCTGTCAACTGAGGAGAAGTGGTCCTCTGGACCAACTCAAGTACAGCCAAACTGATCTAAAATGAAGAAACCCTGTATGGCTTTATTCTTTGCTCCCGAGGACCACAAGACAGTAGGAGTTTACATCAAATTATGTCTCAATGAGGGAACGCAAACTCCCAAATCAACAGTAAAGAATTACCCTTTTAAGTAGTGCTAGTAGCGTAGAAATGTTTCATTTGGAACTACCTGAAGGTTTGCCACGAAAGCTTGCATGTAAATGATTTTGTGAGCCTAATTAATGTACAAAATAGTTGTTTTTTTCCAAATGATGATGATTTTGTTTGGCTAATACAGTACACAAAGCTTGAACTATTAATCATAAATCTTTGTTTCGCTTAACTAAAACCATAAAAGAGGATACAACAAATTGAGTTAGCACATTAGTAAAGGATTCCTTCATTTCCGGCAGCTGGGAAAATTAAAATAAATTAATAACATCATTTGTGCAATCATATCAGTAAGTCAATGATAAACGAATTAGTAGAAACACTGTAGAACATAAAAATAAACATAACATAATACTCGACATAGCTTATAAAATTCACCAGCATTACCTAGTGAACTCTTTTTAACGTAATTCTTGGACGTCTATCCTGCCAATAGTCCTTCTCTTCATGCGCCTAGCACTATGGAGATACTCTGCCGGAATATATACAATGGCTTCGCTAGTGTGTGATCTCAATATCCTTAATACTTCTTTGTGTTGTGTTACCCCCAGGGATGGGCCAATTGGGAATTTTCCACTTACTCCTGGGAATTGTGTAGGCTGCACAAAAGAACAGTACATGAGCCATTGTTCCGGCTGGCGAATTACATGTCTGGCAAGCGCTAGGCAAGCGGTGCGAGTTCCTCCATTTGGAACAAAAGCTATTGACCAAAAGATTTCCAAATCTGAATTTTATATACTGCCTAGCCACTATGAAAGTAATAAAATCAAAGTAACGTAATAAGAATAAGTACATTTAAAATCCAAATCGGCTACTGTGAGGGACCCAAGTGGAGAATTAGTAATTTCTTTCTCCAACACATGATCCCAAAATATTTCCTTTACCTGTTCGTTAAATAGTGGTTGGGAGCCTGTCCTGTCTTTCCATTGCTCTTCCAAGCCAAACAGCGTTAGCATTGAGGACACACTGCTAATCTAAGAGATTTTGCTTCGCCTGTCAATCGAAATGATCTCTTCTAGGGCTGCGTGATTTGGTAATAGTTCCTGCCTGTACCACAACCTCCACCAATATAGAAGCAGTTGTCTGAGGCCTTGGAAGATACATTCTTCATCCCCATATTCAACAAAAGTGAAAGCAGCGGTTGCTCTGGGACGAATTAATCAGGGATCTCAAAAATTTGTTTTCAATATTCAATTAAAGTGAGACCACTTGGCTGCAGGAAGCCTCATAGTTCATCTCCATAGAGAGCACCTCCTGGGGCTTTGACATTATAGATGTGGAGAAATGGAACACTGATCTAGCTGTTGTTGTAAAAACTCTAAGAATGCTGGAAATGTTCTGTTGATGCTTTCGACAGCTCTTACTAATATGCTCTGCCCAAGACATATTTGCCATTAATTTTATCCCCAAATACTAAAAGCCAAGGGGCATATTAACAACGGCCAGCGATAATTATCGCTGGCCGTGCTTAGCGATAATTATATTATCGCAGGCTATCTCTGGTATTTATCGCC
The DNA here is from genome assembly GCA_963921515.1 of Calotriton arnoldi. Taxonomy (NCBI): domain Eukaryota; kingdom Metazoa; phylum Chordata; class Amphibia; order Caudata; family Salamandridae; genus Calotriton; species Calotriton arnoldi. The sequence goes on from CAWUFW010001379.1 coordinate 2,487,662, forward strand.
CTGGTAGCGCGTTATTAACAACGCGTTACTCCAGGGCAATAAAGATTCCAGAGATAGCGAGGTTATACGCCCTTTTGCAGGGAACATTGCTGGTTTTCCAGCGATGTTCCCTGCAAAGGGCGATAACCTTGCTGATACGACCCACAGGGTCGTATCAGTATAATCCACCCCCTATGTTAGGGATGGCTAAGTCAGGATTTTAGCAGACGTTAAGTTTTGGCGAAAACGGACGTTTTCGCCAAAATCTAATGTGTGCTAAAATCATGTGGGCTGCCTTGTAAATATCGCGATGTAAACATCAGCAATATTTGCAAGGTAGCCCATCTTGGGTACGCCCAGTAACGCCCACTTTGCATCTCATTGGAGATGCAAAGTGAGGCGTTGTGAAAAAGGGTGCTAACATGCAATTATGCATGTTAGCACCCTCCTGTAAATAGGGCGCTGGTTTTATCTCCGCTTTTTTGGCTTTGTAAGCCAAAAAAGCGGAGATAAAGCCCTTGTAAATATGCCCCTATATACCTTTCCAAGGTATACTCCACCTACGGCTATTCTTCCCCGTTATGATGTGTGCCTCTTGATGGTTTTGGTGGAGTTTACCTCCAGTCCACTCTCAGTACAGAACTCCATAATGCACTCACTTAAAAGTTGTAATCCCCTGGGGGTATTTTAGACTAGCAGTGTATCATCCTCAAAGAGTAACATGGGGACTTTGCTGTCTGCCAGTATTAAATGCTATCTGCCAGTATTTGAGAGTCATTAACACAAACACTCAAATATGCAATTACATAATTTAGATACAAGGAAACTAATGTCGGAGCCAGAACGCCTCCCTGTCGCACCCCTTTATTTATAGGGATGCCTTCTGTCAGTTTGTCCTGACTATCCCACCACACCTGGGCACAATTCTCATTATGTAATCAGATTATTATTAATGATATGTTACTAGGGACCACCATCCTCTCCAAAACTGATCAGAGATTTTTGCATAAGACTACATCAAATGCTGACTTCATGTCTACAAAGGCGACATACATGTGAACCTTATTTAGAACCACTGTTTTCCAAAATATAGTGAAGAATCTAAAAACCTGATTGACTTTGCTAATATTTTTCTGAAGCCACTCTGCAGAGTCAAGAGAATAGGATTGTCACCCATCCAACATTGCAGTTTGTCAATGACTTGGCGACAGCAAACATTTTGTAGACTGTTGATAAAGCTAATAGATCTGTAATTGAGTGAATTATCCTTGTCCCCCTTCTTGTGTAATGGTATTATTTCAGACCCATGCCAAGTACTGGGTATGACAGCTCCACTCCCCCAAAATGGGATTTGTTATATGGTTTATATAGGTTGCTCAGGATCCCATAAAAACACATTGCTGGGTATTCCATCAGGGCCTGGTGCCTTTTTAGGAACAATACTTTTTTAGTTAAATATTTTTATTATTAAATAAAACAGTAATATACACCAATAGTCAAGTAATGCAATATAAATGAAGACATATGAGTTCCATTAATTATGATGAGAAACGTACGAGAGTTGTCAGAAATGTTGCGTCCTTTTACAAAGTCTGGGGCATATTAGCAAGACCCACGTTAAAATTATCGCCGTTTTAGCGGCAGGAAACTGCCGCTAAAACGGCGATAATGGGCTTGCTAATATGCGTTATAGAATTCCAATAGATGCCCAGGTTAGATGTGCAGGACATCTAACCTGGGCTTCTATTGGAATTCCATAACGCATATTAGCAAGCCCATTATCGCCGTTTTAGCGGCAGCTTCCTGCCGCTAAAACGGCGATAATTTTAACGTGGGTCTTGCTAATATGCCCCTCTGTTTGTTTGGAACCAGTAATGTCTGGTAAGAATGTTTCTAATTGAAGAGCAAGAGCTTCAGCACACATTTTACAATCTATTTTGATGAGAGAGATTGGCCTGTTATTTTGACACAACATCGGATCCTTTCCTTTTTTGAAATGAGACATATCATGGCCTCTGTAAAAGACTCTGTAGAGGAATTAGAAGAGGACAAGGAGTTAATAAGTCTATATAGAAGAGGAAGTAACTAAAATTCTACTGTGAAACCATCAGGTCCAGGTGATTTCACCAGTAGGCAGTTTTTTAGCACCGTTGAGTTCCTGGATTGTGAAGGCCTGTTCTAAATATGAAAGATCTAAGGGGAGAGGAATCTCCTTATGCAAGGATGAGAAGTACTCATTCAATAACGTGTCAGAAGGACTATTATCTGGGGAATATGTTTGTATAATATTGAAGATGGTAATTTAAAATCTCCGTGTCTTTATAAACTGTGGATCCTTGTGAAGTGATAATAGAATTGACATTTATCTTCTTTTTTTTAAATTTTAGGTAGTTCCTAGTACTTTCGGAGACATAGCTTTTTGAAATAATACAATAAAGTGCTTGAATAATAGTTTTTGAGGTATTAGCCTCAAACGCAGTAATGTTAGCCTATGGGAGAAACATACACTGCATCCAGTTACTTGCAAGTGGCTCTTTAGGGTACCTTTTGGGACAGGGGAGCTTACTTATGAGCCCCTGCGTCATTTTTGCGCCGCTGTTGCGTCACTTTTTGTGACGCAGCGGCGGTGTAAAATATGCACCACGTTGCATCCTATTTACAAAGTGATGCATCTAGGCAGATGCGTCACTTTGAAAAGCCCTGCGCTACATTATACCTGCGTCAAGTATAATGTATGCAGGGTGAGCGTTCCCCCACAAGTAATCCTCGTAGAAGTGGCGCAGTAAAATCTATGACATTTCACTGCGCCACTTCTAGGATGCCAATGCGTCAAAACCTTATGCCTGCCTCATTGCAGGCATAAGGGTTACGCAGTGCCATAGGCATAGGCCTACACCATGCATTGCTGGAGTTGCGTCATTCTTACGACGCTACTCCAGCAATGCGTGGGTTTTGCGCCGACAGATGCGTCAGGATTTCTGACACATCTTTCTTTCCTTGCGACATGAAGCACCGTACATTAAATACAGCGCATCCATTGTGTCGCAAGGAGGGCACAGAGAAACTTACGCATTAAATGTCGATGCATCAGTTTCTCATAAATGAGGCCCTTAATGCTTAGGGACCAAGGTCCAAGAACCACCAGCAGTTTGGATTTACCTGCCCTGGTGTTTCTGGGTGCAGAGGTGGTTGTCGCGTTGGTAGCCTCGAGCACTGCATGTTAAAGTCAATGGGAAAAGTACCTGCACTAGAAAGGCTGCAAGTGGGGACTTGGAGACAAGTCCGGCAGAACCCAAATGTGGGCTCAGCTCTTGAGGGTGTCTGGAGCAAGGGGACACCATCGGTTTACTTGAGCCAGGCTGTGGGGCTCAGGTACAGAGGTGTTTTGGCCAGCAGGCCTCTTGAGTTAGAGCTCTCACTTCTTGGGTTGACCTGGAGAGGGGAGGAAAACAGGAGTGCAGGGCAATTCTTGGTGAGGCTCTCATTGGTGCTGAAGTCCCTTGTCGGCAGGTCATCGGTTGGCGTTGGTGGTGTCCGGACTGAACACTCAACAAGCCTTGGTTGCTGCAAGTGCTCCGGTACCCAGGGTATTGATGCTGGGTGTCTTCTGGAGGGCTTGGCATCTCAAACTTTGCAGGGAGATGGAGCTGATCTCCTAGAACCACAGTGACCTCTTCCTGGCATGATGCACTCTCGGTGGACCCAATGGTCTGCAAGACGATTTACTGGACAAGTGCGGTCGGTGCCTGCAGCTGCAGGGGAGTGGCTTCTTCACCCCAAGGGAGATTCTGCTTAATTACTAAGTGTTGGATAGTCCTCCAAGGATGTGCAGCTTTTGGATGAGTCAGGTTTTTGCAATTGTTGAGGTCCCAGCAGCCAGGCAGTGTTTGGAGCCAATTTCGGAAGCAGGTCTTCTGTTCTTGTCCCTCATAGAATCGGTTGGTCTGGTGTTGAGGTGACCCCTAAATATTGAATTTAGGGGCATTAAGGGGAGTGTTGGGTAGTAGCCAATGGCCCACTTACCCCTGGGGTGACTACACCGCCTATATGACCACTTCCTGTGGAGAGTGGACATAATCCTGACCCAGAGTTCCTAATTTCCCCAAATTCAAAATAATGAAACCCTTCATCAGCTGTCCACTTCAAATGGCCCACCTTAGGGGTGTGCTTGGCCTGTAAGTGTGTCACGCTTCTGCCTATCTAAATTTCCAGGCTGCTATGGTGCCAAATGGGCCCCAGGGTAGCAGATGGCATGTCCCAGGTCTGGGGGGAAGCAGTTGTCGCATATCAAAGGCGCCAGAGGCTTTGAAGCCTCTGGCCTTGACATGCTAATGTACTAGCCATCCTGCTGGAGGGGGTGTGATCACCTTCCTCCGGAGCAGGCATTGTTCCTGACCTCTGAGAGCATGGGCTCTCACCTGCAGAGGGTCAGAAACTCATCAGTGATGGCACGCTGGCTGATACCAGTCAGTCAGCACACTAGAGGGCTCGTAGGTTTCAGACCTAGGTGTTCTGGAACCCCAGTACGACTTGCCTCCCCTCCCAAGCTGGATATTTTATTTTCTCTGCCCCTGGTGAAACATTGGGTGTATGAAGACGAGGGTGAGGTGGCAGCCTGACTGAACGAGTGTAACTTAATCACATCTCTCCACCAGTCATTCTACGTTGTAGAGTAAGTAAGTACTGATTTACGTTAAAAGTGTTACTTTTGAGGTGCTACTCATGCATTGTTTTGCGATCGTGAATGATTTTTAAAGTGCATGCTCTGGTGTCTTGGCAATCCTCTCCTTCCTCCTCTATCCCCCTGGTCTCCTTTCTCTATTCCTCCTCTTCTCCCTGCTCTCTCCCTTATGTATCTCTGCTCTCTCCCTCCTCTATTCCTCATCTCTCTCCTCTATCCCTCTGCTCCCCCTCCTCTCTCCTTCCTCTCTCCTTCCTCCCTGCTCTCTCCTTTGTCTCTCTCTCTCTCCCTCCTTTCTTCTTCCTCTCTCCCTCCTCTCTTCTTCCTCTCTCCCTCCTCTCTTCTTCCTCTCTCCATCCTCTCTTCTTCTTCGCTCCCTCCTCTCTCCTTTCTTCCTGCTCTCGCCCTCCTCTCTCCTTCCTCTCTCTCTCCTCACTTCTTCCTCTCTCCCTCCTCCAGCGCTGCATAGACTTACTCCTGCCACTCTTTCATTGGGTGCAGAAGGGTGAGTCATCCATAGCGTCAGCCTCACTCTAACCCAGTCTTTCAGGCGCTAATACCTCTCACTGTACCGAGATATGGCAGGTGAGTCGTCCATAGCACCAACCTTCAACCCAGCCGTCTACTTGCCCCTGTAAATGTGACAGCAGCAGCACTGCAGATAATGATTAAAGCACCAAATGCACCGTGCCAGCAACAATAATAAATTAAAAAGAATGATGGCATCATCATGTAAATGGAAATTAAATCTGAACTCTGACAATGCCTTCATTTGTTTGTAGTTGTTTATGCTTTGTTGCAAAGAATAACAAGCATCTGATATCAGCAGAGCTGCTGAGCTGTGAAGGGCCCACTGGGGGTTTCTTCTAGTCCAGGGTAGGCCACTTTAAAATGTTGGCAATTGGTTTGTTTACAGGGAGCGTCTATGACATTCGTAAGCTACTTCTCTTTAACTTGCATCTCTAAGAAAAGGCGAAGGGGTATATTCACAAGAACGTGCGCTAAACATCTCCAAAAAATGTTAACGCAACTTTACACATCGCAGTCTATTGCGGGAAAATAACCCCGTGTTAACGTGGAATTCACAACACGGTGGTACCATGCGATAGTTTGCCGAAAACGCGGCCAATGTCCGCGATACAACCACCGCAACGGAGATAAAAACACAAACCCCAACGCAAAAAAACGTGCGATGAGCCCATTCGCGATGAGGAAAGCAGCGATAAGCAGCGCCAGGCCCGCGACACACACACGGCAGGCGGGAATAAGCACAACAAAAGCAGGAAAAAGGAAGACAAACCAAACAGAAAACAACAGCGAAGCACAATGGAGGCAGTCGGAGCTAGTACACAACCCCACAAGCCCCATTGGCAACAAAACATTGTACATGTCAGTCCATCGCGGACAAGGTGAATGCAGCCGGAGAGCGGAGGAGGACAATGGAAGAAAACCAGAACAGCTGGAATGATGTAAAACGCAAAAACAAGCAGAAACACGCCAACAACCAGAAGGCAGCAATGCACACTGGAGGTGGGAGTCCAGCGCCACACCAGGAGCTGGAGGAAATGGTGTCCACCACATCAGTCTGGAGATGGTGGCAGGAGTCGGGGACCGGAAACTGCTCAAAATCAACAGACACAACAGCAACAGGGAGAGGAACCACCAGGGACTGGGGGGACGGGGGGAGATGGGCACAATGGCACACATGCACAATTAAGCACAGCACAACTGCAGACAAACCATGCCCAAGAGTAACAACACCAACCATGAGCACAAGTCACACAAGTCGGCAATATCACACCACTGAACAAGCACAGAAGTGAAAACCACACTGTCTGAAAGGGAGAAGGGTGAGTCAAATCAGAGCTGAAGGGCCATCTCACACACAATGCAGCACACACACATAGGAAGCAGAGCACCCCAACATCGAACACAAAGTGGTACAAACACCAACATTTGCACAACCGAACACAGGACACAAGTGCACCCGCTTGTGGCCGGTAAATGGCCATATGCATCTAGCAAAGCACGAAACAAGGACATGATAATGCACAAGTACCAACCCACAGCCCTGATGGGGTAGCAATGCATGTATGGCAGTGACCCAGATAGGCCGTGACACACACATTTGCATACATATCAACACTCATCACAGTTGGAGACAAGTGAAGGTGCGGAAACTTCATCAACAATTGCGTGTCAGTACGGCCAAGAGAAGTGCCACAACATGCAGACCAATGCAGCAGCATGTCTGAATGAGGAACTTTGGAAAGCGCCCATGTCCACCCCGGGGGAGTCCATCACCCACACAAGTCAGTGCCAACGCGCGTTGGTTGTCCGCGCATGTATCCAGAGTCCAGGCCAATGCAGCCATGTCCACTGTCGTCTTGGGACATGTGACCAGATCCCCAACATGCAACCAGCCGTCGGGACATGTGCAATGGGTCACATTCAGTTATGGCTGCAGGTACGTTGTCACTCGTCCATGAACGTGAGTGCAGCAGCGTAGGCCAACATTTCCAAAATGAGCTCGTTGTCGACTACATCTAACATGTTGGCGACGTAACCCATCAGATGTCCCGGACAGATGTGCTGACTCCAACCCCTGGCTCCAATTGGCACTAAAGCCCAATAGGGGAGCGGCTCAATGTGGTCACTGCATACGACGACTCGTGCAATCTCCCAGGTCCAGTTGCCAGCATGCATGCCAATCATCCAGGCATGCCATAAACGGGCATCACAGTGACACTCCTGGTTGTGGTCCAACAGGAGCGCACACACACGTCGAAATCCAGGTCAGCTACCGTTACGTTGGAGAGGCAGACATCCATGGTCCACTCGAATATGCACGAGCGACAATGCAACACAGGCTGAACGCAGGTGACGTTGGCAAGGCGGAAGCTTAGCCGGTAACTGATCCGCAGCACTGCCAATGGCAGTGCCCATAGTACATGCAGCAGACGTGCACGGTACCGGTGCACGTGACTGGAGTTGTGCATGTGTCCGGGATGGTCTGCCATTGCGTCAGTGGCTCTGCTTGAAGCGGCACCGTGCTGACCCGTCCCAGTCCTGTGGATGAAATGCCACAGCTCGGATCAATAAGCAGTGTCTGTGTGCAACGGGTGCAGGGTGGGAGTACGTGTGAAGGCCATTTCATGCACGCTAACTATGACCAAGGACTTCTGTGTGTGGGATGTGTACACGGTGGTCTCACGTCGGGCAGTGCGTAGTGTGGGAGTCGCCAGCAAATGCTATCGTATCTGTCAGGGGGTGCTGGGTACATGCAAGTCCCAGCTCGGAGCTGCAGATGTGCTTCCGCCTAATAGTTCAGACAAAGGACCTTTCATCCATACAGTAACTTTACCATCTGCTTGCATACAGGAGATGTACAGAGGCCTGTCGTGGGTGGGGTGGGATGTCTGCGACCCAGGGAATCATGGATGATATGCCGAGCACGTGGCACATGAGCGGCCTCACTGTGTGTTACGTTGCCTCACAGCTGCTCCTCCCTCCCACGAGCCCCCACACTTGTGTGCGCTGCACGGTTGTATCACGTGCACTCCTACGGCACACCATTGTCATGTGAGTCAGGCCAATGGTCTGGACAGGGAGGACACAGGTGTACAGTCCATGGCTGGCTGTGATCGCGCTGCGATTGAGGCTAGGCATCTGATTTATGCAGCCACAGGACTGATACACATAACACCTGGCATGTATGAGCCAAGACCCCGAGCGGTCTTGTGCTCCTACATTTCCCCGTACGTGCGGGCCCGCCCTCCGGGTGCATGCTACATTGCAACATCGTCTACTGTGGCCCTGGTGGCGACAACACTCCAACACAGAGACACGCTTACCGCACTTCCTGCTCAAGGCCAGACCAGAGCCACGCCCTGATCCCCCTGCCGAATCAGCACACCCTGGCGCTGACCTGACATACGCCGGACCAGTACACGCCGCTTGTGCATGCAGGGGGGGGGGCGGGCGAAGCTACATGTCCAAGGTCTTAGCCACTGCTGAGGTGACATGGTATCGTCCGCTGAAGACAGCACACTGTGATGTTGCAGGGCTCGGGCCCATCATGCTGACATAATGACCACACGGACACACTTGCTTAGATGGTGTGAATGGGTACGGGCACGTGTGCCCAGCCACTTTTATTAGCAGGCTCACATGTCGAGTGACACCTGTGTTGGATGTGTGTGGGGTGTGTGTACACCAGCCTTCATGGAGTGCCTGGTGCAGTCAAGATACGACAATAGTGTCCATGGTTAAGGACACAACCATTCAACCATAAAGGCTCCATGACTTGAGCTGCACAGAGTCAGTGGCCCCGGATGCACAGCGTCCTGCACGGGCCTACCGCCACTGGCCGCTGACTTGTGGTGCACTGGGGCAGGGTCACAGGAGCAGAGCAGGTTCTCGAAGATGACAAAGGGGGTTGTCGCGGAGTGCCTCGGTGGACAGTGGAAGGTGTACCCCCAGGGCATGAAGCAGAGGGCAGAACCACGCAGAAACAGTCACTATGGTGGAGATGAATGGAACAGACACATGTCGAACACCAAGTCCATCCCAGCCAGATGATGATGCAGACAACCCCCAGACCATGGACTTAGACGCCACCAAAGTCCAACCAGAAAGTGCCCATGACTCATTGCGCACAGAGTTAGTGGCACCAGTGCTGATAGGGGATGCCGCCTGCGATGAGGCGTCTCCAATGGTGTGGACTACTCCATATCTTACGCAAGTCACAGTTCCACATGTGTGACCTACTGGACCGCAGTGTAGGCCTGAGGCAGCGGTCAGCAAGGGCCCTCATCCGAGTGTCGCCGGCTTACGTTGGATGGTCCCACCGGCCTGCGTAGTTCAGGTTCAGTGGCACCACGGGACGCGGACTTGCGGTGAACAGGGTTAGTGGCACCAGGTCAGTTGTTGCTAGTGTTCGGTCACCTCCGTGACGAGGATCCGGCTTTCAACCGGACTGAGCCGCATCTTCCTCTTACTCCTCTCCGTGCGTTCACTGGTATGGACTCTGCCATTCATGAATCCCGACTAAGTGCTGGATGTGGGACCTACTGGACCACAGTGTAGGCCGGGGGCAGCGGTCAGCACGGGCCCACAGACACGTGTCGTGTGCTTGCGATGCAGGGTTTGGGACACTGATCGAAGGGAGTTCAGTGATATAAACGCGGCAATTAACATTTGGTCACTGCCATTCTAAACTCAGGACACAGTTCCACATGTGGGATCTACTGGACCGCAGTGTAGACCTGAGCCCTCATCCAAGTGTCGCCGGCTTGCGTTGATCAGGGTTAGTGGCACCACGTGTCGCAGGCTTGCGTTGAACATGGTTAGTGGCACCACGTGTCGCAGGCTTGCGATGCAGACTTTGGCTTCACTGATCGGAGGGAGTTTAGTGATGTGGACGCTGCCACAGACTTGGGGTCACTGCCCTTCAAAACTCACGACTCAGTACAACATGTGCCAACAACTGGGCCAAAGAGTACGCCGGTGGGGTATGTAAACGAAAAAGGAGTACTGTGGGCCAGCATCGTGGAGGCCAGCGATGGTCTGCGGAGGCTGCAAAGGTCGCGGGCCTGGGGCTTGGAGCTTGCACCGGCACGTGGTGGGCCCTCTTTGACACACGCCAGTGTCGGCAGGTGAGCGGAGCCTCCTTGGTGCGCTGGGGCAGGCATGACGGGTCTGGGGACCAGCGGCCCAGGGTGCAGCAGGCGCACAGGGACACAGGCCCCGCCGCGCACAGCGCAGGCATCGTGGCGGGCTGAGTGGTGCCACCCTGGCAGACACGTTGGCCATTCCGAATGAGAACCACGCCCAGTGCGACGGGCTTTTTTTTCACACCCCTACGCAGGCCTGGCGTATGCAGGGCCAACCCACTCCGCCCGCGCCTACAGGCGGGGACGTAATGAGCGACATTTCCGCGTTCTGCCCCACAGCCTGTGGGGACATGGTAGCGTCCACTGGCCACTACACTCCATGCACCAGCAGTTAATATCCACATGGCCATTTCTGTGGTTTGCATACTGAAGTAAGTCCGGCACATCCACGCCACACCTGGCATTGGGTAGGTTCTCATTCATTAGTCACTTGCCGCTCTCGCACATGCCTGCTCCAGGCCTCTCCTCACATTCTGCTATTGTGTGGCTGTGGTGCCATGCCGTGGCTGGGTTGTGTGCATGGCAAGCCCAGGTTCCCAATGGAGTCGTGTTGTCGTGTCTGGTCGGTTGGCATGTTGTGTGGCATGTTGCATGTAGTTTTGCTGCGTGCCCATTGCCAGTGTTGTGAGTTGCATGACTGTGGAGCGGAGGTGTGTGGTGTGTTCATTTGGTACTTACCAACAAGCAATGCATCTCCATAGGTGCCATCCTGGGAGCGCTGGTTGATGATGGACTGTCGGGAGATGTATGAATCATGCACACTGCCTGGGGAGTTGGCCACAACATTGTTGAAGAGTCCCCGGTGGTCCACTATTGCCTGCACATTGATGGAATGCGTGTGCTTTCTGTTGCGGTAGTTGTGTGCAGTGTCGGCAGGGGGCATGAGGGGTACATGTGTGCAGTCGATTGCCCCCAACACATGAGGGAATCCAGCTATGGCGTAGAAGCCTTGCTTGGTCTCCAGCTGCTCCTGCGCAGTGTGGGTGAAGTGGAGGTGCTGGGGGACCAGGCTCATGATGGCATCCAGGACAGGTGCGATGAACTTGGATTGGGCTGGCTGTGAGACTCCTCCGACTCTGGCAGTTGTGGGTTGGAAGGTACCAGAGGCCAACATGTGCAGCATAGCCAGCAGCTTTGTCTGCGGAGGGATGTTGGTTGTCCGCTGTGTTGGTACCATCAGCCGGTGGGCGATGTGGGTCAGGATGCGGGGGATGGTTATCCTTTTGGGCCTGTAGTGGGCAATGACCTCCTCTGGCGTTAGGTCTGTGCGGCTGGTGCGTTTACGGTGGGTCCGCTGTCTTTGTGTACACTGCCTCTGTGGTGGTCCGGGGGTGGTGGCGGGCCTGGGGTTGGTGGCGGTGGGTGTTGTGGCCCTCATGGGTCTCCGAGCTGCATGATCATTGTCTCCATGGCATCTGTGGGTCTTCAGATGTGGCTCTTGGCTGGGCTCCCTTTCATACTGCAGGTAGTCATCCTGCTTAACACCAGCAAAAGGCAGGTGTTAATTCCCTGCTGCTACCTCGGCTTATCGCCTGTTTTTGGTTCGCATCGCAGATCTGGCAGTTCATTGTGAAAGTGGTGTTGTGGTGTTTTCATGAGTTTTTGCACGGGAACGCCTACTCTGCATCTCATTAGTGTTAGTTGGTGGTGTCACCCGTGGAGATACGTTTTGCGGCAGTTATCGCGGGAATACTGGCGATGTCTGCAGTTTGCACCTGCTTGTGAATGGGGCGTTTAATCTATCTCCACTTTTGATGCGTTAAGGTGGCGATAACTCGGCGATAAGTCCTTGTGAATATGCCCCTATGTGTTGCTAAATCAAGGGTTGCATGTCCATTGGCCGATTATTTTCAACCATAGTGTTTTAAAATATTGCAGTCAGGCTAAATGGATGGTATGGATGGAAGTAGGAATGCAGTAAGGTATGGGACAGTTTTTAATGTGTTTAAGTATTTCAAGATTACACATTCCCAACTGCTGTGTAAATATTTCCGCTTTCTGAAATTTGCTTCAAATTGCACCATTTGCTACTTTTTTTTCAAACTTTTCTTGGGGCAAGAGCCCCTCCAACTCCCCTTTTATCAATTGGGCTCGCTTGCTTCACTCGTGACATAGCAGGCATCCATAAAGTTATTGCCCCAGCTCTTTCAAATGTCACCAGCCGCCACTGCTTGACAACATATCATGATTACAATCATGGAGATTTAGAGATGAATCTGCAATAGAAGAAATACAAGGGATTACTATGAACAATCAAGATAGGAATGCTAAGAGAATAAAAAACAATATGTCAATACATTCAACAACAACAAAGCACAGTTAACCAATAGCGTGAGCACCAATATCCATATCTTCCACCTGATGTCTGTGTATGAAGTCCTTTAAAACAGCAGGGTCACTATAAGTCATAGTCTTGGGTGGCTTTGAAGATGTCACGATTTGCTCCCTGCGTTCTCGTGTCCACCACCAGGGGCCTGAACTGTGCGACTCTCCAGTGTTCTAATAAGCTTCCAGATACTCTTCTGCATGCATATCCTGACTTCCATCCATTTGGTCACTATATGGGAATTGACATCCATTCTCAATCCATGCCGGGTTTTGTGAAAGCCAGCCTGCTCATGCTTGAAGCCAGCCTGCTAATGTTTGACACTCTGTTACCTAGAATTCCCTGCTCACTGCTTTGTCTCTACCCCTGCAGGCCAAGGATGAGTGGGGGAATTCAGCTCACCTGTGACTGGCTGCTGCTAGCCTGCTCACACCTTATGCATGTGATTACTGTGAGCTCTTTTACGCCCCAGCTCCCTTCAGGCCAAGGTTGGTCATTATAGCTGTGTACCGCTGAGACCGACCCTTGTTTCCAGTGTTCCCTGAGCTTTTGATATCCTTGTTTCCAGTGTTTCCTGAGATTTTTGATATCCTTGTTTCCATTGTTTCCTGAGCTTTAGTTATTCGTTGATCCTGAGCTGCTGCAGTAGTTTCCCTTGTTCCTGAACTAGCACTGCCAGCAGTGCTACCTTGACTCTTGAGCCTTAGCATTCCTTGTTCCTGAGCTGCAGCAGTTTCCCTTGTTCCTGAACTAGCACTGCCTTGGCTTTTGAGCTTTTGCTAAATTCTTGTTCTTGCTCCAGCACTGCCTTCAGTGCTACTTTGTTTTCTTGATTCCTGATTCAATACTATTCTAATATACCCTGGTAGCCTCCCCTTCTGTATATCCTTTTCCCGTCCCTGCTTTTCTTCCCATTTCCTTGGTTCCAGTTCCTAGTTTACTGTATTTCTATTCCTGCTGTCTTGCTTCTATTACCTTGTATGTTTGTTACTTGCTTTCTGCCAAGTGTGCCCTGTGATTTCCTTCCTTTCCTGTTAAGCACTCCTCCTTGCTAGCTCCTTGTCTATTGTGCTTGTGTTTAATTCTACACCCTTGCTGTTACTGCCTTGTGTGTTCCTGTTTGATCACCAGGATCCATGGGAACAGCTGACTACCTAGGTGGTGTTTCTTGTTCACTGTGAGTATTGTCTTTGAGTTACATTTATAACATCACCATAGGTATCAGCTCCACAGACCCTGCCTTTGCATGCATATCCTATATGTGGGTATTTGCAGTCAGTATCAGTAACAGCAATTGTGGGTGAGGAACTTACTGAGCTTCAGTCTTACCGTGTGGAGCTCCCGAGTGCTTTACCCCACATTGAGAAGTTGGCCTGGTATATGCTGTCCACTAATTAAAGTGGGCACCGTGCACCAGTCCAAACGACCCTTATTGATGATTAGGTCAAAGATAACCTTTATGAAAGCTATCCTAGTGGTAGCTATGGAGAGCAGTCTTCAGGCTTAATCTTGAAGGAATGTAAAGCAGCTTGTTTTACCAGAGTTTCACCTCCTGAATGACTAAATGAAAGGAGAACCACACAAGTGTTTATATAAAAATATCTATTTATTTCTAAAACACTCTCTACTAATCTCTACCCGAGATTAGAATATACAGTGCACAATATTAAATCAATAGAACGACAGTAAATAGCACAATACACAGCGAGCTCCAGGGGGAGACCGAACCATATACTAAGAAAGTGGTATAACAACCACGACTTCAATAGACACAGTGCCTAGAGCACGTAGAATCGCTGGGACCCCAAGGAACCACCCACAGGAGTGACACAGGGAGCCCACGGAGGACGGGTGCAGTGTGGGAACACAGACGCGAGCTCCGTACAACTCTATGGGAACGTCGCGGTTGGATAATTACAGTTTAAGGACACTTCAGAGAGGACTTCAAGCAAACCCTTTGGAACATAGAAGGTTCTAAGGCCAGCACCCTTGTGAGTACCGAGGTACCGGTGTTACCTATCCCAGAGGAGCCGGGTGCATAGGGGTCAAGTGGTGTCGGAAACCCTCGTCGTTTTCAATGGCGTGGTGCGAAGAAGTACTGCTGCCGGGAAGATGAAAAGTGTCCAGTGGAATACAAGCCTGGATTCGGAGTAAGAAGAACCTGAAAGCAGAGGGGACAGAGTCTGGGTCACTTCACGTGACCAGGGGCACGATAGACGAATGCCCACCGATGTCGGGTGCTTCGGGTGCGAAGATCAGATGCTTGACTCTGCAGCCACGGGGACTAGGAGACGTCGACGATGACCAAAGTCCAGAGGTGAGCTGTCCCATGAAGGATGTTGAGTGCTGAGGGGCCAGTGTCCGGATTGAACACCAACAAGCCTTGGCAAAGGCAACCCATGTGGGCAGAGGAAACAAGTGATAGTATGGACCAGCAAGGTCCAGGAGACTCTCCAAGCTATGGGGAGTCAGGGCACGTCTGGAGCAACCTGGGAAGCCCAAGGAAAGTCAAAGTGACCCTCGCCAGGACCCACAGCCCAACGGACCGGGGATCGCGAAGGGACCTCAAGCGGAATCACAAAGTACCAGCCCACGGAGCACTCGTGGAGTGGAGGCTGGAGATCTTTGGTGGAAATGCTGCTCGGGGTCGGGACTACACGTAGTCCAAAGCACAGCCTCAGGGATTGCCGAAAAGCATATGCTGCTGCAAAAGTACACAGTGCACAGGGGTTCGGGTTGCACGGTCCCCACAAGGGATACTGGTCTCAGGATTGCTGAGAGAGCAGATTGACCTCAGGGACACTTGGGAACCTACCTCCTGTGTTGCAGAAATCTTTGCAGTCCTCAGGAGCTTGGGAGATGCAAACCGGTCAGATGCGTTTAGGTGCCTGCTGCTGCAAGGGAGTAACTCCTTTACTCCAAGGGAGATTCTTCTGTCGTCCAGCGAAGTGTAGACCATCGAAGTACTTGGTTTCTGCTTGCAGAGTTTAGTCCAGGTAAAATCTAAAGTCCTGTAGTTAGGTTTCCTGCTTTATACCCAAGGAAGGTGTTGGATTTACTCTGGGGACCCACCTAGGGGAGGGTCAGGACAGAGGGGTGGCTACACCCATGTCCTTTGTCCAGTTTCGCGCCCGAGCAGGAGCCAATGGCTCCTGAAACCGGTTTGAGCTGGACTATGCACGGGGACACCAAATGTGCCCCCAGTGCAGACTTTCTGGCACTCTAAGAGTGCATCCACCCAGCCCCAATACACTAAAGCCTGTCTGGGAGGTGGTCACACCTGCCTGTGACAGGAAACCTATTGTCAGGCCTTCCTCTGCTCGAGCTTGGCTCAGCAGCAGGAGGGAAGACTCCTGTCTGTGGCTGGCAGCATCTATTTTGTGCTGCCCAGGTCGAGAAAGCTGGTACCGGGTAGACCGGTGACCCATAGTAGTGGTGCTACATGGGAGGAATCATACCTCCCACACCAGTTACTGGTGTGGAGGTATGATTCCAAGGTGTTTGACACCAAACACAACATGTTTCTAAGCAGCCGTTTTAAAGTTAGCATTTACCGCGAGGTTATAATGCATTTAAGTATATATGGTTGGCTGCATCACAGACAATCCCCGGAGAATAGATTCCGAAGGCTGCAGAGGGGCTCTGCTCATGCAGGGGCACCCTCTCACACAAAACCCAGCAACCTGCCTTCAGGATTGATAAGGCCTGCCATAGGGGTGACTGATAGGTTTATACGTGCAGTGATTTAGAGTAGATATAGGTAACCTATATCTAAGTAAGGTGTGCATGCACCTCCTTACACAGGTTGCAGTAGCAGACCTGTGGTGTCATTTTGAATGGCCTCTCAGGGGTGGCACAATACATGCTTCAGCCCCTGGGAGGCCTCTGGGGTACCTATGCCCTGGGTACATGGTGTACCATATACTAGGGACTGATAAGGGTACCCCAGAATCCAATCTGGAGTGTACCTAAAGTACATGCAATCAATTTATAGGAGAAAGCAGATAGACTGGGGTCCTGAATAGCAGGATCCCAGTCAGACTAGGCCAAAAACAGTGAGACATCAGCAAAAAGTGGGGGTAACTATAAGAAGCAGATCCTACTCTCCTACACAAGCCCCCCCAAACGTAGGGACATTAAACTAACCTTGACCTGTTGAGTCTTCATGTTCTAAGTGGAAATATCTTGAGAGTCCATCTGCATTGGCATGGCTACTCCCAGGTCTATGTTCCACTGTATAGTCCATCCCCTGTAGGGAAATGGACCACCTCAAAAGTTTGGGGTTTTCACACTTCATTTGTTTTAGCCATAAGAGGGGCTTATGGTGTGTCTGAACAATGAAGTGAGTGCCAAACAAGTATGGCCTCAGCTTCTTCAGAGCCCAAACCACAGCAAATTCTTCCCTCTCAATGGCTGACCAACGTTTCTCTCTGGGGGTCATCCTTCTGCTTATGAAAGATACTGGCTGATCCTGACCCTCTTCATTCAATTGTGATAACACAGCCCCTACCCCCAATTCAGATGCATCAGTTTGAACAATGAATTGTTTGGAATAATCAGGACTTTGCAGAATGGGAGCAGTGCACATGGCCTGCTTCAGGTCATCAAATGCCTTTTGACAGCTAACTGTCCACTGAACTTTCTTAGGCATTCTTTTGGAAGTTAAATCATTCAAAGGTGTCACTATGGATCCATATCCTTTGACAAACCTCCTGTAGTACCTGGTCAGGCCGAAGAAAGCTCTGACCTGAGTCTGGGTAGTGGGAGCAACCCAGTCCATGATGGTCTGGATTTTGCTCTCCAATGGTTGAACCTGATCTCCACCCACAAGGTGGCCTAGGTATACAACCTTACTCTGCCCTATCTGGCACTTAGGGGCCTTGATAGTGAGGCCTGCTTTTTGCAGGGCCTCCAAAACATTTCTCAGGTGGACCAGGTGATCCTCCCAGGTAGAGCTAAAGACAGCAATATCATCTAGATAAGCTGCACTATAGGCTTCCAGACCTGTAAGGACTTTGTTCACCAACCTTTGAAAAGTGGCAGGTGCATTCTTCAAGCCAAAGGGCATCACCACAAATTGGTAGTGCCCACTAGGGGTTGAGAATGCTGTTTTGGGTTTTGCATCCTCAGCTAATCTGATTTGCCAGTAACCAGCTGTCAGGTCAAATGTACTCAGAAACTTGGCAGAGGCCAAAGTATCTATAAGTTCATCTGCCCTGGGTATTGGATGGGCATCAGTCCTAGTGACTGCATTGAGACCCCTGTAGTCCACACAGAACCTCATCTCTCTCTTACCACCCTGGGTGTGAGGTTTTGGTACAAGGACTACTGGACTAGCCCCAGGGCTATCTGAGGGCTCAATTACTCCCAGATCCAACATTTTCTGGACTTCTGTACGGCTACAGTCCCTGACATGGTCAGGTTGCCTGTAAATCTTATTTTTAACAGGCAGACTGTCAACTGTATCCACTTCATGAGTGCACCAGGTAGTCTGACTTGGAGTCAGTGAAAACATATGTCTGAACTGATTCAGGACTTGCCTACAATCAGTTTGCTGCTGGTCAGTGAGGCTGCCTGCCAAGGCTACACCATCAACTGAACCATCATCAGGGTTCTGTGAGAGCAGGTCAGGGAGTGGATCACTCTCTTCCTCTTGTCCCTCATCAGTAGCCATGAGCAAGCCCATGTCTGCCCGGTCAACATATGGTTTGAGCCTGTTCACATGGAGCTCCCTATGGGGGCTCCTGGGAGTTCCAAGGTCCACCAGGTAGGTAACCTCTCCCTTTTGCTCAATGATAGTATGAGGTCCACTCCACTTGTCTTGGAGGGCTGCTGGGGCCACAGGCTCCAACACCCATACTTTCTGTCCTGGCTGATAAACAGTCACAACAGCTCTTTGGTCATGCCAGGCCTTTTGCAATTCCTGGCTAGCCTCAAGGTTTTTGGATGCCTTCTTCATGTACTCATCCATCCTGGAGCGGAGACCAAGTACATAGTCCACAATATCCTGTTTAGGGGGTTTGAGAGGTAAGTCCCATCCCTCCTTCACTAGACATAAAGGACCCCTCACTGGATGTCCAAACAGAAGTTCAAAAGGGCTGTAACAAACCCCCTTCTGAGGGACCTCTCTGTAGGCAAAGAGAAGGCAGGGCAAAAGGATGTCCCATCTACGCCTGAGCTTTTTCAGGGAGACCTTTAATCATGCCCTTGAGGGTTTTGTTGAATCTCTCAACTAACCCATTGCATTGTGGGTGATAGGGGGTGGTAAATTTGTAATCACGCCACACTCCTTCCACATAGCAGTCAAGTAACCAGACATAAAGTTTGCATCTCTGTCTGATACTACCTCCTTAGGAAAACCCACACTGGAAAAGACTCCCAGGAGGGCCCTTGCCACAACAGGAGCTGTGGTAGTTCTAAGTGGAATTGCTTCTGGATACCTAGTGGCATGGTCCACCACCACTAGTATGAATCTGTGCCCAGATGCAGTCTGAGGATCCATGGGACCAACTATGTCAATCCCCACCCTCTCAAAGGGAAACCCCACCACAGGTAGTGGTATCAGGGGGGCCTTTGTAGTACCACCTGCCTTACCACTGGCTTGGCAAGTGATACAGGAGCGACAAAACTCCTTTGTGTCCTCTGACATATGAGGCCAATGAAAGTGAGGAACAAGTCTGTCCCAGGTCTTGTTTTGGCCTAAGTGTCCTGCTAATGGGATATCATGTGCCAGTGTCAATAGGAAGCCCCTAAACTTCAGAGGTATAACCAACCTCCTGGTGGCACCAGGTTTGGGGTCTCTACCCTCTGAGTATAAGAGTCCATCATCCCAGTAAATTTTATGGGACCCACTGGCACTCCCAGCAGCCTCAGCAGCAGCTTGCTGTCTGAGGGGTTCAAGGGAGGGGCAGTTCAGCTGCTCGTGGCTCAGGTCTGCCCTGGAAGGGCCCCCTGTCCCCAAGAACTCAACCTGATCAGGTTCAAGTTCCTCTGAGACAGTTCCTTCTTCAGGACTAAGATCATCTCCCTCAAGTGACTGATCCTCACTCTGAGGCAGGGGGGAAGACACTGCCTTACCCCTACTGCTCCTTCTCTTGGAAGGCACCTGGTCCATTATTCCAGGATCCAGGGCCTGTTCAGTGGAAGACATTTTTGCCTGTGACATAGTCATGGCAAACACATCTGCAGGGATGCCCAGCATTTCTGCATGTGTCCTGAGTTCCACTTCAGCCCATGCTGAAGTCTCCAAATCATTGCCCAATAAGCATTCTACAGGGAGGTCTGCACTTACCACAACCTTCTTAGGGCCAGTTACCCCTCCCCAGGTGAATTTCACAACTGCCAAGGAATGGTCTGTCCTGACATTGCTTGCATTGGTCACTTGGTACATCTCACCAAGTATGATCTGGTCAGGGCCCACAAGTTCTTTTGTCACCATTGTGACACTTGCTCCTGTGTCCCTATATGCCATGGCCTCCTTACCATTGATCAAAGGCTGTTGTCTGTATTTGCCCAGATTACTGGGACTGACAAATAAGGAGGCAATATCCATGCCTCCATCACAGACTAACACAGCCTGAGTTGGAATTCTGACTAGGCCAGATTCCATCTCAGATCTCAGGGTCAACCCTACTACACCCTTATTTTGTGTACCACCACTTGGAACTGAGCTAGGGGGAACAGTTGCCTTAGGGGCAGAGCTGGCTGGAGTAGATTCCTTGGCCCTTGGACAATTGGCATCCTTTGTCCAATGGGTTTTCTCTTTACAGATATAACACCAAGGTTTCTTTTTGCCTTTAGCCTTGTTGGATTGTGACTCCCCCTCAGATGCAGGTTTTTGGGGCCCTTGTGAAGACTTCTGGTCTTTACCCTTATCCCCACCCTTCTCTGAGGTTTTAGAATCTGGCTTCTTAGAGTCACCACCTTGGTTCTGAGTTTTCTGCTTCACCCTGGTTCTGACCCATTTGTCTGCCTTCTTTCCCAATTCTTGGGGAGAGGTCAGATCCGAGTCCACCAGGTACTGATGCAACAACTGATTTTGGCAATTATTAAGGATCTGCTCCCTCATAATTAAATTGTACAATCCTTTAAAATCACACACTTTACTGCCAAGTAACCAGCCTTCTAGAGCTTTAGTAGCACAATCTACATAGTCAACCCAGTCCTGAGTCTGTGCTTTCTGGGTGTCTCTGAACTTAATCCTATACTGTTCAGTGGTTAAGCCAACCCCATCAATGAGAGCACTCTTCAAGACTGAGTAATTGTCAGCATCCTCTTCTCTAAAAGTGAGGAGCTTATCTCTACCTTTGTCAGCAAAGGAGAGCCACAAGATAGCTGCCCACTGCTCCTGAGGGACCCTCTGTACTTTACAGGCCCTCTCTAGTGCAGTTATCCATTTGTGGATGTCATCCCCACTCTGATAGGGAGGGACTATCCTGTTCAGGTTCCTATGATCATGAGAATACTCTCTAGTTCTAGGGACACTGTGGCTGCCACCATGGGACTCTAGTCCCAATCTTCTGGTGCTCTCTGGAGCTCTAGGGATTCCCTGTCTATGGCCAATTGCTCTTTGTTGAGCCTGATCCTGAGTCTCTCAAGTTCGAGTAATTGGCACTTCTTTTCATAAGAGGATTCTCTCCTATGAGATACAGAGGTCCCTACAGAAGTACCTGAATTATTAGACTCCACAGAGGGAGTCCTGGATCTTCTAGGTAGACCCAGTACTCTTCCTGGTGGAGTAAAGAGGGGGCCACTGGGGCCTTCTCCCCCACCTGAAGGAAGAGTTGGATTTTCCAGGTTGGAATCATCTTGATCCTCCTGGCCAGGGTGTGAGTCCAGATCAAAGAAGTGTTCACTTCCTGCTCTTTCCTCATCTCCTGTCCCACCCACTCTTTCTACTTCATCAGACCCTGGGGTCTTTCTGAGGTCATCTAGGAGTAACATCTCTATAAGACGTTGGGTGTTTGCATTTCTCCCTGTCTTCAGCTTCCTAGAGGCACACATGGCTTTCAGATCCTGAAAGGTGAGCCCATTGTATCTAGTAGGCAGAGAGCCACTGGCTTCTCCTACAGAAGACATACTAGTGTGGTGTGGTGTGTGCACCTACCTACCCTAGTGGAGACTAAACTCTCTTGAGTTGGAGAAAGGGTGTGCTAGACCCTTGACTACCCAACTCCAAGTTCAGTAGAACTTACTTATTCTAATCTTGATTATATGTACCTAGTACTTTTAGTGGTTTTCAGTTAATCACTCAATGAGATTTATCTGGTAAAACAATAGCAAGCTTGAATCCCAACCGCTGCACACCAATGTGAGAAGTTGGCCTGGTATATGCTGTCCACTAATTAAAGTGGGCACCTTGCACCAGTCCAAACGACCCTTATTGATGATTAGGACAACGATAACCTTTATGAAAGCTATCCTAGTGGTAGCTATGGAGAGCAGCCTTCAGGCTTAATCTTGAAGGAATGTAAAGCAGCTTGTTTTACCAGAATATCACCTCCTGATTGACTAAATGAAAGGAGAACCACACAAGTGTTTATATAAAAATATGTATTTATTTCTAAAACACTCTCTACTAATCTCTACCCGAGATTAGAATATACAGTACACAATATTAAATCAATAGAACGACAGTAAATAGCACAATACACAGCGGGCTCCAGGGGGAGACCGAACCATATACTAAGAAAGTGGTATAACAACCACAACTTCAATAGACACAGTGCCTAGAGCACGTAGAATCGCTGGGACCCCAAGGAACCACCCACAGGAGTGACACAGGGAGCCCACGGAGGACGGGTGCAGTGTGGGAACACAGACGCGAGCTCCGTACAACTCTATGGGAAAGTCGCGGTTGGATAATTACAGTTAAAGGACACTTCGGAGAGGACTTCAAGCAAACCCTTTGGAACATAGAAGGTTCTAAGGTCAGCACCCTTGTGAGTACTGAGGTACCCGTGTTACCTATCCCAGAGGAGCCGGGTGCATAGGGGTCAAGTGGTGTCGGAAACCCTCATTGTTTTCAATGGCGTGATGCGAAGAAGTACTGCTGCTGGGAAGATGAAAAGTGTCCGGTGGAATCAAAGCCTGGATTTGGAGTAAGAAGAACCTGAAAGCAGAGGGGACAGAGTCTGGGTCACTTCACGTGACCAGGGGCTCGATAGACGAATGCCCACCGATGTCGGGTGCTTCAGGTGCGAAGATCAGATGCTTGACTCTGCAGCCACGGGGACCAGGAGACGTCGACGACGACCAAAGTCTGGAGGTGAGCTGTCCCACAAAGGATGTCGAGTGCTGAGGGGTCAGTGTCCGGATTGAACACCAACAAACCTTGGCAAAGGCAACCCACGCGGGCAGAGGAAACAAGTGATAGTATGGACCATCAAGGTCCAGGAGTCTCTCCAAGCTATGGGGAGTCAGGGCACATCTGGAGCAACCAGAAAAGCCCAAGGAAAGTCAAAGTGATCCTCGCCAGGACCCACAGGCCAATGGACCAGGGATCGCAAAGGGACCTCAAGCGGAATCACAAAGTACCAGCCCACGGAGCACTCGTGGAGTGGAGGCCAGAGATCTTTGGTGGAAATGCTGCTCGGGGTTGGGTCTACAGGTAGTCCAAAGCACAGCCTCAGTGATTGCCGAAAAGCATATGCTGCTGCAAAAGTACACGGTGCACAGGGGTTCGGGTTGCACGGTCCCCACGAGGGATACTGCTCTCAGGATTGCTGAGAGAGCAGATCAACCTCAGGGACGCTTGGGAACCCACCTCCTGTGTTGCAGAAATCTTTGGAATCCTCAGGAGCTCGGGAGATGCAAACTGGTCAGATGCATTTAGGTGCCTGCTGCTGCAAGGGAGTAACTCCTTTACTCCAAGGGAGATTCTTCTGTCGTCCAGCGAAGTGTAGACCATCAAAGTACTTGGTTTCTGCTTGCAGAGTTTAGTCCAGGTAAAATCTAAAGTCCTGTAGTCAGGTTTCCTACTTTATACCCAAGGTAGGGGTTGGACTAACTCTGGGGACCCACCTAGGGGAGGGTCAGGACAGAGGGGTGGCTACACCCATGTCCTTTGTCCAGTTTCGCTCCAGAGCAGGAGCCAATGGCTCCTGCAACCGGTTTGAGCTGGACTATGCACGGGGACACCAAATGTGCCCCCAGTGCAGACTTTCTGGCACTCTAAGAGTACACCCACCCAGCCCCAATACACTAAAGCCTGTCTGGGAGGTGGTCACACCTCCCTGTGACAGGAAACCTATTGTCAGGCCTTCCTCTGCTCGAGCTTGGCTCAGCAGCAGGAGGGCAGACTCGTGTCTGTGGCTGGCAGCATCCATTTTGTGCTGCATAGGTCGAGAAAGCTGGTACCGGGTAGACCGGTGCCCCATAGTAGTGGTACTACAAGGGAGGAATCATACCTCCCACACCAGTTACTGGTGTGGAGGTATGATTCCAAGGTGTTTGACACCAAACACGACATGTTTCTTAGCAGCCGTTTTAAAGTTAGCATTTACTGCGAGGTTATAATGCACTTAAGTATATATGGTTGGCTGCATCACAGACAATCCCCAGAGAATAGATTCCGAAGGCTGCAGAGGGGCTCTGCTCATGCAGGGGCGCCCTCTCACACAAAACCCAGCACCCTGCCTTCAGGATTGATAAGGCCTGCCATAGGGGTGACTGATAGGTTTATACGTGCAGTGATTTAGAGTAGATATAGGTAACCTATATCTAAGTAAGGGGTGCATGCACCTCCTTACACAGGTTGCAGTAGCAGACCTGTGGTGTCATTTTGAATGGCCTCTCAGGGGTGGCACAATACATGCTTCAGCCCCTGGGAGGCCTCTGGGGTACCTATGCCCTGTGTAAATGGTGTACCATATACTAGGGACTGATAAGGGTACCCCAGAATCCAATCTGGAGTGTACCTAAAGTACATGCAATCAATTTATAGGACAAAGCAGATAGACTAGGGTCCTGAATAGCAGGATCCCAGTCAGACTAGGCCAAAAACAGTGAGACATCAGCAAAATGTGGGGTAACTATAAGAAGCAGATCCTACTCTCCTACACATGTGATTACTGTGAGTTCTTTTAAGCCCCAGCTCCCTTCAGGCCAAGGTTGGTCATTATAGCTGTGTACCGTTGAGACCGAACCTTGTTTCCAGTGTTCCCTGAGCTTTTGATATCCTTGTTTCCAGTGTTTACTAAGATTTTTGATATCCTTGTTTCCATTGTTTCCTGAGCTTTAGTTATTCGTTGATCCTGAGCTGCTGCAGTAGTTTCCCTTGTTCCTGAACTAGCACTGCCAGCAGTGCTACTTTGACTCTTGAGCCTTAGCCTTCCTTGTTCCTGAGCTGCAGCAGTTTCCCTTGTTCCTGAACTAGCACTGCCTTGGCTTTTGAGCTTTTGCTAAATTCTTGTTCTTGCTCCAGCACTGCCTTCAGTGCTACTTTGTTTTCTTGATTCCTGATTCAATACTATTCTAATATACCCTGGTAGCCTCCCCTTCTGTATATCCTTTTCCCGTCCGTGTTTTTCTTCCCATTTCCTTGTTTCCAGTTCCTTGTTTGCTGTATTTCTATTCCTGCTGTCTTGCTTCTATTACCTTGTATGTTTGTTACTTGCTTTCTGCCAAGTGTGCCCTGTGATTTCCTTCCTTTTCTGTTAAGCTCTCCTCCTTGCTAGCTCCTTGTCTATTGTGCTTGTGTTTAATTCTACACCCTTGCTG
The DNA here is from genome assembly GCA_963921515.1 of Calotriton arnoldi. NCBI lineage: Eukaryota > Metazoa > Chordata > Amphibia > Caudata > Salamandridae > Calotriton > Calotriton arnoldi. Next base: position 2,513,043 of record CAWUFW010001379.1, read on the forward strand.
TTACTGCCTTGTGTGTTCCTGTTTGATCACCAGGATCCATGGGCACAGCTGACGACCTAGGTGGTGTTTCTTGTTCACTGTGAGTATTGTCTTTGAGTTCCATTTATAACATCACCATAGGTATCAGCTCCACAGACCCTGCCTTTGCATGCATATCCTATATGTGGGTATTTGCAGTCAGTATCTGTAACAGCAATTGTGGGTGAGGAACTTACTGAGCTTCAGTCTTACCGTGTGGAGCTCTCAAGTGCTTTACCCCACATTCCCTTTATTGTTTATTTATTTATTTATAAAGTTTTATGTAGCGCGAACATGACCCTAGAGCAGAGGTCTTCAAACTTTTTTAGGTTGAGCCCCCCAAACTGAATTTTTTTAAATGTCGGGCCCCCCCACCACTTGACAGAAATTTCTGGAATCTGGTACACCTCATAATCGACTGCCATTCGGATATCCCAGGCCATATCGGACAAATAATGTTAAACACAGTAAGAGTGTTTAGTAAACTGCAGGTTTGTGAGTGGGTGTGGTTAAATGAAAGAGGCTTATTAGAGAGTTCACATAAAAATGTCCAAGATAAAATGCGCGCATATTGTTTTTACTAGGGTTTTACTTATGCAGTTGAGTCATAATGGGACAGTGTTCTCTGGAGCAGCCCCGTCACCTACTAAGTAAGTACCCTCAAGTCAGGCAAATACCTACCAACCTCTTCATAAACATTTTGAATGGAAGTGAGCCATTCAGTCCCAGACTTGTTTTTGCACCTTCTCAAATTGTTGAGCGTTACCAAAGCAATTGAGGTGGCGACATCCCTTCCTGTGATGTCATGTGACACCAATGAGCATTGCTTATTCCTATTAGTCCCCCCACTTGTTTTTTTAAGACCTGTGCCCTGAGTGGGGGTTTAGGACACATGTCAGGCTTATGTTTAAAAAAATAGAACTAATAAAAACTGAATTATGTTGCCTATTTTACTTCAGAGCAATGTTGTCTGACAGACTTTGTGGTGATCAAATGGATCTGGGTCCAGCTGCACAGTGAACTGGCAGCATTACAGTGCATGTAAATGCAGCGGCAGCCGGCGCAGGTAAGCGTGGTAGGGGCGGCGGCAGGGCGGGAAGTCGACAAACGACAGAATAGGTCAAATTAAATAAATAAATTAAACCTATTCTGTTCCCCCGCACCACTCCACCGCCCCATCGCGCTTACCTGCACCAGCCACAACTGATGCGTGAGCCTCCAGGGTGTAGGTCTAGGAAGAGAGTAGAAAAGATTGTTAGAGGCTGAAAGGGTTTACGGTGAATGCCAAAGGCAGTGCTTAATTAATTTTAAAAAAGTGCAGGGGCCAAAGCTTTTATTACGTCACTTCTGCCAGCGCTGGCTCTTGCCAGGGCAGCTGTACACCAGGACTGCCATGTCTTGAACAAACCAACACACACCTCCTTCTTCCTCCACCCTGTTTTTCCTGCCTCTTTCTCATTCGTGCAGGTGGTTTTTCATCTCTGCTTTATCCCTTTGTCTCTGTTTTCACAGCTTTCTTGTCCTTTTTCTTTTCCCCTATTCTAGAAAGTGTTTTAGAATGTTCCCAAAGGTTGCATTCTAATTGCTTATAGCAAGGAACAGGTGCAGGGGATTAATTTGATGAGGGCTGTCTTCCGAAATGTTCATGCCGGTTGCTTGATGCTCTATCTTGCTATTGGCCAAAGTTGGATGCTGAAAAATAATTCTTGGTCCCTAAAAATGAGTACCGGGGGCCACCACCTGCCACCTCCGATAAAAGGAAGCACTGCCCACATGTGGAGTCAGGTCAGGAATGGACTGGTTGGAAGCACTATTCGTAAGGTCGCCCTTTGCCCTAGAACCCTCGGCCCAGTCGCCACAGCCGCCTATGCGCTGCAGTGTTAATCATGTTATCATTTGTGTCCATTGCCTTTATGCTTCCGATTGTATTGCTATATAATTGCATGCAGCATAAAGTGCAGACATTATACAGTCAGGCGACAAGTGGCACTTTACAGAGGTCCTAAAGTGAAAAATATATATAAGGCGTGAGTTGCATACATTGCTAGAAAGCCTTCCGTTCAACACAGGCACGAGAAGGCTGCCAAAATTTCCCATCATAAAACGCTCTGTTCTGCCTTTTCTCAAGACTGGAGACACCCAACCTTCCAAGCACTTTGTTGCGGGATCACGATGAAGCGTCTATTTGGGAGCAAAATGCGACAGCAGCAAGTTGTGCTGCTGGCACAAAATGAGCATGGCACAATCTGTACATGTAAATGCTAAAAAAAAAAAAAGACATCGAATATTTAGGTTCAGGGTCGCATGCTCAAAGGATGTCAACCTTGTCACTGACAAGAACGGCCTTCTTCATAGCTCTCGCTTTCTTTTATTTGCCTTCTGAGACTCCCAGTAGCATTTCCACTTGAATTCCATTCATTTAGTAAAAATAAAACGGTAATCGCTTAATTGATTACACTCTGTCATGTGAGGGAACCTCAGATGTGAAACCGCACAGTAGCATGAGCCAGGAAGAGGATGTAGCTTTATGGCTAGAGCGATCGACCTCAAAGCTGGGGAACCAGGTTCGAGTCTCGGCAACAACGCTAAACATCCTGTGATTCTGGGCAAATCACTTAATCTCCCCGTGCCTAACAACAATGAATGTGTCCTTGTGTAATGAAACTGGTGCTCATGTAAAGCGCTCTGATACCCGATATCTTCGAATCTAGTTTGCGCTATATAAAAACTCTAAAAAATAAATAAAATTGTCCCCTAAGCCATTTGTTTTCAGCCTATTATACAGAAATATCTGTCTTAAAATTGTTCTCTACCATGTGCTGTGAACTGTGGAGGAGTGAGTGGACCCAGTGCCCAGATCACAATTACAAACAGGGTACTTGGAGAGCTGCCAGGTGCCTGGGTCCAGTGGGTCCACAGGATTTTACGAACCAAAGAGAAGCAGAACTACCAGCTGTCACTGCAACCAGGTGTAAATTGCAAACAGTGAGGTGTCTGCTCTTCGTCCTCGCAATATGCTGTAGACCACGGAGGAGAGATCTATTATACTTTTTTTATAGTGATGGTGAACCATATCAGATATAAACATAGTTCGGGCACGTGCCATGGAGAATTACATTTTTGCTTACATCTCCAAAAGAGCTGAGTGAAAATTCACCAAACCAAGAACTGAATGAACACTGAATGGTTGAAAAAAATGCTTCACCATTAAAATTTGATGGACTTTTAATTTAGTGGTTTCGGAGTTCTGCACGGCAAATCTTTTCTATGTAAACCCCATGTTAATTTGAAAAAGTGAAAAGTTTTGCACCCCCACCCCATTATAATTTCTGAGCCATTTGAGCATCTGCCCACTGAATGCTGTTTACCCACAGCTTAGAGCAAACTGCTCAGAGGAAAAAGTTATTATTAACTGTACAAAATAAGAATTCCCATGAAGTGAGTTGCCAAACCAACCTGCAGAGAACATGATGTATTAAACAAGCATGAAAAATGGCAACTGTGAATAGGCACTTTTGTAATTTTGCAATAAAACCGTGAGTGTATGGCATGCTCATACTTACGCAATTTAAAGAGCACCTTTGCCTCCTTTGTGTGAAGAACTAACCATCCGAGATGGTTAATTCCGAGAGCTGAAATGTTTCAGCTGCAGTGGGAGGCACGGAGTCTCCAGTGCTGTGAAACCGAAAGCGAACTGCTCGTGGTTTTCTTTCAAATTACCGAAGTAGGGGCACGTCGTGCCCCATCGATTGGGACAGTGTGAAACAAACTAAGGTGAGATTTTTGGGTGGAGTGCGCGCCCCCCCTGAGATGGTGCCCCACAGTTTGAAGAACTCTGCCCTAGAGGGTATCAGAGCACTTTACATAACACCGTTCAGATACATTAGACGGTTGAGGGGGTAATATACATACATTCAATTTAAACAGGTAGACAGTGGTAGATAAGATAACATATGTTGAAAACAGTAACGTATGAATTAAAGTCTTAGGATGTGAATTTGTTGATTAGAAGCATTTGCACTTCTTTTTTGAAGGAGGAGGAGGAAGGGATCCTGCGAACATCCGGTGGTAATGAGTTCCTAATCTTCTGTGCGATACCGGAGAAGGCTCTGCAGCATGGTCGCTTTTTGTGGAAGGACTGAGGTTTCAGTAGTAGTGAGCTAGCGCTTCGCGAATGTCTGCAACCTCCCGACAGCTCTAGCTTTTGTGCTAAGTAACTGGGGGTTTTGGTATGAAGGGCTTTATTGGTCATGCAAGCAATCTTTAGTTGTATTCTTGCCTCGTATGGTAGCCAATTCAATGCTTTTAAGGTCGGAGAAATGTGGGGGCATATCAGCAAGGGCCGGCGATAATTATCGCTAAGCGCACTTAGCGCTAGGATAATTATCGCCGGCTATCGCTGCTTTCTATCGCGGAGATAGCGTGCTATCAGCAACGCTTATCTCCAAAGCGATAGAAATGCAAGCGATAGCTGGAAAACAGTGTGATTATCGCTGGGAAACCAGCGATAATCGCACTGTGACCGGCGATACCTTGCTGATAGGGCAGGGTAGTCTTAGCCATGTAATCCACCTCCCATTGGATTACATGGCTAAGTCAGAAATAAAGCATGCGTAAGGAAAGTAGCGATAACCGTGGTTATCGCTACTTTTCTATCGCTATGCTTGTTAGCGATTCCCTTGATAATAGGAGAAATGTCGCCAGCGACATTTCTCCCGTTATTCTGGGGAACGCCCACTTTGCATCTCATTAGAGATGCAAAGCTGGGCGATAAGGAAAGGGCGAAGAAGCATGGATTCACGCGTTAACGTGTCCTTGCTAATAGGGCGTTAAAATTATCGCCGCTTTTCGTCCGAAAACGGACGCTAAAGCGGCGATAATTTTATCGCCAGCCCTTGTAGATATGCCCCGTGGTTATTTCTTTCTGTTCCAGAGACCAGCCTGGCCGCAGTGTTAAGTGAGGCCCTCAGCGGGGCCAGCTTGTATTTGGGAAGTCCGCATAGAGTGGTGCTTCCGTAATCCAATCTTGGTAATACTAGGGCTTGTACCGCCATTTTTAATTCGACCTGTGGGAGGAAGTGTTTAAGTTTCCTTAGGATACTCATCTGATGTTTAGCTCCTTTGGTGGCGTTACTGATATGCGCCTGCATATTCAAGTGTTTGTCTAGGGTGATTTCCAAGGATTTAGCGGAGTCAATGATGTGGGGAGAGCAGTTAAAGGTTGTTAGATGCTTCAGCCCGAGGTCTATCTTGGGTGTTTGGTTGGGGGGGGAGATGAGGAGGAATTCTGTTTCGTTGGTGTTGAGCATGAGGTGGTTGCCAGTGAGCCAACTTTGAGTGTTAGGCAGAATAGCGTTGAGGGAGATGAAGTCCTCTGGGGAGGAGATTTTCATATACAATTGTGTGTCGTCTGCAAACATGTGATATAGAATGTTCGCCCGTTTGCCAGGGGTTCCATGATCAGATTAAAAATAATGGGTGATAGTGCAGAGCCCTGTGGAACCCCTAGAGTGACCATGGAGAGTTGAGAGAGGGATTGCTTCATCTTGATTCTTTGGGTTCTGTTGTTTAGGAAAGAGGTAAACCATTGTAGCACGGGACAAGATAAACCCATCCTTCGTTCCAGTAAGGACAATAGGTTGTCATGTTTAACCGTGTCGAAAGCGGAGGATAAGTCAAGAAGTATCAAAAGACACGATTCATTATGGTCTAGCATTTTTAATATGTCGTCCGTAATGCGGGTGAGTGCTGTTTCAGTGCTGTGTCCTTGACGGAAGCCGGATTGGTGTTGGTCTAGGAGGTTGAAGTTCTCAATGAGGTTGCATAGTTGAATTTGCCCACATTTTTCTAGTAGTTTCGCAAGAGTGGGGATGTTGGATATAGGGCGGTAGTTGTTGAGATCTGAGGCGAGGGAATTGGCATTTTTAGTATGGGTGTAACCTGCCCTACTTTGAGGCAGTCAGGTATAGCGCCTTGCTTAAGAGAGGCGTTTACAATCTTTGACCATAATGTTAATGTTGTTTTATATATATGTCTTGCACGTCCGTCCTGGGTGTAGTTAGTCTGAATGCTAAATTGCCTTGTGAGTGCCCTTCCTTTCTGAGTTTTAGCCATCTTGTTCACTTGTGCAGGCTCCTCCTAAGGATCCCTTTTCTCTTCTGACTTCCTGTGTGATTCTGGGCAGTGCTGTACTCCTCTTTCTGTTTACATTTTCTACCCAGTCGCCAGTCCTTGCCCAAGTCCCTGACTGTGTCCCAGACAGTCCCGGACAGTCCTTTACAGAAGAAACAAGTATGTACCAGCCCATATCTGTCATTCATAGCCTGAAGTGGAGGTCTTAAGTCAAGGAATTGCTTCCCCCTAGGAACAGTAGCGTTGGAGACATCCTGAGACAAAAAACGGTATTTCTGGACCATTGAAAAGATTTATGCAATTTTGAAGCTTAGACAATTTCCATCACGTCAGTGTATTGAAGGAATAACATAATAATAACTCTAGGTTTAGCTCTTGAGGTTGATAGAGACTTTGGATTCAAATGGTGAGGTCTCTGTAGGCTTAATGGGTTTTTGAGATTGCAACAAACAATCTGTGGTAGTATTGACTGGAGGAAAGCAATCATGTCTGAGTCCTCTGCACCTTCCGGAGTCTGAGATTGTTTCTCCTGTTTCTGTTTTCCAAATTTTCGGTGACACTTTTAAGCATATCAATATCTTTGGCAATTTGGAAAACATTGGGTCCCAAGTACTCCATGTCGCTGATATGTTGCTCCATAGTAGAGATCCTTTTATCAAGCGTTAACCATCTTTCTTCAAGCTGTTGTTGTATTCCTCTTAGGGTGTCCATAAACGGGCTTTCCAGTATCATGTCCTTATATAGGCACAATTCGCCCTGCCCTTATATAGGCATAAAATCCCAGCCCTTATTTAGGCATTAAACCGTGCACTCCAAATACAGGCATGGTCTCCGACATCCGTCCACCCTAACGTCACAACGAGTTCTTGAAGAACAGACCCTTAGGCTGCGGGAGTTTCCCTAGTCCAGGACTATTGATTTCTTCAAGGACTCATGTATTACGCATGAACCATTATTCCTTAGGGATTCATTCATGACGTCTTCCGCTGTCCGACTCACGTCAATGCTAACATTCTGAGGTAATTCTCAGGTATAAATATACCTTCCCTAGCCCCTGTAAATCAGAGGAGACCTCGACTTCAGAGGAGCCCGTTTCCCGGCCTGACGCACTGAGAAGACGCTGTCATCCCTGCACGCAGAGAGTCCAGCTTCCAGTGATCTAACTTCCCTTGCGAGGTGTTGGAGTTCGAGTCTGGCAAAGAGATTCCTATCTCTCTCATTCTTCAGGTATGGAGCAGACTAGAACCTAGAGGGACTCTTGGCATACTAGGCATACTAGGCTTAACATACTCTTAGTATACTATAGTAAGGAATACTTCACCTACTTCATACCTCGTCCTATACCTAGGTTAGGTTAGGTACATTGGGGTAGAACTAGATTAGAAACACATCGTATGAGTGCTCGCATTTTTAGTCTGTGTTATTTATGTAACAGCATATGTACTAAAAGATAATGCTCTCGCAGTATTATTTATTTCTACTGCTCACACTGTACATTATTTATCTCGCATACTGTCTTGTGATCGTAACAACACATTTTACTTACACCAGAAACAAGACTGTTCAATAAATCCTTTATTGAAACGCCCGTCTATTTCTTTTCTGTGTAACTTGGAGAAAACTAAGCATGCACGACTGAGCTGAGTGAAATAGTTACCTATTGTTTCCACGACTCTGGGACACGTTCTGATTCTAAAGGGAAACACAGTGGTCATGTTTTGCGGCTGCCAGAAACTACTCCCTTCTTGTTGTCAAGGAGTTTCTAGTGGCCTCTGAGCTAGATAGCACAAGTAATTAAGTTTAATATACTCGATAGAGACATACTGACCTTAGTCCTATGTCAAACCTATAGGATATATTATTCCAATGCGCAGAGCCTATTAGGGAAATAGGAGCCACACTACACTGTTGCAAAGTAGCAGTAGTTTCAATGACAAATGGCTGCAAGAACTTCAACTCTTCCATCAAGACATCCAGGGTTACTGCCAATGAAGATTAAGGAGGAGAGTCAACATCTTTTTTGGGCCTCTTCACTAAACCTGAAGCATTAATCTTCTTAGCGATGGCCCCAGAACTCTGATTAGGAGACACAGTTTCCTGACTGTTTGTAGAAGGAACATCCTTGCCCTTCATCATATATTCTTTAGACTTGGTAAGAGTTTGAAAATGTATAATCTTTGATATGGATGTCTCCAAGTGATTGTGGATTTTTTTATTTCTGCCAATAAAACAATATAAGATATGCAAAAGTCAAATGAGAACTCTTAGAAGGAAAACCTGCAGTTACTGTTATAACAGCTACAGTGGTTCAAGGAATTACTTCAAACAAGACAACAAACCACTATTGTTGTGCATAAATGAAGCAATTGAATTTAAAAACAGAAAACAGAAGAAATTGAAAAAATCATGAGTGTACCCATAATAATTATTTTTAAAAACGTTTATTATTACAAATATTTGTAAAAAACTGTTAATACATAATTCCAACATACAATACACAAATGGTGCTCACAGGGTTACAAAAAACAAATGATTGAAAATACAGTTTACAGTGTAAACATAAAACAATGGCAGAGGAAAAGGTTAAACAAAACAGATCCAAGTAACAGGAACAAAATGCAATATATGCTTCCTCTTTTACTTTTGCCAAAGGAAGGCGTCGATGGCATTTTGACCTTATTAGTACATTAGGTCATCATCAGGATGAGGGACAAGAGTTGAGAGCAACCAGCAAAATGAATCTGTAATTAAAAGAAAACACATTTGGAGGGTACCAAAAACAGGAAGATGAACGAATCTCTAAGAGCATAGTACAAGACAAATTCCAAGTGTCATGCATGATTTACTAACTGTGAGTGTTTTAGTCAAAGAATCCATCATCAAGAATAGACCAGCCAAGAGATCTGTAATAAAACAGGGTGAGAAAATAAAGTACACCCCAAATACCATCAAACATATTGGTTATGAATGAACCTACTTGTTCCATCGAAAGTAAATTAAGCTCCTTAAAATAAATATCTCTCAGCATTCAAATTTCATAAATTGTTCTTGTACTCCACCCAAAATTGTTGAATATAATAATGAAAAGCAACAGGAAACATTGTTTATCAAAGCAGCAGGGTCAGCAGGGGCACACTGTGACACCGCCATCCAGAAATGGAAGCAATGCAAACGTCCTGTCATCTGAAAAACAAAATTGGGGGCAGGGCATCTCCTGGGTTTGAGGAGCGAGGAAAAAAACTGTTTCTGTGAATAAATATGTTGCCAATGATTGTCAAGCCGGCCGCTACCTTAACTGTCCGAAAAATCACCTGAATGCGCTGTTCATTGTACTTGTTTGCCACGCAGTAGGTCCTGCGAGCCGGAGATGCCGCGGAGCTTCGTCATTGGTGCTGAGACCACGCCCCCCAGGAACAATACTTTTTATTGCATGTAATGTCTCTTTGAGCTCTAGTACAAATGTTCTGCATTCCGGGGCAATAGTTTTGTTCCCTGTAATGCTTTTCTGCTAGTGTTCTCCCCATTGTGTTTGTTAGCTCAGCAAAATTATTGTGCCAGATTTGCAGTTGAATAAAATTATCTGGAGTGTAATGTGTGTTACACTTCACGTGGGCCACTATATGCCAGAACGTTTTACTATTGTTGTTAACTGCTATGGGTAGGTCCTGCCAGTTTTACTCATCTCATTCCCTCTGAGCTGCTACTTATGATAATTTATATACTTTCATTCTTGTTAGAAATTGGGTCTCTAGTTGGCAGAGGTATGCACCCTGTCCAAGTAGGGACTGCAATCCAAGTCAGGGCAAGTCGGATGAACACCCTAAATTAACCTGGGCTCACTCTCTGGTAGCTTGGCACAGAGCAGTCGGGCTGAACTTAAGAGGCAATGTGTAGAGTATTTGTGCAACACATAAAACAGTAAAACTGTGAAAACACCACCTAAAAATAACCCACACCACGTTAGACAAATAGAGCTTAATTAAATGAACAAAACAAGACCAAAACGATAAACATCCAATAAGTAGAACTTGAGTTATGAATTTTTAAAGATTACATTGAAATATAGTGCTTAAAGCATAAAGCGCCAACCGGGGACATCAGGCCGCCCTTGACCGGGGTAAATCCAAAATTTCCAGCCAAATATAATGGAGTGCAGGTCAGATACAGGGACCAGCCTTGGCCCGCTGCAAACAGTATCTTGCGAGGAGTATGATTTGACTTTGAGGATCCGATGTATGGAGCCGAGGAGACGATGTGTCGTCGTCAATCCAGCTACATATAGGCGATGCGTCAGTTCTGAGCATTGCAATCCCAGATACGTTGTTGTCAGCTTCCTGGTGGGGTAGGCAATGCGTTGTCGTTGAGCTGCGTAGCTTGTTCAGGTGAGGCAGGTGATGCGACGGCGCTGGAGGCGCAGTATCGGTTCTGACTGGCGCAACGGTGGCGATGCGTGGATTTTGCTGCTAAACTTCAGAAAACCCACTTCCAAGGGCTGAGGACTAGATTGGCACCACTTGGCAGGGTAAACTCACAGTTAGCAGAGTCCCAAAAGTAGGAGGAGAGTTGAGGGAGGTTCTGAGATTTCAAAAAAGGAGGCAAGTCAGCAAACCCTTGGAGTCACTTGAGTTCTTGAGGATGTTGAGATGCAAGTCGAGTCCTTCTCACTCCCAGGCACGGAGGGCAGCAGGGCAAGCACAGTAGAGCAAGAGTCCAGCAGAGTCCAGCAGAGTGATACTCCTTTCAGCAGTACAGCAGTCCTTCTTCCTGGGAGAATGTCATCAGGTCCAGAAGTGTACTAAGTTGGTGGTGTCAAGGGTCCTGTACTTATACCCAGTTGTGCCTTTGAAGTGGGGGAGACTTCAAAGAGAGGCCTTTGAAGTGCACAAGGCCCCTGCCCTTCATGCCCTGGCTCCAAACTCACTACAGGGGGGTATACAGCTCTTTGTGTGGAGACAGGCACAGCCCATTCAGGTGTAAGTGTCAGCTCCTCCCTCCTCCCTGCCCAGGATTGCCCATCTACCTGGTGATGGCCCATCAGGATGTAAATGGTCTATCAGGCACATCTAAGCTCTCCTTGTGTGTGGCTGTCTAGAGGGAAGGAACAAAGCCCAGCCGTCACCCACCCCAGATGTGTATTCAGAGACAGGCAGGGGCACTGAATGGTTAAAGTAAACAAATGCCAATTTTCTAAAAGTGCTACAATAAGGGGGGGTGGTCCCAGTGGAAACACAATATTACATAGACATCAACATCACCTCATTAATCAATTGCAAACAATATTTAGGCATATTGAAAATATTTAATCACGTTGAACATATAATGCATCATATTCAAAACATAGCACATTTATCAAAAAAGTTTGTGCATAGGTGCCCCAGAAGGGGAAGGGAGGAGTTGGTGCATCAATGTGCAGAAGTGAGGGTGAGTGATGTAGGGAGGGCAGTGAACAGTATGTACATCCAAACGTATAAAAGGCCTGTCCAGCCTTAACCAACATTGTTAAATAGTGTCTGTGTGGGTGCTGATTGATTTTTGTATTGGCAAATAATGGTGGCGGTGGGCTTGTATGATAGTAAATGTGTGCGTGTGTGTATGATGTTGGATGTTTGCAGATATCATGGTACTTGTATTGGTGTATGTTGGACTTGGCCCTCTCTGCAGGGTCACCCCCAAACATTTTGCCTTCAGCCTCCTAATTTTTGCTGAATTTGTTTTTGTTGGCATTGGGACTGTGTGCACTTTGCCACTGCTAATCAGTGCTAATGTGCTTGTGCTCTCTCTCTCAGACATGGTAAAAGTGGCTTACACCTAATTGGTATATTTAGTTTACTTATACATCCCTAGTAAAGTGGTATACCATATACCCAGGGCCTGCAAATTAAATGCTTCTAGTGGGCCTGGAGCACTTATTTGACACCCACTTAAATGATCCCTTAAAGCATGTCCCACATCTGCCATTGCAGCCTGAATGCAGTTTTAAACTGCCAATTTGATTTAGTAATATAGCCCCCTTGCCAAGCCTTATACCCCCCTTTATTACATGTAAGACACCCCTAAGGTAGGCCCTAGGTAGCCCATAGGGCAAGGTGCATTAAAATTAAAAGGTTGGGCTTAGATTTTTGAGTTTTACATGTCCTGGTTATGGAAAACTCCTAAATTTGTTTTCACTACTATGAGGCCTACCTCTCCAATAGGATAACATTGGGTTGCCTTATTGCACTTAATAAGTGCTATTGTTTGGTTGGGAGCAGGTAAGGATATCATGTTTGGTGTCTGAGAAATTGTCATTTAAAATCCTCTTAAAGTCGGATTTTAAGTTACAATTTTGAAAATGTCACTTTTAGAAAGTTGGCATTTTCCGGCCCTATTTGGTGCCTGCAGCCTGTTCCTAGGTCATATTAATGGGTGTAGTTGCCAGTCTGTTGATTCCTCCCAGACAGCCACACAATAAAAGGATTAAGTGTGCCTGGATGGGCCATCGCTGGAAGGATGGGGGCAAAGCTGGGCCCAGCCCCACTTGCAAATTAATAGGCTGTGCCCTGCCATCACACAAGGGACTTGTCACTCTTTTATTGTTCATGTAGCCAGCCTGGAATCGCGGCAGTGGAGGCAGAAAAATTCAGTCACTTCAAAGGAAATTCTCTAGAAACTTCTGGTATAAAAATAGAACTTTCAGACTCACTCTTCAGTACATATCTGTATTTATGGAAGACTCAGAAGAAGGTCTGCTGTGCTGCTTTGCTGTAAGAAGAACTGCCACTCTGCTGCCCCGCTGTGATGCCTTGCTGCCCTCCTGTCTGAGAGAGAAGGACTGGACCTGCATCTTGAACCCAGGACCCCCAGAGTGACTCCAAGAAAAAGTTATCTGGCCTCCTTATCAGAGCCTTAGAGAAAGAACAGGCTCCAACAACCTTGACCCCAGCACCTGGACTCTGCCAGCTGTGAGTTCTGTCCTTCCAAGTGGTGCCACCACAGTCCTGGACCTTTGGAAGCGGGCCTGAAGGTGGTCTGCTAGCCCATCTGTGGTTCCAGCAAAACCGACCAGTGTCGGATCCTTGCACCTAGATGCGCAATAACTAGGCAAATGCTCAAACACAACGTTGGAATATTAAACAAGATGAGTTCTCTATAATAACAACCCCATGCAGACACTCTCCCTCAAAAGGGTACATAATAATTAAAACAGCATGCTTCACATGGCGTTTCAGTCTGCAATTTCCAACAACGGTCTCAAGCATGAATTAACATGGAGCTGCCAAGAATCCCAGAGCGCGTCACTAAATAATATACATATATGATACCTACTGGTGGTCGCTAGTAGTTTACATAGACAAGCTAAGGTGTCTTTTGATGAATCTTCATGATATTTTCAAAACTAGTGTGTTGGTCACTTCAGCTGCTGTCTTGAAAGTTACGGGTTGATCCATCAAGCAGAGGCTGAGAAAAATGGGGGTCCCAAAATGAGTTTCCCCATGCAATTTCCCATAGGGATTTTAGACATGACTACAGACCAGCCGCTGGACGGAATTACATCAAATTCAGCAGAAAGCTAGCTCTTGGTCCAGAAAGAGCCCTTTTGTGATTTGGTGTAAATCTGTTCAGTAGTTTTGAAGTTATTACTGAAAAAATCAATATAGACATTTAGGGACGCAAATGCTCCGCGGATCCGACAGATCTCATGCTGAGATCAGATTGATCACCAGCACTTCAACCAGGAAGTGTTGGAAGCCATCTTGGGACTCAGACTCAGCTGACCCAGGAGAAAATGGTTAACAAAAAACAGAAGGGGACAGGGTAGGAACACCCTGACCCCCAAGGCCTGGTGGTGGGGTCTCACAGGGACACACCGGCACCAAAAAGTTTCTTTTTAAAATCTTTGCTGAGATTTTGCAGAGGATCTGCAAATTTGCGGTAAGAATTGTTTTTAAAAACAATCCCACGCTTGTTTTCTAATTAGCCCCCCTTGTGGGCCAGGTCCCGGGGTGGGAGGATTTTGTATTATAATGGGTGGCAGGGGGTGCGTGGCCCCCCTCCCCAGGCTGAGTTCATCCTCGGGGACCGCCACCCCCCAGGGCCTGGCTGAATCATTCAAGGGCAGAGGCCCCCCTCATGACCCTTTTTCGGCCCATGGACCAATGCCTCCCCGGAGCCAGGCCGATTTTTACAAGAAGCCATTAACGGCCCAGGAGACCGCCACCCTCCCAGGGCGGCGTCTGCTTCATCCCGAGGTGCCCACCCTTGGGACATAGTGGTTTCCCTGCCTGCATTAGTGCGGGAAGAGAAACCTCTGTTTGCTCTCGCTTGGCGGGAACTATTTGAAAGCTCCCGCCAAGTGAGGAGCAAACAGTAAGTCCACTCCTAGCTGGCAGGAGCAGGAAAATGCTCCCACCCACTGGGAGTGGACTTTTTATCTGTCTTCCTGCCTGCTGTGAAGCAATCAGGGAAACAGATGAAAAAATTGCTCCTGCACGCATTTTCTGCTGCTCCCTGCTTGCGGGAGCAATGCCAGCTCCCGCTGTATGCGGGGAGCCGGCTGGGGCCGTGGGGCAATTGGGGCGCCCCTGCACCTCCAACAAAGAGGCAGTGGGCTCCAGGGCACCCACCATTGACTGACACCAGTGACTGACAACTATAACTCATGCCCTTGCCATGCACTGCTAATTACCCCACCTATTATATCGCTCATGTTCTCTTCTATGACATTATTAATAATATCAGTGCAACATTTGCCATAAAATTATTGATGAGAAAACTGTGCATGGCAGGGGTGAGAGTTATAGTTACCTTAGGGCACGAGTTGTAGTTACTTTAGATAACTCTAACTGTAACTGCTGAATTTCTATGGTTTTGTGCATGTAAAATGTGAGCCTAACTATAACGTCCCTTTAAACTTTGTTTTTTTTAGTGTATATATATATTTATATATTTATATATATGTATAGTTAGATTTCATGCACATATATTATATATATATGTATATGTATGTATATATTGATGGAGCAGGGTTTACGCGAATCAAAACCTGCTCGGATTGAACCTCTCATTTGCAAAATAACCATTAAAAAGGTTAACTGTGTGCTATAAATCGAGTTTGAATTTAACAATGCGCATGCGTAAATGAGAACGCATTTGGAGAAAATTTGGGGTAGGCCGCAAGCCTGCACATGAATAATGCAGAAACTAATGACTGAAGGGCTGCAAGAATAATGATCATACTAATGCTTTTTGAATCTTGTGCAAACTAATAATATTACTGTGCAGAATACTTTTAGAGAATAAAACTCATGCAAAAGATATGATATTCATGTTGTATTTGTCTTTCCCTAGAAAATGGCTATTTCTGTGCTGGAGAGAAAGGCCTAAAGTCTAGCTTGAAGTTTTTAACTATGGCGTGAGGAAGGGAGAGTGCTTAATCAGTTTTCCGTGTGCCTTCGGTGATGACCAAGGTTACAGAGGAAACAATGAGCCTCTGAAAAGCGAGTTCCACTGGAAGCGGACATGCGGATAGAAAAGTTACAAAAAACGCGAACGAATGTGAACATGCTGTGGAAGAGAAAGATACATAAGCCTGAAAATGACGTATTGAATTTGGACAATAGTGTGTTTAAAAAACGGAACTTGCTTGGAGTGGTGTGACGAAGACACCCCTTGTTTTAGCCAATTAGAATTTTTAGTTAGGTGGGTTGGATAGAGTAGGGGCTGGATTAGTGTGAATTTGGGGTATAATTATACCTCGTAAGTAGGTGGGGTTAGGCGGCGTATTCCTACTTTGTTGGAGGAGAGAGCTGTATCGCTGTTTCCTATTCTTGTGGGCTGACTGATGATCTGATGTTCCTGACTCTTAAACTTTGCATTTCAAATTCTTCTTTGAAGTGCCTCGCTTACTCTCATGGCCAGAGGGTAGCATTTCTGATTTTAAACTTGAATGATTATAATTAATCTCTGATTTGAATAATTATTTGCCAATGTTTTCCCTTCTTTTGTCTCTCTACCTATCCACTGTCTTATTGCGCAGGCTCATATGATGTATACTGAACTGATTGAAATTGAATGTACTTTTGTTTGAATTACTCTGAATTGCGTTGTATTTGTACTTGATGAGCATCACATTATTTTAGATAAAGATTATTGTTATTAACAGAAAAGTGTCTGTTGTTATTATGGTATGGTAATGAATCACGGTATAAGTACTGACTATTAATTACGAAATCCCTGCCCTCTTAAAAAAGGTTCATCATTTGGAGATAATACGGTTTGGTAAGTTTGGACTAAACTGGTTTAAAGGGTCAAATTTGGTGAATTAATAGGTTTGAATTAATGATTTTGGTGATTAACAGGTCATACCATAAGTTGTATGTTGTGGTCCGTCGTTGACCTTAAACTCAGGTTCGGAGTTGCCTAAGATCCCGGGATGTTATTAGCCTAATGGGCAGAGGAATTAGTGTGGCATACACTACAGAAGTATTTTGTCTGCTGGTGTGATATTAGTCAATGAAGGAGGTTGTTAATATTGCATAGGGAACTCTGAAGTTTGTATAGTGGAGATTTATTTGGGTACCTTTAGAAAGCAGAGCTGAAGAAGTCCTGAGAATCTTCCGCGTGAGAGAGGGTGGAATAATGCTGGTCGATATTCTGCTAGTAGCAAAATAATTCTTTGTGTTTGTATCAATCTTTCTGGTTTAGTGGGGAAGACAAAGCAGGATTGTTTTATGTTGTTTCTAACATTTGTTTCTTTTCAAAAGAGTTTGAAAACATTACTGTAAAGTTTTTGTAAAGGGAGGGTCAGTGGTAGGAGTTATACTGGCGTCATCGTGTGCCGCGCTGGCATTGGTCAGCTAGTGTGAAGCGTCATTGTAAGCCGCGCTGGCATTGGTCAGTTAGTGTGAAGTGTCACCGTGTGCCGCGGTGGCAGTGGTCAGATAGAGTGAAACATCACAGTTAGAGTCACGTAACTATTGGTTGACCGATGCGAGGTACGCTGGTTTTGGTTGTAGGGTACAAATAACATCTGAGGATTTACGAAAGAATTTGTGTTTGTTTATTTAGAATTAGTGTAGTGAGTGGAAAGAAATGAAATTGTTAAAAATGATGAGGACATTATTCAGAAAGGATGAACTGACTGAAATTAGAACAGGAGTCCCGGTACCGAAAGATGATATGCCAGCTGCTTTCATGACTTTGGAATGTGGTTATCATAC
Organism: Calotriton arnoldi; assembly: GCA_963921515.1. NCBI lineage: Eukaryota > Metazoa > Chordata > Amphibia > Caudata > Salamandridae > Calotriton > Calotriton arnoldi. Next base: position 2,530,391 of record CAWUFW010001379.1, read on the forward strand.
GTGCACATGGTTAGAGAACTGGATGAAATATACAGAAGAAGATGGTGATTTGGCTTTCCCAGAGAATGGTACTTTTAATGTGAGAATTTTGGAAAATTTAAGGTATCAAATGAACAGGTTGAGACCTAATCCTAGGCTGATGCAGTACGAGGCGCTTGAGGCATGGGAACATGAAGTGTATCAGAGAGAGAAACAGGACAGAGAATAGATACAGAAATACAATGAATAGATATTCTGAAGTAAAATGGGATGCACAAATGAAGAGATGGAGGAGAGATGTGAGAGAAAGTGAAGGTTTATATCCGGATATTGTAGCGGAAGATCAGACAACAGGAAAATGTAAAGAGAAAAAGAAGAATGTAGAAAGTGCTGAATCAAATCCCAAAGAAATTGATGATGAGTTTTTGGACAAGCTTTTATCAAATAGATCTCCGGCATATCAGGAAAAACAAGAGAGGGTTACTCCTAGTGCACCATTAATTGAAGTTCAAGTTTCTCAGTTCTCTCAAATAAGAAATGTTGATAACTCAAAAGAGGTAAAAAATGATTTGGCACAAAAGAGTTATCGATTAAATTTGAATGCAGAAGCTTTATCGGTACCAGTGACAATTGGTCCCATAGTCCCGTTGTACAGTGAAGGTCAAAATATATCTCAAGTGCACGCCTTGACGGTGCCAGTTAATGATAACAGAGCTTGTAGAAGTGCTGGAGCAAGTGTAGTGGAACCTTTGATTGATATTGCAGAGAGACCTGTGGAAACTCCAAAGTGTAATATGCAGATACAACCAAGGAGATTGGTACAGAATTTGGGAGAAGCAACGCCAACATCGGGGGGTTCAATAGGACCATCTCCAGAAGAGTTAGATGAATGGATTAGAGGAATGGCGTCAAACAGAGTGAATGTTAGCGTGGATGTAGGTAGATTAAAAGCGGATTTGGAAGAAATGATTCTAGGTACGATTAGTCCAGAAATATTGAGTAAATATCAGGAAGAAGAGTTGTTATTTTTGTGTAAGAATATCACAATGAAAGCTAAAGCTCTTCATGAGAAATTTGCTGAAGTAGCACAAACATATGGAGTGGATATTGAGAAATCAAAGGCTTTACAAAAGACATATCGGTTGGACTTTAGTGATAAAGACTTAGAGAGTTTGAATGCTTCTGGGAAACTATTGCAAATTAAGGAGCTAATTAATACATTAAAGCGCTGGGGTGAGTTAGAGCGATGGAAGGGCAGATGGGCTAATAAGAAAGAAGAGATACTTGCAAATGCAGGACCAACCTCATCAAAGTATCCAGTGAGGGAAAAAGATAAAGAGACAGTGACGACTGAAATGATATATCCAATGAGAGAAGTACCAGGTGGTGGATATGTTCATGTGCCTTGGAATAGACAGGATATTTTGTCTTTCCCAAACGACTTTCCAAAATTGAGGGGAAAACCAGTTGAATGGTATAGACAAGTGGAAAGATTTGTAAAAGTATCAAATGTTTTGCTAAAAGATTTGGATGGCTTGTTTAATATTGTGGTTCCAGCAGATTTGTGGGTTGAGTGTAAGATTGCAACAGATTGGCCTAAAGAGGAATACCCTATAGATCCAAAAACAGGAGCACCATCAGATGAAGCAATGGAAAAATATAATTAGGTCATTACATATTTGAAGGGAAAAATCTCACCAAAAGAGACAGATTGGGTTAAAATAGACAGGACAACTCAAGAGTCAAAAGAAACAGTTCATGCATATTATGAGAGGCTTTTACAGGTGTTAAAACAATATAGTGGCATGGAAAATATCACTGATAAAGAGATGGGACATTTTGTGTATAGGTTTGTATTTGGATTGAAACCAGAAATTAGTAATATGATTTAGCAGCATTTGATATGTTGGCAAAGTAAAGGCATAGATGAGATACTTCGATATGCAAAATATTGTAATGATGACATTGACTTAAGGCACAAGAAATTAAAAGAGAAACTGATGTGGGCACAGATGAAGGCAGCACAGAAAGGTGGGAATTTTGTAGATGGTTCTCAGACAGGTTTTCAGGGAAAAGGTCAGAATCAGAATACTCAAAATGCACAGTTTTCTACCATGGGAGGTGTTGTAATGAATGGTGGTTTTCAAACACAGGTGAAAGGCAGAGGTAGAGGTAATAAGGAAGATTTAAAAAAGAAATATCCTTGTCATGCGTGTGGTAAGTTCAGGCATTGGAGGCGCGAGTGTAGGCTTGTTTTGGAAAATAATGGAATGGATCAGAATTTTAATCAGCAGATGCAAGGTGTAGTGAATAATAATCAACAGCAACAACAGCAACAACAGCAAGTAGTGACACAGGCACAGATACCACAAGCCCCGATGCCAGGTAATGTGAATGCTCAAGTACAAAAATACAGTGCAAATGTGGGTTTTCATTCAGGAGGACAGAATGGAAATAACAAAATGTGCAAATGTCTTCACAGTATTGGCTGCAGTGTCAGGAGAGTGATTCAGATACATCTCAATGACGGTGCCTGAGAGGGGAGAAGGAGTGTGTACTTGGCGCATCTCTTGAGGCAGATCAGTGTGGTCCCTCTGTGGATGGAGAAGTAGAAGGTAATGCAGTAACATTCCTTGTAGACACTGGTGCTACCCTTTCCACAGTGAGAACTGCGTAAATTCCAAACCTACCCCTCTCGGGAGAAACAATCCAGGTTGTTGGCGTATAAAATCAGCTGATTAAAACTCCAGTGACAAAACCAATGAAGGTACACATTGGATATTTTTGAAACTCGCATCGTTTTGTGGTGTGTGATTCGAGTCCGGAAAATTTGTTAGGAAGAGACTTGCTTTGCAAAATGAATTGCACCATCTATTGTACGCCAGATGGAATAGCATTTCAGACACCTCATGAAGATTTTGCTTTTAAATTAATGTTGGCAAGACAAGAGTCAGAAGTGAATAATGAATTCCCTTTGTTTACAGTGAAAGATTTGCCGATTGAATTGAGAGACAGAGTGATGATGGATGTGTGGGATTTCACAGGACAGGATATTGGGCTGATGAAGGGAGTTGACCCAATTCAAATTTCAGTGAAACAAGGAGCAGAATTTCCAAAAATCCCGCAATACAAAATGAGTCTTGAGGCAATTGCAGGGGTAACACCAGTAATTGACCAAATGATTGAACAAGGCATTTTAAAATAAATATTGGGAAGTCCTTGTAATTCACCTGTTATGGGTATTAAAAAACTGAGCGGAAAATATAGGATTGTACAAGATTTGAGGTAGGTGAACAAGATAGTTATACCTTGTTGTCCAATTGTACCAAATCCAGCAGTGATACTTTATCAAATCCCATGTGATGCGGAATGGTTCACTGTGATTGATTTGTGTCAAGCATTTTTCTCGATACCCTTACATCCGGATAGTCAATATTTGTTTGCTTTCCAGTTCGGAGACCGTTTCTTGTCATGGTGCCGAGTTCCTCAAGGTTATACAGAGAGTCCTTCAATTTTCAATGAGATATTGAATTTTTTTTTGGAGTCATTGGTAATGCCAGAATATCTGGTATTGGTGCAATATATAGATGATTTACTTGTTGCATCAAAAACGAAGGAAGCTTGTGTGACAGATACCATTGCTTTACTGAATCATTTGGCAGTAGGTGGGCATAAGGTGTCACCAGCTAAATTACAATTTTATAAAAAAGAAGTTTTGTATTTGGGACACAAAATTGAAAAAGGAGTCAGGAAAGTATCACAAGATAGAATAAATGTGATCTTGCAAATGAGTCCTCCTAGAACACAGAATTTTTTTTGAATGTTTCTGGGCATGGTTGGATATTGCAGACAATGGGTCAGTGGTTTTTCACTGATTGCCAAGCCCTTACAAAGATTGATACACAAAGATGTGATCGATGCAATTGATATGGATGAAGAATGCATGAAGGCATTCATAGAGTTGCGAGACAGTATTTGTCGAGCACCTGCATTAGGAATGCCTGATTACAGCAAGAATTTTGCATTATTCTGCTGTGAAAGAGATGGTTGTGCACTTTCAGTTTTGACGCAAACACATGGAACAAAATGCCGACCAGTGGCATATTTTTCTGCTACATTGGATGCTGTGGCAGCAGCATTGCCAGTTTGTTTGAAAGCAGTGGCTGCTACATGTGTGAGCTTGGAACAGAGTGAGTCCATTGTTATGGGCTAACCTTTGAGAGTGTATGTGCCTCATTCTGTGGAGATTTTGTTGACCAGAACCCGAACTCAGCACCTAACTAGTAGTCGTCTGACTAAGTATGAGAGAGTGATTTTGGGTGCTGAAACCGTAACAGTGACAAGATGTCCAAATTTAAACCCAGCAACACTGTTACGGAGTCCAAGTTGTGAAGAAGTGGTGGATGAATCAGAACATGATTGCCTGGATGTGACTGAATTATGAACAAAATCAAGGCCAGATATTAAGGATACACCTTTATCTGAATCAGATTGTGTGATGTTTGTGGATGGATCATGTATAAGAGATGAAAAAAGTTCCTTGCGTGCTGCGTATGCAGTTGGTACAGTGGCAATGGTTCTTGAAGCTTCATGCTTAAAAGGAACAGTTTATAATTGGGAAAAATCTAAGAGTAACCATATTCACTGATAGTGAATTTGGTTATGGGGTTGTGCATGATTTTGGACAACTGTGGATGCAACGTGAATTTTTAACATCAGCAGGTTCACCAATTAGAAATTATAACTTTGTAAAGGATTTACTGGTTGCATTACAGTTGCCCAAAGAAATTGAAGTGGTAAAATGCTCTGCACATAAATCCGAAAATGATTACTACACGGTTGGCAATAAATATGCTGACCAGGTTGCCCGATTCTGTGCACAAAATTCGGTTTCAATAAAGAAGAGTACTCAGAAATCTGATGCAAATTGTCATCAAATGTTTTCTTCTGTTGAAACATGGGACGAAATTAGACAATTGCTGGAAGAAGCTAGTGATGAAGAAAAAGAATTATGGAGTAAGTCAGGTTGCACACGTAGGGAAGAAGACGAGGTGTGGGTATGTAGTGATGGAAGACCAATAATGCCAGATAGCTTGCTGTCACTGATGGCAAGAATCTATCATGGTGTAACAAACATAGGTAGGGATGCCATGATCAGACTTTTTAAGCAGACATGGTATAATCCCAAATTCAGGGTCATTGCAGAGAGTCTTTGGCAAAGGTGCGTGATGTGTCAACAACAGAATGCAGGGAGAAAAACAGTTGTCAGTTGAGGACGGATTGGAAAAACAGCAGGTCCATTTACCAGATTACAGGCCGACTTTATTGAACTACCCCCTTGTAATGGACTAAAATACGTGTTGGTGGTGGTTTGTCTGTTCTCTCGTTGGGTGGAGGCTTACCCAACAAGACAAAATGATAGTCTAACAGTGGCTAAATTACTACTGAGAGAGATAATACCTAGATTTGGATTTCCAGTCTCTTTAGAAACAGATAGAGGGACTCACTTTAATAATGAAATAATTTGGATGATTTGTGCAGCATTGCAAGTTGAGCAAAAATTATATTGTGCCTATCGACCAGAAGCCTCAGGTGTGGTCGAACAAATTAATGGCACTATCAAATCCAGATTGGCAAAAGTATGTGCATCCACAGCACTTAAGTGGCCAGATGCTTTACCCCTAGTTCTGATGAGTCTGAGAAGTATTCCTGATAAGAAAACTGGATTATCCCCTCATGAAGTGCTTATGGGGAGAGCAATGAGACAGCCAATAGTTCCAGCGAATCAATTAATGACAACAACTGATGATCTAGTGCTCGATTATTGCAAAGGACTGGCTGATGTGGTACGTTCTGTGTTTCATCAGGTTGGAGAAGTTGCAACCACAACACAGCAAGAACAAGCACATGAACTAAGTCCAGGTGAGTGGATCCTGGTGAAGAAACATGTGAGAAAGTCGTGTTTGGAACTACGTTGACATGGGCCATCTCAAATGATACTAGTGACAACAACAGCAGTGAAGTGTGGTGGCTTATCAAATTGGATTAATGCAAGCCACACAAGAAGAGTCCCAAGTCCACTAGAAACAGATGAAAGAGATCAAGAACTGGCTGAAAATAACAGAGAGTCTGAAAGTGATCGAATAGAGAGGGCAACAACTACTGGGTCCCAAGAAGCTGCTGAGACTGTTGTTAAAGAAGAAGGAGAACTAATTCCAGTTCAAGGAAAAGTACAAAAGAAAATATGACAAAAAGAAGTTTTGAGTATTGTCTTGAATCTGGTGATTCTGTGCAAGTGAAAAAGGCAAGAAAAGGAGATGTATGGCCAAAAGGAGTAAAAAGACTGAAATATACTCTGAAAAAGAGGGTTCCAAATCCAATAATAGAAGTATCGAGCCAAACAAAACAAAGTGATTCAGAAGATGAGAGAGTTCGGAGAACAGAGAGAATAAAAGTACAGATCAAAAAGTACACAGCACTTGAATGGACATATGTGGTGACTGAAAAGATCGAGCAAAAGCATCAAAGCAAAGAAAAAGTTGAAGCAAGTTCGAGTTGTGAGAATTCTTATGAGCTACCCTAGATGAACTGTCAAACAAATTAAGGGTGCAGAAATTTAAAAAGATTATTCAAAAAGGGCGTAGAAAATTGAACTGGAACTGAAGTCAAGAGCTGTGAAATAAAAAAAATTAAAAAGGGGGTGAAAAAGCAGGTTAAGTAGTGCTTGAATACACTATATTTTCAAATCTTTTCTTTAGTTTAGTTTTTTTAAATTATTTTAGTTTAGTTTTTTTGTTTTTAGTTTAAAAAAAAAACATTTTCTATAATGGCAGAAATAAAATATGAGACTAGATATCAAAATCAGGGTTGTAGACGAAGATGTGTTAAGACTTGTTTCATAAGTATTATACTACTAATGTTTATCTGGTTAACACTAATTGTTGTAGTGCCTTATTTTATGTATCCTACTAAAAGTAATATTACTAATGGTGGAATGAATGAAAAGATTATTGTGCGAAATATTAAGGAAGAACCACAAACTAACACAGAGAAATTAACAGATAATGGCATGTATTATCATGATAAATCAATTAATGACTTTTCGTTAAATGTTTTTACACAATTATTGTATGAATATGTGAACATAATGGATGCAAGACACTGTTAAGTGTGCATGCAATTACCTTCGTCTGTGTCTGAGGGAGTGACGTATCACTTACCTCTAACGTATGGTGTCTCATGTAGTGTCTTAACAAGTCTCTTTTATGAGAAGGGTAGTTTACAGTACTATTACGCTAACTATGATTTACTATTTTCTGAAGTACCTATTAGAAAGAATATGAATATAGTGAGTAGTGCAAAAGATGCAGAGTATTTTGGAGATTTCTTCCATACAACTAATACAATTGACACAGTATATGAACATAGAAACAACCTAACATGTAGATTACGTCATGAGGAGATTGAATTCATAGATTTAGTGGAAGACAGAAGACAAAGCTTTAAAGAAAAAGCAGCCAACCAAAAGTCTCATATACCTCCATGGGCTTTTAGAGAAGGAAATTATAAGAAAGGCGAGACATATGCTGTAATGACACTGGATTGGAATCACAAGGGAAAGCTTTGTTTACTTAGACAGAAAACAGATTTTAATCATTATTTCATTGGTTCTAGTGAATGTGATCATGTTTTCTTAATAACTGGTGGATGGGGATTAAATGGTGGTACTGACCCAGTCTTTCCAGTAATATATTATGTGTGTGGTAAAAATGCCTCTTATAGATTGCCCGCACATTGGTATGGGTGTTGTTACATGGGAATTGTCTTTCCGAAAGTTTATCACACAGATACAAAATCATGGAACCAATGGGAAAATGGCTGGACTAACACAAAACAAAAGGGGACCTAGTTTTACTGAAATAGTGGGTGATATATTCGGAGCATTGATACCATCAGTTGGTGTTATCCTTAATTCACATAAAATTAGAAAATTGTCCACAGTGGTTGATTGTTTATCAACGGATACTGCTGGAGGATTCTTAATGATTGATACTGAAATGGTTGCTATAAGGTCAATGGTTTTGCAGAATAGACTTGCTCTTGATGTAATATTGGCGAAAGAGGGCAGAGTCTGTACTATGGTGAAAATTCAACAGTGTTGTACCTATTTCCCAGACAAAAGAAAGAGTCTAGAGGGATATATTAAGAATATTACTGATTTACATAAGGATTTAGCTGAACTGAAGGTTGGCGGTGCTTGGGAGAAACTTGGTAAGGGTTTCTCTTCAGAAGGTAGTTGAGTTTCTAACTTCAGTAACAGTTTGTTGGGAAAAATACTAACAACAATAATTGCAGTGGCTACAGGAATGCTAATATTGATAATGATATATAAATGTTGTTGATGCAAGAAAGGAACATTAGATATTAGAAGTAGAGCTAAGAAAAGAAAGAGAGAAAATATTGAACTAGAAGATAGAAAGAGAAACTACTATGAAATAGTAAAAGACATAGATGAAATAAGAATGAAACAAAAGAAAACTACCGTTTTTTAAAATATGATGAAAATCAGATTTTGGGGGTTAGTTATTGATGGCTCAAATCGCCATCAAAGGGGGGATTGATGGAGCAGGGTTTTCGCGAAACAAAACCTGCTCGGATTGAACCTCTCATTTGCAAAATAACCATTAAAAAGTTAACTGTGTGCTATAAATCGAGTTTGAATTTAACAATGCAAATGTGTAAATGAGAACGTGTTTGGAGAAAATTTGGGGTAGGCCGCAAGCCTGCACATGAATAATGCAGAAACTAATGACTAAAGGGCTGCAAGAATAATGATCATACTAATGCTTTTCGAATCTTGTGCAAACGAATAATATTACTATGCAGAATACGTTTAGAGAATAAAACTCATGCAAAAGATATGATATTCATGTTGTATTTGTCTTTCCCTAGAAAATGGCTTTTTCTGTGCTGGAGAGAAAGGCCTCAAGTCTAGCTTGAAGTTTTTAACTATGGCGTGAGAAAAGGAGAGTGCTTAATCAGTTTTCTGTGTGTCTTCGGTGATGACCAAGGTTACGGAGGAAACAATGAGCCTCTGAAAAGCGAGTTCCACTGGAAGCGGACATGCAGATAGAAAAGTTACAAAAAGCGCGAACAAATGTGACCATGCTGCGGAAGAGAAAGATACATAAGCCTGAAAATGACGATTGAATTTGGACAATAGTGTGTTTAAAAAACGGAACTTGCTTGGAGTGGTGTGACCAAGACACCCCTTGTTTTAGCCAATTAGAATTTTTAGTTAGGTGGGTTGGATAGAGTAGGGGCTGGATTAGTGTGAATTTGGGGTATAATTATACCTAGTAAGTAGGTGGGGTTAGGCAGCGTATTCCTACTTTGTGAGATGAGAGAGCTGTATCGCTGTTTCATATTCTTGTGGGATGACTGATGATCTGATGTTCCTGACTCTTAAACTTTGCATTTCAAATTCTTCTTTGAAGTGCCTCGCTTACTCTCATGGCCAGAGGGTAGCATTTCTGATTTTAAACTTGAATGATTGGTAATTATAATCAATCTCTGATTTGCATAATTATTTGCCAGTGTTTTCCCTTCTTTTGTCTCTCTACCTATCCACTCTCTTATTGCGCTGCCCATATGATGTATACTGAACTGATTGAAATTGAATGTACTTTTGTTTGAATTACTCTGATTTGCGTTGTATTTGTACCTGATGAGCATCACACTATTTTAGATAAAGATTATTGTTATTAACAGAAAAGTGTCTGTTGTTATTATGGTATGGTAATGAATCACGGTATAAGTACTGACTATTAATTACCAAATCCCTGCCCTCTTAAGAAAGGTTCATCATTTGGAGATAATACGGTTTGGTAAGTTTGGACTAAACTCATACAGTGTGGAGGGAACTAGAAATTTGGGCTCAGTGTATGAATGATTTATATTAGTTCCCAAAACGCTGCATCAATATCAAAGCAAGAATCTGAGAGTGAGAAGCAAGCAGGCAGCCTGTTTCTCTTCCCAGGTAATCATTACAATAACATTATGAGAACGGGTCTCTGAATATATTTCTCTCTTATACCTGTAACCTCCTATTTGTGTTTATTTTTGTTAGGTATACTGCCTATGTACCCATAGGGTTTTAAAAAGAACCCTCACACACCTACCTAGTAGGGGGCATGCTTCATCATAGGGTTCACACCCTGGTCACCGAATGTTTCCAGGGTGTGCTACGACGTCTGATTACAGCAGAGCTGGTTTTTAGGTCTTGCCTACGCAGCAAGCATGCGCTGCATGGGCAAAAAGACCTTTTGCAATCGATTCGGCTTTTCAGCCAAAAACGTTCACGCGTTCCATTGCCTTCAATGGCAACGCGTGCATTTTTGGCGTTTCACTTGCGGGAGCGAGCAGCTGGCGCCATATGGTAGCAATTATCGCTCCTGGCGCCGCTCGCTCCCGCAAGGGAATCGCACTCCCCCCACCCCTCCCACTTCTTTAACCCGGAGTACTGTTTCACTTTCGCGGCCGCACTTGTGTTTCAGTGCTTGTTTTATATGTGGAGACTGTATTGCACCGTTTTTAAACTAATCTTTTACGTATTCTCAGTGCTTTCTGTCAAAGGCTGGGACCTCATAGTACTACAGAAACACGCCACTATTCCCTAATGCACCAAGCACTATTCCAACTAGTGACTTTCACGTGAAACACACAAATCTAAAATTATTGCAGTAACCAAGTGAGCTTTCCTACCAGAACAATGCATGTCTCAAGAATTGGTCTCAGTTGCGTTTATCATTTAAGGTGTGTGCCGTTGCATCATATTTATGCAGGTGTAAGGCCAACACATTTTTTACAAACTCAATTGTTGTACACACAGGATTTGCCCTTAATCACAGGCTAAGTTTTTTTTTTTAAAGTAATGCCGGGTCTCGAACCTGGTTCGCCAGTCCCAAAGTCGGCAGCTCCGCAGTTAGACCACATCTGCTCCTTGAGATAGAAAGCCACCCCATCCCAGCCTCCCCACTGTGCACTCACCTTCACCTTCTCGTAGTAGCTGCCCGTGGGCAATCTCTCGATATCTGCAAACATGGGGTGCTCTTTGATGCCGCGAATAACGTCGCTAATTAAGTGGTTCACGTCTTCCACAGCCCGGGAGATCTCGTCCGCGCGGAGCCGTACGCCGTTCGCCACATCCCTCAAAGACTTGCCCCGGCTGCTGTGAGGTGGTAGTTGGGGTGAAATTGGAGAGATGGCGTTCAGCTCCAGGGGTGATGAGCAGACCGGGGACTTTGATGGTTTGGTGGCCGAGCTGGCTGCACTGCCGGAGCCTTAGCCAGCCTGTCTGTGCTGGAGGGGGCGCTGGCGGGAACAGACTTGCCTTTACCCCTCGAACTGGCTTTTTTGGCTGTTGTATCATCCTCGCTGCTGTGAGGTGGTGGTCGGGGTGAAACTGGAGAGGTGGCGTTCGGCTCCCGGGGTGATGAGCACACTGGGGACTTTGATGGTTTGGTGGTAGAACTTGCTACACTGCCGGAAGATATCGGAACCGCAATCTTAGCCACCTCGTCTGTGCTGGCGGGAACAGACTTGCCTTTACCCCTCGAACTGGCTTTTTTGGTTGTTGTCTCATCTTCACTTGTTGACTTCTTAGCCCCTGCTGCCCCCTTTTTGCTACCCTTTTTGATGGTATCCCGTGCATGCCCATCAGTCTGCGAAGTCGCCTTGGTTTGTGCTCCTCGACCCCTGGGTGCAGGAGTCTTTCCTCCGCCTGCCGGCTTCTTCTCGTCCCCCATGATATCTGCTCAATGCTGCCCAGAGCAGAGGGCGAACCCGGAAGAAAGGGGAACTGCCAAAAGAGGAGTGAGGTTCAATTAAAAGAAACATAGTATTGTTTACACAATGCATCAGTGCTGGAAAGGAGAAAAACACATTGCGGGATCCCATCAATTGAGGGTCAAGGTGTGGCAGCAGAAAGGGGTGGAGACACGAGGGGCGGATTCATGAAAAGGGAGTCAAATTATCCTCTTCTGCAAAGCGACAGATTGGCAACAAGGTCACATGTAGCAGTACATTCTGACCTGGTTTAATTAATTTGTCAGAAACGAGCTGCAATTTAAAATTCCTTTTGAGGTTAAGGCACCTTCCTCAGAATTCTGAGTGTGCACAGCAATTTTTAGGGGATAATAATGCAGGTGATTTATTTTATTTTTTTATTTCATAGAGCTTTATATAGCGCGAACTTGACCCGAATCGGGTATCAGAGCACTTTACATAGCACCAGTTGCATTACATGAGGACACATTCATTTTTTTAGGCACGGGGAGATTAAGTGATTTGCCCAGAATCACAGGATGTTGAGCGTCCCTGCCGAGACTCGAACCGGCTTCCACAGCTGCGAGGTCGACCGCTCTAGCCGTTAGGCCAACTCCTCTCCTAAGTTAAGCGTTCTTAACATATGATGCCTAAAGGTATGAATTATATGTGCCTCCTACACCTTGTATCGCTCATTGTCTTATGTAACATTGTCTGTACATTGATTTACCCACTTGTATGATTCATTGTTTGTATGATATGTGTGCTGTGAAGCACTTTAATACCCTACATTGGAATGAGTAGTGCTATAAAAGAACCTAAATAAAAAATAGTAAGTGCTATTTAAATGGTTATTAAATTGTTACTAGTTTATTCACAATTAAAGACAGATACATCTGACAATCTCACACTGTATGCATAGTTCTTTAGAAACCTGCCTCCAAATCATACTTTCTTTTAAGCACCTACGAAGTGATAAAAAGCTAAGCGGCTTATTTACAAGTTCCTTGCGCCACCGGTGCGTCACTTTTAATATGGGAAAAAGTAACGTACCGTAGGTGCCTTTCCCTCCATTGCATTGTCATCTAGGTTTTAGGCTCCAGAAAGCTCCCGGCCAGGATGACACACCTACAATAGGGGGGGCTGATGGCGCTTTAAGTGAAGCCTTTCTGTTGGGCCCAGCTGAAAATGAAAATAAGAAACCCTCCCTCGCCCCTGCAGCATCGGGAAGCAGACAACATTGCTGAATGCGTTCTAGCGTTGATAAATTATATTTGGGAGAAATTCAGCAGATCTCACTGGGCTCGGCTGGGTGCCTAATCACACGCCATAGTATCTGTCTGATCCAGGATCCGTCTGGATCCCCCTCATTTCCTGCTCTGCTTTGCACCCAAGGTATGAATCACTGATGCTGTTGGTGTGTGCAGATGTTTGATTCTTGCAGAGGATAGGACCATACCTCTAAATGCAAAGGTGTGTTTAAGGGGAAAAAAGAGCAGGAACTCAAAGTGAATTAGAAGCAGGCTAGCAACATAATTCATGAGCAGAGCAAAGCCAGAACCAGTGGTTTGGATTGGCTTTAAGAGCTCAAGCATGAGCCGAACTCTCAATAGAATTATTATGTGAATGTTGCAAAAAATATTTAGTAAATCACAAAAAATATAGAATATAAATTATGTTTAATATATTTCACATGTATATGAAAACGATACAATAAAAACAGTTTTTGAACATCTCTGTATTTTATTAGTAATCTGAAAGAAGAGCAGCATATTTTCCTTAGAAAACAGTGCTTTCCATATCACGAGATACAATCTAATACTAGGAATACTAAATTCAAAACTACAAGTCCCAGAATGCAAAGAATTGTTTCTTAGGAGGCTAGACTAACTGAAGAAGTCACGCGACGTAGGTCAACTTCACTTCGTGGCTTATTATTTATGAACCAGAATAATTAAAGTACCTAAAATGCACATCATGCAAATACTTCATAATGTTTTATATATATTTCAAATATTTTTCTTTTGAATAAACACAGTAGTACATGCATTTCATGGTTTGATAGGGCTGTTGGAAATTGCTTTGCTGAAGGATTTTTCAAAGTTGCTGTAATAGCCTTTTATACAGACGTGGGTCTGACAATTTAATACGTTCTTAAATACGGGTATGATTTTTCCTCTAAGGGCCTGAGTCACAAAGGTAAACGTATAATTTGTAGTAAGTTTACTACTGTTTTGGTAATCACATACTACAAGTATAGTTTTTCAACTAGTAATTTTACTACTGCAGAATCTCCACCACTAAGGCAGAGTCTCCACAGTCGTAAAATTACTAGTAGTAAATTTACACTTGTAACTAAGTGTAAATTTACCTTTGTGAATCAAGCCCTGTGTGCTTAGTATGTTCCAAATGCTCAACTCGTGTGTTGTCAGAGACCATGTGAAAGCAGATAGGGATGTAAATGGCACCCTTTGAGGTCATATTGGAATTTGTGAGGATTTTTTTTCAAACAGGGGAGGGGAGGTGATATCTGCAGGCACAGTTTACACAAATCACAGCTGTTGCGCCCATGCCCCCACCCTTTGCGTTTGATACCAGCTCCTCATGATGCACCCAGGGGGCCCTGCACGATGGAAGGCATGGAAAGAAAGGCAGTTAAGGTTTTTAGGTCTCGGCCTGCACCAGCGCTTGCGCTGGTCTGGCCGAGAGTTTTAGTAAGCGGGTTTTGGAAGTGCAAACCCACTGGCTTTCGGCTGGCGACCAGCTTGCGTTCACGATGGCGTGCACGCGCGCAGCTGCCATCTGGGTTTCCTATCTCTTCCTCATTTCCTCGTCATGGCTCATTAACTCTCTGGACTCTGATGTTTCAATCGCAGCAGCAGCTCACATTACCAACTGACGGCCCTGGACTACAGTCACATGAAAAACAACAGCGATTAGCATTGAAATGCAAGCTTTTTTTGTCTAGTTAGAAATATTGCTTCAGTGGATTGATTTCACCTTATATCGCTATTTGTTTTATATTGGGAGTCACAGCCTAATTACCAGTATTTTTGCCTCACTCTGTTTTTTTTTTTATATTTATTTGCGTAAAGCACAAAGCTATATTTAAGGTTACTTTTTCCGCGTCACTTCTTCACTCTAAACTCCACCCCCACTCTTATTGTCTCTCTCCTTCTCTCTCTCTCCCTCTCTAATTCTCTCTCTACTTAATTAACTCTCCCTTTTTTAGCCTTTCATTCTCTCACCCCTTTATCTGTTTCTCTTTCAAACTCCTTCATTCACTCTCTCTCCCCTTCTTTCTCTCTCTCTATCCCGCTCCACTCTTTATTCTATGTACACCCTTTCTCTCTCTTTCTCTCTCACCACCCTCTCTAATTGGGCATTATATCTTCACTCTATCTCTCACTCGGCAACACCACAGCATCACTCAGCATCACCACAGCATCACTCAGCGCAACCACAGCATCAATCAGAGCCAGCACAGTATCACTCAGCACCAACACAACATCTCTCAACGCCATCACAGCATCACTCAACGCCATCACAGCATCACTCAGTGCAACCACAGCATCAATCAGTGTAACCACAGCATTACTCAGCACAACCACAGCATCACTTAGCGCCACAACAGCATCACTCAGCGCCACCACAGCATTACTCAGCAGCACCACAACATCACTCCGCGCCACCACAGCATCACTCAGCACCACCATAGCTTCACTCAGCGACACCACATCATCACTCAGGGCCAACACTGCATCACTCAGCACCACCACAGGATGACTCAGCACCACCACAGGATGACTCAGCACCACCACAGCATCGCTCAGCACCACCACAGCATCGCTCAGCACCACCACAGCATCGCTCAGCGCCACCACAGCATCAGTCAGCGCCACCACAGCATCACACAGCGCCACCACAGCATCACTCAGCGCCACCACAGCATCACTCAGCGCCACCACAGCATCACTCAGGGCCACCACAGCATCACTCAGGGCCACCACAGCATCACTCAGGGCCACCACAGCATCACTCAGGGGCACCACAGCATCACTCAGGGCCACCACAGCATCACTCAGGGCCACCACAGCATCACTCAGGGCCACCACAGCATCATTCAGGGCCACCACAGCATCACTCAGGGCCACCACAGCATCACTCAGCACCACCACAGCATCACTCAGCACCACCACAGCATCACTCAGGGTCACCACAGCATCACTCAGCACCACAACAGCATCACTCAGGGTCACCACAGCATCACTCAGGGTCACCACAGCATCACTAGGCGCAACAACAATATCACTCGGCGCCACCATGGCATCAATCGGCGCCACCACAGCATCACTCTGCGCCACCACAGCATCACTCGGCACCACCACAGCATCACTCGGCACCACCACAGCATCACTGGGCACCACCACAGCATCACTTGGCGCCACCACAGCATCACTCGGTGCCACCACAGCATCACTCGGCGCCACCACAGCATCACTCTGCGCAACCACAGTATCGCTCAGCGCCACCACAGCATCGCTCAGCGCCACAACAGCATCGCTCAGCGTCACCACAGTATCACTCAGCGCCGCCACAGCATCGCTCAGCGCCGCAACAGCATCGCTCAGCGCCACCACAGCATCGCTCAGCACCACCACAGCATCGCTCAGCACCGCCACTGCATCGCTCAGCACTGCCACAGCATCGCTCACCACCACCACAGCATCATTCAGGGCCACCACAGCATCACTCAGCGCCACCACAGCATCACTCAGCGCCACCACAGCATCACTCAGCGCCACCACAGCATCACTCAGCGCCACCACAGCATCACTCAGCGCCACCACAGCATCACTCAGCACCACCACAGCATCACTCAGAACTACCACAGCATTACCACAGCACCACCACAGCATCACTCAGCGCCAAGACAATATCACTCAGCACCACCACAGCATCACTCAGCACCACAGCAGTATCACTCAGCAAGACCTGAGTATCATTCAGCATCACCTCAGCATCGTCTCCGCAACAGTCACCACCACCACCACCACTACCACCTCAGCGTCACTCAGCACCACCTCAGCCTGCTCTCGGAATCTGGCATCTGTTGATTCTCCCCTAGCGTCTGGCCGCTGCTAGTGTTATAATACAGGTACTAGTTCCCAACCTTCACCCTCTGATTGTTTATGCCCCCTCAAAAAAAAAGCTTTAACAAACAACCATTGCAATAGGCAGAAACAAGTTGCCAGCATTGCAAGAACAAAAGAAAACTGAGGACATTTTTTATTGTAAATACTTTTTTAATATGGTCGTTCAGTTTTACATAATGCCTTCTTGGTCATGTATAAAGTAACAAAAATGATTCTGACACTTTTTTATTATAACTTTTCAGCATGCTGCACAGCAGCCACACTTCTCTACAGCACAGCTTGAAGACATTGGCAAAGTCAATAGCTCTGGCTAAACACTTATAAGGCCCCAAAGGCGAGACCTATTGGCTATGCCAATGCTTGTTGCTTTTCCTAGGTTGAGATAGTGATGGTGGGTTAATTAGTGAAAAGGTGCAGTATTTAAAATTGGCTCAAGATCTCCAATCCCTTGGACATACATTTTGTATTCAGGGGAGTCTTGGTCAATATTAAAAATAAAAAGTGGAGGATATATGTCGGATATTAATTTGGTCTAACTTATCCTAAAAACGGTCTACATGTTTCAGCCATCTTGCAATAGTACCTCTCAGGGTCAGAATGGCTGTCGTCAGGACCAAAAACAGCTCAGCATGCATGCTAATGCATGCAGGGATAGTGTGGGTGGATTGTACTTACAATGCACTGTGATGGCAGGAAAGTCACTGTTGTGTATTCCTTCTTAGCGGTGGTAGCGGTGGTAGCCTCTTGCTACTTGGGATCGGCCAGGGGGGTGGACCCTGTTGTCACACTTTCACGAAGGCATCTCATCCTCTCTGATACCTGCTACACCCAGGTAGTCCAGCAGATGACCAAGACTCCCCTGATTAATGTTATTGTTATGTATGTATATAAACACACACACGTGTGTTTATTAAAACCACTTATTAAACTTCACACCTGTCCATCTTTTAAACCTTAAAGTCCCTTACTACTCCTTACCCATACCCACCCCTGAACCTTAAAAATCTTTTACCACCCTTTACCTTTACCCATCCCTTAAACCTAAAAACTCTTACCATCTATTACTCCTACCCATCCCTTAAACCTCATAAAATCCCTTACTACCCATTACTCATATAATTTTCTTTTAAATGACATAAGTTAGTTTTAAGATATATTTATATATGCATGTGTGTGCTTTTGTGTGTGCCATTTAAAAATACATGCTATGTTGTGAATGTATGTTTCAAGTAGGCTGTGTGGTACTTACCTGACTGGTAAACACTGCGTGATAAAATATGTGCTATAAAGGTGACATACCATCTCCAGTGAGAGATTTCAAGGTTCATGCCAATGTGTAATTCGTGTCTTCCTAAAATATTTGATGGGTCTCTGGGCAGATTCCAGATGGACATGTTTATTTATTTTCACGTTAAAACCAACAGGCTTGCTGTACTGATTATTTAATGTTGTGAAAGGTAGTAGCCTCTCATTTTACATTGTGAATGATTTGACAAAGTCTGTAGGCTTAACCTTTTGGATCTTGAAAGGCTTCATGTTTTCTTTCCTATAGGCCCATATGTGAGAATTACTAACTTTTAAGATTAGATCCTGCTTGTGTGCAAATTGTCACATGGTGCTTCATGGAAAATAGGAGCAAACTACCTTTACAAGATTTGTCGGCCCCTATGATATTTCTTTAAGGTACATGATTTGCACCCTGATTAATATCCGATGCCCCTACAGGAGGCTTTCCCAATTGTAATTTCACCTAAAAAGGTGTAAACATTAGTTATTTTGGTAATAGTTTTTAGTTACCTGTGCATTAAATTATTTTTCATTTTTAAAGAAAAAACATTGGATGGACATTGATTTATTGTGTGTTTCTCACGTATGAACTTCAAGCTCGCAATACCTCCCAGAGTAAGCCTGGAACTGCTATGCCTCATTTAGTAATTAGTTGTGAGTGAATGAAAGTGCTTTTTCTTCTTAAAAGTAAAGACACTGGACATTAATATATTAAGAATTATCCTGAGCGGGTTGTCTCTTTTTCTTTTCCTTACTCTGTTCTAGTTTGTTTATTTTAGTTATTATCCTTGTCTACAGCAGTCGAACAAAGATGTTTTGTTTGCATACTAAGACTTCCTGATGTAAAGCTGATGGACACACTGTAAACAGGACTCGGTTACGCCTTACTTCCTTCATACCTGTGAAGTCTCAGGTCTACCGACCATTGCTTTCCTGTGTACACTATGACGCAGCATTCCCATACGTCTGCTTGTCTGTTGGAAAATGCTGATAGCCTAATTAGCATCCATGATGATTGAAAGATATGTCCGGCCACTTTGGCTAATACAATCTTTCTTGATTTTTGGCTATTGTTACGGTGTGCTGAGGTGGGATACTGTCATATGCACTGTATGCAATGTACTGATCATTTCGCTTTATTGGAAAATAATAAAATATGTTCGAAAAAAGAATTATTGTGTACTTTGAGGAGTTCTTTAATGTTTATTTAACTCCTTTATTTGCTTTAATTCATTCTTTTGTCTTTACTTTTCTACCTGCATTGTTGCTACTCAATTCCTGATACAACAAAGTGGTACTAATTCTAACTTTCCCCTTTCTTCTTTCACTGCCAGTGTATTTGTGCATGTCTATACCAGAGCATTTTTTAAAATATCAGCTTTAGGTTATTAAAGCACATGTATCCCTTTATATCCCTTTGATCTCTTTGTGCACCAATATAAGTAAAACATTTGTTCAGTACATTTAGCACTATGTATTGGTGCAAAGCCTACATCCACATCTCATAGCAGACTAAAGATATAATAAAACATTGTGGAGATATATTTTTTTAACAGATGTGCTCAATAGTTTGTTCTATTTGTTGCATTTCATAGACATAGACAAACCTAAGTCCTAGAACGCTATCCAAGGAATAGTACACTAAGGGGCATATGTACAAGCCCCTATCGCCACCACAATGTCACTTTTACGGACGTTGTGGTGGCGATAGGGGCTGCGCCTTATGTACAAGGCAGCGTTAAGCGACTTAACGTGGCTTAACGCTGCCTTGTACATAAGGCACCCTGGCGTGCTGTGGATGTTGTGGTGGGCGTTCCACCGCAACACCCATTGTATTTGAAGCTCCCCCCTATGTACAAGGGTTGCGTACATAGGAGGCAGAGCCAAAATTAAGACCAGGAAAACCCTGGTCTTAAGTTGGCGAAACGAGTAGAAATGCATTATTTCCCCTCTTTTTTGCTTTTTCCATGTGTGCTGCCTTGTGCAGCACACATGGAAAAAGCAAAATGCCACTGTTTGTTTATGTACGGGAAAGTGTGCCTCCCATGAGGCACAGGGTCAAGACTGATTTGCATATGGCTATGTCTGAACTGGGGTGGCGTGGTGAAGCAAAATAACGATGGATTAAACCCAGATCTGTGACTGGGGGTGAATGTTTGCCAATGTGCAACATTCCGTCCATCATCTTGTGTGTTTTGCATTTCGCCCTAAGTGGGAAGGGTATGCCCAGACGTGGGTCCCGTGCTCACTACGCCACTGGAGTCAAGCTATCCTGGCTGATGAGGGCTGAAAGCCCGAAACTGGTCCTAGGATGCTTGATTCCGGTCCAGGGAAGACATGGCTTGGCAGTTCGGTCTGGACTGTTCCCATGAGGCACAGGGTCAAGACTGATTTGCATATGGCTATGTCTGAACTGGGGTGGCGTTGTGAAGCAAAATAACGATGGATTAAACCCAGATCTGTGACTGGGGGTGAATGTTTGCCAATGTGCAACATTCCGTCCATCATCTTGTGTGTTTTGCATTTCGCCCTAAGTGGGAAGGGTATGCCCAGACGTGGGTCCCGTGCTCACTACACCACTGGAGTCAAGCTATCCTGGTTGATGAGGGCTGAAAGCCCGAAACCGGTCCTAGGATGCTTGATTCCAGTCCAGGGAAGACATGGCTTGGCAGTTCGGTCTGGACTGTTCCCATGAGGCACAGGGTCAAGACTGATTTGCATATGGCTATGTCTGAACTGGGGTGGCGTGGTGAAGCAAAATAACGATGGATTATACCCAGATCTGTGACTGGGGGTGAATGTTTGCCAATGTGCAACATTCCGTCCATCATCTTGTGTGTTTTGCATTTTGCCCTAAGTGGGAAGGGTATGCCCAGACGTGGGTCCCGTGCTCACTACGCCACTGGAGTCAAGCTATCCTGGCTGATGAGGGCTGAAAGCCCGAAACCGGTCCTAGGATGCTTGATTCCGGTCCAGGGAAGACATGGCTTGGCAGTTCGGTCTGGACTGTTCCCATGAGGCACAGGGTCAAGACTGATTTGCATATGGCTATGTCTGAACTGGGGTGGCGTGGTGAAGCAAAATAACGATGGATTAAACCCAGATCTGTGACTGGGGGTGAATGTTTGCCAATGTGCAACATTCCGTCCATCATCTTGTGTGTTTTGCATTTTGCCCTAAGTGGGAAGGGTATGCCCAGACGTGGGTCCCGTGCTCACTACGCCACTGGAGTCAAGCTATCCTGGCTGATGAGGGCTGAAAGCCCGAAACCGGTCCTAGGATGCTTGATTCCGGTCCAGGGAAGACATGGCTTGGCAGTTCGGTCTGGACTGTTCCCATGAGGCACAGGGTCAAGACTGATTTGCATATGGCTATGTCTGAACTGGGGTGGCGTGGTGAAGCAAAATAACGATGGATTAAACCCAGATCTGTGACTGGGGGTGAATGTTTGCCAATGTGCAACATTCCGTCCATCATTTTGTGTGTTTTGCATTTCGCCCTAAGTGGGAAGGGTATGCCCAGACGTGGGTCCCGTGCTCACTACGCCACTGGAGTCAAGCTATCCTGGCTGATGAGGGCTGAAAGCCCGAAACCGGTCCTAGGATGCTTGATTCCGGTCCAGGGAAGACATGGCTTGACAGTTCGGTCTGGACTGTTCCCATGAGGCACAAGGTCAAGACTGATTTGCATATGGCTATGTCTGAACTGGGGTGGCGTGGTGAAGCAAAATAACGATGGATTAAACCCAGATCTGTGACTGGGGGTGAATGTTTGCCAATGTGCAACATTCCGTCCATCATCTTGTGTGTTTTGCCTTCCTGTACATAAACAAACCTTTTAAAAAAATGCCATTTTGTCACTTTCATGTGTGCTGCATGAAGCAGCACACATGAAAGTGAAAGAATTGCATTTTAGGATTGTTTATGTGCCGGAAGGGACACCTTCCTACACCTTCCTTCACATAAACAATCCTCCCCTGCACGCAGGGACCCTTGAGGGTGCCTGCGTTGGCGCTAAGTTGCTAAACTTAGCGCCATCGCAGGGGGAAATGCAAGGCTGCACCACATT
This sequence comes from Calotriton arnoldi, assembly GCA_963921515.1. Classification (NCBI taxonomy): domain Eukaryota; kingdom Metazoa; phylum Chordata; class Amphibia; order Caudata; family Salamandridae; genus Calotriton; species Calotriton arnoldi. The sequence continues at coordinate 2,552,707 of CAWUFW010001379.1, forward strand.
CTTGTAAATATGGTGCAGCCCTGTGTTTCAAAAGTGGTGGAGCGTGTCGTTAAGCCAAGGAGGCTAACGACACGCTCCGCTACTTCCTTGTACATATCCCCCTAAATGTCCGAAGTCCAGCGATACCAAAATTGTGTGTTTGAGGGAAGAGTGGACAGTATTCAAGGGGAACTGTTGGAATGTGGAACCACTGAGTGCTATGCACCTGAACAGCAAAGCATTTGCCGAGAGGCAGAAGAAGCGAGCAGTAGAAAGAGAACTAACTGCTCTTGAGGAAGTGGTGGAACAAGAAGAGGAAGATAATGATTACAATATGCAGCATTTTGGCATATACTGCAGACACCGCCATAAAGCTGTGGCCTGTGGTGAAATGAATAAAATAACATATAGTAAGGCCTTAGAACAGCATCTGCTAATAGAACACAAAGCTCTTTGGAAATAAATATAAGTAATAAAATATGTTGAAAAATTTTAAATAATATGGGACCCGATATCCGGAGATGTTTTTTTTATATGTGGGGAGCACAGCCCTCCTCCCTAAGCCTCAGAAGAGGCCCTGAAGACCATTCCCCTGGGCCGATTTTTAAAATACAGAGAAGGGGAGCATGTGACTACCCTCCCTAAGTCTCAGAAGAGGACCCGGGATTGCATTCCCCCAGGGCCAGTGTGTTTTGTTGGGGAGAGAGCTATGTGTGGTGCCCCCCACCGTAAAGATCGGCTCCAGGGACCCCATCCCCTGAAGCGCAATCGCAGTGTCCTGGTTATCCCATCCCACGGGACACAGCGTTTCCATGCCCGGGAGAGTACGGGTATACCCCGCCAACAATCTCACGGGCAGGGAACAGAATTTTGCTCCGTCCCAGGTGGGACCAGTGAAAAATGCTGCTCCCGAACAGGTGGGAGCAAAGGAATTGTGCTGGTTCTCGCTAGCACCTAGTATGGTGCTGGCTAGAGAGCTTGCTAGGACCATGGGGGCCTTGGAGCGTCCCCTTTGGCCCCCAATGTGGGAGACTTTGTGGGTGCTCTAGGTCCGCACCATGACACACACCAAGATATGGATTGGCAGAATCCCACTAGGGTAGCCGGCTGGGGCTCCACACGTGTCCCCCAACAAAAATGGAGCTGGGTATCCCCAAAGTGGGCACCAGGACATCTACTTAATAAAAAAATGCAGACTACTGCCAGCACCCATGATGGGTGCCGGCTGGGGAGCTGTCTGGGGCGCCGGAGCCCTGGGGCTACACCTGTGGCCCCTAACAAAGATTAAAGATATGGGTGACCTGGGAGGGTTGCATCTCTGCAACATCTGAAATGACATCCTTAATGACAACACTGTGCATGGTGAGGGGCACGAGTTACAGTTACTTTAGGGCACACGTTTTAGTTACTTAAGAATATTAGTGGTGAATTCCAGTTGTGTTGTTTGTTTAAAATGACATGTTGTAACTGACATTTTCACCTATTTCCATTACCACATTTCAGCTTCCACCTTTCTGAGGTAGGTAGAAGATTGTTTGCTCAGTGACTGCACAGCTGACAGTTCTGGATTTTCAAAAATAATGAATGAAGATTCTATTTGGAATGTCAAATCAATGCACTCCTATCTATTGAGATATGCAGTAATGAGTAACCCTGGGCGAAGTGCTACGCTACGCTCGCGTAGTTTGCGAAGTGTGCGCTACTTCGCACAACGCGAATTGCACGTAGCACAGTGCGAACACGCGTAGCATAGCGTAGCGTAGTGCCGCGGTCATTTTTTGCTTGCTCGCGGTCCTCAACGTCAAGTTGGCGACCGCGAGCAAGCAAAATGACAACTCCGGCGAGACTTTTTCTCGTTGCGCGATCAGCAACATCAAGTTGCCGATCGCGAGCGTGGAAAATAAACCTCCGGCGAGATTCTCAACGCGGGGAGGTCAGGTTTCTCATTGCGAGTGGTCGCGTATGCTCGCGACCGCTCGCGATGAGAAACTACCAGTCCGCGTTGAGAAAGCTGCCGCTCGAGTAAAAATCTACACGAGCGGCAGTAAAAGACAGCTCGCACTGTGCAAGTTGCCGTTTTCAATGATTGCACAGTGCGGACAAGCATCCGGCACTGTGCAATCATTGCGAACAGTGCGCTACGCAGTTCGCGTAGTGCTACGTGAAGCTTGCGTAGCGCGAACTGCACTTTGCGTAGCTTCGCGAAGCATTACTTCGCGAACTACGCCCACCCTTAGTAATGAGGTGGTATTGTCAGTGATGTTCAGTTCATCTGGGTGCAATTATATTAAATGCTACATCTAGAAGTTTTATATGGGCTCCAGTGATCGTATTACACATAGTGCCCTGGGGGTGCAACAGGTATGTGCGCCTTCTTTGTGCGCCCCCGGGCACTTTGGTATTACAGAAGGGGCTGCAGACAATCGTACGGCCGCTTCTGTAATACAGATAGCACACTCACTGCACCTGCCTGCAAGGAGATCTCTCTCCCCTCTTTAAAGTGGAGGCCGGTTGCCGCCAGCACAGTGAAACACGGAGCAGCTTTAAAGCAGGCCCTTAGTATTTCACTTGAATGTGCTGCTACCCAATGTGCTGCTCCCAGGGCAGCACAAGTTCCCAGCTGACCTGGGGGCAGCACATTGATGGTAATACTCTGCACTTTCCCTGTTTGCGCATGGCGCACCTATTTAAAAGTGCACCATAGTGTAAACAGGGAAAGTGCGCCAGCCTCAGTAGTTTTTCCTTTAACCCCTTCGGTGCTCATGACGAGCTCAGCTCGTCATGCTGCGCGGTAGCGCTGTGCGCATGACGAGCTGAGCTCGTCACGACCCCACCCGCGATCGGAATGTCCAGCACACGAGTGGAATTCCGATCGCGGTCAAGGGGTTAAGGCAAGTTTCGCAGGCTTGGATAGTTTCTTATAAATTATTACTGAATTGTGATTCCTGGATCATGTACAGAGGTAATTCACGGTTTGGCCTACATATTGTTTTTTTACAGCTTTTGTGGTTGGCACCGAATCACATAAATAATTTATGTTGATCGGCATGTAAGATGCTGTCTTGTGCTATAAATTCTTCTTGTGGCATCCCTTTTCTATGGAAACATGGTGTTAACTATACCTACCAGTGGTGACCGTCACTTCTGTGTGTGTGTCTGTGTGTGTGTGTGTGTGTATTTGTGTGTGTGTGTGTCTCAGTGAAAAGAAGTAGAAAGATTACATTTGGATAGAAAGAATTCTAAGACAAAAAATATTGCTATTCCTTATGGCCAACTAACTAGCCAGTAGGATAATAAGGAATAGTCTCCTTCACTCATTGTCGCTATTGGGATAGCCAATTTATAAGAACTTGGGCCCAGATTTACTAAAAGTTTGCGTCAGGTTTGCGTTACATTTTTAACACAGATCCAACGCAAAGTCTTTTGCTGGGATTTACAAACCAATGATTTGTGTTGGCTTGTAAAAAAAAGTAATGCAATGCTGCACAATACGCTACCTTGTGTTAATTTGCACCAGGGTGGCATTCCTTGGGTGGTTCATGGGCGTTCCTGTGCATCCACAAACTACAAAGACTTGTAGACATGGATTTTCGGCAACATCCTCCACCTTCTTGAGTCTGGTGTAATGAGAAGTATCTTTATTTCTCCTTGTTTTTTCCCTTTTGCATGTGTGCTGCTGTCTGCAGCACACATTCATGGAGGAAATTGCCTTTCAGCATAGGACCCGTTTCTGCACAAAAACTATGGTGACCACATTGCAGACACCCTTCCACTTTATTGTAAGGGTGTCTGTGCTCACGTCTGGCAGCATAAAGTGTACCAGCATGAGGGAGAGAGCGGAACAGCGAAACATCTTTCAAGATATGACGCTGTACTGCTCTTTCCTGTCACGTGATGCAGTGCAGCATCTTCACTTGCTGCCCTGTCCTGCATTGTGCTATTATTTGCAAATCTGGGCCTGAATCTTAACATCAAAATATTATTTAAAAGTTTAAAAAAAAATTAAAAAATATATATATCTCTTATATCAATATAAAAGCTCAGGCTGATTACTTAAGAAAAAGAAAACCAAAAACTCTAGAGTTACTCTTTTCACTGGAAATATAAAAGCTACCAAAGCACAAGCTGCTCCCTTGCAGATGTAAACCAAAATCCTGACCGTTGGCATTGTACTTCTTTACTAGTTGTCTAATTAATATCATACAACCAGCTGTTTTCACAGGTGAAGTATTTAATGCTCTATATACATATGTTTCGTATCTTTAGTTTTGTCAATAGAATGCATTGTTTTAAGTGATTACAGCGAAATGGTGAGATCATTTTAATAAGGTCTATTGGGTTGGTAGAGAGAGGCAATGCTCGCATTGTTTTTGTTTATCTTCTGAGTTGCAGCTGGTGTGTATGTGTCATGTTTGCATATATTTCTTCTGATATGCCCGACAGGCATAAAACATTCACCACAGCTTCCAAGATTCCGATCACCCACTTGCTCACAAAATTGGACATGTATTTCGGATACTGAGGACTACATTTCATTGTTTGTTAATGCACATTCATTTTCACTATTAACCTTTTTTCGGGCCCATAACCTGGGACCTCTTCTTAACAGTCACCCTGGGAACATCAGGTAAGGCCTAGGGCGCTAATAACCTCGGCCAGAAAAAACAGTGTCTCATCACTCCAGGGAGGGCACCTCCCGAATTCTTCTGATATGCCTATCCTCTGACAGTCCAGTAATGATAGGAAAATGATTGCCATGCTATGGGCAGTCCCCTAGTTTTCCTGCCTTTATCTGTGCTTGATGAGTGAAAATATCATTTTGTTAGCGGTAGAAGTAACAATCAGGTACACTTCTGGGTTAATAGTGGCAAACCAGGTATTTTAACTCAAGCTGTGTATAGTTCCTTTTTCTGGCAACAGCAGTGTTGTGAGTCTTTGCTATTTGCTTCAGTTCGCACTCTGCTTGTTTTGTTCCTTTACCTTTGTTGTTTCCTCCCTTGTTCAGTTGCGTTGGGTTCACTGGTTCCCTTACCTGCTGTTTGTTGTTACCTGCCTCGTTACCCTCTTGTCAGTTTGTCTCCTTGTCCAGTCCTCCTCTCTCACAGTGCAGCAGTGGCATCTCATCTTCAGCTCCTGAGCGGGACATGCGGTACACCGGGGGCTAGTTACAGGGTCCTCTCTGCTTGTCCTGTGTAAATTCGGCACTTTGTTACTTTGAAGTCTAGTTCCTATCCGATTCTGGTGACCCTTTAGTAACCGTGTTCTCTCACCCTTAGGTGGAGACCTTGAATTTTATAGTTCGGTTCTGAGTCGCTGTGCCTCCGAAATCCATTCCGGGTTTTCCCAACATCAGCCTGCAGGTGTATGCCTCTCTCTCCCACCTTAACCCCCTTCCTCCTTAGACTGGATCTTCATTAACATCCTGGTCCCAGTGCAAGGGGTTCAGTCAACCTGTACAAAGAAATGGGGGATTGAACTAAACATCCACACGCTCAAATTACTGTGGCTGTGGCACACCTTGAGTGCAACAACAGTGCATGGGTAATTTATTCTTTATAATATATTGAACTGTGTAACTAGGTTGGAATTTAGCGGTTACAGGCCAAACACAAATTTCTGCATTAGGCGCATTAACCCACTGAGATTTCTCACTGAGATTACAACCTGTGAACTGCAGATTTGTATTTAGCTTTACAAAGATCAAATTCATCTGGTATGGATATAATTATCCACATAGCTATAGATCTGTTTTCCTAATGTTTACTATATTTTGCATTCCATTATAAATCTTTGCTTTTTAAATGTGCATGCGTGTGAATTTTATGACATTGTGTACATAGTAATGGCATACCGATACACATTTTACACTTACACATGTATAATACTCAAGCAGGCACATTTTACACCACATGCACATGTGATTGTGTTAACATGCTTGAATGACATTCAGAGCTACATGCTACCTCATCCTGATAGCACATATCTCATGATTACAATCAATGTAATCCATTAAAAATTATTGGAGAAAGGGAAACTAAAATGTCAGGTCATGAGACACCGGGAGCAGAAGAACCATTTATCAAGGAAAAAGTTGAAAGGGCATCCAATTCACAGCTGGAATTACTTCAGGTCACATGAGGCCAAAATAGGCATAAAAGGTTTTTACCACATATTCCTACAGAAGAACATGAAAGGAGTTAGAAAATGATAGGATTCAGTATGGCACAAATCTGATGGAGAGAGCAGGTACATTTAAAAGTCTAGAGACACTCCGCTGCTGGATGACTACGCTCAATTCACATGTTCTCAGATACATACCCATCTCTTCTTGTCAAGCAAGTGGAGAAACAATTAGTAGCATCAACTCCATGTAAGTACATTATACTACTAATAACAAGTGTTTATCTTTTTGGCACTATGCAATCTTACTTTAAAGTACCTTTAACTGATGGTTGAGAGTTTTTTCTTTGAAAACGACAGACAAAATAATATATCTGCAGCTTCTCACATCACAAGCCATGCTCACATCAAGGAAAATAAAAAGGAAAAGAAACGCTGCACAAAGCCGCTTACCTCCGAGCGCGGTCTCACTAATAAAACAGTCATAGCTCTGCGGCTGCAGTGCCTCCTAATTCCCCTTGAGGGAATCTATTTGTATATCCGTCTTCTTTGTGGTGCCCTAAAGAGGGGCATGGGCATCACCAATGGGTATTAAAAGTGTGTGTGGGGCCACAGAGGGCCCAAAAGCCCCAATAGTAGTTAATTATGCAGTGCCCCTAGGTCTCCTGGGACCAAGTAGTGATGACCCCAGGAGAGGCTTAACTGATTTTTAAGCAATCTCTGAGCTGGATATTTTGCTCCTTGGGTCTGGAGTGTGGGGACCCTTGGTGAGGGGCCTGGGGGGTGTGGTCGTGGTCTACGGTTGCAATATGTGATCTAAAGAATATAAAAAAGACTCAGACCCCCCCCTATTTTTGATTTAATTTAAATGCTCACTTTTGAATACTGTATTGATAGTGAATATTGAACAACATTGTGATGCAAGCATATGATTATGGTTATTGATTTCATTGGTGTTAAAAGTAAATCATGACAAGTGGCTAATTTACTAATGTGGTGATCCTTTTGCAAAACCAGTTGCCCTGCCTTATACACATTGATGTGGTGATCCCCTAACAAAGCTGATAGACCCGCCTTATATATATCTATATTGATGTGTTAACCCCTTGGCGAAGCCGGTAGGCTTGCAGTCAATATGATGACACATCTTTATAGTGTGACATTACAGTTGATATAGGTGAGGGCATTGAGATTTTGGGGTTCAGCACCCAATAGGGATAAAATGTGATCTGAGGATGTCAGCAAAGGTATTTCCATCTACCCGATGTCCATATTTGTAAATGAATGCGTAGTATTTAATAGTTTGTGTAATAATTTTGTTTTCCCTTTTTGAAAGAAAAACCACTGAATGCACAATAATTTATGGAGTGTTGTTGTTGCGAGGCTTGATACACAGAAGTGCAGATTTGAACTGACAAATAGGAGTCTGCACAGCCCCATTGCAAGAGAGTCTGCATGCACATTTGGATTCCAGAACATCCTTTCATTGAAAAACGTGTGTGCCACAGGTCAGCAAAAAATACTGGACACAACATAGTGACTCTTGGCATAAGTGAGGACATTGATCACAAGGAAGAAGTTTCACACATTGTACTTGAACATTCAATTTCAACCCTCATGCAAACGTCCACTTATACATCTGGCATTAGCCAAGTCACCAGAAGACCAGTAATTACTAAATAAGGCTACATTGAACAACCATTGAACAATCATTAACATCAATGCTTCCTCCAAGATTACAAGAGGGTAAAATCATTGAAGTCCTTACACTTATACAATCGGATATACAGGATGTGATGAAGGTGGTAGATAGGTAAACCACTATGTCAGAACAACAACATCAGCAACAAATGTAGGAGAATAAAAATTATATGCCACACACTTAAACAGGTGACTGTGTCAGTTCATGTAGGTTGCACAAGTGGGAAAAGAGACTTACTGACAGAGTCCGAAGAAAGCATGTTCTCGTCCAGTCCAGGTATCAGCACATTTTCCAGTAACCACTGGTATATGAGTACACCAGTGAACAGTATGATATCACCACTGTCGTTGATGAGGTAAACACCATTCATGTAGATTCTGAAACAGTCAGAAGAAAATTCAGTTTAACCAAATGTCACCCCTGTTTTGGAAGAAAACAAAGTCTGCAAGCATAGGTTCAGAAACTGAAGGTGAATAATAAAAATATTAAATATACATATTTGATGATGTACAATACTCTCAAACATGTAATTGTAGTATCTAAAAAGTAGTCAGTGTACCTATTTTTGCAATAGATTACTAAAATGTTTTTGTCTTGTACAATAGCAAGATTGTTTATTGAAAAGCTTTAAAAACTGTTTGACTAAGACAGTTTATGGTTTACTTATTATTTATATTGTGTAGAGATGTTTATATTTTATAATGCCTTGTACAAGCCAATTGCTATGTTACTGTCAGACCCTTTTTGGAGGGCCACAGAGCTAGCAGAGACTACTGGGCCCCCGCCTTAGCAGCTCGGTTCATTTGCCTATCAAGTCCCAGGGTTCATCCTACAATTGCTCTGGAAACTCGGCCTACTTGAAGTCGTTCAGCACTAGACTCTCAGTGGTAGCAATGGCACTCAATCACATGCTTCACATGGAGGCACTGTGGGGGTGCATCAAACTCACACTCAGTAGTTATCAAGCACTGCAATACCTGATAGTTAAACCCAGTGTTTGTCTTGAAGAAACATAATGTCCTACAATAAAACCAAAAATCTACAGTCTACAATATATTGGCTTAAGTCACTAGCATGGGGCCCACTTTACTTAGGGTTCAAGGTCACCCTTCCCCTCTTGTTCCCTTTAACTCATTGAAAGGTATGACAAGGCAGTTTACAAGCACAGGTGCAGTGGTAACTCTTTAGCATTCATGATATGAACTCTGAGTTTCACAGTAGTCACAATGTCAATCTCACCAATGATGAGGCCCCAGCATGTGTCTAGTGCCTCCTTCCTCTTCCAAGAGGACAACATGCTAATTGTTCCTGTTGGCACTCCAGCTGCAATCCTGAATACATGAGATGTAGGGGAGCACTACCCAGGGACTGGCCGTTTGGTAGTGTTTGGCATTGCTGATGATTGCAGGCCTTCTTCCAGCCACACGTAGTGTTGGGCAGCGTCAGCGGTCACATCTCTGCCTTGGTACTTCTCTTGATTGGCAGTATGGCTCAAACAGCAATCACTACAATGGAACATTGGCTTGGTCTGCTTTGGTCACAATATTCAGGGTTACAGCTATGCAGTCCTCTTGAGCACACGTCAGCAGTGCCACAGCACTGGCCACTGCAGCAAGAGAGACAATGCTCAAGTCCAGGAGCATGCCTGGCACTCTTTATTGAGTTTTTATCTGAGGTTATGGAGCCACTGTCTGATGTCATCTGCTTCTGCTCCCCCTGTAGGGTCAGTACATTCTGTCCCTCTCATTCTCATGCAGGTCACCTTCCTTCTCCTTCAGTACAGGGAGTCAGCTTTTCCTTCCAGGTCAGACTCAGGGTGGTGTCTACTCAACTCTCCAGGTGAGGTTCCTTCACCTTTGTGACAACAGTCATTTTTGTACTTTGTAGTGCAAAGAGAATTTGGTACTGAAAACAACAAGTAGTCAAGAGCTCATACACAAGTACAGCATACAGGGGTGTGTATTTTCTGTCTGCTCTTTCCCAACCAATCTGGGGTGGTTGTTCCAAGTATCCTTTCCTGCCTGACCTCCTTTATGTTGACTGATGCACATTGAAGCAGGGCTGTCTCGAGTCTGGGGCACATCGAACAGAGGTACAAAGAGTTGTGATGATTCTCCACCTCCCTACCAACAGTTACACCTAACAGTATTCAGGACCAGAGGGAAATGGTTGGGTTCATGTAAAATACCCTTCACACTCTGAACAACAGAGACTGCAGCCCTACCCTCAGCCCAGCCATCTACCAAATAGCAGTATTCAGGAAGACTAATCAGGAGCTCCATGCAGGAAATGAACCTAATAGTTTCTTGACAGGGAAACTTGCATCACCACTTCACTGTCTCGTTCTAATCCAACAAGCTTTCTGAATGTCAGCAACACACTTCCATTGTCTGGAGAAACAACCTCACCTCCATCTTGTGTCCATTAACATGCCAGGAGCTTCCAAACTGGTACACAGAGGTCTCTATTGCTAGGATTTACTCATAATCACAATGCATTCACCGCAAGGGCTACATAGATACACAAACTGACACATAACATGCTCTCACATTTTTATAATCACCACAGAGAGGAGAGAGGTACTCTACACCAATCAGCCTCCCTGTTAATAACATATTACACTCAAGGATTGATATGAAACAGAATGTTTTTCTATCTACATTCAAGGTCCCCACTCTTCTGAAGTAATGCCCTCCCCACTTATCATGGCATGTTTCATCATCGGGCATGCTTCAACACCATTTGTATATATTTTTTGAACAAGGGTGAAACTCAGTTTTCCATTAGGAGGTCAAAATTATAGTTCGGGATCTGGGTCAATGGTGCTAAAATTTTTTACAAAGGATTCCCATTTACTTTGAAGTTATTAGTGGGTTTCTATGACAGAATTACCAACATAGCAAGATGAATGGTCTTTACTTCAAAAGAGTGGGGACCTTGATAGCAGTAGGAACACATTCTATGTTCCACATCACTCCTTGAGTGTAATGTGGCAAAATTAATGATTCACCAAAAACGCTAAACTGACAACACTACCATACATATAAACCTATGACAGGGACGACATGCCAGTATGTAACAAATAAGAGCATGCTTTGGGCCCCCCTCCTAGACCAAGACAGGTCCAGTACCATATTCATGTCACAGGACAGTTCGAGACATCCAGACACACTAGAGTAACATGTTCCTGGAGGCAGCATTAAAAACCCAGGTAAATATGTGTAGACCAAGCACAGTATATTGATGCCCCAATTTTTAGCATTTATAAAAGGCTATATTTAAAAAATGAATAGCTCAACAATAAAAGATACAAGCAATTAGATGAATAATACATAAAATATTAATCTGTTCTTTAAGAAATGAAAGAATAATGTAATTTACTTATTCAAAATGTCAATTATTACAAAAAGCACAACTGCTCAATGAGAGATATATCCACTATTGTAAGTTAAAAAGCAACACATATGTCCCGAAAGCCAAATATATGGAAGCTATCCTTAACAGCAAACCATCTGTGTAGTTTGTAAAAATAAAATATAGGACCAATCAGTGAGAAATGATGAGTGGCTGTGAGTAATGAGTTCTTTAGTCACAATACTAATATACATTTCAAACAAACGCAACCAAATAGTTTGACAACATGCAGGATCCAGGAGCACTTGCCCTTGATCTGTGACTAAATGACAAAGAAGACAAGAAGAGGAGGAGAAGGCGAGAAGGATGACTTAGGAGATGGGCGCCTCTGAACGTGATATTAAATGAGGAGGTTGTGGCTTGCTCTTATTTCCCTGAGGGTATAATTAGTGAGATGGTGAATGAGGGGGAACAGGATTTGACATCCACCACCTTCAGATCAGAGCCAGTTCCTGCTTTTGCAAAAGGTGCCGTGCATTTTTCTGCTGCAGGGTCTTTCCAGTGCGCAAGTGGCATATTGAATGGTATGTCACCAGTTAATCAATCTCGATGTTTTTACCAAATGCTTGGAGTCATCCTGAGGCAAACAAACATTTATATATACACAGCACAAAACATGCAGGAGAGATTACATGTTGTTCGTGGTTTTTATCAAGTGGCAACTTTCTAAAAATGCTAATGGGGCTCATTTATGAAAAGGTCACGCAGTGCAGCGCAGCAAGTCACGTTGCTGCGCTGCGTGACAGGGAAAAGGCAGGAATGCGCCGTATTTGAGGCAATATGGCGCATTTCTGTCCTTTCTTATGCCCTGGCGCCCTTTTGGCAGCCTAGCACCAACGCAGGCAAGCTTAAACATGGTGCCTGTGTTGCATGCTGGATTGTTTTTGTGCTGGAAGGGGCACCTTCCTGCACAAAAACAATCCTGGGAACCATATTCTTCTTTCTATGTGTGCTGCAGAATGCAGCACATAGAGAAAGAGGAAGGAACAAGGAGAAATAGAGATATTTCTCCTCGTTACACCTCCCCTGGGAAGGCGTAACATTTTGATACATTCCCAGGTTTACCAGTTCTGGAAGATCTGGGAATGCATCAAAAATCATGTGAGTTGTGAGGGAACGCCCATGAACCACCTTCCCAGTGATGGAGCAAGGTTTCAAAAATGAAACTTGCTTGTACGCAATCCTCCTCATAGTACTAACTTATTAAACTTGTATTGTCAAAACTAACCTTTGCATTCACAAACACAAGAGGGACAGAAGCTTGCCTATGTGTTTTACTAATGAATAACGCTTGTCTGTAATCCAAAATGTCCGCTAAAGCGCAGGAACTTCATTGCGCATGTCGCAACCTGATCACATGGTGTGACGTCTTTCTTTGCTTGGTGGGAAACTGCTGCTTCTGCGCAGTATGCACTAAAATGGCCGCTAAATGTTTTCACATGCTTAAGCTTACTCTCATGTCATTATTAAATTGTCGTTTTCTTAATGCTACTAATGCAGGATAGTATTATAATTAATTGGGAATAGAGTAGGAAAAGTGGGCATACAGTGAAACATTTTATTTGTGATTTTAATATTTTCCTCTTGCACTTTTAGTAATTCGTAAACTTGGGCCTGGGTTGGTGACTTGAAACTCGAGAGACAGATGGTTCTGCGCATGTATCCTGTGTGCCTGCCAAGTGAAGTCAACTTGGACGTCTCCCAAGGCCATGACCCATTGGCCGAAGATGCTGTACTTTATGTTTCCTGTGGACAAATTGATACTTTTCCCCTGTAAAATGTATAACATTTGTCGTGAGACGGGTGGGAAATAAAGCGAATGTATTAATTTGAAGGGGTAGGAACGAAAAGACAATAGGCTTTACAATTTAGGCCAAATCGATATGGTGCGAGAATCCACCCCCTGTCCCTGTCCAATCAGAAGTAGTGGTCCCATATTTTAGCAACATTAAGGGGAGGTACATGGGCGTAGAAGGGTATAATAGAATATAGCATTAGTTAATTAGTCAGAGCATGCTTTCACGAAGAACAGGCGTCCATGCTGCGAGAGAGCTCTTAGCTCCAGACTGCCATGCTGATCGGTTGCTGACTGAATCCCTGTCCAGAAGAGGTCCTGAGGAGGGGGCGGCAGAGTCTATTAGAAGGAAGGCACGGGAGAATCGAAAGAAGTCGAGTATCAGAGAGGGGAACGGCGCAGGCGTCATTGTGAGAAGTCACCGGTCCTGTCCTGATCCTGGAAGAAGTCTTTGCTCTTCATCCTTCCTGGGTCCTATACTTTCCAACTCCTTGGCCAAGGGGTTTGGTTCTCGCATTTAGGTAACTATACTGCAACCTTTAGTTGCGCTGCTGTCTCTATTCTCTTCTTTTCCTTAAACACCGTCATTTATTAGCAAAATCATTTCTATGCTTTTTCTTGGGTATTTCAATCAAGTACCGTGTTTTCTGTATTTTACTCTGCTAAAATTTTAAATAAACATTTTAAAAACTTCCTGACTCAGTGGTTATTTCAGGATTATGAACTATATTGAATGTCACTCATTTTAAATTTCCCAATTGGCAAAGGATCCATTGGTAAGTTATTACTCTTCAATCAGAAGGTAATTGGTAGCAGGGAATTTGATAAAAGAGTACATCTGACACCCAGCGTAAGTATTAGTGTAGTATGAATGTATGGGCCCAAGTGAGTATATGGTGTATGAATGCTGTTGGCTAATATTGCGCTGGATCAGTTTTCTGGTAAGCAGAGGACGGTTATGGTTACTCTTTGTTAATTGGGTAATGAGAATTTTTATTTGTATTTTTATGAACTAACATCCGCTTAAAATTTTGAGTTTGTTTTATGTTGTCCAGAATAACCCGGGGTAAAAAGAATAGCGGGTGGCAAGTGGAAGCCATACTGCAGTGAGGTTATCTGTCAAGCAGAAATAGTACTGAGAAGTTAAGCAGGACTTTCAGTACTCATTAGGGACTCTATGCGTGTGAGAAATAGCAAAAAGGGTACGCTGATAAAAATTTGATGTTATATCACCTAGTAAGGGTAACATTGGAGAAGTAACAGGTACTTCTGGAGCTCGTGTGAAGAGTAAGCGGAAGGGTTTTACTCATAGTGTATGTTTTAGTAAACGGAAAGGTTTTACTAAAGTGTGGAAGAAACTATCCTTTTCAAAATTAGTGGAAACTGGCACGATAGCGAATGTTTTATGTTGTTACTGAAATTTAATTAAGATTTATAGAGAAAATAAGTTTGCGTACATTTTTGTAAAGGGAGGGTCAGTTGCCGGAGAGGGAGCTGACGTCACAAAACGCCGCGCTGTGGTAGTTTAAAACAGTGGGTGTGGAGAGACTCTGGTAAAGGAGGGGTTAGTAGTCAGGAGTAGTACTGACGTCACAGGTGCCGCGCTGAGATTGGTTGAACCAGCAAGGACAGGAAAAGAGCAGATTGTAAAGGAGGGGTTGACAGACAAACGTCACTAAAAGGCCGCGCAAGGATTGGCTCGGAAATAAAAGATAGCAGACATTTGATTGGTCGAAATTATAGAAGCAAAATTCTTAGTGGATAAGGATTGCATGTTAAAACGCGATCCGACTTTAAAAGGAACTCGTCCGGATAGGAGATTCCTAGGTTTTGCAGAATATAATTTTGTACACAGAAGATTAGATAGAATGTACGGAGAAAGGAGAAAAATGTCATTCTTACAAAAGATTAAGAATTATTTTAAAAAGGACAAACCAATCAAAACTAGAGAAGGAATTATTATTCCACCAGCTAAAACGCCAGCATCATTTATGATGATGGAGAGAGGTTATCATACTTGTGTATGGATGGAGAATTGGATAGAATACACCAAAAATGATGGAGTATTAGCATTTCCCGAGAATGGTACCTTCAATGGAAGAATTCTTCAAAACTTGAGATTGAGGATGAATGATTTAGAACCCAGACCTAGATTAACCCAGTACGAAGCTCTAGAAAAATGGGAAACCGAGGCATTTGAGCGGGATAGATTTAGAAGTAATAGGAGTTACCCAGGATTTTTCCCCAGATATTTACGTGAGTCGAGAGAGGGTCAGATGAAACAATGGAGAAGGGCAATGATCACAGAAGGACTGTATCCATTATTCACAGAAGGAGAGAAATCAGGAGGCAAATGTACAGAAAAGACAAAACATTTAATGAGAAATGAGGAATCTGAAGACGAATTTATGGAGGAAATGTTAAGAAATCCCCCACCATATCAGGAAGGGATAAGTGGATGCACCCCAAGTGCACCACCAAAAACTCCATTAGTGCCACAGGTAATGCATGAATTCACCCCGAATAGAATGCTACATGATAAAGAAAAAGAAGCCCTAGAAAAGACCAGAGCAGAATTAATACAGAAAATAACTCAGATAAAAGTACATCCTGATTCGTTGACCATACCTGTAACAATTGGTCCAGTAGTTCCATTATATGGTACTCAGGGAAATTGTCCTCCACCCATACTTACACCTACTCCTGTGAATAATCCCAAACCTGAAGCTCCAGTTATAATTGAGGATCAATTTAGTGACTGTGAATCCACAATATCACTTATGGACTTGCCTATTCGAGGTTCTGTAAATAGTACTCCAAGAAAAGATGTACCTGGAGGTTCAAAAGATGTAAGTTTAGTAACTTCATCGGGAGCAAAAAGTGCTACAATAGTAACACCTGAAGATCTAGAAAGATGGGTGCAAGGGTCAGTTAAACAGTGCACACCTCCAAAGATACTGGATATCCATAAATTAAAAGTTGAATTAGAAGAAATAATAGCAGGAAATGTAGGACTAGAACGCTTAAATACCTATGATGAAGAAGAATTATTGTTCCTATGCAGGAGTATCACCAGAAATGTAAGGTTATTTCATGAAAAATTATCCAATTTAGCACTACAGATGGGAATAGAAATAGGGAGATCAAAGGTACTACAGAAACCCTATAGAGCAGAATATTCAGACAAAGACTTAGAAAATATGAATGCCTCTGGATGAAGATTACAAATAAGAGAATTAATGTTAGTTTTGCAAAAATGGGGAGACCTAGATAAATGGAAAACTAGGTGGGCCAAGAAAAAGGAAGAAGCACGAACAAGTAGAACAGCATCAGAATATGTGATGAAGGAAACAGGGAAAGCAGACCAGATGTATCCAATGCGAGAAGTTGCGGGAGGAGGATATGTACCTGTCCCATGGAGCAGACAGGATATTTTGTCATTTACGAATGATTTTCCAAAATTGAGAGAAAAACCAATTGAATGGTACAAGCAGGTTGAAAGGTTTGTGAAGGTGTCAAAGGTATTGTTGAAGGATTTGGATGGTCTGTTTGACATAGTGGTACCTGCCGATTTATGGACAGATTGTAAGATCACAGTGGATTGGCCAAGTGATGAGTATCCCAGAGATCCGAAAACAGGTGCCCCGTCAAATGACGTGATGAAAAAGTATCAGCAGGTGATAACATACCTGAAAGGGAAAATACCCCCGAAAGAAACAGATTGGGTGAAAATAGATCGAACCACCCAAGAAGCCAGTGAAACAGTACATTCTTACTATGAGCGCCTATTGCAGGTGTTTAAACAGTATAGTGGATTTGAGGACATTGGAGACAAGAACATGAGTCAGTTTGTGTATCGATTTGTTTATGGTCTAAAGCCAGAGATTTGCCATATGATTAAACAACACACGCTGTGTTGGCAGGGAAAGCCCATAGATGAAATTCTGAAATATGCGAAATATTGTGGAGACGATATTGAGGATAGACACAAGAAATTACAAGAAAAGGTGATGTGGGCACAGGTAAAAATGGCAGAGAAGCAGGGAATTAATTTGGAAAATCCGAGTGAAAATCCAGGAAAAGATTCTGGAACGAGTGGTGATACGGGAAATGGTGGAAAATTTAGAGGACGAATGAGTAGAGAAGAAGCTAAAAAGAAATTTCCTTGTCATGGATGCGGAAAATTGGGGCATTGGAAGGACGAATGTAAAAAGATTCGGAATAATAATGGCCCAAATCAAAACTTAAATCCACAGACGCAGAATGACTCACAGCAGGGTGTAAATCCCCAGAGTCAATTACCACCTCCACCTGTTCAGGGTAATGTAAGCAGAGCAAAGCATGGTACAGACATTGGATACCCAGGAGGGAGTGGTAAGAATGATTATATGACATCACAATTTCTTTTGCAGGACAATTACTGTGAATTCAACTCATGACGGTGCCTAGGAGAGGGGAAGAAGGAGTGCGTACTTGGCGCATCCTTACAGGTAGATCAGTCTGGTCCATATGTTGAAGGAAATGTGAAAGGTAATGATATTACTTTCCTTTTGGACACTGGTGCTACCAGGTCTACGGTGAGATCAGCAGATATCCCAGACCTTCCTCTCTCTGGTGAAGATATCCAAGTAGTAGGGGTAGCTAATCAAAGAATTAGAACGCCTCTTACAGAACCAATGGAAGTCAAAATAGGAAACTTCAGAGAAATGCACCAATTTGTAGTGTGCGATTCTAGCCCAGTGAATTTATTAGGTAGGGATTTATTGTGCAAAATGAACTGTACAATTTTCTGCACGCCAGATGGTGTGGCAGTTCAGACACCAGATGAGGACCATGTATATAAAATTATGGTTGCAAAACAAGGTACAGAAATAGACGAAATGTTTTCGTTAATAACAAAAGATGAGTTGCCAGAAGAAATAAAAGGTACAGTAAACCCCATAGTATGGGATTTCACGGGAAAAGAAGTAGGACTTATGGCAAAAATAGATCCAGTTAAAATTACTGTAAAAGAAGGTGCAATTTTCTCAAATACTAGACAGTATAAAATGAGTGCAGAAGTAAAACCAGGAGTTATTGAAGAAATCAATCGAATGGTAGAACAAAACATTCTAAAAGAAGTAATGAGTAGCCCATGTAATTCACAAATCATGGCATTAAAGAAACCTAGTGGAAAATATAGGATTGTTCAGGACCTGCGTAAAATAAATAAGATTGTGGAACCATGTTGTCCCATAGTACCAAATCCTGCAGTAATTCTATACCAGATCCCTTGGAATGCAGGATGGTTCACAGTAATTGATTTGTGTCAAGCATTCTTTTCAATACCATTGCATCCAGACAGCCAGTATCTTTTCTCATTTAAATTTGAGAACAAGGTCTATGTGTGGAATCGTGTTCCTCAGGGGTACACAGAAAGTCCTTCCATCTTCAACCAGATACTGAAAAAGTGCCTGGAAAAACTAGTGATGCCAGGAAGCTCAGTCTTAGTCCAATATATCGACGACTTATTGGTGGCGTCGACCACCAGAGAAGACTGTGTTGTTGACTCCATAGCATTATTAAATCTTTTGGCTGAGGAAGGGCATAAAGTCTCACCTGAAAAGTTACAGTTTTGCAGGACAGCTGTTAAATATCTGGGACATCAAATTGAGAGGGGAAAAAGAAGAATAACCTCTGAAAGAGTAGAATTAATAAAGAGAATGCAAATGCCTGTAACCCAAAGACAAGTGCGAATGTTCCTAGGAATAGTAGGCTACTGTCGACAATGGATACCAAATTTTTCCATGTTAGCTAAGCCCTTAATTAACATGACGAAAAAGAAAGCAAAGGACCCTGTTGAGTGGGAGGATGAAAGTGTAGAAGCTTTTGTAAAATTGAGAAACGCACTTTGTTCAGCACCTGCCTTAGGCATGCCTGATTATAAAAGAGAATTCGCATTATTCTGTCAAGAGAGAGAAAATTGTGCACTTTCTGTCCTAACTCAGAGACATGGACTAGACAGACGTCCTATAGCGTACTTTTCTGCTACATTGGACCCAGTAGCAGCCGCGTTGCCAGGATGCTTAAAAGCAGTGGCAGCATCTTGTTTGAGCATTGAACAAAGGGAGTCAATTGTGATGGGACATCCTGTAAAAGTGTATGTTCCACATGCAGTTGTCATTCTGTTGACAAGAACCCGAACTCAGCATCTTACTCCTAGTCGGCTGACTAAATATGAGAGGATAATAATGGGTGCTGAAAATGTGACCATGGTAAGGTGTACAATAATAAATCCAGCAACTTTATTGCCGGACCCATATCATGAAACAAATAAAGATGACGAAGAAGATGAACATGATTGTGTACAAATTACAGAATTATGTACAAAACCACGCCCAGACATAGAGGAACAGCCTCTTAAAAAGCCAGACAGGGAGCTATTTGTCGATGGTTCATGTCAAAGACATGAAGATGGTAAACTAACTGCTGCCTATGCGGTATGTGAATTAACTGGAATAGTCGAAGCATCCTATTTACCAGGAGTAAAATCTGCACAAGTAGCTGAATTGATTGCTTTGATAAAAGCTTGCAAAATTGGGAGGAATCAGAGAGTGACCATATTTACAGATAGTCAATATGGTTACGGGGTTGTGCATGATTTTGGCCAACTGTGGATGCAGAGGGATTTCATGACTTCTTCAGGATCCCCCATTAAAAATGGACAATTTGTAAGGGAATTGCTAGAAGCAATACAATCACCAAAAGAATTGGCTGTGGTGAAATGTGCCGCACACCAGTCAGGAGATGACTGGGTGGTAGTCGGCAACAGATATGCGGATCTGGTGGCTCAACATTGTGCCAAAGCCAGAATGTCAGTCAATAAGAGGGTGGAAAGAATGGGAATCAGCTGCCAACTTATGCTGTATATGCCACCTGAAACTTGGAATGAGGTGAAGAAATTGCAAGATGAGGTTGATGAAAGTGAGAAGAATTTGTGGATCAAAGTGGGTTGCTCCCAAAGAGGAGAGGATGAAGTGTGGATCAGTGCAGATGGCAGACCAGTCATGCCAGACTGTTTACTCTCACAAATGGCTAGAATGCACCATGGAGACTCACACATAGGGAGAGATGCAATGATTAGGCTGTTCAGACAAAATTGGTACAATCCCAAATTCAGGGCTGTTGCAGAGAGTCTTTGCCAGAGATGTCTAACTTGCCAAATGCATAATCCAGGCAGGAAAACGATAATTGGGTTTGGAAAGATTGGAAAGGCAGAGGGCCCATTTATAAGACTCCAGTTCGACTTCATACAGTTACCACCATGCAGAGGACTAAAATATGTACTAGTCATAGTGTGTCTGTTTTCAAAGTGGGTGGAGGCTTACCCTACTAGGAGAAATGACAGTATTACAGTTGCAAAACTGTTGTTACGTGAGCTCATACCTAGATTTGGTTTCCCAGTATCTTTGGAATCAGATAGAGGAAAACACTTTAATAGCGAAGTGATCCAGATAATCTGTGAAGCATTTCAAATCAAACAGAAATTGCACTGTGCATATCGCCCAGAGGCTTCTGGAGTGGTTGAACAATTAAATGGCACTATAAAGTCAAGATTGGGAAAAATGTGTGCATCAACATCATTAGAGTGGCCAGACGCATTGCCACTTGTTTTGATGGGACTCAGAAGCATACCTGACAGAACGACAGGATTAAGCCCTCATGAAATAATGATGGGAAGAGCAATGAGACAAACACATGTTCCCACAAACAAATTAGTGAATATATCTGATGATATGGTTCTGGATTATTGCAAAGGATTGGCTGACCTAGTGCGTTCTGTCTCTCATCAGGTTGGAGAAGACGCAGTTTCCAGGCAGCCTGAACTAGAACATGATCTGAATCCTGGTGATTGGGTGGTAGTGAAGAATCACACCAGAGAAACGTGTCTATCACCCAGGTGGAGCAGACCTTGTCAAGTTATATTGACCACCAATACAGCAGTGAAGTGTGCAAGATTTCCTAATTGGATTCACGTAAGCCACACAAAGAGAGTACCAGACCCTGAAGAGGAGAATTCACAGACAACACCAATCACTGAAGAAGCTGAAGGTTGCCCAGCAGAGGAATCTCAGGATCGAGGTTCGAGAGAAGCTGACGGAGAACAACCGAGCACAAGTCAGGATTGGATACCAGTGGTAGAAGTTCCTGAAGTATACCACAGAACAAGAAGTCAAGCGAAATTGGAAGAAATAGAAGAAGATCAGATAGGTGAAGAAGAAGCAGCTCAGGTACAAGAAGAAAAGACAATAAGAGACCTGAGCAAGGTCAGATAGGGAAAGAAAATTGGACTCAAAACAGTGAAAACCTAATAGACTTTGAACAGGGACAGACAGATCTAGAAGAATCCGGTCAGGCTGCAGAAGTTCACAGTGCAATAAGCCCTGATCAGAACAAGTTAGATCAAGAAGAGTACACGGAAGAAGAAAACCTTGAAAAACATGAACTTGAAGAAATAAATAAAGAACAAGGTCAGTTATTGGAAACTCACAGCGGAGCTGTTACAGAGAAACCAATTAGACCTGAAAAGGAGCAAACAAGAAACACAGTAATTGAAGAAAATGAAACAGTGCTAAGAAGTGAAATTAACGAGATCCCTGAAGACGAAAGCAAAGAAACAGTGCCAACAAAGAAAACAAGAAAAGGAGATCATTGGCCAAGTGTCATTAAAAGAGTAAAGTACCACATAACAACCAGAAGTGAAAATCCAGATCAAGTACCTGAAGTGACAAGTCAAACTGAACAAGAGAAAAAGTCAGGAAAAAGAAAAAGTAAAAGACTGAGACTTGTGAATAACAAATTCAAGGGTCCTGACTGGACTTATATTATTCTGGAAGATTTTGAAAGCTCAGAGTCAAGTGACAGTGGTGGCGAAGGAACTAGTGCAGAACTAACATACGAAGAAGAAACAAGACCACCCTGACTAAACAAAAGAATCCTTTAAAGAAAAGAAGAAGAGATAAGAAGAGCAATCTTCCTTGTCGAAAAATGCCTGACGATAGAGTTACTGGGAGACCAAAACGAAATTGTTGTAGGAGATGCTGTGCAATCTGCATATGTAGTCTAGTATTGGTGCTTATAGTATGGTTAGTCCTGATTGTAGCAATTCCTTACCTTATGATAATAGATAAGAAGATTAATAATGAAACTAAAGGGAGGACATCAAACATGAAGGGCAACAGAGTAGAATTAATGGCAGAAGATGAGGCAGAAATTCATCATGAAATAGCTGATAACGACACTAGTTTAAATGTTTTCACAAAGTTATTGTTTCAGTATGTAGACACAATGGAAGTTAGTAATTGTTATGTCTGTATGAAGTTACCTGAATCAGTAGCAGAAGGATTAACATATCATCACTTACCACTGACATATGGCATATGATGTAGTGTTTTGTCTAGTTTATTTTATAGAACAGGGAGACTTCAGTATTATTATTCAAACTTAGATGTGATATTTTCTGAGGTTCCGATTCGCAAGAGTATGAACCCAGTGCTTAGTAGTCAAGACGCACAGTTTATGGGAGAATTTTTCTTAACAATGAAATCAATAGATATAACACATGCACATAGACACAATCTAACATGTTCTCTATTAGAAGAAGAAAATATATTTTTGAATTTAGTAGAAGATAGAAGACAAGATTTTCAAAAGAAAGCTTCAGAGCATAAGGCTCAGTTGCCACCTTGGGCGGAGAAAGAAGGGAGTTATACACCTGGTAAAGCTCAAGCTGCAATGGTTCTGGATTTCGTAAAGACAGGGAAAATTTGTCTTCATAGGTTAAAGACTGATTATAACAATGTTTTCATCGGTACCAGTGAATGTGAACACAATTTTTTAATTCTTGGAGGTTGGGGACTCAAAGGAGGAACAGATTCAGTTTTTCCTGGAATTTATTATGTATGCGGGAATAAGGCTTACTTTAGGCTTCCTGCACGGTGGTATGGAAGTTGTTATTTTGGAATAGTTTTTCCAAAGATATACCACGTAAAAAGAAACACTGGAAGCAATGAAAACAATAATGAATTAATACGTAGTAAAAGAGCTAGTTTTTCAGAAATTGTAGGTGATATATTTGGTGCATTGATACCTTCAGTAGGAATAATTCTGAACTCAAGGAAAATATGTAAATTGTCTACAGTGGTTGATCGTTTATCAACGGATACTGCTGGAGCTTTTCTAATGATTAATACGGAGATGGTTGCGATTAGATCTATGGTGATGCAAAATCGACTTGCTCTTGACATTCTATTGGCAAAAGAGGGAGGAGTCTGTAAATTATTGAAGACGAAACATTGTTGCACTTATATTCCTGATAAGAGTGCAGAAATTGGAACATATATTCAGAACATAACTAAACTTGAGAAAGAACTTAAACCACTGGAAGTTGATAGTGTATGGGAAAGATTGACAAATAGTATTTCGTCAATTGGAACCTGGTTTGCTAATGTAGGGAAAGGACTTATAGGTCAAATATTAGTACCCCTAGCAGGGATAGCAATAATAATATTGGCATTAACAATATGGTGCAAATGCTGTAGAAAGAATGGAACATATAAAGTGACAGGAAAAGGAAAGAAGAGAAAACTAGATGAAATAGAACTTGAAGAAAGGAGAAGTGAATTATACAAAAAGTTGAAAGGGGATGTGAAAAACAGAAAATGTAAAAATGAGAATGAAACGAATTGCTAGAAGTTGGCATCTGATTGAGGGTAGTATTTTTGATGGCTCAGAAACGCCATCAGAGAGGGGATTGATGGAGCAAGGTTTCAAAAATGAAACTTGCTTGTACGCAATCCTCCTCATAGTACTAACTTATTAAACTTGTATTGTCAAAACTAACCTTTGCATTCACAAACACAAGAGGGACAGAAGCTTGCCTATGTGTTTTACTAATGAATAACGCTTGTCTGTAATCCAAAATGTCCGCTAAAGCGCGGGAACTTCATTGCGCATGTCGCAACCTGATCACATGGTGTGACGTCTTTCTTTGCTTGGTGGGAAACTGCTGCTTCTGCGCAGTATGCACTAAAATGGCCGCTAAATGTTTTCACATGCTTAAGCTTGCTCTCATGTCATTATTAAATTGTCGTTTTCTTAATGCTACTAATGCAGGATAGTATTATAATTAATTGGGAATAGAGTAGGAAAAGTGGGCATACAGTGAAACATTTTATTTGTGATTTTAATATTTTCCTCTTGCACTTTTAGTAATTTGTAAACTTGGGCCTGGGTTGGTGACTTGAAACTCGAGAGACAGATGGTTCTGCGCATGTATCCTGTGTGCCTGCCAAGTGAAGTCAACTTGGACGTCTCCCAAGGCCATGACCCATTGGCCGAAGATGCTGTACTTTATGTTTCCTGTGGACAAATTGATACTTTCCCCCTGTAAAATGTATAACATTTGTCGTGAGACGGGTGGGAAATAAAGCAAATGTATTAATTTGAAGGGGTGGGAACGAAAAGACAATAGGCTTTACAATTTAGGCCAAATCGATATGGTGTGAGAATCCACCCCCTGTCCCTGTCCAATCAGAAGTAGTGGTCCCATATTTTAGCAACATTAAGGGGAGGTACATGGGCGTAGAAGGGTATAATAGAATATAGCATTAGTTAATTAGTCAGAGCATGCTTTCACGAAGAACAGGCGTCCATGCTGCGAGAGAGCTCTTAGCTCCAGACTGCCATGCTGATCGGTTGCTGACTGAATCCCTGTCCAGAAGAGGTCCTGAGGAGAGGGCGGCAGAGTCCATTAGAAGGAAGGCACGGGAGAATCGAAAGAAGTCGAGTATCAGAGAGGGGAACGGCGCAGGCGTCGTTGTAGAGAGGTCACCGGTCCTGTCCTGATCCTGGAAGAAGTCTTTGCTCTTCATCCTTCCTGGGTCCTATCCTTTCCAACTCCTTGGCCAAGGGGCTTGGTTCTCGCATTTAGGTAACTATACTGCAACCTTTAGTTGCGCTGCTGTCTCTATTCTCTTCTTTTCCTTAAACACCGTCATTTATTAGCAAAATCATTTCTATGCTTTTTCTTGGGTATTTCAATCAAGTACCGTGTTTTCTGTATTTTACTCTGCTAAAACTTTAGATAAACATTTTAAAAACTTCCTGACTCAGTGGTTATTTCAGGATTATGAACTATATTGAATGTCACTCATTTTAAATTTCCCAATTGGCAAAGGATCCATTGGTAAGTTATTACTCTTCAATCAGAAGGTAATTGGTAGCAGGGAATTTGATAAAAGAGTACATCTGACACCCAGCGTAAGTATTAGTGTAGTATGAATGTATGGGCCCAAGTGAGTATATGGTGTATGAATGCTGTTGGCTAATATTGCGCTGGATCACCAGGACAGAGTAACGCAAGGCAGCGATTTGTACTCCTTTGCGTTACTCCAGATTTATGAAGCCACTTAGGGCCACGCACGTGGCTTCATAAATCTTACTTAAGGTTTGTGTCGCGCATGTACCACATCGCGTGGTGCAAACACAACGCAAAGCTCCTCGTAAATGTACCCCTAAGTGTCTTAGAATGCATTCATGTTGCATTGCAGCCTCCCTGAGAATCGAAACACCTTTATAGGATTTGCAACTGATGACATTCAATTAACCTGCAACTGATATGTGATTCTACTGGAATCATCATGAATGCAGTTGCAAATTCCCCAGGCTATGCCCGTGACAGTTTAATCCTCAAGTATCAGCAGCTACCCGTCAGTTAGAAGCTGGTGTATGCGGTGAATATGTAGCTTCTTGGCGAATATATGAACAATAAATTGTTACTGTCATTAAAAATCCTATCCATAATTATTAATGTCTTGGAAATGTCTCATTTAACACCAAAACAATATTATCAAGATATGACACTCCATGTCACTAAATTACAATAATATTTCCTTTTTAAATGGGATGATGGAGGATATGTGTTATCACCACATCTCCTGACACCCTTTCATCAGCCCAGCACAGTTGCTATATTAATGCACATTGTTATTCGAATGCACATATTGTCACATGAGGTATCTTAGAGCAAACCTTTGGCATGCTCCAATCGCTCTTTCAATGTCTGAATCAGGGGCGGCTGGTAGGGAACGAGGGTGGCGGGGGTGGGATAGGTTGAAATTTGTATTTTTATTTTTTTTAAAACACTTACCTTTTCCGCCGTCTCTCCTCGTCGTCTTCGCTTCTCTTCTCTTCCTGACTCCAGTCCAGCAGAAGCAGGAAGCACACAGGCTTCCCTAAGCCAATCACAACACTGCATGCAGCGTTGTGATTGGTCTGAACACTCTGGTTCGGCGCTTAGACGGGGACAGAGAGCCTGTGCATGTTCTGCATCAGGCTGTGCATTACAGCCTGGCGGGGACTATGCAAAGTGTGGATGACTGTTTGGCCTGTCCAAGATGGCCGGCCAAGCAGTCATGAGCACTTAGTGTGCACAAACCGCGCCTCCTCCTCCCTGAGTCACCAGCCCGCACCGCCCTAACAGCAACTGCCCTGCAGCAACGAAATATAACGTTGTTATCATTTTATTATTCCCTTTTTCACTGTTCTAAGAGCAGTGGGGCAATGCTCCTCTGCCTTAGCGGAGGAGCAGCCCCTGGTCTGAATGACACAGAAGATGGTTTGAAGTATTTACCTGAAACTGTGTGTAAGATCATTGTGGCCTGTTGTGTACTCCACAACATTGCTTGCACAAAGGCCTGCATTTTGAAATAGCTTCTGCACCGCAACCACCGCCAGTACTCACACTATCTGGTGCCGGTACACCCAGAAAACTAAAGAGTGATTGTCAGAAATAATGTTGTAAACACATTCCTTCTGTGTCTGATCAGAAATGTTTATCCTGAGCATGCCTGTATGTGTTCATGATGATGCTATGTTGTGTCAAGGTTAGTGAGCAGAAAGAACAGCCTGAGACACATTTTTACTCAACTCACGCTTTGCTTTGAAAGGTATGAAAGGAGGGTATGTGATGGGCAATTGATTTAAATAAAAACGAGAAAGTTAGTGGTCTATGTTTAATATTAAAAGAAATATAATGGAATGTGTTTTGCATACAAACATACACACACACGCACAAATAATATTAATGATTATACCTTTTTTAAAGTAAATTATTTTTACTTTAATCATGTTCTTCATTTTCACTGTCAATTTATTTAACTAAAAAAATAACTTGTATATGGCCCATTACATGAATAATGCAAAAAGAAAAATGCCTTATTTGAACATAATGTCAATGGCTGGTACAGAACACAAGTGACTTTATCAATGAATCATCTTCACAATTATATATATACCTGTGTTAATTCTCACAAAAAACATGGATGATATTATTAATAATTACGTTCATTATGTGAAGGATGAAGCCATGGCCAAGTACTATGCTAACACCTGCATCATTCATTAGTAGGTGGGTGTTTGCATAGTTTGCCACACGGTCTCAGGGCTTGCTCTTGCAAGGTTTTTAAATGTTCCAGTATCTGTGATAAATTAACATTTTCAGATTCTTCTATATTGTCATCCTGCCTAATAGTTGAGCTTTCAGATCTATCTTCAGCAGATATGCCCTCGTGTTGCTGCTGGTTGCTAATATAAATGTTAGTGCCAGCTGACAATTGCATAAGAACCTGCATGAATTCAAGATGTTATTCTTCCCTAAGCTTTTGACATGGCATTACATTCAATAAAACGTTTATATTGTTCGTTTTGGATTCGTGCTACATATTTAATACCTTCCTTTAGTCCATCAATCTGTCTCACACCCATTAGCTCCATAAGTGTTACAGAAGTAGTTAATGTGTACTTTCCTTGCATCCTAAGTAATTTATTCTGCCATGGTGTGAGAAATTGGGTTGTTGGTTGACTGAGATGTGAGCCCTGGTCAAGCAACAGCCACAATCTCTTGCAGGGTGAACCACAAAAAGTCACTAAATTAACCTGTGCTTAACCCTGGGTAGCTTGGCACAAAAAGCAGTCAGGCTTAACTTAGAGACAATGTGCAACGTATTTATGCAGCACACAAACAGTAATAAGTTGAGAACACAACATAAGAAAATTACCAGACCAATTTAGATAAATTGAGTAAATTTTAATTCATTATTTGACAACAAAACCATGAGAAATTCAATCAGTAGAACCGGGGTTATGAATTTTGAAAGAATAAACTATGAAATAGCACCTTAAAAGATAAACGTGCCAACCGCGGACATCTGGTCGCACTAGACTGGGGCAAAGTCAAAAGTTAAGGCCGACCGCAGAGGAGCACTGGTCGGATAAAAGAAGTGGATTGGACCTGTTCAGCACTTAAACTTAACATGCGGCGTAAAAGAATTTTGAAGAAAAAGTGAAGAAGGTAGAAGTTGAGTGGGGCAAGGCTGCAGGAGTGTCTGAGGAGGGAGAGTTGTCGTCAAATGGCTGTGGAGCAAAGCCACTGTGAGCATTTTTACCTTTGAATTTATGTTTAGGTTTATGGCATTTATAAAGCGCATAGCTGCCCAAGGGCTTCCCAGGACTGCGAAGAGAAGGAGATTGTGAAAGGGTTTAGTGAGTCATCATGGGAACAGCCATGTCTTTAGTTTTTTTCTGAAGCTGAGTTCATCTTTTAACAATCTCATTTCCTTGGTCATGGAGTTCCAAAGCTTCGGAACAAGGTGTGAGAATGCTCTTCCTCCCCATCTTGATATTTTTATCCTCAACGTCTTCATGAGATGGTCTGATGATGATCTGAGAGACCTCTTAGGCACGTGTGGGGAGATAAGTGTCCTGAGCAAGGCTGGGCACCTGTCATTCATAGCTTTGTGAGCCAGGCATAGAGATTTAAATTTGACCCTAGCTTGGGTAGGCAGCCAGTGAAGCTGTTTCAGAGAAGCTTTCACTGACTCTTGTCTGGGTATTTTTAGGAGTAGCCTAGCTGCTGCGTTGTGAACCACCTGCAATCTGTTACCCACGTATTTTGGGGAGCCCAGATACAGGGAGTTGCCATAGTGCAGTCGAGAGACAGCCACGGTTCTCTGTGTCTGTTCAGGAATAAGTGTTAGAATCTTGCGGATCATTCGGAGTATACCAAAGCAGGTAGCTGCTAGTGTTTTTGCTTGTGTTTCCATAGAAAGATTGTGATCCAGCCACATCCCCACATTTTTTATTGAACCTTTGGGAATGGAGGGGTACCCATTTCTTGAGGCCAGCTGATTGTAGTCCATGGCCCGGGATTGTTTCCCAGGAACACCATTCAGCTTTAGGCTGCAGCTGCCCATCCATCTGGCTACTTTTTCTATGCAAGGTACCAGTTGGCTGTAGTTGGAATTGGGGCACTTCGACATAGATACTACAAGTTGTGTGTCATCTGCTTAAGATACAATCGATAGGCCATACCCCTGAACAATGTTGGCCAATGGACGCATGTATAAGTTAAATAAAGTCAGGCTGAGGGCGGAGCACTGTAGGACTCCGCACGTGACCTGCAATACATCTGAAAGGTAAGTAGATTCCCTTATCTGGAATGATCTGTCGCTTAGAAATGAGGTGAGCCATTGAAGGGCGCTATCCCGCATGCCTGCCTCCTTCAGCCTATGTGTCAGGGTGCTGTGGTCCACAGTGTCAAATGCCGCACTTAGGTCAAGAAGCAGGATTGCGGCGGCACCCCTCTAATCGAGTATTCCTTTAAGTTCCTCGGTGACAACCAGTAGAGCTGATTCCGTGCTATGTTGTGGATGAAAACTCATTTGAGACTTGTGTAAGATATTATTCTCCTCCAGAAACTGTGAGAGGGTGTGATTAACGTGCTTTTCCACTATTTTCCCCAGAATGGGTAATAGTGATATGGGGCGGAAATTCCCCAGTACCGTGGAGTCTAAGTGGAGTTTCTTCAGTAAGGGTCTGGCTATAGCATGCTTCCATTCTTTTGGAACTATCCCCATTGTGAGCGATAGAGATAGAAGCTCCGCTGTGGTGGACAGTGTGGTGTCCCCGCCCTGAAGTAAGATATGTGGAGGTACAGGGTCTTGGGGAGAGCCCGATTTGATATTCCACAAGAGCGTGCTGGTGGTTTCCTTACTTAAGGCCGGGAAGTGGTCTAAGGCTAGCCCTGTTCCTGCTCCATATGGTCACCTCCTGGAGAATGATCTACCCTACCTCGATAATTGTTCTCTTGCAGAGAGTTGTAGATGTTCTCCACCTTGTTACATCTCTCCTTTGAGGATTGGTGAGGGGTAACATCTTGCTCCATAGTGGTGAGAGATTTGATGATCTTAAAGAGTTCTCTAGCAAAGTTGGACGCCAAACTAATTTTCTCCTCGAAATGTTTGGCTTGTGCTAGTTTGATTTCATCGTGATAGTGTCTGATGGCCGTCTTGTACCTAGACTTGAGGTCAGGGGTCATATGTTTTCCTCCAGTTCCTTTCAATTTTCTTGCAAGTTTTCCTCAAGGAGGCTAAATGATTAGTGAACCATGACGCTTTTTTACAAGTGCGGTGTACTCTTGGTCTAGCTTTCTGAATACATTGGTCAGCCGCTTGGTTGATCCAATCTGACCAAATCATATCGGCCTCATCTAGATTTCCTGTTAGGATGGGGATGGAGGATTCTAGGGAGTTAACCATACTGTCTGGAATGAGTCTTGGCCATTTCCTGCCTGCCTTCATGCTGCTATTGGACACAGTTTGTGTGTGTGTTTTTATCAATGAAAACGGGATGAGGCAGTGGCCTGACCATGGAACTGGGATAGGTGTATATACCTCGATTTTGGGGTCATTGGAAAAGATAGTATCGAGGGTTTGCCCTTTTTCATGTGTAGCGGTTCCCACCCTTTGAATAAGTTGCATTGCTTCTAAATCTAGTAGAAGTCTTCTGGCGGATGGGTTGTTATGTTCATCTAAGTAAAAGTTAAGGTCATCAAGCACGGTCACGCATCCTTTACTAACAATATTGCTGGCTATGAGGTCAGGGAAGACCTCTAGAAATGTGCTACATGGTCCTGGTGACCTGTACATGAGAATCCCTGAAAATGTGCAGCTGGGAGAGAGTGCGATTCTGAATTGTGTTATGTTGCAGTTGGTTACCATAAGGGGTGAGATGGAGCAGCTGAATTCTTCTTTGTTAATAATGGCCACTCCACCTCCAAACTTTCCCTCCCGATCCTGTCTGCTAATAACATAGCCCCGGGGAAGGGCCATGACTATGTCCGGTGTTGAGCTATCCTTAAGCCAAGTCTTGCTACAAATAGTACGTCTAGGAGTTCTTCCTCGATTAAGAGCCTAACCTCTATTTTGTGTCCTGGGAGGGATCTGCTATTTATTAACCCCATTTTCCATTGCACCTTCCCTCCTGGCCTTTCCAGCTGTGTATTTTTACTCGATATATCCTTGCCTATGGTGATATTACAGAAGTGACAGACAATCTTCTTACCTATAATAGTTTCAGGCATAAAGGTGTGCGCACACTGAGGGGTCAGTGTCGGCCTGATTCGCAACAGTTCTCTTCCATTGAAGCTCATTCGTCTATGGAGGCCTGGGGTAGAACAGGAAGGGTTCCTGGCCCCTGGCCTCTGGTCCTGGTTGGGCGCGGACGGGTGCAGACGGGCTTGCCTTTGGCGCACCTGCTGCGTGCATCCGCTGTGCGTCCACGCAGCCATAAGTAGGCATTCCCAGTGAATAGCTAGAGTGCCAACCTTCCTCACTCTATGGTCGCTCGAGGACAGCGGTCCTCTCTATGATTTATTCGCTTGCCCCACCTTCTTTCCTCTCCAGTTTGCTGCGTGACCGTTCACGTCTCTGCAGCCATCTTGACGTGAACGGTCATGCAGCAAACGGGAGAGGAAAGAAGGTTCCAGGCAAGGATACACGCCTCAAAAGAAAAGAATTAATCCGGACATTCCTGCAAACGCTATTCGAGAATAGCTCACATGAAAGGGGAGATGCCGCCCTTTATGATTCAGGAAAAGAATTAATCCGGACAGTCCTGCAAACGCTACTCGAGAATAGTTTACATGAAAGGGGAGACGCCGCCCTTTATGATTCAGCCTCCCACCGAAAATTAAATAACCCATGTTAAACCCAAAAGCTGGTGAACAACAAGCTGTAACCAGCAGATCTCATCTGCACAATAAATCAGACTACAAAGTCAGAAGCCCTGATGAGAGCCCCACGAGTTTCACTGGGACTTGAAACTCGTAGGCACTTTTTGGTGGTTTATGCCCGTTTTTGATAATTAGCAAAATCTTAAAGGGTTTTATAAATTTGAAAAACTGTGTTATGAGATTGGCACCTCCTGTGATTTACGCCCTTTTTGTACAAATGTTAAGCTTAAAGGGACTATTGTAAAAACCAGTGTGTAAAGAGAGTGTGCATTATTGTGTGTTTTAAATGTTACACATTTTTTTGTCACAGCATTATTGTTTGCGTATTGGTATAATTATGTCTATCTGTGTTGAAATGAATAGTGTTTCCTTCATATTCAGACGCTTATGAAATAATCCAAAAGTAGCTCTGAAATGCAAAAGAAAAGGTTAAATAAATAACCAGATCCAAGGGGATTCAAACGTTGGTTCTTGTAGTGTGTCTGTTCAAATTAAATAGCAGTACCACGAAACAGTAGCCAGGTTTTTTTCAGAGTTTCTAATTTTCTGAAAGTGGCATTTTCAGAATTACAATTCAAAATTCGAAATAAGTTGTGATTTTAAATTGTGATTCCAGAGACACCAAACCTGGGGGTCCAATCTCTTCCCAATTGGAAATTACACTTATAAAATGTAATAAGGTAATCCTAATGTTATCCTATGGGAGAGATAGACCTTGCAGTAGTGAAAATGAATTTAAGAGTTTTTCACTACTAGAGCATGTAAAACTTAAAACTACATGTCCGACTTTTCAAATACACTGCACCCTGCCTTTGGGGTGTCCAGGGCCTACCTTAGGGGTGACATATATGTATTAAAAAGGAGAGAGTTAACTTGCCTGTTTGAAATGATAGTTTAAATCTTCACACACAGGTTCTGCAATGGCAGGCCTGAGGCATGTTTAAAGGGCTACTTAAGTGAGTGGCACAATCAATGCTGCAGGCTCACTAGTAGAATTTAATTTAAAAGCCCTGGGCACATGTAGTGCACTTTACTAGGGACTTATAAGCAAATTAAATATGCCAATTGTGGATAAGCCAATGTTACAATGTTTTAAGCAGAGAGCACATCTACTTTAGCACTGGTTAGCAGTGGTAAAGTGCCCAGAGTGCTAAAGCCAGCAAAAACAAATTTAGCAAAAAGTGGAGGAGGAAGACAAAATGTTTGGGGGTGACCCTGCAGAAAGGGCCATTTCCAACACATGGACATGATTGAAAAGCATAATGCATTGTGCCCTTTGCTCGGCTCCTTTGTGGCAGCCTAACAGAGCTGACTGCATGTTCTTTACACCTCAGTTCTCTATCACTTTCTCCATGCACAGCTCGTTCAGTGTTGTAATGTGGGCAGAATCAGTTAATGAAGCATTTTTACGGCTGCTTATAGAACCATCATCCTCCTCCTCAAATGTGGCACAAAAAAGCATTTCAGATGTTATGTCACTAAATAAATGTTCATGCTGTATATTTTATTCTGAGAGAGATTTGATTGTTCTAACTTGGTTATGTGACCTTCAGAATTCCATAACAGTATATCTGAGCCATCATTGGAAACAGATTCTGCCTGATGTGCCTGAAATTCCACAACTCTCTGTTCTCATGACTGCCCTCTCATTGCTGGAAGTACTTCTTTGCGAACAACATTTATTTGTTCCATCAAGAAAGTTTAGAGTGTGTCATACTCTTGTACACAACTTTGAATGATATTAGCAAAGACAGGTGAAGTCATACTCATTTGTCTTTTCACACATATGAAAATACCTAACGACATCTCTTTAGACAAAATGAATATATAGCTTTTGGAGACAGTGAAGACTGTTTTTAAAATGTTGTGTTATTTATATTTAACTACACATAGAGCATTGTACTACACCCACAAATTATAGACATAATAGACACAAATCAAAGTTCTGCTAACACCATGTTTTGCATATGTTTTGAATGATTTAATTGGTTCATATTCAAGACCATTATGCATGCATTTCGCATTCTAATTTTGACAACTAATTTTATGGTGAATATAATAATATGTTAGTATTTTCCAGTGTGTTTGAAATTACACAGAAGCATATATTTGTTAATTTAATTAGCATTTTATGTTACTAATAAATACAGTTGCTCAAAGGACAAAAACATTACCTTCTGTGTCTAATTCGCATACTACTTCAGTGGTTTTTGTTGAAAGGAGTTTGCATATCGTTTACTCCCTTTCAGTGTATTTTATGTTGCTCCCAAGTCCTCCTTTATCATATTTTGATTCTAATTATGTTTTCAAAAATGTTTCCTTCACACGGTGCTTTTCATCCTGCCATTTTTGTGCACCTTATCAACCGTGCATGAATCAATGTTCAAGGCATTAATATTTTTCTGTGATTGTAGCCTATATTGCATTCTAGTTACTGAACTGATCTTCAAGCGATGTGTACCATAGAGTGTTACATGGAGCTAAACTACATAACGTACAAAATTTTTAATTTCAGTGAAATCTTTCTTTCTCGTTTGCATTTGTAGGACAGCTGAGCTTTTTTCCTGGTCTGCTATTTTAGTACTGTGGGACTCCAGTGGCAAAGTATCTTCCTTGGCTTCTCTTTCATACTAAATACAAAATTGAAATACCAATGCCTTGGTTTACAAACTTTTCACACAACACAGGGCACTGCAGCAAGTGATCTTTCTGCGTGGCATTGCGTAAAAGGGAGAAAGAAGAACTATGCCATATTTTCAAAGAAATTGCACAGTTTTGCTCTGTCCCTGCACTTTGGGTTACCTAATGCCAACAAAGGGACCCTTGTGCCACAGTGCAAGGGGGCATGAGTTATAATCAGTATAGTTTTTGCAGAGGAAGCGGTACCTCCCTGCACAAAAATATCCTTGAGAGCTATTGACTGCACTCATGCAATTGGTATCACCTGCTGCAACAGCACACATCTACAGAAACAGGAAGCCCACCTATTCGATAAATGTGCAGGTTATTGTAGACTTCAAAAGACCATTCATAAATATTGCAGCAAAGTATCTTTAAAATGGACATGATGCATGTAGGAAGGTGGAATCTGACTATATGGTTGCCCCCACTTTTTTTATGGTGTTTTGCTGGTTTATGACTTAGTTGGACTGGGATCCTGCTATTCAGGGCCCCAGTCTATCTGCTTTCTCTGTAAAAAGGTTTCCATGTGCCTTAGGCACATCACTGATTGGGATCTGGAGTGCCCTTATAAGTCCCTAGTATATGGTATACTATGTACCAAGGGCATAGGTACCTCAGAGGCCTGCCAGGGGCTGCAGCATGTATTATGCCACCCCTGGAAGGCCATCCAAACTGACACCACAGGTCTGCTACTGCAGCCTGGGTAAGGTGGTGCATGCACCTTTACTGTGATATAGGTTACCTATATCACTAAATACATACACACATATAAACCTATAAGTCACTCCTAAGGCAGGCCTTATCAATCCTAAAGGCAGAGTGCATGGTTCCTATGTGAGAGGGTGCCCCTGCATGAGCAGGGCCCCTCTGCAGCGTTCGGAGACCATCTCTGATGCTGTTTGTAGTGCAGCCTGACCATATACTCTTAAGCGCATTATATCCTCGCGGTAAAATGCTAACTTTGGAATGGCTGCACCTAAACATGTCGTGTTTGGTGTCAAACATCTTGGAATACTACCCCCGCCAATTCTGGCGGCGGGGTAGCATTCCACCCTTCTAGAGGGAAAGACATGTTAACTCTGACTAACCCGGTAACTTCTCTCCAGAGCCCTGGCATCACAAAATGGATGCTGCTGCCACAGACACGAGTCTGGCCTCCTGCTGCTGGACGAAACTCCGGCAGGGGAGGCCTGGACAATAGGTTTCTGTTGCCGGGAGGTGTGACCACCTCCCCAGACAGGATAATGTGTATTGGGGCTGGGCGGGAGCACCATCTGTGTGCTTTGAAGTCCTGCACTGGGGGCACATTTGGTGTCCCTGTGCATACCCCAGTTCAAACCGGATCAGGGGCTTGCAGCCCCTGCTTTGGCGCGAACTGGACAAAGGGAAAGGGGTGTAGCCACCCCTCTGCCCTGACCCACCCATAGGTGGGGCCACAGAGTAGTCCAACCCCTATCTTTAGTATAAAGATAGGAACCCAGTCCTTAGGACTTTAGATTATCCCTGGACGAAACTCTGAAACAGAATCCTGGACCTTCGACGCTCTACTCACGATTAGAGGACAGAAGAATCTCCCTTGG
This sequence comes from Calotriton arnoldi, assembly GCA_963921515.1. NCBI lineage: Eukaryota > Metazoa > Chordata > Amphibia > Caudata > Salamandridae > Calotriton > Calotriton arnoldi. The sequence goes on from CAWUFW010001379.1 coordinate 2,589,090, forward strand.
GGTCAAGGAGTGACTCCCCTGCTTGGCAGGCACCAAAGAAGCATCTGTCTGGTTCGCATTTCTGAAGCTCCGTCGGACGCCGAAGTCATCGCATCACCAGAGGTGGATTCTCAGACTTCCCGAGGCTACCCTGAGTCCCCAGCAAAGCTGAGGCCCATGGCTATCGTGGGTGACTTGAGACCGTGACCCCTGGACACCAAGCACATTTGCAAGTGCACCATCTTCTGGGTCTCTCAAGAAGTCGTGCTTTGGGCTCCGAGTAGCCCTAGCCTCCAGCACCACCTTCACCGAAGATCACTGGCCCCCACTCCACGAGTGTCCTGTAAGCCAGATCCACGTGCGGCGTCATGAGGCTCCTTTGCGGTCGCTAGCCCGTTGGCTAGTAGCCCCTAACGAAGGCCAATCCTTTTCTTACTTGGCATCCTGGTTGCTCCAGGCCTGCCCTCACTTACCCATGCTGGGTGAGTTCCACAGACCTTGCTGGTCTGCACCATCGACGATCTACATCTTCACTGAGACTTGCCGTTGCCAAGGCTTGTTGGGTCCAATCCGGTCGCCGACACCTCAGCACTCGACAGACATCGTGTACCAGCCCGAATCCTGCTCCTGGTCGCCGACAACGCCTCCTGGACCTCGTGGCTGAAGAGTCAAGATGACTGTCAATGCACCTGAAGCACTCGACATCGGTGGGCATCTGTCCATCGCCTTCCTGGTCACTGGCTAGTGACCCAGACTCTGTCCCCTCTGCTTTCAGGTTCTTCAGAACTCCGATCCACTCTTGGATCCACCCGGACACTTTTCTCTTGGCCGCCAGCAGCACTTTGCAGCAGATCGCCATTCGAATCGACGACGAAACCCGACCCCGAAAGGCACCTATGCACCCGGCTTCCCTGGGTGAGGTAACACGAGTACTCCGGTGCTCCCGTGGGTAGAGACTCTTCAAAGTCCTAGATCTCAAAGGGTTTTGTCCTAGTCCTCTTTTAAGTGTCCCTTTTCTCTAATTTCCCGATCCCGACTTTCTCCATAGAAGTCGACGGCGTATCGCGGTTGTGTATTTACACTGCACGCGTCTCCCCGTAGGTCCCCTGTGTCACTACCTTGGGTGGTTCCTTGTGGTCCAAGCACTTCTAGAGGCTCTAGGCCTAGTGTCTAGTTCAGTCGTGGTTCGCATACCACTTTATTGGTATATGGTTTGGTACGCCCCTAGGGCCCAAACGTGTATTTGTGCTATTACTGTGATTTAATACCTTCTAACTTATGTACTTCGAACTCTAGCCTCATAAAGAGACTAGAGGGGTGTGTTTAGCAATAAATACATATATTTTGAATATATACCTGGTGTGGTGCTCTTTCATTTGGTCACTCAAGAGATTATAGACTGGTAAAACAAGCTGCTTTACATTCCTTCAAGACTTAGCCTGAAGGCTGCTCTCCATAGCTACCACTAGGATAGCTTTCAATAAAGGTTGTCTTTAACCTATCTCCAATAAGGGGTTGTTTGGACTGGTGCAAGGTGCCCACTATAATTAGTGGACAGCATATGCCAGGCCAACTTCTCACAATGCATAGATATTCAGACTTTACATTATAAATCAACACTGCAAGGATGGATCTTATAGCAACTCCCTCCTACTATATATGCTTCTCATGGTGGTTAATTTTGCAAATATGCCTCCCATTCGGTTCTTGAGTATGATAAGAGATGTGAACATGTAAAAACGTTCTTAGAGTCTCATTTGCTTTATTTTGTTTTAAATTGAATTGTACTGGAATCCTCTAAAAGAAGAAAAACAATTGGTAAAAAAAAAAACAGCTTCGCTCTATTAAGATGGCTAATATGTTAAAATGGAAAGCCAAATGTAAAACATGGAACTGGCGTCTAAAATGGGCTATGTAACTTATCTGTAACATTCTAGTTTATTTGGGAAATGATGGAAGGACTATTCTCACATCTCACTATAAGTGGTGTGGTTTAAGAAGTAGACTCTATGGTCAAGCCGAACGCAAATCATCAAAATGCGTCAACCATTATTCCTGCACACAGCACTTTATTCGTCGTTGGAAAAATAAACTGTTAACCTGTGGCTTGATCGGTCTGTTGTGCCGCCTCTTCCTTGTGCCTTGGAGTGGAGTTTTTGTAGGTTTTGAAACAGGGAAATATATATATATCTATATATATCTATAGCTATATATATATATATATATAGACATCAAAAGAATACCCTTGCAGGCATAGAGTGACGCATAAATTATGCAAAAAAGAAGAAGAGAACTCTGGGTAGTTCCCAAGTTTAGGTGGAAGGCAGCTTCTGTTTAGCTAAACCTCTCTGAAGAGCTGTAATGAGAGCGAAACACATGTCATGGGTTGCTTTTATTCATTTCAGCTTGGCTTAGATGGTATTTTGCCAGTTCAAAGCTGTAATACTGTGCCTGGAGTGGTAAATGGCTTTTGTCATTTAACAGCTCGGCATGGATAGCACTGTGCTATTCCTATGCTTAAAAACTTTGCTGTAGAAATGGCAACAGACTTTGCCCCTTTCCATCTCGGCATGGATAGCACTGTGCTAATCCTATGCTTAAAAAGTTTGATAGAAAAGCAGACATTTGAGGTGAGCAAATCTAGAGTGTCGCTGGTGTTGAGGGTGCTCTATACAGAAGCTGCCTTCCACCTAAACTTGGGAACTACCCAGAATATATATATATATATATATATATATATATATATATATATATATATATATATATATATATATATATATATATATATATATATATATATGTACTGGCGGTCGCCAGTAGATAGTTATAGTTAGGACCTAGTTTCCATAGGAAAAGCGGTTTTTCAAAACTAGTGGGGCTCCGGTCAGCTCCTATCCTGAAAGTTTCGGGGTGATTCGTCAAGCGGGGGCCGAGAAAAAAGGGGGGTCCCAAAACGTGTTTTCCCCGTGTTATTTCCCATAGGAAACTTTAGACACGGCTACAGCCCGAACTGCTGAACGGAATTACACCAACTTTGGCAAAAAGGTAGCCCTTGGTTCAGAAAGCGCCCTTTTTTAGGTCTCGCCTACGCAGCGCGCATGCGCTGCATAGGAGAGACCTTTAGCGATCGGCACAGCTTTGGGGGCAAAAACGTGCACGCGTTGCATTGCTTGCAATGGCAACGCGTGCACGTCTGGCGATTCCCTTGCGGGAGCGCGCAGTGCCATATGGTGGCGCCATATGGTCGCAATCATCGCGCCTTGCTGCACGCTCCCGCAAGGGAATCGCGCAGGCCCCCCCCCTGCTGCCGCGCGAGGCGCGCGCTTGTGCTGGTTTTAGCTGCAGATGGCGCATACAATCTGCATTCCAATCCCTGGCACTCGCCTTTGAAGCGCTTGCGTGTTTGAGCTTGAGTGGTCGTGATGCGCACGCGGACAGATAACACTTAGGCACCTATGCTCTGCCTGCCGCGAGAAGCCCGGGATAGGTTTCCGTGTTTACCCTTATGTACAAAAAATGCAAAAGGAAAGTGAGCTGTCGGTTCCCGGCATATAAGCATGACACAGTTTTTGACGATAGTTGGTGATATATTGTAAAGCTTGAAATAAATGCTGACTGGTAAGCAATGCATGCTTTTCTCGACAGGACAGCAGCAGGCATACATTCCACAACATTGTGCACACTGCAAGGAGGACTGTGCTGCACCAGAAAACAGCATTAAGCTTGGAAACAGATTCTCCTGTAGCCATCAATTGGCCCATGCACAATGAAAAGCTAAAATGATTACATGCAGAAAGTCATGCAAAAACAAACAGAGAAGCATCGAGCATTCTTTTCAATGTCTTTTTATTTCACATGCTCATTTACTAACACTATACTGTATTTTTACAATTTAAAAAAAAAACAATTTTTCATAACACGAATGACTGCAGTATATAAGGCACAGTATAACCCTACCATTACATACTTGGATTTCACCTGTGGTACAACAAAGGCACAAAATTAGAATTGAGCCGCACGTCTCTGATGGGCTAGGGCAACACGTGGGAAGTATGTCAAAAGTGGTTGATTTTTGTTTTGTCGATTAACAGGTTTGTACAGTTTGCCAGCATATTAATCAGTCCTCTATTGACCAGAATGCATAGTTATATGAGGTTGCTTGGAAATCATTTGAACCTGGTGCTGTAATGGCAGCCCTGGTTGTAGGCCTGGTCATCGGTAGAGCCTCATTCTTCCCCCGTTCACCACATAGCCAGAAAATGTTGAAAAGTTCTTCGCCATTGAACTGACATTATGGTGCCTTTCATATACCCAAAGGTCAATTCCAGTTGTTTTTTCTTCATAACATTTTTGTGGCTTTAAGATATCATGGCAATATTCCTCAGCTCTTTGATACACATTTGATGGACGTGTAAAACTTCGAGTGGACATCCATTTTTAATTAGAGGCTATTAATTTATCTTGAGCTAGTCTTTCTTCTATTTTTCTATATCTACCTTCTTTGCAAAATCGTCCCATTCTCACCGCACACTCAACTGTCGGTTGTCCAGGCATTGTTTCTGTCTCAGTACGACTAATGTAATTCACTTTATATAGGTCTCCCCTTTAATCAGATGTCCAGACTTCACAATATTCAAAATACACCTCTTGAGCCATTTCCACATCTTTTCACATCTGGACAATTTGCAGTGGCTCCATCTGTCTAAAAGCACTATCTTTAGGAGCTTGTGCCTTGTCCACCATACCTTTCACAAGCACAGCAGCCCTTTGTACCTCCAAATTAGTATATTTCTCTTAGGACTAATCCTCATTTCAAAAGATCCCAAATTAGAGGCCGCTCCTTCTCACGTTTGGGTGCAAATCCTTGAAATACCTTCCCTGCTTATTCGTCTTACTGATAGCCAACCATTTTCACAGGGTTCTCAAACCCTGCCTTTTCTTATTTACCTTGGCTATTGAGTTGCCAGTTCCCTAGTTACTTTGATATCTGTTGTGGCAACAATCCTCAAAGCAGCAGGGTACACTTTGCGCTCTACAAATACCGTTTAACATAACATAACCTTTCATTTTTCCTGATTCCCCACTTATGTCAATTACATTAACCTTAACTCTAATGAAGAGAAATCCTCCGTGCCATGCTTTAGTGGTCCTCTCTTTGTAAAATTCTATTCGAACATCACTCAGCACCACCTCAGACTGCTCTCGGAATCTGGCATCTGTTGATTCTCCCCTAGCGTCTGGCCGCTGCTAGTGTTATAATACAGGTACTAGTTCCCAACCTTCACCCTCCGATTGTTTATGCCCCTCAAAAAAAAAGCTTTAACAAACAACCATTGCAATAGGCAGAAACAAGTTGCCAGCATTGCAAGAACAAAAGAAAACTGAGGACATTTTTTATTGTAAATACTTTTTTTAATATGGTCGTTCAGTTTTACATAATGCCTTCTTGGTCATATATAAAGTAACAAAAATGATTCTGACACTTTTTTATTATAACTTTTCAGCATGCTGCACAGCAGCCACACTTCTCTACAGCACAGCTTGAAGACATTGGCAAAGTCAATAGCTCTGGCTAAACACTTATAAGGCCCCAAAGGCGAGACCTATTGGCTATGCCAATGCTTGTTTTAAATGGTGTAAATCCGTTCAGTAGTTCCTGAGAAATTCAAAAAATAGAGGTCAAAAAATCAATTTCCCATAGGAAACTTTAGACACGGTTACAGCCAAAACTGCTGAACGGAATTACACCAAATTTGGCAAAAAGGTAGTGCTTGGTTCAGAAAGCGCCCTTTTTTTTAAATGGTGTAAATCCGTTCAGTAGTTTTCGAGATATTAAAGGAAAAAAATCTTTATATATCTGGGCGGGACCTAACTACACAAGCACGAGCTTGGCTCTCATTGGCTGCCAACACTTCAAACCAGGAAGTGTTGGCAGCCATCTTGGTGCAATGCTTTTTAGGTCTCGCCTAGCGACGCAGCGCATGCGCTGCCCACTACACAAACACCACTGCACTGCCCTAAACCCTAAAACACTACCCCAGCACGACCCCCTACACTGCACGAACACCACTGCACTGCCCTAAACCCTAAAACACTACCCCAGCACGACCCCCTACACTGCCCGAACACCACTGCACTGCCCTAAACCCTGAAACACCACCCCCAGCACGACCCCCTACACTGCCCGAACACCACTGCACTGCCCTAAACCCTGAAACACCACCCCCAGCACGACCCCCTACACTGCCCGAACACCACTGCACTGCCCTAAACCCTGAAACACCACCCCCAGCATGACCCCCTACACTGCCTGAACACCACTGCAATGCCCTAAAACCTGAAACACCACCCCCAGCACGACCCCCTACACTGCCCGAACACCACTGCACTGCCCTAAACCCTGAAACACTACCCCCAGCACGACCCCCTACACTGCCCAAACACCACTGCACTGCCCTAAACCCTGAAACACTACACCCAGCAAGACCCCCTTCACTGCCCGAACACCACTGCACTGCCCTAAACCCTGAAACATCACCCCCAGCAAGACCCCCTACACTGCCTGAACACCACTGCACTGCCCTAAACCCTGAAACACAACCCCCAGCAAGACCCCCTACACTGCCCAAACACCACTGCACTGCCCTAAACCCTGAAACACCACCCCCAGCACGATCCCCTACACTGCCCGAACACCACTGCTCTGTCCAAAACCCTAAAACACTTGCCCCAGCACGACCCCCTACACTGCCCGAACACCACTGCACTGCCCTAAACCCTGAAACACCAGCCCCAGCACGACCCCCTACACTGCCCGAACACCACTGCACTGCCCTAAACCCTGAAACACCAGCCCCAGCAATACCCCCTACACTGCCCGAACACCACTGCACTGCCCTAAACCCTGAAACACCACCCCCAGAAAGACCCCCTACACTGCCCGAACACCACTGCATTAAACCCTGAAACACCACCCCCAGCAAGACCCCCTACACTGCCCGAACACCACTGCACTGCCCTAAACCCTGAAACACCAACCCCTGCACGACCCCCTACACTGCCCGAACACCACTGCACTGCCCTAAACCCTGAAACACCACCCCCTGCACGACCCCCTACACTGCCTGAACACCACTGCACTGCCCTAAACCCTGAAACACCACCCACAGCACGACCCCCTACACTGCCCGAACACCACTGCACTGCCCTAAACCGTGAAACACCACCCCCAGCACGACCCCCTACTCTGCCCGAACACCACTGCTCTGCCCTAAACCCTGAAACACCACCCCCAGCACGTCCCCCTACACTGCCCGAACACCACTGCACTGCCCAAAACCCTGAAACACTAGCACCAGCACGACCCCCTACACTGCCCGAACACCACTGCACTGCCCTAAACCTTGAAACACCAGCCCCAGCATGACCCCCTACACTGCCCGAACACCACTGCACTGCCGTAAACCCTGAAACACCAGCCCGAGCACGACCCCCTACACTGCCCGAACACCACTGCACTGCCCTAAACCCTGAAACACCAGCCCCAGCACGACCCCCTACACTGCCCGAACAGCACTGCACTGCCCTAAACCCTGAAACACCAGCCCCAGCACGACCCCCTACACTGCCCGAACACCACTGCACTGCCCTAAACCCTGAAACACCACCCCAGCACGAACCCCGACACTGCCAGAACACCACTGCACTGCCCTAAACCCTGAAACACCACCCCCAGCACGACCCCCTACACTGCCCGAACACCACTGCACTGCCCTAAACCCTGAAACACCACACCCTGCACGACCCCCTACACTGCCTGAACACCACTGCACTGCTCTAAACCCTGAAACACCACCCCCAGCACGACCCCCTACACTGCCCGAACACCACTGCACTGCCCTAAACCCTGAAACACCAGCCCCAGCACGGACCCCTACACTGCCCGAACACCACTGCACTGCGCCTAAACCCTGAAACACCAGCCCCAGCACGACCCCCTACACTGCCCGAACACCACTGCACTGCCCTAAACCCTGAAACACCAGCCCCAGCAAGACCCCCTACACTGCCCGAACACCACTGCACTGCCCTAAACCCTGAAACACCAGCCCCAGCAAGACCCCCTACACTGCCCGAACACCACTGCACTGCCCTAAACCCTGAAACACCACCCCCAGAAAGACCCCCTACACTGCCCGAACACCACTGCACTGCCCTATTCCCTGAAACACTACCCCCAGCAAGACCCCCTACACTGCCTGAACACCACTGCACTGCCCTAAACCCTGAAACATCACCCCCAGCACGACCCCCTACACTGCCCGAACACCACTGACCTAAACCCTGAAACACCAGCCCCAGAAAGACCCCCTACACTGCCCGAACACCACTGCACTGCCCTAAACCCTGAAACACCACCCCCAGCACGACCCCCTACACTGCCTGAACACCACTGCTCTGCCCCAAACCCTAAAACTCTAGCCCCAGCACGACCCCCTACACTGCCCGACACCACTGCACTGCCCTAAACCCTGAAACACTAGCCCCAGCACGATCCCCTACACTGCCCGAATGCCACTGCACTGCCCTAAACCCTGAAACACCAGCCCCAGCACGACCCCCTACACTGCCCGAACGCCACTGCACTGCCCTAAACCCTGAAACACCAGCCCCTGCACGACCCCCTACACTGCCCGAACGCCACTGCACTGCCCTAAACCCTGAAACACCAGCCCCTGCACGACCCCCTACACTGCCCGAACACCACTGCACTGCCCTAAACCCTGAAACACCACCCCCTGCACGACCCCCTACACTGCCTGAACACCACTGCACTGCCCTAAACTCTGAAACACCACCCCAACACGACCCCCTACACTGCCCGAACACCACGACACTGCCCTAAACCCTGAAACACCACCCCCAGCACGACCCCCTACACTGCCCGAACACCACTGCACTGCCCTAAACCCTGAAACACCAGCCCCAGCACGAACCCCTACACTGCCCGAACACCACTGCACAGCCCTATACCCTGAAACACCACCCCCAGCACGACCCCCTACACTGCCCGAACACCACTGCACTGCCCTAAACCCTGAAACACCAGCCCCAGCAAGACCCCCTACACTGCCCGAACACCACTGCACTGCCCTAAACCCTGAAACACCAGCCCCAGCACGACCCCCTACACTGCCCGAACACCACTGCACTGCCCTAAACCCTGAAACACCAGCCCCAGCAAGACCCCTATACTGCCCGAACACCACTGCACTGCCCTAAACCCTGAAACACCAGCCCCAGCAAGACCCCCTACACTGCCCGAACACCACTGCACTGCCCTAAACCCTGAAACACCACCCCCAGCAAGACCCCCTACACTGGCCGAACACCACTGCCCTGCCCTAAACCCTGAAACACCACCCCCTGCATGACCCCCTACACTGCCCGAACACCACTGCACTGCCCTATACCCTGAAACACCACCCCCTGCACGACCCCCTACACTGCCCGAACACCACTACACTGCCCTAAACCCTGAAACACCACCCCCAGCACAACCCCCTACACTGCCCGAACACCACTGCACTGCCCTAAACCCTAAACACCACCCCCAGCACGACCCCCTACTCTGCCCGAACACCACTGCTCTGCCCTAAACCCTGAAACATTACCCCCAGCACGACCCCCTACACTGCCCGAACACCACTGCTCTGCCCTCAACCCTGAAACACCACCCCCAGCACGTCCCCCTACACTGCCTGAACACCACTGCACTGCCCAAAACCCTGAAACACCAGCCCCAGCACGACCCCCGACACTGCCCGAACAGCACTGGACTGCCCAAAACCCTGAAACACCAGCCCCAGCACGACCCCCTACACTGCCCGAACACCACTGCACTGCCCTAAACCCTGAAACACCAGCCCCAGCACGACCCCCTACACTGCCCGAACACCACTGCACTGCCCTAAACCCTGAAACTCCACCCCCAGCACAACCCCCTACACTGCCCGAACACCACTGCACTGCCCTAAACCCTGAAACACCACCCCCAGCACGACCCCCTACACTGCCCGAACACCACTGCACTGCCCTAAACCCTGAGACCCCACCCCCAGCACAACCCGCTACACTGCCCGAACACCACTGCACTGCCCTAATCCCCGAAACATCACCCCCAGCAAGACCCCCTACACTGCCGGAACACCACTGCACTGCCCTAAACCTTGAAACATCACCCCCAGCAAGACCCCCTACACTGCCCGAACACCACTGCCCTAAACCCTGAAACACCACCCCCAGCAAGACCCCCTACACTGCCCGACCACCACTGGACTGCCCAAAACCCTGAAACACCAGCCCCAGCACGACCCCCTACACTGCCCGAACACCACTGCACTGCCCTACACCCTGAAACACCGGGTCCAAGCACGACCCCCTACACTGCCCGAACACCACTGCACTGCCCTAAACCCTGAAACACCAGCCCCAGCACGACCCCCTACACTGCCCGAACACCACTGCACTGCCCTAAACCCTGAAGCACCAGCCCCAGCACGACCCCCTACACTGCCCGAACACCACTGCACTGCCCTAAACCCTGAAGCACCAGCCCCAGCACGACCCCCTACACTGCCCGAACACCACTGCACTGCCCTAAACCCTGAAACACCAGCCCCAGCACGACCCCCTATACTGCCCGAACACCACTGAACTGCCCTAAACCCTGAAACACCAGCCCCAGCACGACCCCCTACACTGCCCGAACAACACTGCACTGCCCTAAACCCTGAAACACCAGCCCCAGCATGACCCCCTACACTGCCCGAACACCACCTCACTGCCCTAAACCCTGAAACACTAGCCCCAGCAAGACCCCCTACACTGCCCGAACACCACTGCACTGCCCTAAACCCTGAAACACCAGCCCCAGCAAGACAACCTACACTGCCCGAACACCACTGCACTGCCCTAAACCCTGAAACACCACCCCCAGCAAGACCCCCTACACTGCCTGAACACCACTGCACTAACCCCTGAAACACCACCCCCAGCAAGACCCCCTACACTGCCCGAACACCACTGCACTGCCCTAAACCCTGAAACACCACCCCCTGCACGACCCCCTACACTGCCCGAACACCACTGCACTGCCCTAAACCCTGAAACACCACCTCCAGCACGACCCCCTACACTGCCCGAACACCACTGCACTGCCCTAAACCCTAAACACCACCCCCAGCACGACCCCCTACTCTGCACGAACACCACTGCTCTGCCCTAAACCCTAAAACACTACCCCCAGCACGACCCCCTACACTGCCCGAACACCACTGCACTGCCCTAAGCCCTGAAACACCACCCCCAGCACGACCCCCTACATTGCCCGAACACCACTGCACTGCCCTAAACCCTGAAACACCAACCCCAGCACGACCCCCTACACTGCCCGAACACCACTGCACTGCCCTAAACCCTGAAACACCACCCCCTGCACGACCCCCCACACTGACTGAACACCTCTGCACTGCCCTAAACCCTGAAACACCACCCCCAGCACGACCCCCTACACTGCCCGAACACCACTGCACTGCTCTAAACCCTGAAACACCACCCCCAGCACGACCCCCTACACTGCCCGAACACCACTGCTCTGCCCAAAACCCTGAAACACCAGCCCCAGCACGACCCCCTACACTGCCCGAACACCACTGCTCTGCCCTAAACCCTGAAAAACCAGCCCCAGCACGACCCCCTACACTGCTGGAACACCACTGCACTTCCCTAAACCCTGAAACACCAGCCACAGCACGACCCCCTACACTGCCCGAACACCACTGCACTGCCCTAAACCCTGAAACACCAGCCCCAGCACGACCCCCTACACTGCCCGAACACCACTGCACTGCCCTAAACCCTGAAACACCAGTCCCAGCACGGCCCCCTACACTGCCCGAACACCACTGCACTGCGCTAAACCCTGAAACACCAGCCCCAGCACGACCCCCTACACTGCCCGAACACCACTGCACTGCCCTAAACCCTGAAACACCAGCCCCAGCAAGACCCCCTACACTGCCCGAACACCACTGCACTGCCCTAAACCCTGAAACACCAGCCCCAGCAAGACCCCCTACACTGCCCGAACACCACTGCTCTGTCCAAAACCCTGAAACACCAGCCCCAGCACGACCCCCTACACTGCCCAAACACCACTGCTCTGCCCTAAACCCTGAAAAACCAGCCCCAGCACGACCCCCTACACTGCCCGAACACCACTGCTCTGCCCAAAACCCTGAAACACCAGCCCCAGCACGACCCCCTACACTGCCCGAACACCACTGCTCTGCCCTAAACCCTGAAACACCAGCCCCAGCACGACCCCCTACACTGCCCGAACACCACTGCACTGCCCTAAACCCTGAAACACCAGCCCCAGCACGACCCCCTACACTGCCCGAACACCACTGCACTGCCCTAAACCCTGAAACACCAGCCCCAGCACGACCCCCTACACTGCCCGAACACCACTGCACTGCCCTAAACCCTGAAACACCAGTCCCAGCACGGCCCCCTACACTGCCCGAACACCACTGCACTGCGCTAAACCCTGAAACACCAGCCCCAGCACGACCCCCTACACTGCCCGAACACCACTGCACTGCCCTAAACCCTGAAACACCAGCCCCAGCAAGACCCCCTACACTGCCCGAACACCACTGCACTGCCCTAAACCCTGAAACACCACCCCCAGAAAGACCCCCTACACTGCCCGAACACCACTGCATTAAACCCTGAAACACCACCCCCAGCAAGACCCCCTACACTGCCCGAACACCACTGCATTGCCCTAAACCCTGAAACACCACCCCCTGCACGACCCTCTAAACTGCCCGAACACTACTGCACTGCCCTAAACCCTGAAACACCACCCCCTGCACGACCCCCTACACTGCCTGAACACCACTGCACTGCCCTAAACCCTGAAACACCACCCACAGCACGACCCCCTACACTGCCCGAACACCACTGCACTGCCCTAAACCGTAAACACCACCCCCAGCACGACCCCCTACTCTGCCCGAACACCACTGCTCTGCCCTAAACCCTGAAACACCACCCCCAGCACGTCCCCCTACACTGCCCGAACACCACTGCACTGCCCTAAACCCTGAAACACCAGCCCCAGCACGACCCCCTACACTGCCCGAACACCACTGCACTGCCGTAAACCCTGAAACACCAGCCCGAGCACGACCCCCTACACTGCCCGAACACCACTGCACTGCCCTAAACCCTGAAACACCAGCCCCAGCACGACCCCCTACACTGCCCGAACACCACTGCACTGCCCTAAACCCTGAAACACCAGCCCCAGCACGACCCCCTACACTGCCCGAACACCACTGCACTGCCCTAAACCCTGAAACACCCCCCCAGCATGAACCCCGACACTGCCGGAACACCACTGCACTGCCCTAAACCCTGAAACACCACCCCCAGCACGACCCCTACACTGCCCGAACACCACTGCACTGCCCTAAACCCTGAAACACCAGCCCCAGCACGACTCCCTACACTGCCCGAACACCACTGCACTGCCCTAAACCCTGAAACACCAGCCCCAGCATGACCCCCTACACTGCCTGAACACCACTGCACTGCCCTAAACCCTGAAACACCAGCCCCAGCTCGACCCCCTACACTGCCCGAACACCACTGCACTGCCCTAAACCCTGAAACACCAGCCCCAGCACGACCCCCTACACTGCCCGAACACCACTGCACTGCCCTAAACCCTGAAACACTAGCCCCAGCACGGCCACCTACACTGCCCGAACACCACTGCACTGCACTGCCCTAAACCCTAAACACCACCCCCAGCATGACCCCCTACTCTGCCCGAACACCACTGCTCTGCCCTAAACCCTAAAACACTACCCGAAGCACGACCCCCTACACTGTCCGAACACCACTGCTCTGCCCTAAACCCTGAAACACCACCCCCAGCACGTCCCCCTACACTGCCCGAACACCACTGCACTGCCCTAAACCCTGAAACACCAGCCCGAGCACGACCCCCTACACTGACCGAACACCACTGCACTGCCCTAAACCCTGAAACACCAGCCCCAGCACGACCCCCTACACTTCCCGAACACCACTGCACTGCCCTAAACCCTGAAACACCAGCCCCAGCACGACCCCCTACACTGCCCGAACACCACTGCACTGCCCTAAACCCTGAAACACCACCCCCAGCACGACCCCCTACACTGCCCGAACACCACTGCACTGCCCTAAACCCTGAAACACCACCCCCAGCACGACCGCCTACACTGCCCGAACACCACTGCACTGCCCTAAACCCTGAAACACCAACCCCAGCACGACCCCCTACACTGCCCGAACACCAGTGCACTGCCCTAAACCCTGAAACACCACCCCCAGCACGACCCCCTACACTGCCTGAGCACCACTGCACTGCCCTAAACCCTGAAACACCACCCCCAGCACAACCCCCTACACTGCCCGAACACCACTGCACTGCCCTAAACCCTGAAACACCACCCCCCTGCACGACCCCCTACACTGCCCGAACACCACTGCACTGCCCTAAACCCTGAAACACCACCCCCAGCATGACCCCCTACACTGCCCGAACACCACTGCACTGCCCTAAACCCTGAAACACTATCCCCAGCACGACCCCCTACACTGCCCAAACACAACTGCACTGCCCTAAACCCTGACACATCACCCCCAGCAAGACCCCCTACACTGCCTGAACACCACTGCCCTAAACCCTGAAACACCACCCCCAGCAAGACCCCCTACACTGCCCGAACACCACTGCACTGCCCTAAACCCTGAAACACCACCTCCAGCACAACCCCCTACACTGCCCGAACACCACTGCTCTGCCCTAAACCCTGAAACACTCCCCCCAGCACGACTCCCTACACTACCCAAACACCACTGCACTACCCTAAACCCTAAATCTACCCCCAGCATGACCCCCTACACTACCCAAACACCACTGCACTACCCTAAACCCTAAATCTACCCCAGCACGACCCCCTACACTACCCAAACACCACTGCACTACCCTAAACCCTAAATCTACCCTCAGCACGACCCCCTACACTACCCAAACACCACTGCACTGCCCTAAACCCTGAAACACCAGCCCCAGCACGACCCCCTACACTGCCCGAACACCACTGCTCTGCCCTAAACCCTGAAACACCAGCCCCAGTACGACCCCCTAAACTGCCCGAACACCACTGCACTGCCCTAAACCCTGAAAGACCAGCCCCAGCACGACCTCCTACACTGCCCGAACACCACTGCACTGCCCTAAACCCTGAAACACCAGCCCCAGCACGACCCCCTACACTGCCCGAACACCACTGCACTGCCCTAAACCCTGAAACACCAGCCCCAGCACGACCCCCTACACTGCCCGAACACCACTGCACTGCCCTAAACCCTGAAACACCAGCCCCAGCTTGACGCCCTACACTGCCCGAACACCACTGCACTGCCCTAAACCCTGAAACACCACCCCCTGCACGACCCCCTACACTGCCCGAACACCACTGCACTGCCCTAAACCCCATAACACCAGCCCCTGCACGACCCCCTACACTGCCCGAACACTACTGCACTGCCCGAAACCCTGAAACACCAGCCGCAGCAAGACCCCCTACACTACCCAAACACCACTGCACTACCCTAAACCCTAAAACACTCCCCCCAGCACGACTCCCTATACTACCCAAACACCACTGCACTACCCTAAACCCTAAATCTACCCCCAGCACGACCCCCTACACTACCCAAACACCACTGCACTACCTTAAACCCTAAATCTACCCCCAGCATGACCCCCTACACTACCCAAACACCACTGCACTACCCTAAACCCTAAATCTACCCTCAGCACGACCCCCTACACTACCCAAACACCACTGCACTACCCTAAACCCTAAAACACTACCCCCAGCATGACCCCCTACACTACACCAACACCACTGCACTACCCTAAACCCTAAAACACTACCCCAGCATGACCCCTACACTACCCAAACACCACTGCACTACCCTAAACCCTAAAACACTACCCCCAGCACGACCCCCTACACTACCCAAACACCACTGCACTACCCTAAACCCTAAAACACTACCCCCAGCACAACCTCCTACACTACACAAACACCACTGCACTGCCCTAAACCCTAAAACACTACCCCCAGCACGACCCCCTACACTACACAAACACCACTGCACTACCCTAAACCCTAAATCTACCCCAAGCATGACCCCCTACACTACACAAACATCACTGCACTACCCTAAACCCTAAAACACTACCACCAGCACAACCCCCTACACTACACAAACACCACTGCACTACCCTAAACCCTAAAACACTACCCCCAGCACGACCCCCTACACTACACAAATACCACTGCACTACCCTAAACCCTAAAACACTACCCTCAGCACGACCCCCTACACTACCCAAACACCACTGCACTACCCTAAACCCTGAAACACCAGCCCCAGCACGACCCCCTAGAAAAGTAACCACCACCCCATGCTCAATCCCCCTTTCCTCTCACTCCTTGTGGTTCCTCTCTCCTTGTGGTTCCTGCTTCATGTCGTCTCTGAGGGGCGGTGCACGTCGTTGTGAGGAAACGGAACAGCCTCTGTTTCCTTACAACGACGTGGATCGTCTACATTTTTTTAGAACTCATGGTCATTTACCATACATACCTTTACAACAAAATTTGTTGTAAAGGCATGCATGGTAAATGACCATGCGTTCTAAAAAAATGCGTAGTAATGACTTCGCGATGTACAATGCATGCGTGGTAATGCATGCGTTGAAATGGTATCGCGAAGTTAAAAAGTCGTTGTAACAGCTGTTTACCGATCGAAGCTGGCCCCTGTTCTTCAGTGAGTCGTTTATTTGATCAATTAGGAGGAAGGAATGTGTTTTTTTTACCGAAAAGTGCATTCCCGGCTGTTGTATTGTGAAAGTGTCCGCGTGGCCTGGTTTCACTTCCAGTGAGAGAGTGGAAGAGTCTGTTTGGATCTAAAGGGGTTCTGCTGTTGGACGGGGCCGGCGCGACACGTCATCAGAAAACACAGCTAATGGAAAGCGTTGTCCCCGAAGTGTGGAGCAGTGCCATGAGAGGTCAACGAGTGTGCATCCCACCACAGTATGACCGTACCGCGTGACCCATGTGCCGCCTCCAGTGTACGGAAGGCAGAAGTGGCATCCATCGCAGGTCCTCTTGAAGACCGTTGTAGCACTAATTCTACATTTTGGAACTAGGGCATTTTAACCTTGTTGTTCCTGCCAGATACAAAGAGAAGATCCTGTGTTATTCAGTGCCCTCGTTACCTTTTCTATGGGTAGTGGTGCTTGTCACTTCACTGCCCCGCCGGTGCACACAACTGGGCTCCCCACCTTGTGTGCCATCTGCAGGGCCTCTGCCCTCGGATCACTGGTTTCGGTTTCTGGAGTGGCAACATAAACAGTTGCTCCCAAAGGACTAGCCTGAACACTTAGGTGAATATCCCCTGCGCCAGCATTCCGCGGAAATTCTTTCCTAGCTCTCCCACGTCGATGACGATGTCATAATAGCACGGCTCCGCTCGCAACACCGTATGACGTCATAGGAGCCATAAGAGGACCCATTTTTTCCGTGCCACCGAGGTAAACAGGTGGACCGACACATTTTCACATGTATACATAGTATACTAAATATATTATCTACTGGCGGTCGCCAGTAGATAGTTATAGTTAGGACCTAGTTTCCATAGGAAAAGCGTTTTTGTTTTCCCAATAACTTTGGCGCCGGATGACGAATCATCACAAAATTTTCAAAACGAGTGGGGCGCTCCGGTCAGCTCCTGTCTTGGAAGTTTCGGGGTGATTCGGTAAGCGGGGGCCGAGAAAAAGGGGCGGTCCCAAAACGTGTTTTCTCCATGTTAATTCCCATAGGAAACTTTAGACACGGCTACAGCCCGAACTGCTGAACGGAATTACACCAAATTTGGCAAAAAGGTAGTACTTGGATCAGAAAGTGCCCTTTTTTTTAAATGGTGTAAATCCGTTCAGTAGGTGCGGAGAAAATAAAAAAATTGAGGTAAAAAAATCAGTTTCCCATAGGAAACTTTAGACACGGTTACAGCCAAAACTGCTGAACGGAATTACACCAAATTTGGCAAAAAGGTAGTGCTTGGTTCAGAAAGCGCCCTTTTTTTAAAATGGTGTAAATCCGTTCAGTAGTTCCTGAGAAATTCAAAAAATAAAAGTTTCGATATCTATGGCCGCGGTGGATTCGCGCACCCTCCCGATCACGAGCTTCATGCTAATTGGCTGTCAACACTCCAAACCAGGAAGTGTTGGGAGCCATCTTGTGCCTCGGTAACCGAGGCACAAGAAAACAGAAAAACTAAGGCGCAAAACAAGGAAAGGGGGTAGGGGCAGGGACCTGGTGGGCTAGTTGGACCCCAGGTACCCTCAGGATTCAAGGGGACTTTATCCCCCAACTTAAAACGCGCCACAGGGTGCGTTTGCACAGTGGTGAAGGGGAGGGGCGGGGCCTCAGGTGACATGTGTGCAAACACGCCCTGTGGCGCGTTTTAAGTTGGGGAATTAATTCCCCTTGAATCCTGAGGGACCCTGGGGGCCAACTAGCCCACCAGGTACCTCCAGTGCGCGCCACAGGGCTGCGTTGCAGAGAGGTGGTCCAGGCCACGCCCCTTTTTACACCTCTGTGCAACGCAGCTCTGGGGCGCTTACTGGAGGTACCTAGTGGGCTAGTTGGACCCCAGGGACCCTCAGGATTCAAGGGATTTAATCTCCCAACTTAAAACGGCCACAGGGCTTGTTTGCACACATGTCACCTCAGGCCCCCCCTCCCTTCACCACTGTGCAAACATGCCCGGGGCGCGTTTTAAGAGGAAGTTTTAATCCCCCTGCCCTATTATGTACTAGGGCCTTACAGAGGAGGTCATGCTAATCACAGGGGTACCCCAACGCATAGTGTTCCCTAGTGTATGTAGGTGTTTTCACTGTATTCTAAGTGTCTTTTAGCATAGCACTGGCTCTAGGCCTGGTTAGTCCGAGTCAGTTACCACCAGTACCCGTCTGAAAAAGTTGTGGGCACAGGATGATTTTGCAACAAGGCCTCTTTCTGCTCCTCTGTTGGTTCTTTCTGCACATGTCTTGCTTCTTCCTGCTCTTTTCTTCGTCTTTGTGGACTTCTGTTGCTTCTTTCTGCATTTCTTTTGCTTCTTTCTGTGCGTTTTTTCTTCTTTCTTCACATGTCCTAGCTCTGTAGGGATAGTTAGAAACTAGCATTTAAAAAACCTTTGAAATTCACTTAAAAAACCATAGGTTTCAGGCACGTTATAGTTAGAAATTAGCATTTAAAAAACCTTTGAAATTCACTGAAAAAACCATAGGTTTCAGACACGTTATAGTTAGAAATTAGCATTTAAAAAACCTTTGAAATTCACTGAAAAAACCATAGGTTTCAGGCACGTTATAGTTAGAAATTAGCATTTAAAAAACCTTAGAAATTCACTGAAAAAACCATAGGTTTTAGGGACAGTTATAGTTAGTTGGACATTTCACTCGTACAAAACCATAGAAATTCCCCCGTTATAGTTAGTTCAGCTAACTATAACTCGCGCTAGTTATTGGTGTTGGAGTGTCTATGGTTTTGAGAATTGCAGTCTGTAATTTAGAGTGGGTGTATCAAAGGTTATATTAGGGTGTGAGAAGATGCATCAAATTATCACATGGATGATGTAATCAGTGATGTCACTGACCATGTCATGAATGATGTAATATGTGACGTCATCAGCAGTGCATTGCGGGGGCGCGAGTTATAGTTAGCTGAACTAACTATAACGCCGGAATTTCTATGGTTTTGTACGAGTGAAATGTCCAACTAACTATAACGTTCCTGAAACCTATGGTTTTTTCAGTTATATATATATATCTCCAACCCAGAAACGCTCTTCACGAGACTTGGGACCCGTGGAAGGTGATGCACGCACCGGGAGGGCACCCGGTAATGAATTCCCCCAAAAAATACCTTCCGCTCCGCGAAGATAATGCACTCTGAGGGCACACTCCAAAGTGAAGTTCAGGAAGTTTATTCCTAAACTTCCTGAACTTCACTTTGGAGTGTGCCCTTAGAGTGCATTATTTTCTGGGAGCGGTAGGTATTTTTTGGGGGATATATATATATATATATATATATATCCAAGCTACTCCTTCCCATCTCGCTCGTTTCCACTGGCAAAGAAAGAGCACGGACCACGTGGTAAGTTCTGCCGGCTATTTTATTGTTGCTCCCAACAGATCATAGCAGCCATGACGCGTTTCGTCCCTCACAGGGGACTTGATCACATGACGCGCTTGCAGCAGACTGGTCTATTTAAATACATTTTTTTACCAAGCTTTTCCCTCGTGAAATTTCTTAAAGTGACAAGTGCAATGAATTAACACTTGTGACAATGAACATAGAAGAAATACAAATGTATGCCCGTAAACAAAACACATCGGTGTTTCATTTTCATGGTTTCAAGTTACAATTCTAAAACGTGGCTTTCAATTTTACAGCAAAGATTTTTAAAGGCAAAGATTTCAGACGATTTGCTGCTGGCATCTGTGTTGCGATGTAGATAGTTAAATAAATAAATAGATAACTAAGAAGTTAAATATATACATATATACATATATAAATATTAATACATATTAATACACCAACTTGTACATAGGTACCTGCATGTTACATAGGATGTTTAAAATATCAGTATAAATACCTAAAATCAACCTTCTAAAAAAACTCTGTTTCTTTTGTAAAAGAACCATTTTTCTATTGACAAGTATTGGTACAAATACCGGACCTTATTCTCGGATTTGTGTCAATATCCAAACAGGGCATATCTGGTATAACAGTGTATAACATATCTACCCGTCCGTCACAAGGTGCTACTTATGTGCAAAAATATTAAGAAAAAAAGTGACTAGTGCTTCAGTATAAAACAACTCTGTCTAAAAACCTATCTTACTGTGTGTATTATTTAAAATCTATGCGGAATGCGGCTGGCATTAATATAAAACCAAGTGTTTTTGTCATAATCTTTGTTTGAGAGAAACTGCCTTGCCGTTTTAGTGTAGGTTCAAAAAAGTGCCTTGATCATACTTGGTTATTTTAGTTGAGAAGGCTCGTATGGAGTTCCTCAGTGGCATTCAGACCTTTAGGATGCTTAGTGTCAAGATTTAGTATGTAAAGCATTTCCAGTTTACGGAGTGCTTTTTCTCGGTCACCACCCCTCTTAGTTGTTGGGACTGAGTCGATAAGGAAATATTTCAAATCCTTTGCACTTCCACCATGTACGATGTTAACATGACGTGCCACTGGGTATGATTGATCATTGTTTTTGATTGCTCTTATGTGCTGGAACACCCTTTTGTGTCCCTGTAAGATGGTACTTCCTACATATTTCAGGTTGCAAGGGCACTCCAGCACATACACCACATGATCCGTTTTGCAATTTAGAACTTTATTGATTTTTGTGCCTTGCCCCCCAAACGGAGTTTTGTAAGATGTTGTAGTTACTCCGTATTGGCAGGCTTTGCAAGTTTTGCACTTATAGAAACCTACTCTTTGACTTAGCCAGCTACTTTTTGTTTGCGGGATGCCAGGATCATTTTTGACAAGAACATCCTTCATTGAAGGGCCGCTGCTGCACGTTATGGCCGGTTTTTTGGGTACTGCCCCTCCAATTACAGGATCACTGCGAATTAGGTGCCAATTTTTTCCAATTATCTTTTTGATCGCCCTTTCTTGCTTGTTGTATTTCAGAATGAACCTAAAAGGCTCAGGGTTAGTTGTGGACTCACTTACTCCAAATTTCTGTTTGGTAAGGAGGGTTTCCCTGGATGTTAGGTTACTTTTCTTGAGGGCTAAATCTAGACACCTTTTAGTGTAGCCCCTTTCTTTAAACCTTGCTATACAATTCATTTGGGCTAACTTGAGATCATGTTCATTGCTGCATATGCGCTTTAAGCGCAACATTTCACCGTATGGTATACTTTGAATTAGATGACCTGGGTGTACACTGCTGGCATGCAATATTGCATTGCCCGCTGTGGGTTTCCTGTGGATTTTAGTCTCAAGTTGGTCGTTCTGTACATAGACCTCTACATCTAAAAAGTTAACTGTGGTCTTGCTGATAGATGTGGTAAAGTTTAAATTGAGCTGGTTAGTGTTGAGACTCTCTATAAAGTTTTCTGCCTCTATTTGGGTGCCCTGCCACACCAGAAAGAGGTCATCTATATATCTCCACATAACCTTCACATTGTGTTTCATACATTCAGTATGCTCCCTCATGAGAACCAGCTCCTCCCACCAGCCCATGTGGAGACATGCGTAACTGGGGGAGAAGCTGGCTCCCATGGCCACACCCCTTAGTTGTTGAGACAACGAATTCTGAAACATGAAAATGTTATTGTTCAAACAAAATTCTGTCATATCAATCAACATTTCAGTGTGTTTTGTATGGTCAATACCTCTACATGATAGATAGAATTGCAGGGCCCTCAGGCCGTCTCTATGACGGATAGACGTGTAAAGTGAGGTGACATCAAGTGTAATAAGCAGATAATCCTGTTGCCATTTAAAATTAAACATCTTGGCCAAAAAGTCCCCTGTGACTCGTATATAGGTTGGTAGCCGTTGGACATATTCTTGAAGGAAAAAATCTATGTAGACCGATGATTTCTCTAGTAGACTGTTTCTAGCAGACATGATAGGCCTGTCTGGGGGCTTGGTCGGGTTTTTGTGGACTTTTGGGATAAAGTACAATATGGGTGTTACAGGTTTGTCATTCTTCAGATATTTATATTCGTCCATTGATAGTAGGCCCGCTTTTTTCCAAACCCCAAGTTTCATTTTGTAGGTACTGTATACATTATTCAGGATCTGCTGATTGCTACGGCAGTAACATGCATTGTCATTCAATTGAAGCATGGCTTCCTGTATTTAGTCCTCCCTTTTCCACAATACTATGTTTCCACCTTTGTCAGCATTTCTAACTACAATTTCACTGTTGTTTTTCAGTTTTGTCATAAGGTGCTGGTATTGGATTTCCCTTTTATTGTTCTTTTTCCTGTTCAAGTTTTGTATTTTGTGATTGAGGTTTTTCAAGTCACCCACCACTTTGTCATGAAAGGTATCAATAGTATCCTTTAGCATGATAGGATTGAAAGTGGAAAGAGGTTTGAAAGGGGTAACAATCTGTTTGTGTGCAGTACTTCGTAATTCAGTGATTTGGGTGCTGTGGCTCATAGTGGTATCTTCATTGATTAACTCCTGTAAATCAAGTATTAATCTTTGATCTGCTGCATCCAAGTTTATCGATGTCGTGCTGTCATTGCATGCCACATTATTGGTTGTATTCATTTGTTGCTGAAACATTTCAGGGTTTTGATTAGTAACATTGGATTTCATAAGATTTGATTGTGCAAAGTGTTTTTTTAATTTAAGTTTACGCACACTTTTATAGACATCAACTCTGGTGGCTGCATAGTTAAATGAGCTTTCCGGACAAAAAGATAAACCTAATGCCAATAGTTGCTCTTCAGCTGTATCCAATACCATGCCAGTTAAATTTATTACTGTTTTGTTGTCCACTTTGTTGTGCTCATCCTGCATTATTTCTTCCAGTTTTTCCTTTGTGTTTGGCGTTTGTACTGCCTCCTGTTGGCCTCTTCGTCTGTTCGCCCTCCGCCTCGCCCTGTGTTTCTGGTTCTTTTGCTACCTGATTGTATGGTTGTTTCCTCGGGCGTAGCGATTGGAGGCGTTCTAAACATAAAAAATCCACCTCATCTGTCAATGATATCTTTCTAGTTGGTTGTCGTGTTGCTTTCATTCGAGCCTCAGTTTCGGATTCGCTCTCCACGGCTGAGCTTACCTCTGACGCTGATGTAATTTCAGAGGGCATATTGTCAGCTGTTCTCCCTTGTTGATTCACCTGTGTTTGTCCCAATTTAGTAGCTTTTAGAGAATCGAATTTTTTCGCAAATGTAAACACTCGTCCACATTCATAGTCACATCGGTCCCGATGGAATTTATAGGCCTTTCTTTCTCTGATTTTGTCTTCTTCTTTTTTTAATCTTTTTTCCATCTCCAACTTCAATTTGTCTATTTCATCAGTGTGCCCCATTGCATCTAATTCCGTGTTTAGGTTTGCTATTTGTTCCGCTAATTTAGTGCATCCTTTCTCGGCATATTTTACCAAAATACAAATCAGTCTTCGTGAGGAGTCTAAGTTAGTCTCTGCCCATTCCTTCATCATCTCCCTGTCAAGCATTTCGTAACTGGGGGCTAATAAAATTCGGAGGCCTCGGGGTACCCTTTCAACATCCAGGTATCGTTGAAGTGATTTAGCCTCCCACCACTTTTTTTGCTCACTGCGCATTAGTTTCTCCAACAGTTTAATTTTTTCCTTTATGCTGGGATTTCTTGCGCTTGTTGGTGCATTTTGGGAGATGGAGTCCATATTGAAAGTTATCTCATCATTAAACATTGCTGCCGCCGCTTCCTCTCTTTCTCTAAGCGCGTCGGCCGACATTTTCTGATCTTGGGGCTGAATTGTTAGAGTGCAATTATTAAACAGGGGTCCTAAGTAGAAAGCGTGTGCTTACTTTGTCCCGTGTTTAAGGCATTTACTCTGAACCCAGCCGGAGTTATTTACACGAGGCTCCCTTACGATCAACCTCCCACCAGTTCGGCGTTTCACGTGTCCTCCGACCCGTAATAGCCTACCTTGGTGGTGTTTGATGCAGAAAGGTTCTGCTCGCTTAGTTTGCTTCTCCGCTGGGGGGCTGTCGTGTCTTTAATCCTTCTGGATTCCTTGCGATTCTTGTTCCCAAGCCGTGGCTCCTTTGTGGCAGGCAAGCCCAATTCTCAGAGGGGGTCCGTGTTTGAAGTTGGAGGAGTCAAAACCAACTTTTAATTATCCAAGCTACTCCTTACCATCTCGCTCATTTCCACTGGCAAAGAAAGAGCACGGACCACGTGGTAAGTTCTTCCGGCTATTTTATTGTTGCTCCCAACAGATCATAGCAGCCATGACGCGTTTCGTCCCTCACAGGGGACTTGATCACATGACGCGCTTGCAGCAGACTGGTCTATTTAAATACATTTTTTTACCAAGCTTTTCCCTCGTGAAATTTCTTAAAGTGACAAGTGCAATGAATTAACACTGGTGACAATGAACATGGAAGAAATACAAATGTATGCCCGTAAACAAAACACATCGGTGTTTCATTTTCATGGTTTCAAGTTACAATTCTAAAACGTGGCTTTCAATTTTACAACAAAGATTTTTAAAGGCAAAGATTTCAGACGATTTGCTGCTGGCATCTGTGTTGCGATGTAGATAGTTAAATAAATAAATAGATAACTAAGAAGTTAAATATATACATATATACATATATAAATATTAATACATATTAATACACCAACTTGTACATAGGTACCTGCATGTTACATAGGATGTTTAAAATATCGGTATAAATACTAAAATCAACCTTCTAAAAAAACTCTGTTTCTTTTGTAAAAGAACCGTTTTTTATTGACAAGTGATGTCGGAGGATGAAGTCCACTTGTGTCCTGAGGTCCTCAGGTCCTCAGGTCAGGTCAGGACACAAGAGGACCTCATCGCTCCACCAGCAGTGCACCAGAAGCCGCGTTTGCAGAGTGGTGTAAAAAGGGGCGTGGCCTCGGACCACCTCTCTGCAACACAGCTCTGTGGCGCTTACTGGAGGTACTTGGTGGGCTAGTTGGCCCCCAGGGACCCTCAGGATTGAAGGGGACTTAATCCCCCAATTTACAACGCGCCAGGGGGCGGTTTGCACACTTGTTATATCAGGGCCCGCCCCCTCCCTGCACCACTGTGCAAACGCGCCCCCTGGCGCTTTGTAACTTGGGGGATTAAGTCCCTGTGAATCCTGAGGGTCCCTGGGGGCCAACTAGCCCACCAGGAACCTCCAGTAAGTGACACTGAGCTGCGTTGCAGAGAGGTGTTCCGAGGCCACGCCCCTTTTTACACCACGCTGCAAACGCGGCTTCTGGCTTCTTTGCTGTAGCCTGTAATAAAGTTTCCTATGGAAAAACACATGGAGAAAACGCGCTTTGGGACCCCCCTTTTTTCTCGGCCCCCGCTTGACGAATCACCCCGAAACTTTCAACACACAAACTGAGCGGTCCGGCCCTATGTTTTGGAAGATTTCACGCAGATTCGTCAAACGGTGCCAAAGATATTGGCAAATCAAAAAACGCTTTTCCTATGGAAACTAGGTTCTAACTATAACTACCTACTGGCGACCGCAAGTAGGTAATATATATATATATATATATATACATACATATATATTTATAGATCAAACAAAAAGGTTGCCCCTGTGAGTCCGGCCAACCCGGAGTGTTACCATCAACACCGGAGGGCTGCAGCAGGTATGTCAAATGGCTTTCAAATGGTGTCTGGCTCAACGCGTTTCGAGCAGTAGCTCTTGTTCACGAGCCTCACAAGAAAACAGCTCCCGGTAACTTTGGACACCTGCTCACTTATACTGAAATCCCGCCCTGGTGGGCGTGTCTTTTTTTCAAAATGCTGGTGGTGCATTATGGTTTCTGCAGTTCCAAAGTACTGTCACAATACCCCAGTGGGTGGTGCCGTCATTGTGTGATAATAAAGTCTTAAAACCACAGTGGGTCATTAAAAGTTCACTGAACATAGTCTGCTGCCATTACAGATCCCCTTCCATTAGATCACTCCGCTCCTCACATTGCGATGTCAGATTCATCTGACTGCCAAGGATCCGCTTCCATGCGGCGGGCCATCTTCGCGGCTGGACAAAAGCCGCTAACATCAAACAAAAAGGTTGCCCCTGTGAGTCCGGCCAACCCGGAGTGTTACCATCAACACCCGAGGGCTGCAGCAGGTATGTCAAATGGCTTTCAAATGGTGCCTGGCTCAACGTGTTTCGAGCAGTAGCTCTTGTTCACGAGCCTCACAAGAAAACAGCTCCCGGTAACTTTGGACACCTGCTCACTTATACTGAAATCCCGCCCTGGTGGGCGTGTCTTTTTTCAAAATGCTGGTGGTGCATTATGGTTTCTGCAGTTCCAAAGTACTGTCACAATACCCCAGTGGGTGGTGCCGTCATCGTGTGATAATAAAGTCTTAAAACCACAGTGGGTCATTAAAAGTTCACTGAACATAGTCTGCTGCCATTACAGATCCCCTTCCGTTAGATCACTCCGCTCCTCACATTGCGATGTCAGATTCATCTGACTTTCAAGGATCCGCTTCCATGCGGCGGGCCATCTTCGCGGCTGGACAAAAGCCGCTAACATCAAACAAAAAGGTTGCCCCTGTGAGTCCGGCCAACCCGGAGTGTTACCATCAACACCGGAGGGCTGCAGCAGGTATGTCAAATGGCTTTCAAATGGTTTGTGGCTCAATGCGTTTCGAGCAGTAGCTCTTGTTCACGAGCCTCACAAGAAAACAGCCCCCGGTAACTTTGG
The DNA here is from genome assembly GCA_963921515.1 of Calotriton arnoldi. Lineage (NCBI taxonomy): Eukaryota > Metazoa > Chordata > Amphibia > Caudata > Salamandridae > Calotriton > Calotriton arnoldi. The sequence goes on from CAWUFW010001379.1 coordinate 2,616,707, forward strand.
ACACCTGCTCACTTATACTGAAATCCCGCCCTGGTGGGCGTGTCTTTTTTCAAAATGCTGGTGGTGCATTATGGTTTCTGCAGTTCCAAAGTACTGTCACAATACCCCAGTGGGTGGTGCCGTCATCGTGTGATAATAAAGTCTTAATACCACAGTGGGTCATTAAAAGTTCACTGAACATAGTCTGCTGCCATTACAGATTCCCTTCCGTTAGATCACTCCGCTTCTCACATTGCGATGTCAGATTCATCTGACTGCCAAGGATCCGCTTCCATGCGGCGGGCCATCTTCGCGGCTGGACAAAAGCCGCTAACATCAAACAAAAAGGTTGCCCCTGTGAGTCCGGCCAACCCGGAGTGTTACCATCAACACCGGAGGGCTGCAGCAGGTATGTCAAATGGCTTTCAAATGGTGTCTGGCTCAACGCGTTTCGAGCAGTAGCTCTTGTTCACGAGCCTCACAAGAAAACAGCTCCCGGTAACTTTGGACACCTGCTCACTTATACTGAAATCCCGCCCTGGTGGGCGTGTCTTTTTTCAAAATGCTGGTGGTGCATTATGGTTTCTGCAGTTCCAAAGTACTGTCACAATACCCCAGTGGGTGGTGCCGTCATCGTGTGATAATAAAGTCTTAAAACCACAGTGGGTCATTAAAAGTTCACTGAACATAGTCTGCTGGCATTACAGATCCCCTTCAGTTAGATCACTCCGCTCCTCACATTGCGATGTCAAATTCATCTGACTGCCAAGGATCTGCTTCCATGCGGCGGGCCATCTTCGCGGCTGGACAAAAGCCGCTAACATCAAACAAAAAGGTTGCCCCTGTGAGTCCGGCCAACCCGGAGTGTTACCATCAACACCGGAGGGCTGCAGCAGGTATGTCAAATGGCTTTCAAATGGTGTCTGGCTCAACGCGTTTCGAGCAGTAGCTCTTGTTCACGAGCCTCACAAGAAAACAGCTCCCGGTAACTTTGGACACCTGCTCACTTATACTGAAATCCCGCCCTGGTGGGCGTAACTTTTTTCAAAATGCTGGTGGTGCATTATGGTTTCTGCAGTTCCAAAGTACTGTCACAATACCCCAGTGGGTGGTGCCGTCATCGGGTGATAATAAAGTCTTAAAACCACAGTGGGTCATTAAAAGTTCACTGAACATAGTCTGCTGCCATTACAGATCCCCTTCCATTAGATCACTCCGCTTCTCACATTGCGATGTCAGATTCATCTGACTGCCAAGGATCCGCTTCCATGCGGCGGGCCATCTTCGCGGCTGGACAAAAGCTGCTAACATCAAACAAAAAGGTTGCCCCTGTGAGTCCGGCCAACCCGGAGTGTTACCATCAACACCGGAGGGCTGCAGCAGGTATGTCAAATGGCTTTCAAATGGTGTCTGGCTCAACGCGTTTTGAGCAGTAGCTCTTGTTCACGAGCCTCACAAGAAAACAGCTCCCGGTAACTTTGGACACATGCTCACTTATACTGAAATCCCGCCCTGGTGGGCGTGTCTTTTTTCAAAATGCTGGTGGTGCATTATGGTTTCTGCAGTTCCAAAGTACTGTCACAATACCCCAGTGGGTGGTGCCGTCATCGTGTGATAATAAAGTCTTAAAACCACAGTGGGTCATTAAAAGTTCACTGAACATAGTCTGCTGCCATTACAGATCCCCTTCCGTTAGATCACTCCGCTCCTCACATTGCGATGTCAGATTCATCTGACTGCCAAGGATCCGCTTGCATGCGGCGGGCCATCTTCGCGGTTGGACAAAAGCCGCTAACATCAAACAAAAAGGTTGCCCCTGTGAGTCCGCCAACCCGGAGTGTTACCATCAACACCGGAGGGCTGCAGCAGGTATGTCAAATGGCTTTCAAATGGTGTCTGGCTCAACGCGTTTCGAGCAGTATCAGATTTTAGTATCACACGATGACGGCACCACCCACTGGGGTATTGTGACAGTACTTTGGAACTGCAGAAACCATAATGCACCACCAGCAGTTTGAAAAAAGACACGCCCACCAGGGCGGGATTTCCGTATAAGTGAGCAGGTGTCCAAAGTTACCGGGAGCTATTTTCTTGTGAGGCTCGTGAACAAGAGCTACTGCTCGAAACGCGTTGAGCCAGACACCATTTGAAAGCCATTTGACATACCTGCTGCAGCCCTCCGGTGTTGATGGTAACACTCCGGGTTGGCCGGAGTTACAGGGGCAACCTTTTTGTTTGATGTTAGCGGCTTTTGTCCAGCCGCGAAGATGGCCCGCCGCATGGAAGCGGATCCTTGGCAGTCAGATGAATCTGACATCGCAATGTGAGGAGCGGAGTGATCAAACGGAAGGGGATATGTAATGGCAGCAGACTATGTTCAGTGAACTTTTAATGACCCACTGTGGTTTTAAGACTTTAGTATCACACGATGACGGCACCACCCACTGGGGTATTGTGACAGTACTTTGGAACTGCAGAAACCATAATGCACCACCAGCATTTTGAAAAAAGACACGCCCACTAGGGCGGGATTTCAGTATAAGTGAGCAGGTGTCCAAAGTTACCGGGAGCTGTTTTCTTGTGAGGCTCGTGAACAAGAGCTACTGCTCGAAACGCATTGAGCCAGACACCATTTGAAAGCCATTTGACATACCTGCTGCAGCCCTCCGGTGTTGATGGTAACACTCCGGGTTGGCCGGACTCACAGGGGCAACCTTTTTGTTTGATATATTTATAGAGATATATATATATATATATATATATATACATACATATATATTTATAGATATAGATATAGATAGATAGATAGATTGATAGAGAGATAGATTCACTGAAGAAACCAAAGGTTAAAGTAACGTTATAGTTAGGTGAATATGTCAGTGACAACATTAACGTTTTAAGTAAAAAAGCACAGACATTCACCAGTTATAGTCAACAGAGCTAACTATAACTTTCGCCCCTGCCATGCACTGCTTATGACCTCACATACCATATAACTCATGACATGTTCTGTTCTGTGACGTCATTTATGACTTCACTATTGACATCTCAAATGGTATCATTGATGCAGTGAATGGTGGGAAAAGACACACAGATGATGGACGGAATGCAGACCGAATCAAACATTCTCCCCCAGTCAATAGATCTTGGTTAAATCCATCATTCTTTTGCTCACCATGCCACCCCAGTTCAGACCCAGCCATATGCAAATCAGTCTTGAGCCTGTGCCTCATGGGAACAGTCCAGACCGAACTGCCAAGCCAGGTCCTCCCTGGACCGGAAACAAGCAACCTGGGAGCGGTTTCGGGGCATCACCCCTCATCAGCCAGGCTAGCTTGAATCCGGTGGCACAGTGACCCCAAGACCCACATCTGGGCATACCCGGCGCATTTACGGCAAGAAAGCAAGAGCACACAGATGATGGTGGGGGCGCAAGTCCTAGTTAGCTCTGCTAACTATAACAGGTGAATTTCTGTGGCCATGTACAGCAGGTGGTTGGCAAACCCAACCGGAGGCAGCCAAACCTCAAGCTCCACACAGCCTTTCATTGCATGCAGCATGGGGTTGGCCGCAGGCAGCCACCCGGAGGCAGCCTACCCCATGCCATGCATGGCTTTTGCGCATGTTTGGCATGGAGTTAGCAGCAGGGCCTGTGTTGCATCCAGGTCCTGCTTCCAACTCCCCGCAGTCAGCCAACCCCGCACTGCGCACAGCCTTTGGCTGTACACAGTGGGGGTGGTCACAGGACTTGGCCTGCCCCCAGGCTCTGTGGCCAAACCCCCAGCAGGCTGCCAACCCCACACTGTGCACAGCTTTTGGGATGAATAGTGTAGGGTTGACCTTCAGGTGTTGCAAGGATTCTGCTTAGAAACAGAACTATGCATGGGACCACAGATCATCAGTATGTAGAGACTGAGTCACCATACCACATCAGTACCTATGGGCCCAAATCCAGACTAGCTCATAGTGCCTTACTTGCTCTCCTAACCTTTCCAGAGAAAATAGTAAAGTTGCACCCCAGAACACAACACTCTAGACCTTCTTAGGGATCGTGGTAGCAGGCCATCCCCTTTCATTCTCCCACTCATACGTGTCCATAATAAACAGAAAAGAGACACCAAGAAGCTTACAATATTTATTGAAACTATTGTGTTCTATTTTATATTAACTGTGCTGCAATTAAAAACATATACAGGTCAAAAATGTGATTATCATAATCAACAGACTGTAAACAATGAAAAGCCCTGTCATATTGAAAGACAGATCTGCCTAAGCCTACCCTCACTATACAAACACAGGGGCATATCTACAAGCCCCTATTGCCACAGGAACGTCACTTTTTACGATGTTCATGTGGCAATAGGGGCTTCGCCTTATTTATAAGACGGCGTTAAGCTACTTAACGTGGCTTACCGCCGCCTTGTATATAAGGCACCCTTTCATGCTATACTTAGCGTGAAAGGGGTGTGCAATGGGTGTTGCGGTGGGCTTCCTGCCGTAACACCCATTTATTTTGATGTTGCCCAATATTTACAGGTGTCTCATCAATTGGGGCAACGTCAAAATGAAGACCAGGGAAAACCTGTTCTTAACATGGCGAAACGATGAGAAATGCATTATTTCTCCTCGTTTTTGCTGTTTCTATGTGTGCTGCATTGTGCAGCACACATAGAAATAGCAAACCGCCATGAATGAATGTTTATGTGCAGGAAGGTGTCCCTTCCTGCATATAAACAATAATTAAAAAAATGAGAATTTGAAACTTCTATGTGTGCTGCACAATGCAGAACACCTAGGAGTTACAAATCACCATTAGTGATTGTTTATGTCCATGAAGGGGCACATTCCTGCACATAAACAATCATTCTTCCCAGCGCAGGTACCCTTGTACTATGGTGCAAAGGTGCCTGCGTTGGCGCTAGGCAGCTTAATTTAGCGCTAACTCTAGCGGAAACGCAGGGCTGCACCATATCTTTGTAAATACATTGCATCCCTGCGTTTTCAGAATGACGAAGCATGGCGTTAGCAAGTTTTGCTTAATGTCACGCTCCGTCATTCTGTTGTACATATGACCCACAGTGTTATATTATAGATCTCTGGGATTACTGGGGGACCCCACACCTGACATACATAGGTAGTTGTTTTACACCTCAAGCAGCGGAGCTGTCTCTTGTTTTGGGATCTTTGCGAGAATGTGTCCTCTCTGTTTTCAAAATTACAAGTCCCAGCTTATATGATAAGAATTGCATGTCCAAAACAGCAGCTGCATATTTCTATTATGTCTAGGTGGAAGTGTCCGACCACAGAGAAAACAGAGCACAGTGTGTTTTGACCTTGTATGAAATGTTCCGTCTGAATCCCAGCAGAAGAACTAAATAACAAAACATGTGCAGCCTATTTGTAATATAAATGTATAGCACAAAAACAAGCATGTTCTTTTGTAAAGTGTGCAAAACAAATGATGGCTATTACGTGCAGTTAGGCTAACATAAGGGAAAAAACACAGTGGGCCTCTAGGAAATACACGACACCCTCCCTATGACTAACCTCAATAATAAAAAAATACAAGCTAAACAAATCCAAAGCATTGCTAATAAGCATATTATATGAAAAGATTAGAATCTCGAAATAATCAAACAAAAAATAACAGAAAAGCTGTCAATTTTGAAAAAGTTGCCGAATTTAAGGTGTTGTAGGTATCATTGATGGCTCTCGCAAATTCAAAGGCCAGAGAATCCAGGATGGATTCAGTCTCCACAGACGACGATTGGTTTACAGCCCAGTTCATAAGTTCCAGAAACAGACATGATCCTCGGTCTCTGCCGATGCTGAGAAAGTTGCCGGGCAACCTGCATCTGTGTTATTAGAGCCAGTATTTAGTGATCCATGTGCTGATGCACACATCTCCTCGGGCAGGTTTTTGTGTTTCTGAAACCTTTATGATTGCCTTTTTCTCTAACATTTCTTTATTCTCCTGTTCCACCTGGACCCGGTGTTGAAAAAATATTTATTTTGGTTCTGAAACAAAATCTATTACAAATCCTTTTACAGTTTCCAATACCCAGCAATCTCCTGTTATTTCTTTCCATTTTTCCTGAAATAACATTAACCTCCCTACTGTGTTTTTCTGGGTAAAACCAATTGCACTTTTCATATTCACCTTGACCTGCTTGATTCCCTGCCTGGAGCCCAGATCTTCCATGGCCTGCTCTGCTCCTGCCTCCTCTACCTCCCTGAGAATAGAAGGTACCTGGATAAGGGTTTCCTCTGAAACCACCTCTTCCCTGTAAATTTCCTCCTCCTTGATAATATGGGCCTCTGACATATGGACGGCCGAAAGTCTGACCCCGTCTTACGGCTCCGCGATATAAACCTCAGTTACCAAACACTTACCTAATGGAAACATGAGTCTTATCAAGTGTTGTAAAAACCTGACCATTCTTGCCCAAAGATTTAACCAGTCCGTCTCCAAATAAAAGTCCCTTAGACTCTTCACTTGTTTCATTTTTTGCAAAATCCCCCAATTTAGGGCTAATTCTGAATAAAACTGCCTTATGCCTTGTGGTAATCAAGCCTGCATTGGCATTACCAATAAAACAAACAGCTCTTTGGCTCCAAACTCTTAATAAATTTATATCGAGCTCAGTCCCATTCAAGTAGGACTCCTCAACCATATTAAAAATCCCTGCAACCGGACCTAGAATATCCTCGCATTGCTTTAACGATCTTTCAAACCCTTTCCTAGGTACACAACCTAATTTAAACAAATAAATTATTAGGTCCGGATCATAGTCTACTTGATATCTATCACTGGCCCTGAGCACTCTGCCCTTATGAGGTTACGCTCATTCCTTTCGTCTAAACCAAGACTTGATAAAATCTGAAACGTGTCCCATAGGCTGTGGTGTTCCAACCTAAGAATGCTTATGTTATCAGAATGTCATTGCATTCTTTTCTATGGGGATTCCACACAGGCGGTTGGTAGTTATGTTAATGTTACTGCGAGTTGTGGATGTTTAAGCTGTCTTCTGAATAAACCTACTTTTCCTTGCTCAACCGGCCTTGGAAGTTACTTCACAATTTGGCGACGACTGGGAACCAAGAAAAGACAGCGTTCACATGTTTACGAGTCAAGCTCTTCTTTAGGTATTTTGTTTCAAGTTAATTCTGTGTTTTGATTACACCAGCGGCTGCTTTGAATTTAATTGTGCTCTGATAGCACCAGCGGCTGTTCCTGGAATTTTCTGGAATTCCTTTTGGGGAAAATAACAGACTATGTGTATTTACTTTTAGCATGTACCATATCTTACAAGTGTGTTGATTGCACCTGCGGCTGTTTTGTAATTATTTATTACCGCGGCAGCTTGAAAAGTTTCACGGTACTGGTTATGTTTTGCAAGTAATACACGTCTTTCTCGTGTTGGAGTTCTGTGGAGGTGGAAATTAATTTACAAAGCCGCTTTGCTGTTGACCAGACATTGCAATTTACGGGAATTGTATTTGCCATTGGTCTGTCTACGTGCTTCTGCCACTCTACTACTCTTGCTTGATTTCGCATTGCTTCACATTGGTTTTGATGACTGCAGCAACGTTAATTGTTTTGTTTGAAAATTACTTACTGGATCGTATTCGAGCTTTTCCCTTTTCGCGTGCATCTTGAAGAAATTTCAGCTTTTATCACACGTCACAACGCCATGCACCCTGGAATCCAATCACGTTGTGACGTGCTACGTGACTGTGCGTACACTGTTTAGCTTTCGTTACTATAGCAGCGCGTCTGCGGCTCAATAAGCGGAACTTTATTTTTCTTCTTCACTATGTTACTCAATATTTCTTTTGCACAAATGAAAGCGCGTTTAATTTTGTGCTAATCGAGTACTACTGTTGAATCTTCACGGACCTAAGTGCTGCAGTTCGTAACTACACAGACCTCGGTGACTACTTCGTTTATTTTAGTTTATTTCTTTTAATAACCTATTTCATTTTCAGATTTCTACAAAATATTGACTATATAATTTTAATACTCCGTTATTATTATATTGTGTGAAGTTAGACCATTTTATTAGACTAAATGCTTACAGGCACAGCTTAGTGTTTATTAATTTTTCCATTTTGTCATCTACTGTACTTTAGTCATGTCTAACATTGTAGCACCCCACATTTTCTGCCAGTAGCTGGTGAACCTAAGATGGAATGGGAGTTGTGGTATCCCATGTTTCTGGCTTATGTTGACGTTCTAGAAGAGGACGGTTGCTCTCCTAAGAGAAAGCTTGCACTTTTAAGGCACTGTTTAGGAGGGGCAGGCTTGAAAGAATTTGCAAATTTACCACCTATTGATGGTTCTGGAGATACCAATGTTTTCGATGTCGCTATTAAACAAATGAGTATTAGATTTGGTAGGAAGATCGACACTGTCATGGAAAGGTTCAAATTTTATTCTCGTGCACAAAAGGAAGATGAGTCAAATGAGGACTATGTTGCTGCTTTACGCACTTTAGCGGGTTCTTGCGCTTTTGAAACCATTAACTTTGAGCAAGTTTTAAGGGATCAGATTATGATGAAAACTAAGAGCAAGAAAATTCAAGAAAGACTATGGATGGGTACTGAATCGTCTTTAAGCGCTGTGATAAATATTGCTAAAGGTATTGAACAATCTGAGAAATTTGTTAGTGAAATAAGGGGACAAGTTGTCAAAACTAATGATGCTGTTTCCGAAGTTTCTTTGGTAAAGGATCAAGTAACTTCCAAAACGTTTTCTCCTTTTCCTCCTAAGGAGGACACTGTGGGAAAGGATAACAAATTTGTTGGAAAAAACCCCCAAATAGTTTGTTACAGGTGTGGCAGCCTTGACCACGTTGGAAGTTACAAAGGGTGTCCTGCGTGGAATAAAATTTGCATTAAATGTAAGAAAACGGGTCATTTTAGTAAAGTTTGCAGGTCGACTCAGAAAATCAATCTCATGACACACGGTGAGAGTGAATCTCCCCCAGAGATCAATTCTTTATTGTGTGTTGGCAATACTAATTGCAAAGGTTTTCCCACTGGTAAAGTGTTAATTGATGGTAAAGAGGTTTCTATGTTGGTGGATTTGTGTGCCTGGTACAGCATTATTGGTAGAAACGTATTTGATGAATTATGGGAGACGGAAAAGTTACTTCCACCTGATATTCAACCTGGTGGTTACTCTGGTCACAAGATTGATCTGGAAGGGTTCATGTGGGCGAATTTAGAATTTAAAGGCAGAAGTACCAGAGGCAAAGTGTATGTAGCCACCAAAGGTGTATCTATACTTGGTTGGCCTCATCAACAAGAGATGGGTATAAAGTTAGATCCCAATGCCTCTCCACCTGTCTATGTTGTGGCATCCAACAATGAGGAACTAATTACTGAAATAAAAGATAGGTTTCCTACACTTTTTAATGATTCTCTAGGGAAATTTGCAGATTTTAAACACAAGATTAATCTCAAGGAGGGTGCAATTCCAGTTAGACACAGAGTTAGAAACGTACCATTGGCATATCGTGATAAACTTAAGGAGATATTGTGAGAAGTTGGCCCGGCATATGCTGTCCACTAATTATAGTGGGCACCTTGCACCAGTCCAAACAACCCCTTATTGGAGATAGGTTAAAGACAACCTTATTGAAAGCTATCCTAGTGGTAGCTATGGAGAGCAGCCTTCAGGCTAAGTCTTGAAGGAATGTAAAGCAGCTTGTTTTACCAGTCTATAATCTCTTGAGTGACCAAATGAAAGAGCACCACACCAGGTATATATTCAAAATATATGTATTTATTGCTAAACACACCCCTCTAGTCTCTTTATGAGGCTAGAGTTCGAAATACATAAGTTAGAAGTTATTAAATCACAGTAATAGCACAAATACACGTTTGGGCCCTAGGGGCGTACCAAACCATATACCAATAAAGTGGTATGCGAACCACGACTGAACTAGACACTAGGCCTAGAGCCTCTAGAAGTGCTTGGACCACAAGGAACCACCCAAGGTAGTGACACAGGGGACCCACGGGAGATGCGTGCAGTGTAAACACACAACCGCGATACGCCGTTGACTTCTATGGAGAAAGTCGGGATCGGGAAATTAGAGAAAAGGGACACTTAAAAGAGGACTAGGACAAAACCCTTTGAGATCTAGGACTTTGAAGAGTCTCTACCCACGGGAGCACCGGAGTACTCGTGTTACCTCACCCAGGGAAGCCGGGTGCATAGGTGCCTTTCGGGGTCGGGTTTCGTCGTCGATTCGAATGGCGATCTGCTGCAAAGTGCTGCTGGCGGCCAAGAGAAAAGTGTCCGGGTGGATCCAAGAGTGGATCAGAGTTCTGAAGAACCTGAAAGCAGAGGGGACAGAGTCTGGGTCACTTGCCAGTGACCAGGAAGGCGATGGACAGTTGCCCACCGATGTCGAGTGTTTCAGGTGCGTTGACGGTTGTCTTGACTCTTTAGCCACGAGGTCCAGGAGGCGTTGTCGGCAACCAGGAGCAGGATTCGGGCTGGGACACGATGTCTGTCGAGTGCTGAGGTGTCGGCGACCGGATTGGACCCAACAAGCCTTGGCAACGGCAAGTCTTGGTGAAGATGTAGATCGTCGATGGTGCAGACCAGCAAGGTCTGTGGAACTCACCCAGCGAAGGTAAGTGAGGGCAGACCTGGAGCAACCAGGATGCCAAGTTAGAAAAGGATTGGCCTTCGTTAAGGGCTACTAGCCAACGGGCTAGCGACCGCGAAGGAGCCTCGTGACGCCGCACGTGGAGCTGGCTTACAGGACACTCGTGGAGTGGGGGCCAGTGATCTTCGGTGCAGGTGGTGCTGGAGGCTAGGGCTACTAGGAGCCCAAAGCACGACTTCTTGGGAGACCCAGAAGATGATGCACTTGCAAATGTGCTCGGTGTCCAGGGGTCACGGTCTCAAGTCACCCACGATAGCCACGGGCCTCAGCTTTGCTGGGGACTCAGGGTAGCCTCGGGGAAGTCTGAGAATCCACCTCTGGTGATGCGATGACTTCGGCGTCCGACGGGAGCTTCAGAAATGCGAACCAGACAGATGCTTCTTTGGTGCCTGCCAAGCAGGGGAGTCACTCCTTGACCCCAAGGGAGATTCTTCTGTCCTCTAATCGTGAGTAGAGCGTCGAAGGTCCAGGATTCTGTTTCAGAGTTTCATCCAGGGATAATCTAAAGTCCTAAGGACTGGGTTCCTATCTTTATACTAAAGATAGGGGTTGGACTACTCTGTGGCCCCACCTATGGGTGGGTCAGGGCAGAGGGGTGGCTACACCCCTTTCCCTTTGTCCAGTTCGCGCCAAAGCAGGGGCTGCAAGCCCCTGATCCGGTTTGAACTGGGGTATGCACAGGGACACCAAATGTGCCCCCAGTGCAGGACTTCAAAGCACACAGATGGTGCTCCCGCCCAGCCCCAATACACATTATCCTGTCTGGGGAGGTGGTCACACCTCCCTGGGACAGGAAACCTATTGTCCAGGCCTCCCCTGCCGGAGTTTCGTCCAGCAGCAGGAGGCCAGACTCGTGTCTGTGGCAGCAGCATCCATTTTGTGATGCCAGGGCTTTGGAGAGAAGTTACCGGGTTAGTCAGAGTTAACATGTCTTTCCCTCTAGAAGGGTGGAATGCTACCCCCGCCGCCAGAATTGGCGGGGGGTAGTATTCCAAGATGTTTGACACCAAACACGACATGTTTAGGTGCAGCCATTCCAAAGTTAGCATTTTACCGCGAGGATATAATGCGCTTAAGAGTATATGGTCAGGCTGCACTACAAACAGCATCAGAGATGGTCTCCGGACGCTGCAGAGGGGCCCTGCTCATGCAGGGGCACCCTCTCACATAGGAACCATGCACTCTGCCTTTAGGATTGATAAGGCCTGCCTTAGGAGTGACTTATAGGTTTATATGTGTGTATGTATTTAGTGATATAGGTAACCTATATCACAGTAAGGGGTGCATGCACCACCTTACCCAGGCTGCAGTAGCAGACCTGTGGTGTCAGTTTGGATGGCCTTCCAGGGGTGGCATAATACATGCTGCAGCCCCTGGTAGGCCTCTGAGGTACCTATGCCCTTGGTACATAGTATACCATATACTAGGGACTTATAAGGGCACTCCAGATTCCAATCAGAGATGTGCCTAAGGCACATGGAAACCTTTTTACAGAGAAAGCAGATAGACTGGGGCCCTGAATAGCAGGATCCCAGTCCAACTAAGTCATAAACCAGCAAAACACCATAAAAAAAGTGGGGGCAACCATATAGTCAGATTCCACCTTCCTACATAACCCCCCCCAAACGAAAGGAGATAAGGCTAACCTTGGCCAGTTGAGCCTTCATTGACTAAGTGGTCATACAAGGAAGCACCTGCACTAGCATGGTTGCCCCCTGTCTTATGGTCCACTAAGCAATCCCTCACCCTAAGGGTATAAGAGGGTCTCCACCATGGGGAATCACTACCTGTGGTGTGCTTAGGTAAAGTACAAGGCTGGTGAGGTGTCTGAGTAGGGAAGTGAGGCCCTAGGAATGTTGGCCTCAGTTTCCTCAGATCACTGGTCACCATGTATGCCTGTCTTTCCATGACTGAGTTGCACTTTGCTCTAAGGGTCAACCTTTGGCTGCCTACAGCTGGGGGTTGGGTCCCTTTGGATGGACTACTGGAGGGACAGGGCAGGTTTGGAACCTTCAGGTCCCAGGTTTGCCCTTGCCTACCAGAGTCCTTCTGGGGGAGGTCCCTACATAAAGGCATGGGGGATCCCTCAGTGTGTAGAGGAGTTTTCACCTGGCTAGGGCTACTAGACTGGGTGCCCCTAATCTGCTGATGGGGGGTTCCTCTGGACAGGGGGCCCTGGGGGGTCCACTGACCTCCCTGACCTCTGCAGCCCTGGGCTGGCTGAGGCAGGGTAGAGAGGGGCAGGTTACCTGCTCCAGACTGGGTACCACCTTGGAAGGGTCCTCTGCCATCAGGGGTGTGGCCAGGCCAGGCCTGACTACCTCTGGGGCAGTTCCTTCACTAGGGGTAGGGTCAGTTCCCTGAGGAGGCTGACCCTTACCTACTGTCTGGAGGGAAGAAGACTTCTCTTCAACCCTTGTGCTCTCTTTTGGGGGAGAGTGGGCCATTCTTTCAGGCTCCATCTCTCCAAATTCTTGGGCTGGGGCTGTGGCCATCACAGCCCCACTAACCTTTACAGGGACGCCCAACATCCTAAGATGGGTTTGGTGTTCAACTTCAGCCCAGGCTGAAATTTCCAAATCATTGCCCATCAGGCAATCTACAGGTAAGGTGGGGGACACTGCCACTCTCTTTGGGCCTGTGACCCCCTCCCAGCTGAGATTGACTATGGCCATGGGGTGATCTGTTCTGACACCATCAATGTTGGTCACCTGGTATTTAAACTCAGGTAAAAGCTGGTGAGGGGGGACTAGTTTCCCTGCCACCATGGTGACACTAGCCCCTGTGTCCCTAAATGCCACAGCTTTCTGACCATTAATTATTGGCTCCAATCTGTACCTGCCCAATGCTATGGGACCCATGGTAAAGGTGGCAAATCCTATACCACCATCAGAGTCAGAGGAGTCTGTTGAGGAGTCCCTGTCTAAACTAGGGCCCACCTCTGTTCCTCTTGCAAAAGCACCTAACTTTTTGGGTGCACTACTCCCAACTGGAGGATTACTACTGGTAGTACCAGGAGGGGTGGTAGTAGTTGTGGGAGGAACATTTTCTTTATTGCCAATCCTGGGGCAACTGGGATCAGTTTTCCAGTGCCCAGGCTTCTTACAGACATGGCAATATGGTTTCTTTTCAGGAGAGGAAGGAGTTTGGGACCCACCCCCAGAAGAGGAATTTTGGGGCCCTGTAGGGGACTTATCCTTAGATTTATCCCCACCTTTCTCTTGGGACTTAGTAGAATCTTTCTTCTGGTCACCACCCTGATTTCTAGTTTTTACTCTGGTTCTGACCCATTTGTCTGCCTTCTTTCCCAATTCTTGGGGAGAGGTCAGATCAGAGTCCACCAGATACTGGTGCAAAAGCTGGTTTTGACAATTATTAAGGATCTGCTCCCTCATAATCAAATTGTACAATCCTAAAAAGTCATGCACTTTGTTGCCATGTATCCAACCTTCCAGAGCCTTTGTAGCACAATCTACAAAATCAACCCAGTCTTGAGTCTGAGCTTTTTGGGTGTCTCTGAACTTCAACCTATACTGTTCAGTGGTTAGGCCAAACCCATCTATCAGAGCACTCTTCAAGACTGTGTAATTGTCAGCATCCTCTTCTCTTACAGTGAGGAGCTTGTCTCTACCTTTGTCTGCAAAGGAGAGCCACAAGATTGCTGCCCACTGCCTCTGGGGGACCTTCTGAACTTTACAGGCCCTCTCCAGTGCAGTTATCCATTTGTGGATGTCATCCCCACTCTGGTAGGGAGGGACAATCTTGTTTAGGTTTCTATGGTCATAAGACCTGTCCCTATCTCTAGGGATATTGCTGCCACCATGGGACTCTAGTCCCAACTTTCTTCTCTCCCTAAGGAGATCTAGGGATTCCCTATCTAAAGCCAATTGCTTTTTTCTGATTTCCAGCTGAGTCTTCTCATACTGGACCAGTCTGGCTCTTCTCTCATGGGAGGATTCCCTCCTGTGAGAGGAGATAGAGCTCCCTATGGAGGTGCCAGAGTGGTTAGACTCCTGTGAAGGAGATCTAGACTTCCTGGGCACACTCTTAATCCTTCCTGGGGGGACAAAGAGGGCATCATTCTGATCATCTTCATCATCTTCCACAGGAGGGATTGGGTTATCCAGGTCAGGGTCATTGTCACCCTCCTGGCCAGTCTCAGAGGGGGGCTGGGGGTATTGGTACCCCTGGCCTCCTCCTCTTCCTCTGCCCCACCCTCAGCTCCTACCCCTTCAGTCCCCAAGGGCTTACTAAGGTCATAAGCCACCAACAACTCCTTGAGGTGTTGGGTGGTGGGGCTTTGGCCTGTCCTTATTTTTCTCAAGTTGCATAAAGCTCTCAATTCCAAGAATGGGAGTGTATCATACTTGGAGGGTGGAAGCTCAATGGCTTCCTGCAAGGATTCTTTGGATCCTGCCCTTAAAGACATTACTAGTGTGGTGTGGTGTATGCACTACCTACTCTAGTGTGGCCTACTAAACTCTCTTGAGTTGTAGAAAGGGTTGTGCTATCCCTTAACACACAACTCTAAGTTCAGTAGAACTTACTGTATTCTAAGCTTAAATTATATGTACCTTAGGTACCTTTAGTGGTTTTCAGTTGATCAATTCAATTGAGATTATCTGGTAAAACAATAGCAAGCTGGAATCCCACACGCTGCACACCAATGTGAGAAGTTGGCCTGGCATATGCTGTCCACTAATTATAGTGGGCACCTTGCACCAGTCCAAACAACCCCTTATTGGAGATAGGTTAAAGACAACCTTATTGAAAGCTATCCTAGTGGTAGCTATGGAGAGCAGCCTTCAGGCTAAGTCTTGAAGGAATGTAAAGCAGCTTGTTTTACCAGTCTATAATCTCTTGAGTGACCAAATGAAAGAGCACCACACCAGGTATATATTCAAAATATATGTATTTATTGCTAAACACACCCCTCTAGTCTCTTTATGAGGCTAGAGTTCGAAATACATAAGTTAGAAGTTATTAAATCACAGTAATAGCACAAATACACGTTTGGGCCCTAGGGGCGTACCAAACCATATACCAATAAAGTGGTATGCGAACCACGACTGAACTAGACACTAGGCCTAGAGCCTCTAGAAGTGCTTGGACCACAAGGAACCACCCAAGGTAGTGACACAGGGGACCCACGGGAGACGCGTGCAGTGTAAACACACAACCGCGATACGCCGTTGACTTCTATGGAGAAAGTCGGGATCGGGAAATTAGAGAAAAGGGACACTTAAAAGAGGACTAGGACAAAACCCTTTGAGATCTAGGACTTTGAAGAGTCTCTACCCACGGGAGCACCGGAGTACTCGTGTTACCTCACCCAGGGAAGCCGGGTGCATAGGTGCCTTTCGGGGTCGGGTTTCGTCGTCGATTCGAATGGCGATCTGCTGCAAAGTGCTGCTGGCGGCCAAGAGAAAAGTGTCCGGGTGGATCCAAGAGTGGATCGGAGTTCTGAAGAACCTGAAAGCAGAGGGGACAGAGTCTGGGTCACTTGCCAGTGACCAGGAAGGCGATGGACAGATGCCCACCGATGTCGAGTGCTTCAGGTGCGTTGACGGTCGTCTTGACTCTTCAGCCACGAGGTCCAGGAGGCGTTGTCGGCGACCAGGAGCAGGATTCGGGCTGGGACACGATGTCTGTCGAGTGCTGAGGTGTCGGCGACCGGATTGGACCCAACAAGCCTTGGCAACGGCAAGTCTCGGTGAAGATGTAGATCGTCGATGGTGCAGACCAGCAAGGTCTGTGGAACTCACCCAGCGAGGGTAAGTGAGGGCAGGCCTGGAGCAACCAGGATGCCAAGTTAGAAAAGGATTGGCCTTCGTTAAGGGCTACTAGCCAACGGGCTAGCGACCGCGAAGGAGCCTCGTGACGCCGCACGTGGAGCTGGCTTACAGGACACTCGTGGAGTGGGGGCCAGTGATCTTCGGTGCAGGTGGTGCTGGAGGCTAGGGCTACTCGGAGCCCAAAGCACGACTTCTTGGGAGACCCAGAAGATGATGCACTTGCAAATGTGCTCGGTGTCCAGGGGTCACGGTCTCAAGTCACCCACGATAGCCACGGGCCTCAGCTTTGCTGGGGACTCAGGGTAGCCTCGGGAAAGTCTGAGAATCCACCTCTGGTGATGCGATGACTTCGGCGTCCGACGGGAGCTTCAGAAATGCGAACCGGACAGATGCTTCTTTGGTGCCTGCCAAGCAGGGGAGTCACTCCTTGACCCCAAGGGAGATTCTTCTGTCCTCTAATCATGAGTAGAGCGTCGAAGGTCCAGGATTCTGTTTCAGAGTTTCGTCCAGGGATAATCTAAAGTCCTAAGGACTGGGTTCCTATCTTTATACTAAAGATAGGGGTTGGACTACTCTGTGGCCCCACCTATGGGTGGGTCAGGGCAGAGGGGTGGCTACACCCCTTTCCCTTTGTCCAGTTCGCGCCAAAGCAGGGGCTGCAAGCCCCTGATCCGGTTTGAACTGGGGTATGCACTAGGGACACCAAATGTGCCCCCAGTGCAGGACTTCAAAGCACACAGATGGTGCTCCCGCCCAGCCCCAATACACATTATCCTGTCTGGGGAGGTGGTCACACCTCCCTGGGACAGGAAACCTATTGTCCAGGCCTCCCCTGCCGGAGTTTCGTCCAGCAGCAGGAGGCCAGACTCGTGTCTGTGGCAGCAGCATCCATTTTGTGATGCCAGGGCTTTGGAGAGAAGTTACCGGGTTAGTCAGAGTTAACATGTCTTTCCCTCTAGAAGGGTGGAATGCTACCCCCGCCGCCAGAATTGGCGGGGGGTAGTATTCCAAGATGTTTGACACCAAACACGACATGTTTAGGTGCAGCCATTCCAAAGTTAGCATTTTACCGCGAGGATATAATGCGCTTAAGAGTATATGGTCAGGCTGCACTACAAACAGCATCAGAGATGGTCTCCGAACGCTGCAGAGGGGCCCTGCTCATGCAGGGGCACCCTCTCACATAGGAACCATGCACTCTGCCTTTAGGATTGATAAGGCCTGCCTTAGGAGTGACTTATAGGTTTATATGTGTGTATGTATTTAGTGATATAGGTAACCTATATCACAGTAAGGGGTGCATGCACCACCTTACCCAGGCTGCAGTAGCAGACCTGTGGTGTCAGTTTGGATGGCCTTCCAGGGGTGGCATAATACATGCTGCAGCCCCTGGTAGGCCTCTGAGGTACCTATGCCCTTGGTACATAGTATACCATATACTAGGGACTTATAAGGGCACTCCAGATTCCAATCAGAGATGTGCCTAAGGCACATGGAAACCTTTTTACAGAGAAAGCAGATAGACTGGGGCCCTGAATAGCAGGATCCCAGTCCAACTAAGTCATAAACCAGCAAAACACCATAAAAAAGTGGGGGCAACCATATAGTCAGATTCCACCTTCCTACATATATTAACTGATTTGGTTGCTAAGAACATCATTGAACCCATAGAATCTTCTCCATGGGTTTCTCCGGTTGTCTTATCCCTTAAAAGCAATGGCGACCTTCGCTTGTGTGTTGATCTTCGTAGTCTGAATAAAGAAATTTGGATTGATAGACATCCTTTACCGCACATACACGAGCTGATTTCCACACTTTCAGGTGCTTGTGTCTTTTCCACAGTAGACTTAGCTAGCGCTTATCATCAAGTGGTTTTACATGAAGAATCCAAATTTTTGACAGCATTTGTAACGCCTGAGGGTATGTTTCAGTTTTCACGCATGCCGTTTGGTTTAGCCAGCGCTGCTTCTATTTTTCAAAGAGTCATGAAGGAGGTCTTGGAAGGTTGTACTGGAGCGATTGCCTTCCAGGACAATATCTTAATTTTTGGAAAGGACTACGAGGAACATGACAAAAATTTGGAAAATGTGCTAAGAAGTGTACAGAAAAAAGGTTTGACCTTGAAATTTTCTAAGTGTAAATTTAGGCAAAGAAAGGGGAATATTTAGGACATGAGATCTCTAGCGAAGGTATAAAACCTAAATTCAATCATGTTGAAAGTATTTCCAATGCTCCTGCCCCCACAACCAAAGAACAATTGTCATCTTTTTTGGGTTTGACAGAATTTTATAGCAAATTCGTACAAGATTATTCTTCAAAGGTACATTCTTTAAGATTGTTGTTAAAAAGAATGCGAAAATTTACTTGGGACAAGAATCAACAATCTGCCTTTGAGCTTTTAAAAAAGAAATTGTTGATGCACCATTTTTGAGACCTTTTGAAATTGGGAAAGAATGTATTGTAGCTGTAGATGCCAGCAGTGTTGGTTTGGGTTCTGTGTTAATGCAAAAGAACAAGGGTGATGAATATGTTGTTTCTTATGCATCTAGAATGCTACGTGGAGCTGAACATAATTATTCGACCATTGAAAGAGAACTATTAGCATGTACATGGGCTGTGCAACATTTTCGTCAATTTTTGTGGGGTACCAAATTTCGCTTAAGAACAGACCATAAGCCTTTGATCAATATGTTAGCTGCTGGTGGTGGCAGAACGTTAACAGCTCGTTTAGCACGGTTAGCCGCTAAATTACAAGAATATCAATGTGTTGTTGAATTTGTTCCAGGGCGTTTAAATGTGCATGCAGATTGCATGTCACGGTTACCTCTGTCAGACGTACCTGATACTAACAACAATGATGTTGACTTTGATGTGGCTTACACCATTGATGATGTTAATAGTGGGGATATGGATGTACTTTCATCGGAAGCTATTTCTGAAAATGATTGGAAGAATGCCATGTGTGAGGACAGTATTTTAACCAATGTCGTGACGTTTTTACAAATGGGTTGGCCAGAAGAAAGGAAACTAAGTGGTGAACTTATTTCATTTTGCAAAATTAAGGATGAGCTTATGTTTTCTCAAGGTATCATAACTAGGGGGATAACATTGTTCCTC
Organism: Calotriton arnoldi; assembly: GCA_963921515.1. NCBI lineage: Eukaryota > Metazoa > Chordata > Amphibia > Caudata > Salamandridae > Calotriton > Calotriton arnoldi. The sequence goes on from CAWUFW010001379.1 coordinate 2,636,283, forward strand.
CATGTAAACTTAGAGAGAGAATTTTGACCATGGCTCATGAAGGCCACATGGGTATGTCTAGCACCAAAAGACGGATTAGAGAATTTTACTGGTGGCCTAGTGTCGATAGTATGGTTGACAAATGGGTCAGACAGTGTCTTCCGTGTTCTAAAAGTGATAAGTCTGTTAAACCACTGTCTGTAGAAGTAACTCCTATTGAGTACGCTCAAGGTCCTTGGAGAAAACTGGGTATTGATATTATTGGTCCTCTTTGTTTGTCTTCTAACAAGGATGTTTATGCTTTAGTTTTAATTGATTATTTTTCAAAATGGCCAGAATTAAAGATTGTAGATAAGGTTACTTCAACTCAAGTAATTGAATTTTTAGATGAAGTTTTTTGCCGTGAAGGGTTACCTGCAGAACTTATTTCTGACAATGGTCCGCAATTTATTAGCAAAGAGTTCGATTTATTTCTTGAAAGATGTGGCATTTTGCACAAAAGAGTGTCTAATTATAACCCACAAGCCAATGGCCAGGTAGAACGCTTTAATAGGGTGGTTAAAGAATCTATCCAGCTTGCTATAAAAAGTGGTTTTGAGTGGAAAAAGGCGTTACGTGCTACTTTATTGTCATATCGCACTTCTCCCAATTCAGTTACTGGTTTATCTCCGTTTGAGATGTTACGAGGAAGAAAGCCTGGCTCCAAGCTCTTGCCTTGGTGGTTGAAAGTGAAAAATTCTTATGATCCTACTTTGGATCTATCCCAAGTTAGGGAGCGTGTCCAGAAATATCAGGAGAAGATGAAGAACAATTTCTCGAGGCATCAGTTTTCTGGTACTAAAATTAAAGTGGGAGATTTTGTCCGTGTCAAGTTTGGTGGTTTTTCTGGCAAGAAGTGGGCCAAGTGGTCTGATCCTGTTAAAGTGGTAGAAGTTTTCAGCAAAGCTGTAAGTTTTGATGGGGGTAAAATTTGGAATTTTAGACGCATATCTTTGTGCAGATTTGCGAGTTCACAATTGGTCTCTCAACCTTTTGTCCCTAAATTTAGTGAAGAGAATGATAATGGTTCTAGTTTCTTAGACACATATGATTATTCTTTGCCCTGTTCAAATTCTTCTGAGTTATATTCTAACAGTACTGACAATTTTCAGACTACAGTTCCTACTATCACTCATGACAATACTACTGAACCTTGTGATAATATTTCTGAATCTGAGTCATGTGGTTGAATTAAGGAAGAGTTCTCGTATTAAGCATACTCCTGTCAAAATGAAAGATTTTGTTCAATTTTAATTGCTTCTTACATGTGTTTTTTCTGCATTGTTTTTTCGTTATTTATTTATTTATTTATTTTCCAAGGGGGGAAGGTGTGTGGTGTTCCAACCTAAGAATGCTTATGTTATCAGAATGTCATTGCATTCTTTTCTATGGGGATTCCACACAGGCGGTTGGTAGTTATGTTAATGTTACTGCGAGTTGTGGATGTTTAAGCTGTCTTCTGAATAAACCTACTTTTCCTTGCTCAACCGGCCTTGGAAGTTACTTCACATATTAAAAATCCCTGCAACCGGACCTAGAATATCCTCGCATTGCTTTAATGATCTTTCAAACCCTTTCCTAGGTACACAACCTAATTTAAACAAATAAATTATTAGGTCCGGATCATAGTCTACTTGATATCTATCACTGGCCCTGAGCACTCTGCCCTTATGAGGTTACGCTCATTCCTTTCCAGTGGTCGTCTTAACCAAAACTTGATAAAATCTGAAACGTGTCCCATAGGCCACCACTCAGAGCTTCTTGGGTGCCTAATTTGTGAAGGATTAAATAAAGACTGACCAAAAGGATACTTCAGCTCTTTTTTGGATTGATTGCTAGAACTCCCAAACTCAGAAAATTCATCTGGATCATCGTTATAGTCGAGATCCAAAATATATTAATCTATTTCCTCATTCCCAGTATGTATTGACCAGGTAGGTTGTCCACCTCTTTCATTCACAGTGTCAACCTGCCTTTCTTTTGTGCCGCATAGGACCCCAGACAAACCTTTTTCAATAGTGGATTCACTCATTTTCTTATTCAATGAACCAGAATTATTTTCTATGGTATTCTTGTGTTTTTGTTTCCTGAAACACTTTCCACCTGGTTCACTATTCTGAGACTTCTCCTGTTCCGCTAAGGTCCAAAATTATTTATATATATTATCAATCTTCCTCTTACCTTCCTTTACCAGCCTTTCTACAGTTTCCTGTACCTTACTTACTATTTCCTTATCGATTAGCCTCCTAATTATTTCCTCTTGTACTTCCTTGGAGCTTATCTCTGCTCCTTTACTCATTTTGACTGTAATTTGAGCAATTTCAAAGCACAAACCTCTAAAAAAAACCCTCCTTTAAACGTATTCCCTTTTTCTCTCTTTTTGTTTAATCGTTTTAATTGAAAATCTGTAGCGTAAAATGCAAAAACACTCTCCTTTCGGCAACAATCAGCTGTAACTGAAAAACCTGAAGCCAATCGGAAATTCGTTACCTAGCAACCTTTGTTGTCAGGCAAACGTATGCACACATTAGTCAATCAAGATCTAATTCCGGAAGAAATAGACGTGTCTGGACTATCATACTCAGAACGCGCTCTATTACCTCTCATAACAAACGACAGACTAATGCGCTGAACCGAAGCTTCTTGCATCGGGAATTAATGCACGCCAGCCGTAGTTCCTCGCGCTTTGAAACTAGCCACATTTAACACGCGCGCTCGCACGCACACGACAAGCTGCTGTCTCTACATTAACAGTAGGCCCAAAGAAGCGTTTTTTAAAAAGTTAGATGTTTATGAAATGAAAACTGCCTCTAGAATATTAAATTTGACCTCTTTAATGAATATACTGCCTAAATATAAAAAACTTTCCCTCTATAGTTAAACTAATGCCCAATACCCAACAATTTGGTATAAATACTCATACACCAACCACAAGATTAAATTAACTACATTTCTTCCATACATTAACAAAAATGTTAGTTTCTTATCCTGTTTAACCTTATACAAATTAATACTAATCATACCTTGTCAGTTAGTCACACTAGATTAAGAAGTATACTTATCTGCTCATAAGCAGCAAACAAAAGAGGATGAGCCTGGAATGTTGGGGACTTAAGTTATGTTGGATGTTCTATTGTTTGGTGACTTCATACTGTTCTACTACTTGAAGCGTTTAAAGTGAATAAAAGGTTATGCATAATACTAGCCTCCTGTCTTGCCATAAAATCCAGGATGGAATCAGTCTCCACAGACGACGATTGGTTTACAGCCCAGTTCATAAGTTCCAGAAACAGACATGATCCTCGGTCTCAGCCGATGCTGAGAAAGTTGCCGGGCAACCTGCATCCATGTTATTAGAGCCAGTTCTTAGTGATCCATGTGCTGTTGCACACATCTCCTCAGGCAGGAATGGGTCAGAGCTTGCATAATGAAGAAGTCGTAGGTCTAAGGGACAACTCTGAAAATGGGTCGCTAATGGACACATCAGCAGGTCAATGTCCACGGAAGCTGGTGTTTGCAAAGCCAAGCAAATATCCAGTGCCCATTCCAAGGGGCACCAGAGGCAGTGAAACACAGGTTGCATGCAGGTAAACCAAACAGGTGAGAATGAAATTGACCAATAAAGGTTCAGTTCCTGGAGCAATAAGATTCCAAAGAATTGATGCATAAGCTCACGACACAGCTGGAGCAATGGTAGTTCCAGCGGGCATGGAAATGGAACATCCATTGTGGAGGAGCAAAAATAGAACCAAAATGCCACAAAGGAGGAATAATAGCAGCAGGAATCTGCTGAACACACTCAAGAAAGGGAATGAATGAAAGCCGGTATTACTCCAGAGATTGTTCAGAGCAAACTGACTAAGCCAGAGCCCACAATCTTAAAAAAGTGTACAAAGCTGGCAGTGTTAGATGCATTAAAAATATGATAAACTAATTCGCCAAAATGTAATGGGAGGTTTGTGTTTAACAAGGACTGTATCTCACTGGGTGTCTTTTCCACGCGCAATTCAAAAGTTTCTCGAGAAGATGTGAGAGCTACTTCTTTTTGAAACAATAGTACTTTGAGTCTGCGTAGCTTGTTAAAATCTGCCTTCAAAGTTGGAATGGAAAGCCATAACTGGCTAGCCATAACCTCTTACGTGGGGGGGAGGGGGAAGGGCATTATTGTAGCAGGTGATGAGCTGGGAAGCGGACAAAATGTAGGGGATACCAGCTCGCATTCTGCAGCAGTCTTGATAACTAAGCATTAAATAACTTTCATTTGAAAGCACAGTGATAAGTGGGAGTACTGCAGGGGCTGGTATTCATTTTAGATAGCAGGCCAAATTTGCTACTGAAGCATTACATGCGGTGTGAATAGTTCCATGTTTGCAAACGAGTGAAAGTCCGACAGAAGAGTCACATTCTTCTCCAGTAATGAAGACTTTCTTATTGGCACGTTCACAAACTTAGGAATATAAGAGTGAGCATAATTCATGAATGAAGCTGTCTCCTAGGGGGTTCATATCTACTTACTGGAAAATGTTTCATTCAAGCTCTGAATTGAAATATTTAAATTGGTAAAGATATTACTCTGTGTATTAACCAGACAGCTGAGGGTGTTTTGGCTATGGTAAATGGGAGCTGTTCTAGCTTCTCTAATTGCAACATTATATAGGTGTCATCTTTCTTAGCCATGAGTTGTTGTTTTCAGGTGAGATTAAAGGGCAAGAAGAGGTTACTGGCATTTAAAGAGTGACAAGGTACATACTCATTCCTAAGGGTTTGCAGTGTCCAGCTAAACTGCATGATAGATCTAAGCTGACTTTGTCAACAATGTCAACATGTCACTTTGCATAATATTAATAACAGATGACACAATGTTATTTAGATTATAAATACGAGAGGACAGCATAATAATACTATTATCAGCAAGCACTTTATCCAAATTATCTTGATCAATGTGTCTTAAGCATGTGGCAGCTTCCATTTGTGACAATTTCCACATTTCATTATATGTAGCATAAATAAATCTTTTAGAACATGGAGATGTAGAGCCTAATAAAAAATCAGATAAATTCATGTCTTCAGATGGGAGAGAAAGATGTGTGGAATGTTCCATCCATTGTTTGTTGACACAACATCCCCACCAAATAAGTGATAAAAATACCTGAATGTTGTGAGTGTGAATATCGAGGGTTGGGTCTGCTTGCCTTGAATCTCAGTGTGGAATTCAAATAACAAGCATGGCAACCATTTGTGTCCACTGGCCACAATAACCACCCTTGAGGGCCTACAATTGGGGCATTAAATGTACCATTCTGCAACAAACTATTGAGTTGTTCTTCAGTGTAATTTGTCAAATTTTGCCAATTTTCAAAACGTGCAATTGAGGGATTAATTGGGCTATTCATTTCTTAGATTTTAGCCAGTCCAAGACTTGTAGTCTGCTGGACGGTGTCATTCAGGAAGATCATTTGTGTTGCGATTAAACATTCTGCAAACAAAGTTTCTGTCCCCTGAAGGTTGACCCAAGGTTTGGTACCCCAAATCAATTTTATTTCAATTGTGTCCTTCCAATAGTCATAGCCTTTAATGGCCAATTCAGTAACAAACAAAGCTGTATATACTAACTTAGTTTCTTATTTGGTGTAGGGACTAATTTGAAATAATATGATGCTTGGTCTGATGTATCACAGCCTGAAAAATATGTGAATTTTTCTTTATGTGTTTTAGAACTCCCTTGCGGGGGAGTTGGGCAATGTTCCCATTGTGTATAATTAAAAATGGTGCATTGATCATTGGCTCTGTGTAGAAAATGATGTCCAAAATTATGATAACAGAACATTTCTCCATAATTAGCAGAATTCATGTACAGGTTCTCTGACTCAAAAATAGTATAATACTCCAGATCCGAGAGCATGGAGTTTACAGTTTCAACATCCCAATCATCTGAATGTAACATAGGTACTATTACATCACCAATAGTAACCTGAAACAAAAATACGGCATCTGTGGGATCGCCATAGGACCGAAAATATTGAAAGGAACTTTATCGCAAACAATTCCATCAGTTACTGGAACAGCAGAAATGTTCACAAGGGACAAGTCTCTTTTCATCTTATGGGAACAAAGAGTGGGGGGGCCAACACCCGGTCGACCAGTTCTGTAGCACAGCATTCTGGAAGATAGTGGCCATTAATCAGCAAAAAGAAAAACAGTCACAAATCCAATCCATAGGAATAAAAAAATCAAGGAAAGTGTAATCCAAACGTATATCCAAGGTGGGAACAGATAGGTGTTCTTCCGCCATGAAATGAAAACACAGATCCTTAATGGAGGAGTGTCAAATTCAGAAGAATTGTCAGAGGAAAAATAATCTTGATTTATATAATAGCCAGAAGCAGTTAGTTGAAAAACTGATGGCTCCGATTCTGCAATAGGACTCGAAAAATCCAAAGGAGGTGGATCCACTGATGGTGGATCTGTATAAACGACATCAGTTGCAGAAGATGCAGAAGTAACAGCAGTACTCACTTCAGTTGTGTTGCTGGTTGCGGATGCAGGGATTAGTTGTAGTGTAGTCTCCTCCCCCCACCCCCCAGCTTCGGAGAAACAGCTTCAGTGGTGCTCACCAGCTGCAGAGGGATTTCCTGTATGGTAGTGGGAGGACTTAGGGAACTACCAAGGACTACTCATGGCCTACTGTTTAGAATTGTACAGACAGTGTAATTTGACATAATCAATGGAGACAAAATCAATGTCTGGGCCGTCAAGGTCTGGAACATGCATTTTGATTCTAAAAAGTACTACGTATGGAGTCCGCCCACCCAGAGATCTTTTAGGGAAGTTATTAAGAGCCCTCTAAACCCTGTAGAGGTGACGAATCCAACTATGCCCAGTGCCTAATACTCTAGCTGTTAAGGATTGCTTTAAGTCACAGTTCATTTTTTCCACAACAGAATTGCCCTCAGACCCAGGGATGCCATAGTATCCCGGTACGCTTTTGAAGCAAAAGCCGGGCCTTGGACCCAGTGGATTGTACTGCATGCATGTGTCCTAATGAATACTGGCAGGTCTTTATTAACAGTTCTAGCATCAGCTGAGCGCTGTAGCCCAACCCAGAGGAGCCTGGAGCAAGTATCAACTGCAACTGGGATAAATTTAAACGCAGTATCCAAAATAATGGTCCAAATAAATGCAGCCGAAAGGTTTGTTAGAAATGAACAGGTGTGTCTCCGGTGGACAGGCCATGGTGGAAGCTTTAATTTGTTGCCAAATGTCACAGCAAAGGACATATATTTTGGCCTATTGATATAAGCCTTGCTACCAATAACATTGCTGTACCAGCAAAATTGTGGCCGCCACACCTGCATGTGCAGAAGCAACACCTTTGTGTGCAGCTATCACTAAAGCTAGTCTGTGGTCTTGGTTGGGAATCAATTGATCACCAACTCCTAGAACAGTTAGAAAAGGAATATTTTGTTCACTCAAGTGGTAGGTATATCTGGATGAAAATCCTTTAGGTAAGGGGGTGCTGTCTTTATTTGCATTAACAGGAGTCAAAATATCAGATTCTATTCTCGTTTTAGAATGAGTAATTGCAACAACAGTAGCAGTCGCGATTGCAGATTTGGCTGCTTCATCAGCCACTGAATTCCCTACAATGTGTGTTCCCACATGCTGATGACTCAAAGTGTGAGTAACATGAGCTTGTGGCAGCCTATCTTTGAGGTCTGCCACCTTAACCCAAAGTGTTTTATGCTTGATTGTGTTGCCTTTAGAATGTTTGAATCCATTCTGCCTCCAATAATGTAAATCATCATTAAAGGATTGTACACAGTAGTACGAATCACACACTATAAGTGTGGGGAATTTGGGATCCATATGTTCGAGTGCAAGAAGCAAAGCTTTCAGTTCAGCCAACTGCGCCATACAGTCCCACAGGGACTGTGTGCGAGTTTTTTGTGGCTAGATCTTTCCATCCAACATCACACCAATAACAGTGGAACATGCCACTGAATAATGTTGTTAAGAACCTATAGCAGGTTGGACAGAACCAGCAGTGTAAATAATATATTTATACTGATCAAGAGGTAAGATAGAAGTTGACATGGGATAAACAACCTCATACTGCAAGAATTCTTGTGTCTGTAAAGACGGTTCAAAGACGAAGTCTACATGAACAGCTGTTAAGGATGTTGCCCATTGTATCCATCTAGGAAGGAGGGCTTTAGCGTTAGGAACACTAGCCTTTGTAACAGCCTCTAAGGCCGGCTCAGGAGTGACGACAATGATGATTTTCCCTTGCACAAGATGCCTATCTTTAATGATAGCCATCTGCACTGCAGACAATATATTTTCAGTGGAAGCAAAATGCATTTCCGCATTGGAATATAAATGATATTTATATGCAATTGGCACGGTTTCACCTTCATTAAAAGTGATATAAGTAAATCCAATTTCACCCGGTAGAACCTGGATGGCCAGGTTTCTGGTATTCACATGTGTATATAAGTGTTGGGTAGCAAATAAATCAGATTGTAACAATCTCAGTGCATTTCTGTGTTCTGATGTCCAGTGTGTAGCAGACAAATCAGGATGAACTAATTCAAAAAGAGGTTTAATGCACTGTGCATAATCTGGTATGTATGTTGTGCCAAAATTAAGAAAACCTAGCAGGGATTGTAATTTTTTCAATGTATTTTGAGGTTGCATGATAAGGAGAGTCCTTATCCCAGCCAACATGATTGCGGTACAAATCCGGGGCTTGTGCTGGAGCCCATTCTGCTGCATACGCTTTTTTGACCTTATAAGGGACAGGAGCAGAAAATGAAGGAAGTATTACATCCCCACTTTGTGTGGATGTCTGCACAAACTGTGGAGGCCAATCGACCTCCACCAGAAGAATGTCATAAACAGAGTTACATTTTCCCAGAATATAGCTTTAATGGTGCCCTGTATGTCACCCTCAATTTGAGTGTCTAAATAGTATAATCTTTCCAGAGGGGCTACACGCTTGTCTGGGGTTTCAACTGTCATAAAAGTATCAGTTGTTTTCGCTACTAGAAACTCCTTGAGATTCCAGCGCAATAAGGTGACTTCTGCCGCACTGTCGAGGAGAGTCACCACCTAACTCCTGTTCAGGAGGAGGTTCTCAGTGTCTGCGGTATATTTAGTGGTTATAGCCACTACTTTCTTTTTCTGAAAAGGGACTTTATATTGAGGAGGTTTCTCCTCCTTTTTATCCCTATGTCAGACGAGCATTGCGTTTCCCTTTTTGGTTTCACGCACTCTTCTTGTCTGCGTACAGATTGCCCTCCTCTTTTGTACTGCTTGTCAGATGATTCCTAAAAGGAATGAGGAGAACAAGTATCAGGAATCAGATACCTGTCTGGAGTCTTGATTTTAATTTGATCAAGAAAATCGTACCGCCTCTCAGAGAACCTACCTGATGGTTTACCTTTTTGGGGTTGTTTAGATTGATCCCATATTTTTTTAACATACTCACGGGAGGGCTTGGCTTTCTTGTCAGTGCTAGGCTTGCCAAGATGTGTTTTAGTAGGTCTGGTTCCTAAATTATTACATCCTAAGGATGTTTACACATCAGAAAAAATTATAGGTGACTCAGGTTGAAGGTCGGCTACTGCAACAGCTGTGAGCCACTGGCATATAGCAGAGATGATGCTTCACCTTTAATGTTTGACAGAATCATTGAGGACACTATGGGAACATTTCCCATTAGTTTCATCCCCAAATCCAGGGCAGCAGCTGCCCCGTGTTCATTCTGTATTTGCTTTAAAACGTCTGGCAAGACAGACATTGAGGGAGTGCTGTGACTGATAGTATAGACAGAAGCGAACACTGTCCCCCAGGTGTTACAGTCTCCAATAGCGGGAACCATTCCGTGGGGTAAGCACAGAGTCCAAATTCTGTGCTTGTCTTGCGGTCCCGTAATTGGAAACACAGCTTCAAGTTGGTCTACTTTTTGGGTGATCCAAAACGGAATTTCCTCACAATTAGTGGGTATTTTCCCCAAAACCGAATGAACAATTACAGGACTTATTGTAGGCACTGCAGCAACTGGGCTTGCCCAGGCAGGCCAGACCTTACAGGCTATGCTAGTAAGGTGCACAAAATTAATTGAGTTAAACGTCTATGTAAGACAACCAGAGCTTCGTAAATGTTTGCAAAAGGTTGAGTGCCGCCACATTAGGGTAAGTAGTATATCCTGCTAGAGCTGGCCAGTTCGCCCCACCATTACTGAGGGGACCTATGCGTATAGGTGTAGCAATGTGTGGGAGGGTGCCAAGGAACCAGGTATGGTGTTCTCAGTAAAACAGTGGTATTTGCATGAGCGCATAAGGCCTATATAGATTTGGCTCTGCAGGTGTGGTGTATGTATGGAATGTGTTAGTATTAACATCCACAGCTGGAAAATCCTCCCAAGAGTAAAAGACTTCAAAGCACTAAGCAGGATCTGCTTATAGTACATAGATAAAAGTGCCACCCTGATTAGTAAGTCCATGTTGCGTTTTGTGTGCATGGACAGCAAGCCTGCAACTTATAGGGATAGCAATAGCCTTTGGCACTGCCATATGTAAACCAGTAATGAAAATGAAGTGCAACACTAAAATGGGTTTGATCCTTTGAAACTTTCAAGCTTGAAAAACCAACAGTAATAGGTACTTCCTATAGAATGTGGAGGAATAACCCCAAACACCATGGACGTCTCCGGTGGAAGAGTATTGTGGACAGACACAAGCACTACTTAGGTGACCCTTAAGTAAGTACCAGATCAAACGTTGGTCACACCATGTTGCAGGGATTCTGCTTAGAAACAGAACTTTGCTTGGGACCACAGGACATCAGTATGTAGGGACTGAGTCACCATACCACATCAGTACCTATGGGCCCAAATCCAGACTAGCTCATAGTGCCTTAATTGCTCTCTTAACCTTTCCAGAGAAACACAATAAATTGGCACCTCAGAACACAACAATCTACACCCTCTCAGGGTAAGCGTTAGCAGGCCCTCACCTTTCACTCTCTCACTCATACGTGTCCACAATAAATAGAAAATAGACATGAAAAAGCTTACAATACTTATTGAAACTATCATGCTCTATTTTGTAATAAATGCGCTGCAATTAAAAGAGAAATACAGGTCAAAAATGTGATTATCATAATCAACAGACTAGACAATTAAAAGCCCAGTCATATTGAAAGATATATCTGCCTAAGCCTACTCTCAATATACAAACACAGTGTTATATTATAGATCTCTGGTATTAGTGGGGGACCCCATACCTTGCATACATAGGTAGTTGTTGTATGTCTCAGGCAACTGAGCTCTCCCTCAGGACCTTTGCTCTGTGAAAATTTGTCCTCTCTGTTTTCAAAAAGACAACTCCCAGCTATATGATAAGAATTGCATGTTTAAAATAGCAGCTGGCTATTTCTATAGTGTCTAGGGGTTAGTGTTTGACCAGAGAAAACAGAGTACTGTTTTTTGACATTTTATGAAATGTTCTGTCTCAATCCCAGCAGTTAGGCTAACAAAAGGGAAAAAACACAGTGCGCCTCTAGGAAATACATGACACAGGCACTGGAGACCCCACCACTAGGGCCTAAACATATATATTAAGGGAAGGGTGCATGCAGCCCCCTCCCTGACCCTTAATTGACCCAAAGGACCCCATCCCCTGGGGCCAAATACAATTAAACAGGGGAGGAGGATGTGCATCCACCCTCCCTGAGCCTTAATAGGCCCCCGGGACCCCATCCCGGGGTCAAACCAATTAAAAAGGGGGAGGGGCTGAGCCTCATTAGATGCCAAGGACCCCACCCCCCAGAGTCATATTCATTTTAATGGGAAGGGGGGCTGTGTGCCTCCCCTCCCTAAACCTTATTGGACCCCATCCCAGGGCCAAATATAAAGAAAAAGGGGGTGCATGGCCCTCCTTCCCGAGCCTTATTATGCCCCGGGGACCCCATTCCCTTGGGCCATCTGTTTTTTTTTAAGGGGGAGGAGGCCATGCAGTCCCCCTCCCCAAGCCTTCTCAGACCCTAGGGACCCCAATCCCTGGACCATCTATTTTTTTAAAAGGGGAGGGCAGCCCTGTGGTCCCCCTCTATGAACCTCATTAGGCCCTGTGACCCCATCCCCCTTGGCCGTATTTTTTTTAAAGGGGAGGGGGCCGCGTGGCCCACATCATTTAAAGGGGGTACCCCAGTGCCCACTCAAGGCACCCACCATGCCCAGCCAGTCGCTGCAGTGTGCAGGAGCCAGCATTGCTCCCGTCTGTATTGATCAGCTTTTTAAGTGGGAGTAATTTCTTGTTCTGTTTCCCTTCCACAAACAAAATGAAAGTCTGCTCCCAGCTGGCTGGTGTATATTTAAAGCTCCCGCCCGCTGGGAGCAGACTTTGTGTTTGCTTCCGTTTGGTGGGAGATTCAAAATGCTCCACCAGATGAGAGCAAACATAAGTTTCCCTGCCCACGCCAGTGCGGCAGGGAAAACACTGTGTCTCGAGTGGGCTCCCTGGGGCAAAGTAAGTGATTCAGCCCCGGGCACGCCCACTTCTCCTAGCCCTTAATTGGGCTGGGGAGAGGGGCCCTGCTGATGCCCCACTCCCCATATAACTATAATTATATGGCAACCACCATTTTTTTCTTTGTTTCTGCCTCAATCCCACGAAAGTCTTGCAGGATCGCAGCAAAAGTTGCTGATTTTGGCCCTGGGGGTGAGGTCCGTCTGGGTCCCCCATGGGGTCCAGGGTGGCTGGGTACCCCTACCCTGCCCCCTTATATTATTGTTTTTTTATTTAATTCAGGACAGGGGACTAAGTCCCCAAGTACCGTCATGGCAGCCAGCAGCATTTTTCTGTCAACCAATCAGAGTGCTCACTTATTTTTAAACGTTATTTCTCAAAATCTAATGAATGGAGTTACAGCAAATCAGAAAAAGAACAATCTGCAGACCAAAACCTAGCTTCCTGCCAAATTTGGTGTAATTCCATTGCGATAGCGCTTCTTACAGAAGTCAAAGGACAATGCATGGGGATTTTGCATTTTGGTTCCCTCCTTTTTTCTTGGGCCCCGCTTGATAGATCGTCCCTAAACTTTCCATGCACAAACTAGGCAAAAATGAGCACTTTTAATGGAGATTAGTCAAACGGTGGCAAAGTTATTAGCAACACAAAAATCACATTTCCTATGGAAACTCTGACCCAACAATAACTACTCTGTGGCCACTGTGTATATATATATATATATATATATATATATGATTATATTATCTACTGGCGGTCGCCAGTAGATAGTTATAGTTAGGACCTATTTTCCATAGGAAATCCGCAACATTCTATTTGAAATAACTTTGGCGCCGGTTGACGAATCTTCGCAAAATTTTCAAACTTTGTGGCCCACTCCGGTCCGCTCCTATCCTGAAAGTCTCGGGGTGATTCGTAAAGCGGGGGCCAAGAAAAAAGGGGGGTCCCAAAACGTGTTTTCCCCATGCAATTTTCCGTAGGAAACTTTAGACACGGCTACAGCCCGAACTGCTGAACGGAATTACACCAAATTTGGCAAAGAGGTAGTTCTTGGTTCAGAAAGAACCCTTTTTGTTAAATGGTGTAAATCCGTTCAGTAGTTGCTGAGAAAATCAAAAGTAAAAACACATATATATCTATGGCCGCGGAGGATCTGCGCACCCTCCCGATGACCAGCTGTATGCTAATTGGCTGTTAACACTCCAAACCAGGAAGTGTTGGCAGCCATCTTGTGACTCGGTAGAACCGAGTCACAAGAAAACAGTAAAAACAATTGCGCAAAACGCAAAAAGGGGGCAGGGTAGAAACACCCTGACCCCCTAGGCCTGCTCAGGGCCCAAACATTTTTTTTTTTTTAAATCGGTAAAAACGCGCTGGGTGCGCGGATCCTGCCGATAAAAAAAAAAAGCAGCCGGACTCCCGCGCTTCGTGAGTTAATGGCCCCCGGGTGGGTCAAGTCCCGGGGGCATGCGGGGTTTTATTTAATAATAATAATATGGGGGCCTCTAAGGCTCCAAGCCCGGGGACCGCCACCCCCGGGGCTATAAAAAATAATGGTGGCGGGGGGCACATGGCCCCTCGCAGCCCGGGGACCGCCACCCCCGGGGCTTCTTTTTTTATTTTTAAATTACCTGTGTGGGGGCTCGAGCCCCCACACGCCCGAGACTGCCACCTCCTCGGGGCACTAAATAATAAAATGTGGGGGTCCGTTTAGGACCCCGAGCCCAGTGACCACCACCTCCCCGGGGCTGTGCACAGGATGGGAGGGGGCCGCGCGGCCCCCTCCTGGAGCCTGTGGTGGCCCTGGGGACCGCCACCCCCAGGGCCAGCTCCTGCAGTGTCCCGGGGTGCCTACTCCCGGGACACTGCTGTTTGAATACTGGGGTCCCTGGGGGCCAACTAGCCCACCAGGAACCTCCAGTATGCGCCAGGGGGCTGCGTTGCAGAGAGGTGTACAGAGGCCACGCCCCTTTTTACACCTCTCTGCAACGCAGCTCTGTGGCGCTTTTGGAGGTAGATGGTGGGCTAGTTGGACTCCAGGGACCCTCAGGATTCAAGGGGACTTAATCCCCCAACTTAAAACGCGCCACGGGGCGCGTTTGCACAGTGGTGAAGGGAGGGGCGGGGCTTGAGGTGACATGTGTGCAAACAGGCCCTGTGGCGCGTTTTAAGGTGGGGAATTAAATCCCCTTGAATCCTGAGGGTCCCTGGGGGCCAACTAGCCCACCAGGTACGTCCAGAAAGCGCCACAGAGCTGCGTGCAGAGAGGTGTAAAAAGGGGCATGGCCTCTGAACACCTCTCTGCAACGCATCTCCCTGGCGCATACTGGAGGTACAGGGTGGGCTAGTTGGACCCCAGGGACCCTCATGATTCAAGGGGACTTAAAACGCGCCACGGGGCGCGTTTGCACAGTGGTGAAGGGAGAGGGTGGGGCTTGAGGTGACATGTGTGCAAACAGGCCCCGTGGCGTGTTTTTAGTTGGGGGATTAAATCCCCTTCAATCCTGAGGGTCCCTGGAGTCCAACTAGCCCACCAGGTACCTTCAGTAAGCACAACAGAGTTGCGTTGCAGAGAGGTGAAAAAAGGTGCGTGGCCTCGGAACGCCTCTCTGCAACTCAGCTCTGTGGTCCTAACTGTAGGTACCTGGCGTTCTAGTTGAGCCCCAAGGACACTCAGGATTCAAGGGGACTTAATCCCGTAACTTAAAATGTGCCATGGGGCGCGTTTGCACACATGTCACCTCAGGCCCCCCTCCCTTCACCACTGTGCAAACGCGCCCTGTAGCGCGTTTTAAGAGGTAGTTTTAATCCCCCTGCCCTATTATGTACTAGGGACTTACAGAGGAGGTCATGCTAATCACAGGGGTACCCCAACGCATAGTGTTCCCTAGTGTATGTAGGTGTTTTCACTGTATTCTAAGTGTGCTTTAGCATAGCACTGGCTCTGGTTAGTCAGAGTCAGTTACCACCAGTACACGTCGGAAAAAGTTGTGGGCACAGGATGATTTTGGAACAAGGCCTCTTTCTGCTCCTCTGTTGGTTCTTTCTGCACATCTTTTGCTTCTTCCTGCACTTTTCTTCGTCTTTGTGGACTTCTGTTGCTTCTTTCTGCATTTCTTTTGCTTCTTTCTGTGCGTTTTTCTTCTTTCTTCACATGTCCTACCTCTGTAGGCATAGTTAGAAACTAGCATTTAAAAAACCTTTGAAATTCACTTAAAAAACCATAGGTTTCAGGCACGTTATAGTTAGAAATTAGCATTTAAAAACCTTTGAAATTCACTGAAAAAACCATAGGTTTCAGACACGTTATAGTTAGAAATTAGCATTTAAAAAACCTTTGAAATTCACTAAAAAAACCATAGGTTTAAGGGACAGATATAGTTAGTTGGACATTTAACTCGTACAAAACCCGTGAAATTCCCCCGTTATAGTTAGTTCAGCTAACTATAACTCGCGCCCACGCAATGCACTGCTAATGGCGTCACATATTACATCACTCATGACATGGTCAGTGACATCACTGATGACATCACTGATGACATCATCCATGTGATAATTTGATGCATCTTCTCACACCCTAATATAACTTTTGATACACCCACTGTAAACTACAGACTGCCATTCTCAAAACCATAGACACTCCAACACCAATAACTACATACACACTCATTGATTCTTAGGTCTACACACACATCCACTCACTCACCTGTACAGTCACTCATACTTACGGTCACTCAGTACCGGACTATCATATGCACTCATACACCTACATATACACTCACACACCGCCACTCATCCATAGAGGTACTCACACACCTAGTCAGTCATGCAAATAATTAATCACACTGCCATTTACTCACCTATACAGTTATACACACACCAGCTCACTTACTCATACAAATACTAGCACATTCTTACGCTCTTATACAATCACTAATACAAATACACACTCATCCATACAGCCACTCTCACAATCACACACTCTCACTTATACCCATTTATATACTCCAACACACATATATACTGCCTTTCACATATGTAGTTACTCACACATGTACCACTGAGATATACATTCACTCACTAACACACCCATACACACACTCACCCACCCATACAGTCCATCACAGATGCACTCTTGAAACCATGCACCCAGTGAATCACCCACTGATACATCTATGTGCAGTCACACACACCCCACCCACACAAACACTCAGGCACCCATACAGATACTCAGACAACCAATCAATAACTCATATAGACACTCATGTAGCTATTTACAAACCCATGCAGCCACTTACACACCAACAGACAGATGGATAAAGACATTCACACAGTTTAGTCACTAACCCATGCATTTAGTAAGATACGTTTAATCACTCACTTATAGAGTCATTCACGCTGTTGTATACTTCATAGGGTGTCCTAACACGGGCTTTCTAGAATCATGTCCTTATATAGGCATAGAATCCCAGGCCTTATTTAGGCATAAACTATGCATACCAAATACAGGCATAGCTTCCGACATCTGTCCACCCTAGCGTCTCAACGAGTCCATGAAAAAACAGACCCTCAGGCTACGGGAGTTTCCCTTGCCCAGGACTATTGATTTCTTCAAGGACTCATACATTATGCATGAACCTCTTATTCCCTAAGGGATTCATTCATGACGTCTTTCGCTACCCAACTCACGTCAATGCTACCATTTTCAGGTATAAATATACCTCCCCAAACCCCTGTAAATCAGAGGAGACCTCGATTTCAGAGGAGCCTGATTCCCGGCCAGACGCACTGAGAAGACGCTGCCCTTCCTGCTCGAAGAGAGTCCAGCTTCCAGTGATCTAACTTCCCTTGCGGGGTGTTGGAGTTCAAGTCCGGAAAAGAGATTCCTACCTCTCTCATTCTTCAGGTATGGAGCAGACTTGAACCTAGAGAGACTCTTGGCATACTAGACTCTTGGCATACTAGACTCTTGGCATACTAGACTCTTGGCATACTCTAGTCAGGGATACAGCACCTACTTCTCCCTACACCTAGGATAGGTTAGGTATACTGGGATAGAACTAGGGTAGAAACGCATCGTATGAGTACTCGCATTTTTAGGCTGTGTCATTTTATGTAAATGCATATATGCTGAAAAGATAATGCTAACGCAGTATTATTTATCTTTACTGCTCACCTTGTACATCATTTATCTCGCATACTGTCTTGTGATCATAACAGCACATCTACTTTACAACAGAAACAAGACTGTTCAATAAATCCTTTATTGAAACGCCCGTCTGTTATTTCTGTGTAACTCTGAGAATAACTGAAACATGCACGACTGAGCTGAGTGAAATAGTTATCTATTGTTTCTACGACTCTGGGACACATCCTGATTCTGTAAGGGAAACACAGTGGTCATGTTTTGCGGCAGCCAGAAACTAATCCCTTCTTGTCGTCAAGAAGTTTCTAGTGGCCTCTGAGCTAGCTGGCACAAGTAATTAAGTTTAATATACTCGATAGGGACATACCGACCTCAGTCCTATGTCAAACCTATAGGATATATTATTCCAATGCGCAGAGCCTATAAGGGAAATAGGAGCTACACTACATGGCGCCCAACGTTTGGTAAGGCAGTAATTCAATGTTAGATACTGAGTAACTCAGCTGTGCACTTTTATTTTTCTCTCAGAGACCCCTACCCTTATACTCCAAAAGACGTCTGGAGTGGGCAGGGTTAATATACGCCACTGCTATATAGGGCAGTACCCTATACATTAGCTGTTTGGTTTGCTCAACGTTGAAGGATAGACTGTTCCACAATATTGTGCACCTTATCTTTGTTTCCTTGAAATTTGTTTCCATATTTTCAAGCAGAAAAATGTCAGGCACTGACAATGACGCCGGAAACGGTGTAGCTGCGGCTGATCCAGCCCAAGCAGCACTTTTCAACAACACAGGTTTAAATGAAGCCGAAGAGGGTGTCAAAGACATTCCTCCTAACTTAAGAAGAGCCATTACTCTAAAACTTATAAAACATGGCCTATCTCCGAGAGGAGGTAGAGCAGTTTTCGTGATAGAGGCACACGAATCCTTTCAGACAGAGGTATTCTATTCATGGGTAATATTTCCTGAATCCAATCCAGTAACTCACTTGTTTAACTTCTACAAAGAAGATGAACAACCAGAGGAATACATTCCTTTCGAGGATATTGAAATTCCATTAACATACCAGGAGCATCAGCTCTGGTTTAAAGGCGCCCTAAAACATCACAGAAATATAACCAGGCTAGGTCCGCTAGGCAGACCAGGAGCAACATGGCCGATTCTAGCCGGCTACACACCTCATCCAGACATCGAAATAATGTCAGACGAGGAACTACTTAATCAACTCACAGAGTTAATAAAAATCTACAGACAATTGGTTCAATATGTCATGCGGACTTTCACAGTCCAACAGCCATTAACACTTCCAAATCAAGCTCCTCCACAGGGAGTACACTAAAAATTACACCACAGACTCTATACGCAGTCATGGGTAAAATGCCCACTAAGCGGGAGCAAATTCCGTTTTGGATAGCTCAAAAAATTACTCAAATCGAAGCAGTATTTCCAAATACTAGCCCGCATGAGAAACACAGAATCCTAACCATTAGTTTACCAATGGGGATCACACCACAACTGGAAGACTGCACCACTTGGGGCTCAGTCTTTGCTGCCATCTACACTAAAACACACGGCATTCCGTCAATTGCGGTAATACCAGATGTCCTAAAACAGATTCAAAACGAATATGGGGCAGAGCCTGCTTTAAATTTAGGTATGAAATTACTGAAAAATTTTGAACAGGTCTCAACAATAATATTATCTAATATTAAAGGGAGGCAGCAGCAGTGGCGATCCGACAAAAACTAAGAGAATTCGATGTTACAGAACATCAAACAGAGCTACCCAGAATTATAGAGCAATCATATGCAGAATTAGGCAGAGATAGTTTGGGTGGGAGACCAGTTAAACCAAAACTATCTGAAAGTCCTGAGAAGGACTCAATTAAACAAACTCCTACATCTTCTAAAAAGAAGTGGGAGACTAATAAACAAAATTCAAACGAGAAAGGTTCTCAATCCCGAGGTAGGTCTCCTCAAAAGGAGCCCTCTGAAAGGAGGTACAACCTTAGGAATAGGGATAATTTGAGAAAACCTGATAGGTATCAAGATACTGATACACGTTCCTCTCGTCCCTTTCAGGTCTCATCACAGACTACGGAAAGAAGAGGACGTACAGAACATAGAGAAGAACGCGTGAAATCGAAAGACGACAAACACGCTCAAAAAACTAAAGCAAAACCTCAATTCTCCAAAAGAAAGTAGCAGGTCTTGAAGTAAGACATGCCGAGAATACTGAGATCGCAACTCAAGAACGGAGAATGGGCTCAGACAATGCTGGACAGTGCAGCAGAAGTCACAATAGCTCGCCAGAACCTGATGGAACTTCTGGAGATAGTGGACTTGAATGAGTACATTACAGTAGAGACTGTAGACACCAGGGTTAGTACTCCACAAAGGTTATATGAAATAACAATCCGGATGGAGGGAGACAAACCTAGACAGGTTAAAGCACTCTTTTGGGAAAAACTATCAAAGGGTTATGACATACTTCTAGCAGAAAAAGACTGGCCACCACAGTTTGTCAGGGAGTGCCCACACGGCGAGGACATAATTATGCCTGCCTTCTCCAATCATATACCAATTCACTTAAAATATACATATGCCAGAAAATGGGCAGTGGCCCAGGCTCCAGCATTATATAAAAATCATGTAGGATGGGATGAGGACTCACCTCACCATAAAATACATCTGAAACACGAACCAACTGCACAAAGGCAGTATCCTATTAAGCAAGAAGCTAAAAAAACAAGTCAGGGAGATTTTAAATCAACTTGAATACCAAGGGGTGATTGAAACTTGCACCTCATCTATGAACAATCCTTTGTTTCCTGTCTCCAAACCAGACAATACATATCGTCTAGTTTTTGACTACAGACATTTAAACACTTGTTCTAAAACTTTTGCAGTGCAAAATGCACACAGCACAGCATTAATGAATAACATTGTGCGTAAAAAATACAAAACAACATTAGACATCTCAAACGGTTTCTTTTGTCAAAATATAGCACCGGAAAGTAGGTACTTAACGGCATTCTCCATAATGGGGACCCAGCGTCACTTTTGTCGACTCCCACAAGGGTTCAAGAACAGCCCAGGCTTATTCTCAGCGAGAGTAACGGAGTTACTACAAATTTATGACAACGAGGCATTGTCCTATGTCGATGATATTTATCTGACAGACGATGACTTAGAACGACACTTGAACAGGGTGAGCACCATTATACTGGGATTCGCCTCTGAGGGCTACAAGTTCAACTTCCAAAAGTCCCGAATTGCCCATCTCAATGTCCTATTTTTGGGATATGAGCTTTCAAGTGAAGGTAAGAGCTTGGCAGCTAACTTTCTAGAGAAATGTGCGCTGATCCAACCTCCTAAGACGCTAAAAAATTTACAATCAATCTTGGGATTCCTAAATTTTGGAAGAACATACATTCTAAACTACGCAGAAAGGGTTAAAACTCTCTACGCATTAATAAAACCTGATTTTTCAATAAAAAACTGGACACAGGAACACACAGAAATTTTGCGTTCACTCCAAGCTAACATGTTAGCAACAAATCACTTACAAACACGCGTAAGTCAAAGAAATTTGGTGATTCGAATAATTTCGGGTCAATGTGGATTCACTTACTTAACCTTTAATGAGGGTGAAAAAGTACCAATTGCATACAAATCACATTTGTACACACAAGCGGAAATGCGTTTCAGTTCAACTGAAAAAATTCTGACAGCAGTTCAAACAGCTGTAGCAAAAGAAAGAGCCTTAGCCCAAGGGAAACGCATAATTGTCGTAACCCCAGTACCGGCTTTAGAAGCGGTCACAAAAGCAAGCATTCCAAATGCTAAAGCTTTACATCCAAGATGGATACAATGGGTTAATTCTCTTGCTGCAACTGATGTTGAATATGTATTTGATGCAGATTTAAAAACTCAGGCATTTCTCCAATATGAACAAGAATGTCCTCTGCCCACTGAGATTCTGCCTCTCGATCAGTATGAATTCGTAATTTACACTGACGGATCCGCACAGCCCGCAACAGGGAGTAAGCAAGCTTACAGTGCAGCGTGTGCAATCGTTAAAGGTCGCATGCGAGATGGCATCTTCAGACCTATGGTCACAAAAACTCAGTCACTAGGTGATTGTACAGCTCAGCGAGCTGAACTACAGGCATTCAAACTGGCACTTGAAAGTACGGATCGAGAATTCCTCACACTGATAGTGTGCGATTCCTTTACTGTGTTCAGTCGTATAATGACTATATACGAACCTGGCATGAAAATGGTTTTAAGGGTGGCACAATCAAGCATAAACTGCTTTGGGAACAGGTAGTTCTGTTGAAAAACGAACTACCAAAGGCTCACGTGATTCACACACTGAGTCATCAGCGTGATGGCGTTCACGTTGCAGGGAATTCATTGGCTGACGAAGCCGCGAAGGGGGCTGTTCAGGCGGCTTCCGTAGCTGCGATCACTCGTTCACAAACAAAAATAGACGGTGAGATAATGTTAGCTGTCAATGCTTCGAGCAAAGGCAGCAGTGCAGCGTTACCGAAAAAGTTTCCACTCAAGTACTCTTATGTAATTGATGCGAATAACGTTCCTTTTGCTCGAATCCCTGGAGTGGGGGATAGGGTAATTCCAAACATGGAACGAAGAGCAGCCTTGATTTATGAAACACATTTGGGGAAGGTCTGTCACATCAAGGGATCTCAAAAACAATTTTGACATTAAAAGAGATGTACTGGTGGCCTGGAATGAATACACACATTCACATATTCATCAACAACTGCTTAGACTGTAAATTACAGTGAGAAAGCCACCAGACACCATGCAGCGAATGCGGCAGCCCAGTGCAGACACCTCTGTTAGACAGCATTAGGCTATCTAATTGCCAGCGTCCCACTGGACAAAGGCATTCCCGCAAATACTAAATCTAGGTTCCTATGGTTATGGCCTCAGCGCTCGGCTGACGCTCGAACTGTTATAAAAGATTTGCGAGTCTTTATCGGCACATACGCAATAGGCACGTTTCATTCTGACCAGGGTCCTGCGTTTAGCTCTAGGGCTTACAAGGAGGCCATGGCCAGTCTGGGCGTTGCATTGCGGTACTCCTCTCCATTCCATCCTGAGGGAAATTCTGTTGTGGAAAGGAAAAACCGAGACATAAAGCAGTCTATAACAGCTAGGGTATTAGGCTCGGGTGATGGGTGGGTCAGACACCTAAATAGCATCCAGCGCTCTCTCAATAATTTGCCAAGAACTTCTCTAGGGGGGGTCACTCCATATGAGGTCCTATTTGGGACAAGAATGTGGGTTCCAGACTTAGAACACGTAGGCACAGTGGTGGACAAAAAAGAATTTGATATCAAAGATCGTTTGGCTGTTTTACAGGAACTTAACAAATTAAGAACGAAACAAGGCAACGTATCCTTACGGCCAAACACCACTGGGGAAAAATCGGCGGTCCCAGCAAGGCCTGTCTGGATTCCAAAAGTTGGGGATCTAGTCAGAGAAAAAGTCGCGGACAAGAAGGAATTTGGACCTTTTTACAGACAACCGGTACCTGTTCTAGCTGTTCAAGGAACAAGGACAGTACTTCTGCCGCCCCTTGCTGGAAGAAAGGAGAAAAGATTTGTGTCAATCGACCTCATCAAACCACAACATGTGGCCAATACTAAACAGTAGGCCTCGTGGACTCCGACCTAGTAGCAGACGCACTCCTCTCGCTACTATTCAAGAGGTTCAGACTGAAAGACTGATCACGATCGAGAATTCAGCTGTAATAAATGAAGGACTAAGTAACCAAGCTATGGAACTCATCCCTCTTGACAACCAAATAACAGTTCGTCCAAATACACCTGTCTACACCAACGTGACACGTGAAGAACTGGTTCCTGTGATTTCATCGAATCCTGATGCAATTCCAACAATTGACAGAACTGCTTCTGGCTATTTCATTGACTTTGATATGTTTTCAGAAGATCCCAGCGAACCTGAAACTACGCCAGCATCATCAGAAATCAAGCAGCAAGTACAAGACTTTATTCACTTTCTGAAAAAGACTTATCTGGTTTCTCCATGGATTGAACTCTGGATTACATCTGGACTTTTTGTTTTCCTGCTCTGGCTAGCTTTGGTAACAACAGTAAGCGTTCTTATAAGTGGCAGATACATCCATGTGAACAGTGAAGGAAAAGACGTAAACGTGCTTTTGAAACCACATAAATCTTCCCATCGTGAAGCAAGAGACTTGTCATCAGTGAACATCACAGCTGTTCCTATACAGGATGGTATAGTGTGGGACAAAACAGATTATGAAATCTTCGGTCCAAGTGAACACTTGAACATTCCACATTTGTTTAAAATTTCACTAAGTGATTTGATAACGTCCAGTACCTATTCAGATGATTGGGACTTAGAGACTGTTCAAGATATAATGTTTGATCTAGAAAAATCTGCTGCATTTTCTAAAAATGAATATTTAGAAGGTTCATCTGGTTACGAAACACTGTATTGTTATAACCACTATGGTCATCATTATTTGCACAAAACTGCATATCCAAGAAATGTGTTTATGTTTAATCAATGGGAACATTGTCCTACACCACCACAAGGTAGTTCGAAAACTTTTGCTAGTAAATTTCCATATTTTTCAGGTTATAATACATCTGATCCAGAAACGTTTTACTATAAAAATGTAAACAAAACAGGACTGAAAATTATGTTAACAAATACAAAACAGATTTACTCTGAAGCATTTATTGCCCAACTGTCTACACAGGGTTTCGACTTATGGAAAGACACAATTGAGACAAAAACTGTCTGGGGTAGTAAAGATTGGCAAGTACAGGGTATAGAAGCTTTATTTAGAGCCTGTATTATCCCTGAACAAATACTGTTTTTGAATGACACCGTCCAACAGACATCTTATCTTGGATTAGCCAAGATCAAAGAGATGAAAACACCTTCTGTGCCAACTCCTGCCAGTGATAATATTACAAAGGCAGTGGTGACAGTTGACAATATACTACAACTCAACAGAACTCATCCTAATTGGAAAAAATGGTTGATCTGGCCCACAGACACAAATAACTGTCAGGAAAGGTTCTTGAACAAAACTCAGGGCTTTACTATTCATAGGCCAGACCCAAGATATGTGCAAAGACAACATCCGGGGGTAGTAACAACATATAGTGTAGGAAAATTATGCCTCGATTGGCTGCATAGATCTACACTACAGGATGTGAAGCAACACTTAACCTTACTTGCACACGACGCAGATCTTAGGGAATTCTTGCTTGGACCAAGAAAACCGCGTCAAAAGCGTTTCATATATGCCGGCATCTACGCTGCTTATAACGAAGCATGGAAAGTGTCACAGATAGAGGCTGCAGAACGAATACATGAACTTGATCGTATTAATTTAGAGAAAACACTCTCTGTAGTCGACAATGGGTTAACAACTTTGTCCTCCAGAATTTATTCGTTGGATGGCATTGTATCCTCCGCTATCGACATTCTAGAACAAGATTTGGCTATGTTACAACAAGGTCAGTCTCAATTACGTTCTATTGTGTTATTAACATGGACGCTGCAATCTTTGCGAGCGGGCTATGTGCCTTGGCGTTTCATCAACACGTCGTCTCTGTTTGCAGAATACAATCTAACTGATAAACAGATCGAACTGGCACAAAGAGGAGCGAGGTATACAGTGCTGAGCATTGAAAAATTTGACAAATTACCATTCACAGTGGCAGAAAAACCAGCTACAGAATGGCTTATTCATGGCAAAATAACATTACCTGTGACAACTTTTCAGTTTCAGTATTGCCTCAGACAGATGCAAGCAGGCAAATATGAAAGGTTGGGTAAGGAATACATTAAGACGTCTTGGACTTTACCGTATACACATACATGTTGGAGTGGGGATCGTGAAGTGTTTCTTAGCGGTATTAACTGTAAACATGCGCTGACCGGTTCACTCATATGTCAGGACATTATTTTGCACGGTGCTTGTAATGGTTCTGTGGCAAACTTGTCTTGTCATCAGCACGGTTCACCAGCTGCTGTGATTAATCCAGCGTTTGGACAACTTTCGAATGGGAGTTACCTCATGTTGAATGATCAGAGCTGCTGTGGAATGTTGCCCGGCATCCCATATCTAGTAACGGTCAACTCCGTCACTTGCTGTATGCAAGTATTGTTTCCCCCAATAGACACAGTCAGGGAGTCGGCTTTATGGCCTTCACTGAATGTCTCTTTTATAAGATTTGATACTTTAAGCAGAATGAAAGCCATGCTTTTACAGCAAACAGTGCCTTTGACCTCGGCCAGAGAAACCTATGATCTACAAGTTGCAAGGACTTCGGCTGAGATACAGACTTTAATACGTACAAACTGCCCCATACATTTCGTAGAAATGTTATCACGTATCTTCAACATGTCAGATACAACAGGAATTGTACATGTATTTAAGAACATTTGCACCGGTCTCTTAGCACCGTTCCAGGCAATACTTGGAATCATTCCGAACTTTGCACATTCGGTGTTTGGTGGCTTACCATTAATTCTAGCACTTGTTGCGGGAATTCTCTTCATCTGTCTGCTATTGCGCTATGGCCAGCCTCTTCGCAGAAATATCTCCGAGCGAAATGGAGAAAGCTCTCCTTGAAAGAAAGTGCCGTGAGCGAATAGTACAGCTATTTGGCATGACTCGTCTACGGGACCTTAATACCACATGGTTCCTGTCATTCCGACCAATCTGGCAAGATTGCATCTTACCTGTTCTACGCTGCCTGTTATGCGGTGAAGAATGCGTGTTGGACGCTTGTCTAACATACCCATCAGCTGCGCCAAAGGACGTCGATACTTTGCTGGTCCCGATAACGGTCCATGCTTCGTGTTGTCCCCAGAGGCTCCCGATACTGATGTCAGCATTCATTGAGATCTCACAGACGCCTCCTGCTGCTGCTGAGGTACGAGAAACAACTCCAGGCACACAGGTAACCATGGACGCGAACATTGCTGCAGCGACCTATGCTGAGGGCAATGCTTCCCATCTTTGTGCGGTCAATCTTTTACATGAGGTGTTCGAACTTACACCAGCGACAGTGGATGATGTTTTGTCTATTGACATAGATGACCTAATGTTTACACCAGACTCGTGAAATATCTCTGATTCGGCATACTGTGTTCCAGTGCAAACAGCAACAATTTGGCCTTCATTTTTCAGAGACTTGGAACAATACCAAATTTGAACTTTTTTCCCATTTTTCGAATGAAAATGGCACTCCGATCTGCTTAAAGTAAAACTAGCCTTATAATACAGACTTGGCAGTACTTCCAGGGACACTTAGTCAGCTTGTGTGTCTAAATTAGTTCATTTAAATTTCATGACAGGAAATGACTTTGATTTTGAACAACCTTATCGATCATTTTCGTCATATGTAAATATTGCTTTTATATTTCGTTCCAAATGCATTTATTTCAGACTTTATGCAGGAAATGAAAAAAAAAAAATGCTTCTTGATGTACAGAAACCTTTGCATTTTAAATGTGTCTTTTAAAAGCTTTTAGGATATGTTTTATAAATATGCGGTACTCCGGTTTTTATTGTTTAGCATTCTAAATGTTTAGGCATTTTAGTATTGTTGTCTACACGAAAGAGGAGTGGGTGTTGTATACTTCATAGGGTGTCCTAACACGGGCTTTCTAGAATCATGTCCTTATATAGGCATAGAATCCCAGGCCTTATTTAGGCATAAACTATGCATACCAAATACAGGCATAGCTTCCGACATCTGTCCACCCTAGCGTCTCAACGAGTCCATGAAAAAACAGACCCTCAGGCTACGGGAGTTTCCCTTGCCCAGGACTATTGATTTCTTCAAGGACTCATACATTATGCATGAACCTCTTATTCCCTAAGGGATTCATTCATGACGTCTTTCGCTACCCAACTCACGTCAATGCTACCATTTTCAGGTATAAATATACCTCCCCAAACCCCTGTAAATCAGAGGAGACCTCGACTTCAGAGGAGCCCGATTCCCGGCCAGACGCACTGAGAAGACGCTGCCCTTCCTGCTCGAAGAGAGTCCAGCTTCCAGTGATCTAACTTCCCTTGCGGGGTGTTGGAGTTCAAGTCCGGAAAAGAGATTCCTACCTCTCTCATTCTTCAGGTATGGAGCAGACTAAAACCTAGAGAGACTCTTGGCATACTAGACTCTTGGCATACTAGACTCTTGGCATACTCTAGTCAGGGATTCAGCACCTACTTCTCCCTACACCTAGGATAGGTTAGGTATACTGGGGTAGAACTAGGGTAGAAACGCATCATATGAGTACTCGCATTTTTAGGCTGTGTCATTTTATGTAAATGCATATATGCTGAAAAGATAATGCTAACGCAGTATTATTTATCTTTACTGCTCACCTTGTACATCATTTATCTCACATACTGTCTTGTGATCATAACAGCACATCTACTTTACAACAGAAACAAGACTGTTCAATAAATCCTTTATTGAAACGCCCGTCTGTTATTTCTGTGTAACTCTGAGAATAACTGAAACATGCACGACTGAGCTGAGTGAAATAGTTATCTATTGTTTCTACGACTCTGGGACACATCCTGATTCTGTAAGGGAAACAAAGTGATCATGTTTTGCGGCAGCCAGAAACTAATCCCTTCTTGTCGTCAAGAAGTTTCTAGTGGCCTCTGAGCTAGCTGGCACAAGTAATTAAGTTTAATATACTCGATAGGGACATACCGACCTCAGTCCTATGTCAAACCTATAGGATATATTATTCCAATGCGCAGAGCCTATAAGGGAAATAGGAGCTACACTACAACGCACCTACTAAATCATCCATCCAGACACTTATACACCCACTCATTATTCAATACACCTTGGCATATATATTAAACATATTTAAACTTTATAGAAACACACAGTCACTGCATGATGTCATCAGTGATGTCATTTGAGATGTCATCAGTGATGTCATCAGTGATGTCACTGACCATGTCATGAGTGATGTAATATGTGACGTCATCAGCAGTGCATTGCGGGCGTGAGTTATAGTTAGCTGAACTAACTATAACGGGGAATTTCACGGGTTTTGTACGAGTGAAATGTCCAACTAACTATAACTGTCCCTTAAACCTATGGTTTTTCAGTGAATTTTAAAGGTTTTTAAATGCTAATTTCTAACTATAACGTGTCTGAAACCTATGGTTTTTCAGTGAATATATATATATATGATTATATATATATATATAGATATGATTATATATATATATATAGATATATAGATGTATATATATATATATATATATATAGATATATATATATATATATATATATATATATATATATATATATATATATATATATATATAGATATATAGATGTGTATATATATATAGATATATTATCCACGAAGATTCAAAATAAACGCACACTCGGAGATCAGGTAGCAATTGATAGCTATTTAATGCTCGTTATGCGTTTCGACCGTAGTCTTGATCACACGAACAGAAAAGCATTCCTAGCATGTTTAATTTGTGAAAGTCGACAAGGGACTACATTTCAGGTAACCATCAGCATCATTGTGAAATGGCAGACATCTTGTAATGAGTGAATTATAAATGTAAGTACTAATATACATACAAATATGTATGCGCCAGTTTAACAAAACATAACTTCATTTCGTATTTCATTCTCAAAACAATACGATAAGTTAAACATTTATAGTCATATTGCAAGACATAATGACAACTGTTATATAGTAGAAACGCCCAAGTTGGCGCTTTCATAGCTCTAGTGGCAACCACACGTCTGGCATTTTTCGGCGTACATATGAATTCGGTCTAGTGCCAAATCCCTGCGAATCATGGTCCACTTTACTTCCCTGATGAGATCACCACCTCATTAGATAACTCTATGCGGTCTAGTGCCCCATTATTCTGTGGTGGTGTTTATACACCTTGAGTTTTAGGTGTATATATAGTCCTGTGAGTATGTCCATCATGGATTAATATTCAGTTGTTAATACACAAGATACTTGTTGTCTTTTCTATGTAATGCCCAAGTCATTATCAGAAAATAAATAGGATTCTCGTGAATAAAAAGTGCTGTAAATAAGTGCTAGAAAATAGAATAGAAGTGCTCCTTATATAAACTAATAGTAAAAATTCAATTTTTTTTTCTTTTTCTCAAAAATTACTATTTAACATAAAAGTCCCTTATTTGTATGTATATTAGTACTTACATTTATAATTCACTCATTACAAGATGTCTTCCATTTCACAATGATGCTGATGGTTACCTGAAATGTAGTCCCTTGTCAACTTTCACAAATGTGGGTGTTTTTTTACTTTATTTAAACATGCTAGGAATGCTTTTCTGTTCGTGTGATCAAGACTACGGTCGAAACGGGTAACGAGCATTAAATAGCTATCAATTGCTACCTGATCTCCGAGTGTGCGTTTATTTTGAATCTTCGTGGATAATTAATTGCCGGTTTTGGGCTTACCGGCGGCACGCACCAGCTGACAACGGGCTCGATCCCGAAAAGACCCTGCCTGGAGGACTTGAATATATAGATATATATATATAGATATATCGTTGTATATATATATATATATATATATATATATATATATAATCACATATATATCTATATATAGATATATATGTGTGTGCCGTGTCGAGAAAAATGTGTTACACAGCAGGGTCGTTTGTTTTAAATTTCAGTTTTTGTACATACAATGTGTTGGATGAATAGGCGATGCATACGAGTGAAGGGCGCCATATGTTATATGTACAGAATGTTCCCACTTAGCGGAAGTTATTTTCAACTTTTAAGGGCACTTTCCATTACCCATGCTTTCAAAATTAATGGTAAAAACATGCAGACAATATACAAGTATTAAGACTTGATGTTTTACCTTTGTAACATTGGAGTATACTGCATAGGGTATTTACTGTTGTAATGTGCTTGCAAGTATTTCTTCCATGTTTATTTCAATCTAGTGTGGGACGGACTATATATACTTACGCTGTAATGGCGCCTTTCAGATTGACAAAGACTCCTGCGGAGTCGAAACGCGTCTCTCGTAATCCTTGGTTGAGGGTGACCTTTTCATTAAAAAGAAGCCTTTATCCTACACTCCTGCGTCCGTGCCTTCTTCGTTGGAATTGTGTCTGAGGAAGCTGGTTTGTCGTGCCTATATATATATATATATATATATATATATATATATATATATATATATATATATTATCTACTGGCGGTCGCCAGTAGATAGTTATAGTTAGGACCTATTATCCATAGGAAATCCGCGACATTCTATTTGAAATAACGTTGGTGCCGGTTGACGAATCTTCGCGAAAGTTTCCAACTTGTTGGGCGCTCCGCTCCGCTCCTACCCTGAAAGTCTCGGGTTGATTCGTCAAGCTGGGGCCGAGAAAAGGAGTGTCCCAAAACGCATTTTCCCATTCATTTTCCATAGGAACCTTTAGTCGCAGCTACAGCCCGAACTGCTGAGCGGAATTACACCAAATTTGGCAAAGAGGTAGCCCTTGGTTCAGACTGGTGCCTTTGGCTTAAATGGTGTAAATCCGTTCAGTAGTTCCTGAGAAATTCACAAGTAAAGTCACATATATATCTATGGCCGAGTAGGGTCCGCGTACCCTCAGCGCACCCTGCGCGCACCGTCCCGATCCACGAGCTGCATGCTAATTGGCTGTCACCTGGCTGTCAACACTCCAAACCAGGAAGTGTTGGCAGCCATTTTATCCTCGGTACAACCGAGGCACAAAAATAAGTGCGCAAAACGCACAAAGGGGCAGGGTAGAAACACCCTGACCCCTAGGCCTGCTCAGAGGGTCCCAGAAGGACCCCTGGGCAGAAAAAGCATTTTGTTTTTAAAAATCGGCAGGATGCGCTCAGGGTGCGCGGATCCCGCCGAGAAAAAAAAGAAACAAGTCCGCAAAACGCACAAAGGGGGCAGGGTAGAAACACCCTGACCCCTAGGTCTGCTCAGGGGTCTCACAAGGACCCCTGGGCAGAAAAAGCATTTTTTTAAAAAAATCAGCGGGATGCGCTTAGGGTGCGGGAATCCCGCCGAAAAAAAAAAAATCGAGCGCGGTCTCCGCGCTTCGATGTTAATTGCCCCGGGTGGGCCAAGTCCCGGGGGCATGGTGAGGGGTTAAATTTATGTATGGGGGCCTCTAAGGGCCCCAAGCCCGAGGACCGCCACCCCCGGGGCTTTAACACAAAATGGTGCGGGAGGGCTCTTTGCCCTCCTGCTGCCCCGAGGACCGCCACCTCCCGGGGCTTCTGTTTTTATTTTTAACCTGTGTGGGGGCTCCAGCCCCACACGCCCGAGACTGCCACCTCCCGGGGCACTAAAAATTTAAAATGGGGGTCCGTTTTGGACCCCGAAGCCCGGGGACCACCACCTCCCGGGGCTTTGAAAATGTGGGGAGGGGGCGCGCGGCCCCTCTCCTGGAGCCAGTGATGGCCCTGGGGACCGCCACCCCCAGGGCCGGCTCCTGCAGTGTCCCGGGTGCCTACCCCGGGACACTGCTGTTTGCAATGACAGGACGGGAGCCTCGCGGCTCCCGTCCTGTCATTGCAAACTTGCTTTGGATATTGGAAGAGAGGCAGGAAACCTGCTCTCGCTTCCAATATCCAAAGCTGATTGCTTTCCACATGGGGAGCTGCATCTTAGCAGCTCCCCATGTGGAAACAACTGCCGGCTCCCAAGGGACGCGGGGAGCCGGCTGGGACTGTGGGGGATTGGGGACCCCCACAGTCCCCAACCAGAGGCCAGGCCCGGGGGATGGGGTCCCCGGGGCCATAAGTGGCCAGGGAGGGGGCCACGCAGCCCCCTCCCAAATTTAAAAAAAAAGTGCAAGGCCGGCCCGGGGATGGGGTCCCCGGGGCCTTAAATGGCCTGAGGAGGGGGCCACACAGCC
The DNA here is from genome assembly GCA_963921515.1 of Calotriton arnoldi. NCBI lineage: Eukaryota > Metazoa > Chordata > Amphibia > Caudata > Salamandridae > Calotriton > Calotriton arnoldi. Next base: position 2,668,974 of record CAWUFW010001379.1, read on the forward strand.
CCCCTCCAAATAAAAAAATTAAAAAATTTAGGCCATGCCCTGGGGGATGGGGTCCCCGGGGCCAATACAGGCCCAGGGAAGGAAGGCCACGCGGTCCCCTTCCCGTTTTTTTTTAAATTAAAAAAATAAATAAAATGCTCAGGCCCGGGGATGGGGTCCCGGGGCCAAAAGTGGGCAAGGGAAGGGGGCCACGCAGCCCCCTCCCATTAAAAAAATAGAAAAAAAAAACGACCGGCATTGTGCCGGAGGCCCGCCCCCTCCCTGCAGTACTCTGCAAACGCGCCCCTGGCGCGTTTGCAGAAGAGAACAAATTCCCCTTGAATACTGGGGGTCCCTGGGGGCCAACTAGCCCACCAGGAACCTCCAGTATGCGCCAGAGGCTGCGTTGCAGAGACGTGTACAGAGGCCACGCCCTTTACACCTCTCTGCAACGCAGCTCTGTGGCGCTTTTGGAGGTATATGGTGGGCTAGTTGGACTCCAGGGACCCTCAGGATTCAAGGGGACTTAATCCCCCAACTTAAAATGCGCCACGGGCGCGTTTGCACAGTGGTGAAGGGAGGGGCGGGGCTTCAGGTGACATGTGTGCAAACAGGCCCCGTGGTGCGTTTTAAGATGGGGAATAAATTCCTTTTCAATCCTGAGGGTCCCTAGGGGCCAACTAGCCCACCAGGTACCTCCAGTAAGCGCCACGGAGCTGCGTTGCAGAGTGTTGTAAAAATGGGCGTGGCCTCTGAACACCTCTCTGCAACGCAGCCCCTGGCGCATACTGGAGGTACCTGGTGGGCTAGTTGGCCCCTAGGGACCCTCGGGATTGAGGAGGAATTAATTGTCCAACTTAAACGCGCCACAGGGCGTGTTTGCAGACATGTCACCTTAGGCCCCACCCCTTCCTTCACCATTGTGCAAATATTCCTCTAAAATCAGCCGAACTACGAATTCCGATTTACTCACCTGTTATCAGGAGAGACCTCAGTGCTGCATCTTTCAGCCCAGTACTGATCCTGAAAAGTAATTTTAACCGTACTTACCAGTAACTTGAATTTCCTTCCATAGGATATCATTGCCTGCTTTTTGCTGAAAAAGTTTCTGTCAATTTTTGAAACATACAAATATTCCTCTAAAATCAGCCGAAATACGAATTCCGATTTACTCACCTGTTATCAGGAGAGACCTCTGTGCTGCATCTTTCAGCCCAGTACTGATCCTGAAAAGTAATTTTAACCGTACTTACCAGTAACTTGAATTTCCTTCCATAGGCTAACATTGACTGGTTTCACTTGGAAATTCTTCTAAGTGTGGAGTTTTGGAACTTTATAATATTCCTCTAAAATCAGCCGAAATACGAATTCGGATTTACTCACCTGTTATCAGGAGAGACCTCTGTGCTGCATCTTTCAGCCCAGTACTGATCCTGAAAAGTAATTTTAACCGTACTTACCAGTAACTTGAATTTCCTTCCATAGGATATCATTGCCTGCTTTTTGCTGAAAAAGTTTCTAAGTGTCGATTTTGAAACATACAAATATTCCTCTAAAATCAGCCGAAATACGAATTCCGATTTACTCACCTGTTATCAGGAGAGACCTCTGTGCTGCATGTTTCAGCCCAGTACTGATCCTGAAAAGTAATTTTAACCGTACTTACCAGTAACTTGAATTTCCTTCCATAGGCTAACATTGACTGGTTTCACTTGGAAATTCTTCTAAGTGTGGAGTTTTGGAACTTTATAATATTCCTCTAAAATCAGCCGAAATACGAATTCCGATTTACTCACCTGTTATCAGGAGAGACCTCAGTGCTGCATCTTTCAGCCCAGTACTGATCCTGAAAAGTAATTTTAACTGTACTTACCAGTAACTTGAATTTCCTTCCATAGGATATCATTGCCTGCTTTTGCTGAAAAAGTTTCTAAGTGTCGATTTTTGAAACATACAAATATTCCTCTAAAATCAGACGAAATACGAATTCCGATTTACTCACCTGTTATCAGGAGAGAACCCAGTGCTGCATCTTTTAGCCCAGCACTGACCCTGAAAAGTAATTCTAACCGTACTTAACAGTAACTTGAATTTCCTTCCATAGGAATCCATTGTCTGGTTTTCAGCAGAAAAGTTTCAAAGTGTCGATTTTCACAAACTACAAATATTCCTTAAAAATCCCATGTGTGACTTAAACGCATTCTTTCAACTGTTTACAGGAGATGCACCAGTGCTGGTTCCAGGATCCACCACTGAGTAAGAAAAAGTAACGATAACACTACTTACCTGCTAAGTGAATTTCCTCCCATAGGATAACATTGGTGATTCTATATGAAAAAGTTTCTAAGTGTCAACTTTTAAAATACAATAATATTCCTTAAAAATCACTACTGTAACCAAAACGCTTTTACTCAACTGTTTACAGGAGATGTCCCAGGACTGAATCTAGGATCCAGTCCTGTGGTTAGAAAAAGTAATCCATAAAGTAACTAATTGCATTTAACTAGAAATTCACATTGAGCTCAATGTTGCTTTGTTTTTGAAATTGTGTTTCCCATTGCAACAACTGTAACTACTGTACTTAAAAGTCTATTGCCTATTTGCAAAGTATTTAAACTAAAGTAATTCATTCTGAGAAAGTATATTTTGTAATGTAATGTATAATGTAATTACAATGTAATTTAAAAAATAAAATATCTAAAAATAAATAGTTTAAAAAAATGTTGTAAATCAGTATCAAAAAAATAAATATAACAATTAATACATTTAAAAATTGTCATTTACAAAACCTTTGAAATTCACTGAAAAAACCATAGGTTTCAGACACGTTATAGTTAGGAATTAGCATTTAAAAAACCTTTGAAATTCACTGAAAAAACCATAGGTTTCAGACAGGTTATAGTTAGGAATTAGCATTTAAAAAACCTTTGAAATTCACTGAAAAAACCATAGGTTTCAGGCACGTTATAGTTAGAAATTAGCATTTAAAAAACCTTAGAAATTCACTGAAAAAACCATAAGGTTTTAGGGACAGTTATAGTTAGTTGGACATTGCACTCGTACAAAACCCGTGAAATTCCCCCGTTATAGTTAGTTCAGGTAACTATAACTCGCGCCCCCATAATGCACTGCTGATGACGTCACATATTACATCACTCATGACATGGTCAGTGTCATCACTGATGACATCACTGATGACATCTCAAATGACATCACTGATGACATCACTGATGACATCATCCATGTGAGAATTTAATGCATCTTCTCACACCCTAATATAAGTTTTGATACACCCACTCTAAATTACAGACTGCCATTCTCAAAACCATACACACTCCAATACCAATAAGTACATACCCACTCACTGATTCTTAGGTCTACACACACACATCTACTCACTCACCCGTACAGTCACTCATACTTACAGTCACTCAGTACAGGACTATCATATGCACTCAAACACCTATATAAACACTCACACAACGCAACTCATCCATAAAGGTACTCACATACCTAGTCAGTCATGCAAATAATTAATCACACTCCAATTTACTCACCTATACAGTTATACACACCAGCTCACTTACTCATAAAAATACTAGCACATTCTTACGCTCCTATGCAATCACTGATGCAAGCACACACTCATCCATATAGCCACTCTCACAATCACACACTCTCACTTATAGCCATTTATATACTCCAACACACATATATACGGGCTTTCACATATGTAGTTACTCACACATGTACCACTGAGATATACATTCAATCACTAACACACCCATACACACACTCACCCACCCATACAGTCCATCACAGACGCACTCTTGAAACCATGCACCCAGTGAATCACCCACTCACACATCTATGCACAGAGTCACACACACCCCACCCACACAAACACTGAGGCACCCATACAGATACTCAGAGAACCAATCCATAACCCATATAGACACTCATTTAGCTAGTCAGAAACCCATGCAGCTGCTTGCACAACAACAGACAGACGGATACAGACATTCACACAGTTTAGTTACTCACCCATGCATCCAGTAAGATACGTTTAATCACTCACTTATAGACTCAGTCACGCACCTACCAAATCATCCATTCAGGCGCTTCTACACCCACTCATTCTTCAATACGCCTTTCCCTATATATATTAAACATATTTAAACTTTACAGAAACACACAGTCACTGGATGATGTCATCAGTGATGTCATTTGAGATGTCATCAGTGATGTCATCAGTGATGTCACTGACCATGTCATGAGTGATGTAATATGTGACGTCATCAGCAGTGCATTGCGGGGCGCGAGTTATAGTTACCTGAACTAACTATAACGGGGGAATTTCACGGGTTTTGTACGAGTGCAATGTCCAACTAACTATAACTGTCCCTAAAACCTTATGGTTTTTTCAGTGAATATATATATATATATAATTCAATACCTGTAGTAATGAAGGAATAGGAGAACAGTTCGGTGCAGTCCATCATCGATTTTGCTCACCAATGATTAAGGCGAATCAAATTGCCGAAACACGTCTGGTTAAGAGTGGGCTGCCATGTGTTACCAATAAAAAGCAGCATTTCCCTCGCATTCAGGACTCAACTTTTTGTTTTTCCAGAAGATGGTATTGCAGGAGTGACTCTGCGCCTGTGTTGTTGAGACCACCCTGTCAGGGTCGGAGCCCCCCTTCTTTGCAGAGACTGGCTGAAGCATCCTATTTGGGGGGATGACCCGCTTGCTCCAAAACAATTTAGAAGGATTTGCCTGATACTAGGATTGCAGTTGGAGGCGAGTAAGGGACGTTAGAGGAGTATTTGACTCCTCGGGTGGAATGCGAGAGACGCTGCCTTTAGACTTGTATATTTTTCATCATGGCAACACATAAGAGCGAATGCCAATAAGGAGAATGCATTGGGACTGCCACAGTATTTAAACTGCAAAAGATGATTACAATGGTTATGAACTATCGAACTTACCTGACAAATTATATTGCATTGTGGGAAATGTAGTAATGAAGGAATATAGAACAGTTCGGTGCAGTCCATCATCGATTTTGCTCACCAATGAATAAGGCGAATCAAATCGCCGAAATGCGTCTGTTTAAGAGTGGGCTGCCATGTGTTACCAATAAAAAGCAGCATTTCCCTCGCATTCAGGACTCAACTTTTTGCTTTTCCAGAAGATGGTATTGCAGGAGTGACTCTGCGCCTGTGTTGTTGAGACCACCCTGTCAGGGTCGGAGCCCCCCTTCTTTGCAGAGACTGGCTGAAGCAAGCATTATTCAATACCTATATGCATGTGTGATTTCTCTACATTTAAATCATTTATTGACATTGAATTGTAACATATTAACTGAATTATGCACTTTTATGGTTTCCTTTGTATAAACCAAATAAAGATTTATAATGTAATATGTAATGTAAAGTAAAATCCTTTATTGTTCTATAGTTTTACTAACATATTACAATCTTTACAATAACATTTATAAACAAAATGACACTATAACTTACCGAATTGGATAAAGTGTTAAAAATGTGTTTTGATTACAGATGTAAGTCAGTTCATCAATAAATTTTCATCAAACTTTTTTGCATGATGTAGTTCTTTAACATATAAGTTTAATTTAGAATTAATTACTTAAGTAAAGATTTATGTGCACTCCCATTTGGCTATTTTCTAAAAGTAGCTATTTTTGCTTTAAATATTTAACTACAGAAATGTCTTCAAGATTTAGTAATTTTATATTAAGGCCATAATAGTGGTAACCCACATCACCAGATGCCAAAATATAATTCTAAGTTTTCATATGTAGCTTTAGAAATGTTCACAGATTATTTTATGTTAATGTGTAATACGGGGGGGCGTGGTTTGCAGCCCAAGATGGTGGTCGCTTAAGCGACGTGCTCCAGGCCGGGGCAACTGATCCGGTCATTATCCGACATTCCCTAACATACCCGACAGCTGGAAAACATGCAGGGTGTTGGCTGTCTATAATGGGATCTATACGCTGAAAACTCCGAGACTCCAGGAAGATTGCGGACCCGAGTTTCGGAATACGAAAGACTCCGGTGTGACGCAGGCCTGGGCCTGAGGGAGGGGCCTTCACTACAGCGGATTTGCCTGCAGCTACGCCGGGCTGCATAGCCCTGGGATCGGCTGACGCAACAACTGGAGCCCCCGGACTCAGGCCTTGCGCCTGTTCCTCACATTCAGCACCCGGACTGACCTCCTGAGATCGACTGCACGGTGTGTGGCCCGTGGTGGACTGGAGCACCTCTGTCGTGGCTGCGCACGGGTGGAGTGGCCGTGCCGGGGTGGTGGCCTGTCCGTCGTCGACTTGGATGCGTCCACCCCCCCTTGTGCTGAGCTGCCTGGGCTACTTCTCCGATGAACGGCGCATATCCTCAGGCCGGCGGACTGGGTCGGGACGATTGCACTTGTGGTGCCCTCCTTACCCCTCCCTCCCCTATGGTGTCCACAGCTCCCGGGCGGGTGTCATGAGTAAATTGCACCCGTAGGGAGCCCGGTGGCGAAGTGTGCGGCGTTGTGCCCGGCCCGACCAGCACCCGCTGCAGGAACTGAATGGTGGTCGGAGACCCGTGTTGCTGCCCGCTGCGGTGCCGTGGAGGTGCCTGAGGACGCTCTCCATTACCCGATCAGCCCTTCAGGTTGGGCCTCCAACTACAGGTCAGTGGGGCCCTCCTATTGGAGACTGCTGAGTGGGTGCTGACTAGCGCAGATGTGGCTGTCCTACCTATATTGAAGAGCAACAGATACTCTACTGGCTCCCCCTCTTCTATGACTTAGCCCATTTGTATGCCATTACACCGGGGATAGTTTTAGAGGGCAGCAATCGGACACCGGTTAAGATCAATTAATTAACACTCAGCGAAGAGAGATACGCTGTCTCCCGGAGGTGGTGACTCCATGCTGTGACTACCAAATTGTTTCCCACCAGCCGCCTCAATGGGCCCCCCTCTCTCCCTGCTGGAGTTGGGGCCCCACTATAGACTCAATCCACCAGAAGTGGTTCAGCGTTGGCGATATGACCCCCCACTTTGCGTCATGTGAGTGCTTTCCTGCTATAACTGGGGGGACGCTTGATCGCATCTAGAGGAGGCTCGGCCTGACCAGATTAAGGAGTGAGCTGGTTTGAGAGTGGTGATCGGAGTGCGACCAGCAGCTAGAGATCCCTGGTGACAGGATTATCACATGGTTTTCTGACACATCAATAGACCCGTGAATTCCGCGTAAAATAATACAGCCTCTGCAAAGGGTCACACCGGTTCTGTAGTGAACACTTAAGTGCTGATACCGTCCTCCTTCGTGGTTACTGCGGACGGGTCCGCGCCACTGCGACAGTCACTGGTGCGTGCGCCACTGCTTCGTGACGTGCCAGTTGAATATTGCCAAGATCTCACAACGACCCACAGCTGCCTAAGCTCCGTGGCACACCGGCTCAATATTGTTCTTGTTCGCAACAGCCAATAGCCTCTTTGAGATATAAGTTTGGGCCCTTGTATAGTCCAGAGCTACTCAGTCACTTGGCGCGCTGGTAACCATGGGCAGAGGTAAGCCGAGAACAACCTCCAGATTCGGGAGGACAGGGTCACTCTCGCCACCCTCCGAACATTCCTCCGGTCGTTCACATCACACGGAGGAGGGAGCTGTGTCCAGTCCACCAGGAGATAAATTGGATATGATCTTGAAAGAAATCCGGGATTCGAGAACTGCGCTGGAAAACCAATTAGGCATGATTTCTGTAGAGCTCAACCTACTCAAGGACGACCATAGAAAATTGGCGGATAGAGTGAAGACCACAGAACAAACTCTTGAACCATTACTGCCACAAGTAACTGCTCATGAAGAACAATTATGTCAAATGCGCCAGCAGATTGAGTCCCTCCAGGCTCGTGCGGATGATGCGGAGGGTCGGGCCCGACGTAATAACCTTCGAATTATGGGCTTTCCGGAGGGATCAGAAGGATCTAACCCGACGATCTATATAGAGAACTGGTTGAAAACTACTGTGGCCCCCACTGGTTTGTCCGCACACTTTACTGTCGAACGGGCCCACCGAGTTCCTGCACGTCCGCCAATACCTGGTGCAAACCCCCGCCCAATATTGGCCAGAATTCTGAACTATAGAGACCGTGACCATCTGTTACAGGCAGTGCGCGACAATGGCCCATTACAAGTAGACAATGTGAACATTTTGATCTTCCCTGACTACACGCTGGCTGTTCAACGCAAACATTTTTCATTTATGGAAGTTAAGGCTCGGGTCCGTGCAGCAGGCCTCACATTAGCCTTACTGTTCCCTGCAAAATTGAAAATCCTATATAATCAACGCTCTTTGTTTTTGATACACCGGACAGTGCTTGGGATTGGCTGGACAGAACCTTCCTGACACTCTACCCGCCAGACGCATGGACTCTACGCAGCCGAAATCACAGCGTGCCCCCGGAGACGCGGAAGGGGTCTCCTTACACAAAGTACGAGCTCCAGTCCTCCGCCTCGACAGCAAGTGATGGAGGGTCAGCAAGAGGCTCTACGATATGCCACGACCTTCCGCCCCACTTGTCCACCTTTCAGCCCAAGCCCTTCAGTTGAGGCCAATTCAGACTCTGACTCGGGCAGAAGTATGGCACTGTTCCCATCGGAGTCCACGCAGCTAAGTAATGACCCTCTGGGGTAATATGTTTGTATGTAATTTGGAACATTATCTCTGCCCAGTTTGTCTGCGCACTACGAACTTGGTATGTAGACTGTAACATTGATTCCAAGGTCTTGTATTACCAGTATATACAGCATTATGTAATTTGGAGATGTAATATTTGAACAACAGGAAGGGGATAGACTAGTAAGTTCCCCGGCCCGGCCTGTTCTGGGTGTGTCCATGTATTGCTCACTGTTTATTAAGTAGAAGTGATATTTGCAATCTCCCCCACAGGCGATAGCAGCAGTTTGATGTGAATCATGTTTTTTTTGCACAGTTTGGTCGAGCGAAGTTAGATCGTTGGACCCAGTATTGGGATGAAGTTGTATTGTTAGTATTTTTGCTGCATAGTTCGATGTACCGGGTGGGGGGGTAGGGGACTGGGACCGGAGGGGTTTCATCATTATATTTAAATGATGTCAATCGCCAAATCCTATACTATCATATCTTGGAATGTCCGGGGATTGGGAACAATTCACAAACGGCATAGAATAGCTGCACAATTACACCGTCGTAAAGCGCAAATAGTATATTTTCAGGAGACACACCTGCTGCCCTCCGAAACTACGAAGTTGCAAAGACGCTGGAGAGGTCAATTGTATGCAACAGCATATTCCGCCTGTTCTAGAGGGGCTGCAATTTGGATACGGGCGGGAATCCCTTTCTCCCTTAATGAGAGCAAGATAGATGACCAGGGGCGTTATGTGTTTCTCCGGGGGGCACTAGATGGCACACAGGTGGTTTTAGGGTCTATTTATGCTCCTAATGTAGATCAGGACACCTTCCTGACACGAGTTTCCCTGGGACGTTCGGACTGGTCACAATACTCATGGTTGTTGGGCAGGGACTTCAATGCGGTGTTCGATGTGTGCCTAGACCGCTCTCATCCTCCCTTATCAAATACTGCTGCGCACTCCCAAGCAGCTGTTTTTACACGTTGGGCACGGGGTTGGAATCTCCTGGATGTGTGGAGATCCCAACATGCTGACATGCGAGAATATTCTTTTTATTCTTGCCCTCACAAACTACATACTCAAGTGGATCATTTCCTTTGTTCGCCAGATTTGTCCCCCACCATAACGCAATGTACTTACTTGGGCAAGACACTGTCCGATCACAATCCCATAGAATTACTAATACGTTGGGGCCGCTCTCCTGCACCTATCCCGACTTGGCGAATGCAGCCTCTACACTTAGAAGACCAAGTACACCGAACCACATTAGCTACAGCTATAACTACATATTTTGCGGATAATGAGGGCACGGCCACAACCAGATCCTTTGAGTGGGAGGCCTTTAAGGTGACGATCAGGGGAGTTTCCATGGGCTCCTTGGTAGGAATTAGGAGAGAGACGATTAGGGACATAACGGAACTGGAGGGGATATTACAGTCAAAAGAGGTGGCAGCCCAATTGAGTGAGGATGGGGCGGAGCCTTTACAGGCAGCCAGGATCAGATATGCGGAACTGCTAGAACGTTTGAGAACGATTGACTTTAATGCATACATGCTTTGCAGACATTCTGAAGCAGATAGAGCTGGTACATTATTAGCAAGATTGATAAGACCTCACCATACCCCCACTCCTATATTAGCGATTAATAATGCCCAGCGTACGTTGATCACTACCCAGGCTGAGATAAACGCTACCTTTCAAGACTACTATACAAACTTATACACCGCTCCACTTCTGGATGTGACCGACGCTACTACTATTTCCTTTCAAAGGTAGATCTCCCCACTATTTCAGTTTCGGAGGGCAGAGAATTGGCAGCTCCGATCACTACAGCGGAGATTCAAACGGCGATTAAGACATTAGCTCGTAATAAAACACCGGGATCGGATGGGCTCCCTGTAGAATTTTATTCAATCTTTGCAGCAACATTGATCCCTAAATTACTGCAGCTTTACACCTCCTCACTTAAAGAGGGCACACTACCTCCCACGACCAGAGAAGCATTAGTTAATTCTCTGTTGAAACCGGACAAAGCTCCTACTGAACTTACGTCCTATAGACCCCTATCGATCCTTAATACTGAGTATAAGATACTCAGTAAGTTGTTGGCATCGAGGCTTCTCCCCTTACTCCCTAAGCTAGTGCACATAGATCAATGTGGGTTTATACCCAAACGCAGCACCTCACTAAATATTCGCCGGCTACATGCCTTACTACATGCGGCTTCGGAAACTGCCCCGTTTGCTGGCTGTTTATCATTAGATGTACGCCAAGCTGTTGATACCCTGAGTTGGCCCTATATGTTGGCAGTACTGAGCAAGTTTGGGTTGCCCCCGGAATACTGCAATTGGATAAAATTACTCTACACTACCCCTGCAGCCCGTGCTAAGACTGGATCGACTATCTCATCCGCTTATTTTGTTTATTGTGGAACGCGCCAAGGTTGCCCCCTGTCGCCTTTATTATTTGTATTAGCGCTGGAACCTTTAGCGCAATATATATGTCAGGTTATGGTTCCGTACGGTATTCCAATAAATGGTACAATCCATTCTGTGTCACTCTATGCAGATGACATGCTCTTGTATTTTCGGGATTTGAATAAAAGCATGCACACGATAGCTGCCGTGTTCTCCGACTTCGGGGAGGTGTCCGGCCTATGTCTCAATGCCTCAAAATCTGTAGCGTATTCCTTGTATAACCCATATACTAGTCCCTATTTAAGGTTTGGCCAGATGCAATTCAAAGTAGAACCCATAACGTTTAAATATTTAGGAATATACATATATAGAACTACTGTCGATACAATAGACGGAAATGTGGTTAGGTCTATTAACTCACTTCGCTCCCAAATCTCTTTTTGGAATACTTTGCCACTGACAATAGCGGGTCGCCTAGCAGTGTCTAAAATGGCTATGTTGCCAAGACTCCTTTATCATTTTGTGAACCTCCCGGTTATTTTCCCGGCATGGATTTTTAAAACATTAGACTTCCTTTTATCCTCTTTATTATGGGGTTCAGGTAGACATAGATTAGCATTAGCCAAGATGCAACTTCCCAGTGCTGCGGGCGGGATGGGGGCACCTGATTTTAAAGCGTACTGTATGGTCGGGCAGTTACAATGGCTGGCATATTGGCTAGCAGGCCATAATTTATTTGAAATAGTATATTCTCCTGACCGATTAAAGTGTGGAACCCTACAGGCATTGCTATGTCCGGGGGCTGTTAGGCCGCGAAATCCTCCTTTTCTTCTACACATAGGGTTGCACTAATGGAAACACGCTTACAAATATGCAAAAATACCTGTTCTATGCGCCCCTAATGTCCCGCTGTGTGGCCTACCCACTAGACGAGGAATAGTGTCAATGGCGCGGATAAGAGGTTGGGCACAGGTGGGTATAGCAACGGTCGGTGATTTCTTCTTAGATGGTAACCTGATGCCCCACGAAGAATTTGTACATACTAACTCAGTACCAGAAACCCTATTTCTCACACATGCAGCAATTGCACAATTCATCCGGAAATATTGGTTGGTAGATCGGAGGGAGCCTCCCACCTTTCAATTATTGAAGTCCATCCACATAATGGGAGACGGCCGCCACCTTGTTCGGTGGTTATATCGAGGGTTGAGGGAACATTTGAATTCCCCATTGCGGCATCTCCGACAACAATGGGAAACAGTACTAATGCGAGAATTAGAGGATAGAGAGTGGGCCCTAATGCTGGAACACCCTAGGCGAGTTTCTCGAAATTGCCGACTAAAAGTAATACAATTATTTATATTACATAGGGCTTATCTCATCCCTAAAACACTACAGAAAATGTACCCAGCTACCTCTTCGAAATGCCTGAGATGTCCTGTTCATGCTGATTTTATTCATATGTTATGGTCCTGTCCAGTGTTGGGTGGGTTCTGGTCGGAGATTATCCAGAAGCTATCGTCACTAACAAAACGCACATCTTGGGACACTATCGAGCCCTGTCTCCTGGGCCTTTTTCCTCTCCCTAGGAAAGCAAAGCTGCTTCGCTGGTTTGCGGGGTTAGCCCTGATGCTTGCAAAAAGATTGATTACACAGCGCTGGAAATCCCGCACGGTACCACGTGAAGGCAAATGGAGAGACGAAGTTCTCCGTTGGGTCGTAGCAGAGAGAGAGGCGCTGCAACGCGAGGAGTATAGGGGGATGAGAAAACGTCCAATATCCCTGGAAAGGGCACAACTAATAGAACTGTTTAAGGCAGAAACAGAAGAGATGTCGGAACACTCTCAGAGTGCACGAGAAGAGTGTGATGAAGCTATTTGATTCCTACCCATGCGGGACCTTTGCGTAGTGGGGATGTCCCCGTTCTGACCCCCCCTCCTCCTTCTCCCTCCCCCGCTCCTCATCCTTCCCTTCCTTATTCCCCTGTCTTTCCCTTTGTCATCGGATGTGACTATCGCATACTACTATGCGCCTGGTACGGTGCAAATTGATCACATCGGCAATAGTTTTTATTGTTGATAGATTTGTTTAAGGGGTGGGTATATGTTGGGAGGGGTTTTGGGAATTAAGTAATATGACACATAATACAATATTATGGTTTGCTACCTAATAATTAAATTATGTACATACTACAAGCATGAAAACGGAACTGTATACCATCGTAACTATGAGGTTAACAACACATGTATGTAATCTGATACAGTTGTACCCATTATGTCATTTGAAAATTTAAAAATGTATAATTTTCGTACTGAAATGCCAGAAATGTATCCGCCATACTCAACAAAATTTGTGTTAAAAAAAAGAAATGTTAATGTGTAATACATATGTTTATTCCTCTTTGTAATATGTTATGTCAAAGTTACTCTGTATATAATTAACTTTACATTTTTTTATCCATGTTTAGGTGATCAATAGCATGTGCTTCACGCTTGGATCATGGCTTTGTTTGGAAACTCACAGACTGATAGCCAAAAGAAATTAATCATACTTTGAAACGAACAAGCAATATAGTGGAGAGGGCATTCCGAATGCCAAAATCAGGCTTTTACTCCTTGGATCAGTCTGTAGAGAGATGCCTATATTGTCCACTAATTGTCTGCAAGATGATAGTGTGTGCTACTCTGCATAATGCAACCATGCAAGCTTCCATAGATTGGGAACAAAAAATCGAATAACCTGTATGTGATGTATTGGATGACGTTGATTCTGATAAACTAATGGATTCAAACGAAGTGCGTACTAGAAAGTGAACAAAAAACTTTCCTCTGAGGATACTTCCTCTCTGCATGGTTGCTGCATTTTGCAGCACACATCCAAAGACGAAGTAACGAGGAGAAATAAAGATATTTTTCATTGTTTTGCCAGCCTCAGAGAGGCCCAGGAGTTTGACGCAAACCCATGTCGACAAGTGTTTTCAAATATGCACATGCTCTGAAATATGTCTACATCTGCAAACATGTCCATTGTCCTAAGTAGTGAACAAATGTTAGTGTTGTAATTTACAGCTATTTACTCACACTTTTACAAGGCATTTCCAAAGACAACCAACAATCGGAAATATTTCTAAGAACTAGGGGCCATATTAGCAAGAACAGCGTTAAAATTATCGCTGCTTTAGCGGCAGGAAACTGCTGCTAAAGCGGCGATAATGGGCTTGATAATATGCCCTTGAGAATACCAATAGAAGCCCAGGATCACAGCAGAACATGGGCTTCTATTGGTATTCTCAAGGGCATATTATCAAGCCCATTATCGCCGCTTCAGCGGCAGTTTCCTGCTGCTAAAGCGGAGATAATTTTAACGCCGTTCTTGCTAATATGCCCCTATGTTTCCTTTTAAAGTGAACCCTTAATCCACTAATCATTACCTTTCATAAACTAAGTTAATAAATGAATGGTTTGATTTAAAATTATGTAAGTACACAACAGAATTTCTCTCAAAGGTTTACTTCGAAATACAACAAATGATGCCAACAATATTATGTTTTTTGTGACTCACTGCTAATTAGATTCTGAAAGTAATAATAAACTGTTTGGTTGTAAAATTTAGATGTCAGACCATTTCATTGTCGAGACAGAACATGTGTACGTATAATCTGATGTCCATATTGGTGGGTTTGTTTGTGTAAAAGCAATAAAAGTAAGCGAAGTAAACATGCTACAGTTGTTCTAAAATTCGAAGTTCTCAAAAAGTGTTTTGTTAGTAAATTTTCCTGCATGATGTCGGGCATAAACACCTGCCTTGAGTGCCCAGTTAAAACTATTTCAGGATCATTGATAGCAATTATTGCATACGAATCATGCATGTATGGAATGACCTTGTCCTATCTGAGGTATTCATTTCTTGTTAACTTGGGAGGAACACACAAAGTGGTAACCTTATATGGCTTAATGACTACTGGTCTTGCCAAGAAATAAATAGCATGAGTGTGATGGTAGCAGAATAATATGAATTTAAGATTGAACCAGTAGTGTGCACAGTCCTTTTAAGCTGTGTCACTGCAGTGGGGCCTATTCACCCATTATTGTTATTTTGTCCTGCTGTGTGCCTAACAAAAATTATAATGTGTCCGTCTGTAACGTAACTGGTGCTCATGTAAAGTGCTCTGATACCTTCGGGTCTAGTTCGCGCTAGATAAAACTCCACAAAAAAAAACCCCTCTCTCTCAGCCTACATCATATTGGTATGTAGTGCTATTTAGCGTGTGTGTTTGTTTATTTGTGTTGTGATGTATCGTACAGTACATATAGTGCGATGCTTTAAAAATTACAGACACAGAGGGGCATATTCTCAAGGACTTATCGCCGAGTTAGCTGCACTTTATCGCAGCCAAAGTGGCGATAGATATATCGCACCATTTCACAAGCTGGTGCTAACAGCCAATAACGCCAGTTTTCCTGCGATAGGAGCCGCAAAAAACATCGCCACGGATGACACCGGCAACTAACGCTAATGAGATGCAGAGCAGGCGTTCCCGTGCAAAAAGCCGCGAAATCAACACTTTGCAATATTCCCTACGACCAGCCAGATCGGCGATAAGATCCCAAAACAGGCGATAAGGCGCTTTAGCAGCAGGGATTTAACACCTGCTCTTACCTGGTGTTAAGTCGGACGACAACCTGCACCACAAAAGGGAGCCCAGACCAGAGCCACACCTGAAGAACAACAGATGCCATGGAGCCACTGATCATGCAGCCCACTGCCACCACACCCAGCCCCCCCCTCCCCCCAGGGCCCCACCCTGCACAAAGATAGAGAGAAAGAGAAAGAAAGGGGGAGAGAGGGAGAAGGAGAGAGAGAGAGTGAAAGAGAGGGAGAGAGAGAAAGAGAGAGAAAGGGGGAGAGAGGGAAAAGGAGAGAGAGAGTAACAGAGGAAGAGAGAGACAGTGAAAGGAAGAGAGGGAGAGGGAGAGAGAGTGCCGACACTGCGGACACAGGCCTCACTGCTCACCTGCTGCCACCGGTGTGTCTCCAACCACATGCCGGTATACACTGCAGTCCACCAGGTCCCTTATCTGAAACAGAGCCCAGATCTATGAATGGCAGAATCCATATCATTGCACATGCCACCATCGCTTGGCCGCCCCTGCGCACACAGGCTGCTGCACCCCAGCCCCTCACGCCGCCCAGCGGTGTTTGCAAGCCCCTGCGCACCCAGGCCTCACTACTCACCTTCCGCCACCAGCGTGTCTCCAAGAGGGCTCACCACGTGCCGGTGCAAGCTCCAAGCCCGGGGCCCGCGACCTTGGCAGCCTCCACATCATGCAGCCCCGCGGCCACCAGGTTACACACGTGATTCTGGGTCTTGATTTCGCAATGGCAGAGATCATATCAGTACACACGGCAACATCGCAGGCTGCACACCCGCTCAGCCCTATAGGTGCCACTAACCCTGTGAACTGCGAGGCAATGCCACGTGGCAGTAGGCCCGCGCTGCCCGCTGGCTCAGGCCTACACTGCGGTCCAGCAGGGCTCACACAAACCTTTACCAGTTTGGACCGCCAGGACGGCGCATCATCGCAGGCTGCACACCCGCTCAGCACCTAAGGTGCCCCTACCTCAGTGCACCGAAAGTCACCGTCCCGTGGAGGTAGGCCCGTGCCGGCCGCAGTGTTTCCGGTGCCACCAACTCGGTGCAACGCAAGTCATGGACCCTTTCTGATTGAGTCACGTGATATGCCAGGCGTACGCAGCCATGTCACCTCCGGCAGTGGAGAAGAACTGGGGCACGTAGCGTTGTCCCCCCCCCCTTTATACGTACGCCGAGTGGGCTGGGTCGGCGTACGCCAGGCCAGCGTAGGGGTGTGAATAATTATCCCTGGGCTCTGGGCGTGGTTCATTTCTGGGCTGGACAGGAAACCAACTGATGCGTGTGTCTCTGTTGCAGTGTCTGCGCCACACGGCCCGCAATCGGCAATGTTGCAATGTTGCATGCACCCAGAGGGCGGCCGCGCACGAAGGGATTGCACAAGGAGCGCAAGGCCGCTCGGGCTCTTGGCTCATGCATGCCAACTGTTGTGTGTGTATCGCTATTGGTGCACCATAAGCCTAGGGCCTAGCCTCAATTGCAGCGCAAAAGCCACATCACATTTCCAGAATGCAAGCAATAGTCAGACTTAAATTAGGGATGAAAGCTCCTCTTTCACAATACATAAGGCGGAAGGACATCTGCACCTCCGACCTTGGTCTTGCATGCGGCAGGCACCCCCTGAGAGAGATACCATAGCAGATGATGACGACTCCCACACTACGCACAGCGCTAATGAAGGACCAACGTATCCACACCCCACACACAGAAGTTCTTGCTCGAGGTACTCTTGCATGGAATGCCCCTGACACTTACGTACACAACAACCCATATGTCCAAACGTTGCACACACATACGACTCATTGCTCCGAGCTGTGGCATATCATCCACATAACTGCCGCAGGTCAGAAGAGTGCCGGTTCTACGAGAGCCACCAACGCAATGGCAGAACATCCCGGGCGCATGCACAACGCCTGTCACGTGGAACTGTACCGTGACGGAATGCTGGCTGTTAGTGTCTGATGCATTGGTCTGCATGTTGTGGCCCTTGTCTTGCCCGTACTGACACGCACATGGCAATAAAGTCCACGCAATTTCACTAGTGTTCAACTGTGATGAGTGTTGATTAGAATGACAAATCGTGTGCCTCAATGAGCATTGTCCGTACACAGGGAGGGACTGACTGACGCATTTCACTTAGGGGTGAGTCCCAATTGCCAGCTCCACCTTTGTGAGCCAGACATAGTGGTTGGGATTGTTGCTGATAGACCTGTGCTCTTACGTGTCTTCAGCAATGTGAGTATGGTGTCCATATTCCTGCCATGTGGATCAATGTGATCCATCACTACAGGCTGTGTCCACCCAGTTGAGTGTGAGTAGGTATGCGAAGAGATGTTCTGTTGTCAAATGTGATGGGGGACACTACTTTAGGCCTGCCAACGACTTTGACATTTCATACCCAGCCCTATTTCTAACATTGCGTGGGACAAAGTTGAGGAATTGCGTGATTGTTGTTTCAGAGCAATGATGCCACAGCTAGTGCACACATTCCCAGTCATCTCACTTCCTATGTGTGTCACGGTCAAACATGCGCATTGCTTTCATTTCCCAGGGTGTACCTTTTTGGGCAATCAATGTCCTTACATTCATCCATACTTTCATACTTGATCGATTATGGACATCACACATCTGTGTGAATTTGAATGATTTATACACATTCGGTGGAGTGTCGGAGCTGGAGCAGTACATGGCCATGCAAATCCCACATTACATTGTAGCCCAGTGGAGGGCCAGCCAGAGTCATTTAGGGATTGACAAGTACATCGGAAGAGGAAGAGTACAGTCCGCAGTCTGATTGCTGTGTCATTGGTAAGCAAACAAAATATGGCAGTCCATGTCGAGGTCCAAGGTGAGTGTCGCAGAGTGTTTCGGGGGACAGTCGGAGGTGTTGTTACAGGGCATGATGCAGAGGGCAGAACCAAGCTGAAACAGGGCATATGGTGGAGAAGAATGCTACTGGCTCTTTCTTACTACAAAGGTGGAATCACCCGCATCTTTGTCCTCTATGTCATCTGTCTGACATGTGGGTGCTGATGTTTGGTCTGCAGCACTGTGTGCCACTGACACATCAGGGGCCGAAGATGTGTGTGTAGAAGTACCAGCAGCATTCATCAGCAACTGCCTTAGTGGCAGCAATGCGATGATGAGGATCTGCAGGGCATGGAAGATCCCATCAACTTTTCGCTGGTGTGCATCCGTGGCAGCCATTCTTTCCGCATACATCCACTCCATGTTCTCCATTTTCCTCAGCATCTGTGCCAACTCTCGGCTGACATCGCTGAGGCCACTCTGACTAGACAGTTGTTCTCCTCTCAGAGTCATGACTCCAGCGATGTTGGGCATGGATTGTTGGACATCATGGAGCGAACTGTGGGTGTCCGTTAGGGAGTGTAAGTGGTCCCTGATGGGACTTAGACACCCACGTATGTCATCTAGTTTGGTTGCCATGAGGTCGAACCCCACCCGCACCTGTTCAGCCACCTCCTTATGGCAGTCTAACACCTGGCCTTAGAATGCGATGTGTTCTTCAGTGAGGTGCTGGGAGCCAGCCGTGGTGGTGGGTGCTTCCTGCAGTGTGGTCTGTGCAGGGGGTGGGGTCTCCTCGATGCAGCTGGGCTGCCCTGCTCCTGGAGGTGGGTTGCCGTAGCTGTCCATGAGCTGTTGTAGGGCGTCGGTGTCGAAGGTGTGGAGGTCCTCTCCATCATCACTGATGAGTTGTCGAGTCTGCTCTGCAGGAGGTGTTGATTGTCCCTCTGCAATGTGAAGGGGAGATGCATTTTAACATTGTGTTGACATGTATGTTGACGCATTGTTCAAGTTTACATACAGACTGCATGACAATGTACATTGTGACTGTTTGGGAGGAGCTGACTATTTGATGCAGGACAGTGGACATTTGAACTACATCACAGATGTGAGGTTGTACACGCACATTATCTTCTCACAGTTTCCTGCTATGCCAGATGTGATTGGCCAGTTTCTACGCACAAGCGGAACCAGTTGTGTCCTCTGTTCTGTAGTGAGAGTGTTGCACTTTGTACCACATTGTCGTCAATGATGTTGTGCTGTTATTGCTATGTGTGTGTGCTGCATTGTGGGAGAGTCGCCCCTGCAGCTGTGATTTTGCTGCCCCTTATCCCTTTGAGGCGGTGTGCCTTTGACTTCTGTGCTTCTACAGTGCTGAGATGTTGCAGACTTGGCTAATTTTGGCTCTAGTTCGGATTTTGGACTCTTGGGCATGGTTTATCCGCAGATGTGTTGTTGACGTCAGGGGTTGTTTGTGCACGTGGATGTGTCAGAGTGTGACCTGCTCCTTTCCGGATGTGTTCCACACTCAGCCACCTCAGTGTCGTGGCGTGCACCATGTCATGATGATTGGACTGCAGCCATGGTGTTCGTCATGCAGTGTCACTTGCATTGTCAATGTGGCTCACAGACACGCAGCTTTGCTGGTTTTAACACGTGTGCATGGGTTGGTTGTGAGATTGGTGCTGTGTGGGGACAGACCCCTTAGTGCCCATAGTGGACGGGTGCCTACTTGCTGTTTGTATGTGTGCTGCAGTGTGCCAAGGGGATCAGGGACATGATCCGGAGTCATTGTGGGTGGGCAGTGTGCTGTACTTAATTGTGCATGTGTGCCATTGTGCCCATCTCCCTCCGTCCCCCCAGTCCCTGTTCGGTACTCACCCTGGTGCTGTTGTGTCAGGTCATGTCGAGCAGTGTCCGGACCCCCAACTCCTGCCACCGTCTCCCCACTGATGACTGTGGCTACCATTTCCTCCATCTCATCCAGCTCCTGGTGTTCCGCTGGACTGCCACCTCCAGTCTGCATTGCTGCCTGATGGTTGTCAGTGAGTTTCTTCTTGGTTTTGCGCTTCGCATCATTCCAGCGCCTCTTGACCTCTCCAATTGTCCTCCTCCTCACTCCGACTGCATTCACCTTGTCCAGGATGGACTGCCATGTTGCATTTTTATTTGCCAATGACACGTTGGAGGTGACAAACAGTTGTTGGTGGTGTTCTATCACCTCCGTGATGATGATCCTGTTTTCCTGCTGACTGAACCTCGCCTTCCTCGTCTTCTTCTCCTTGCCCTTCCGTGACCCCGAGGTCCCAGGCTGTTCCTCCTGGGGGCTTGTGGGGTTCTGGTCGTCCTCTGTACTTGCTTCGGCTTCCTCCATGGTGCTACGCAGTTTTAATTATTTTGTGTTTTTTGGTGCTTTTATATGCATTTTCCCGCATGACGCGTGGGAATTGCAGGCCTGTCGCTGGTTATCGCAGATTTTTTTATCGTGGTTGGCCACATCGCAACTTTTTTCGCGTTCGTGTTTCGCGTTTTTTTGCCATCACAGTAATTTTATAGCGGTCATTTGACGCGTTGGCGTGAGACTAACGCATGGTAGCGCCGTGTTGAGAATACAACGTTAACACGGCGTTATTTTCCTGAGATGGACTGCGATGTGCAAAGTTGCGTTAAGCTAATTTTGCGATAATTATCACACGTTCTTGTGAATATCCCCCAGAGTCTTGGTAAGACATGGGGAGATGGAGGACCAATCACAGACAGGTTTTGGGATGGCCTGCATTCCTGAGTGCTGGGTGGGATACAAGCTGAAGGAAGGAAAATCCAGAATCCGCTGTGGATTTCCAGTGGACTGATTGGGTCCTGCACACATCGTTATTGACAGTATATTTATGACAAGGGAAACACTGCAGATACAGGGAATTATAAAGAGCAGGGCTGGTACATCTTTAACCTTTTGTTTGGAAGATATTAGTGAGCATAAAATCCATGTGTGATGCTTTACAGACTCCCATGCTTATGGAAATAGATTATAGAAAGGGGGGATTCCATCAATCTAACTTTTAATGAGTAAAACAGTCAAATTATGCTGCTACATTACCATCGCAAAGCTCATCACAACTTCCGCACGTTGTGATCAGGACACATACCCAAGGTATGCAACTCTTGCTGTTTTGTGTTGGATCAACACGCAGGAGAATGAAAAAAACTTGCCCGGGAGGCTGGAGCACCAACATCTGCGGGTATGTCAACACAAGAGGACCCTGTGAGGAGGAAGAGAGTGCATGGTGGAAGGGATGTCTAGGAGTGAGCATGGTGATTGGAGACCTGTTAAAAAGTGTATGAATGACGGTCCAGCCTGAACCACCCCACAGATTTTGTACTCTGTCCATGTGTCACTGATTAGGTATATTATACCATTAAAAAAGTAGAATAATTGCACCAATTAAAAAAAAAAAGAAATAGCACATATTTCAATTATTTTACCAATCTTTTCACTTATAGTCAGTCATGATCATATTAGTGACCACAGAACCTGAAAATATATTTTGGTTTTATGTTTAAAAAGATAATATTTTAAATAAAAACTCGCCAGCAGCAGCAGGGTTTTTAAATGATGCTATTTCTGCGTCAAGAGGAGGGGAGCCACCTAAAACAAGAAATTGTTTGTGTCCATTAGCAGCATTTATTCAATAAACTAATTATAAACAAAAAAAATTATTGTAAGTTTCATGTTCAACAGTAGACTACTGGAAATGAAAATTGCAAGTTAAACAAACAACGGACACATTTTCAACATTGTTTGAAGGGCTGATGTTTTGGAATAGATGCACTTCTGCATTGATGTCAGCCATGCTGCTACGCAATGATTCAAGTCCTATAGTGCAAGGGTGTTTGTATTGCTGCACGGCCAATGATAATGCGCCACCATAGGGTGAGAGTAGAAGTGCAGCAACCAATTAAAACTGTAGACAATTAGAATCTTTTCGATTCACCACACGCAGCATAGAAATGTTAAATGATGTGCTACATAAAGCTATGTCTTCATGCATGGGACACTATTAACCTCTTGATTGTTGTTTGCATAGTGTATTACAACATAACTAGAAATGGGGGCCCGCAATTAGAATTTTTTTTGTGGCGGGTTTGCTCCACATTTTGGATGCAGATCCCAGGTAAACGTATTTTGGGTATTGTTAAGCAATGCAAATGTGTATTTGCATGACTTTGTGCTACACATTAACACTACGGGTGGTGCATGTGCGTTTCTGGCCATCCACCCATGGATTATTATGCAAATCCCTATTTAGAAAGAGTTGTAGACATGGTTTTGAATTGTAATGTTGTGCCAGCCTGAGCCAGAGGTAACAAGGAAAAGCTTCATATTTATTTATTTATGAGTTTTATAGAGCGCGAACTTGACCCGTTAGGGTATCAGAGCGCTTTACAGGAAAACATAGCCGTGTACAGATTAGGCATAGCATCATCCAGTTGTGGATTGAATGAGAGAGGGTAAGGTGCAGGGTACACAAGGGAGATAGGGCATGTATTTACAGATTAAATATCCAAATACTCAGGAACGAGGTAACATTTTTACAGATTACGTTAACCAATGTTCGCGACAAGGCCCCCAGTTTCTGATGGGGTGAGTTAGATAATCCGAAGGGAGGCAATAGATGGCCATAGATCAGGGCTGTAGTAGTTGTAGAGGCAAAGTTTAAGCGAGAAATTTACCCATAAGGAATGTTTTGGCATCCTTTTGAAGCGAGTCAGAGAGGGATTCTTCTGATGTCCGGTGGGAGAGAGTTCCATATTCTTGGAGCAGCCCCGGAGAAAGCCCGGTTGTAAGTTTTTTTTTCCAAAAGCGTGCAGGTTGGAGCAAGAGGTCTCTGGCAGATCGTGAGTTTCTGATTCCTCCGGAGATCACAAGTTTCTGCCTCAAATATGCAGGAGAGTTAGAATATAAGGCTTTGTGCGTGATGCATGCTACTTTGAGCTGTATTCTTGCCTCCAGGGGAAGCCAGTTGAGAGCTTTCAAGTGTGGGGAAATATGGTTGTATTTCCTTGAGTCGGTGAGTAGTCTGGCGGCCGCATTGAGGCAGGCTTTTAGAGGTGCCAGGGAGATCTTGGGTAGGCCCGAGAGGGTAGAGCAGCCATATTCCAGTCTAGAGATGACAAGTGCTTGGACTGCCATTTTTAGGTCGGGAGCATCGAGGAAGGGTTTCAGTTTCCTAAGGTAGCTCAGGTGGAATCTGGCTGATTTGGCCATTGAATTTATGTAGTCCCGCATGTTCAGGTTGCTATCGAGGGTGATTCCCAGAGATTTGGCCGAGTCCACAATGGTTGGTGAGCAATTTAAGGCTGTAATAGCCTTAATCCATGATTGAATCTCAAGGTTGGTATTGGGCGGGGCGATCAGGAGAAATTCAGTTTTCTTTGCGTTGAGTTTGAGTTGATTGGATGCGAGCCATTGGACAGTGAGTTTCAAGGCTTCGTTCAGGGAGAGGATCTCTGCGAGAGATGAGGTTTTGATGTAGATCTGAGTGTCATCAGCGCACATGTGATAGGAGATATTGGCAGTGCGTAGTACTTCGGTAAGCGGTTCCAGGTAAAGATTGAAGAGGGTGGGGGACAGTATTGATCCTTGAGGGACTCCAACTGTGACCGGGGATGGTGCAGATAGGTTGCTGTTGACATGGAATCTCTGGGATCGGTTTTTGAGGAAGGACCTGAACCATTCTAGAACAGTGCCATCCAAACCCATCCTAAATTTGAGGCGTTCGAGTAGTTTTTCATGGTTGACCGTGTCGAAGGCCGAGGATAGGTCTAGGAGGATTATGAGACAGGCCTCGCCCAGGTCAAGGGCCTGGAGAGCATCATCAACGATGTGGAGCATAGTGGTTTTTTCCCCATGCCTTTTCCTCTTTACATGTGTGCTGCATTCTGCATCACACATACAGAAATAAACACAAATCTTTGGGTAGTTTTAATGTATGAAGGAAACCCTTCCTGTTCAAAAACTTTCCTGAGCTGAAAGCAGATACCCTGGCAAAATGTCATGAGGTTGCCTGTATTTGCGATTGGTAGCCACAAGAGCATAATAACATTGATAATGCAGAACAGCACAATTTAGATGCATGCGGGGGGAACATGCTGTACCCCACTGGAATTGCACCCCGTTTCCTGCCCAGAGTGGAATGCATGACATGGTGCATTCCACACCGTGCAGGAATGTGCAGTCGGCGCTCTGATGGCGGCGGTCTACATGTTAGGGTCTCCTATGAGCCTAACAGACCGCCGCCATCAGACCACCACAGCACCGCCCGCCAGATCAGGATTTAACTCTTAATCTGGTGGGCGGGTGCAACACAGCTTTGGCGGTCCACCAGTGGATGGCAAAGTGGCGGCACTGCTGGAGGACCACCAAAGTCGTAATGAGGCACAATATATTATAATCAAAACTTAAGTGTGTGAAAATAAGGGAACGCTCAAGTGGATATTTTAATAAGACTTTATAATAATAAATTAGATTATATGTTCTTTTAACAAAATGATAGAGGTCAGAATAACATTTGTACAAGACTATTCCAAAATAAGTGAAGTAAAGTACATGCTATGGTACTTTTAATGTTTGTTGTTTGTCATGCCTACAACAAGAAAAGGTCTAACATTACATTCTGCAAAAAAGTGTACTCCTGTAGATAGTGGTTACCAAAAGATAAAAGCAGTAGTGATTTTTATAATGTATGGCAGTGTGTGAGCAGTGAGCTACAGCATTACATGACTTGATATAGTCAGTGAGCATTGTCATATACGTGTCCTGCTTATACAGTGACACAGTGGTCAGAACACAGATCTCAAAATATAAGCTTCTACCCTTAATGAGACACATACTGCGATGAACTCCTAGTATTTCAATAAATAATCAGACCACTGATTAAGCTCATAGGTAGGTTTTGTGGCCACACGCTTATGGCTGTGGGATAATGTGAACATGAATACTTTGATGTCAGCAAATATGATTATGTTAAATATTATTTTCAAAAATATGCTTAGTTTTCAAATAAAGAAGAGTGGGCACTAGGCAATGCCTAACAATATCTCATGACACACCAATTACTTTGATCCTTATAAAGTTGTGATTCAAAATGTGAAGACAATTTTTTATAAACAATTTTTCTGCTCATATTTAAAGATAAGCATAGTGCATAGCCTATTGGCTATTGTGCCTAAAATCTATTTTTGAAGTGCTAGATAAGTAATTAAGAGATCTTGAAAATAATGCCCAATTGACAAAAGATAGACAAGGCCACATATAATGTAATTAAAAAAGATATTGTATTGTGTTAATGATGTGAGACATTTAT
Organism: Calotriton arnoldi; assembly: GCA_963921515.1. Taxonomy (NCBI): domain Eukaryota; kingdom Metazoa; phylum Chordata; class Amphibia; order Caudata; family Salamandridae; genus Calotriton; species Calotriton arnoldi. Next base: position 2,694,878 of record CAWUFW010001379.1, read on the forward strand.
TGATCAATCAACAGAAAATATTTCTTTATTTGCAAAAATTGATCACTGACCTGTAGTATATATAGCAGTGTGTAATTGATGATAGATATGTACTATTTTTTGTTTCATTGAAAAATAAAACAATTTGAATTTGTAATGGAATGTGTTTGTGGCAAAGCTATAAATATTATTTTTTTGATTTTGTTTTGGATCGCTAGGGGGATGGGGGGCTTTAAGGGATCCCCAGTTTCTTGACCAAATGCCTGGTATCATCACCAGTAAGAGTTCTTTATCTTGTCCTTACTTTCTGCTCAGATTAATAAGGGTTAGGTACCTTGTACACGCTCTCTGTACCATCGATAATAATAAGGGCTCTTTACTTTTTAGGATGGCACCTAAGCGAGTGTGCTCAGCACTGAAATGCCTGACCAGGGCACCCAAGTGGTTCAAGATGAGGTCAGCCCTACGGCACAGATGCAGTTTATGAAATTATGGGCAACGACTCAGCAGCACGGAATGGACTGGGCCCTCAGGAGAATCGGAAAGGGTCCAGGAGCAGCCGAAGGGGCCAACAGCTCCAAGAAACCACCAAAGAGGGCAAGGCGGGCACCAGCTAGGTTCCGTGAGACCTCTTCAGGCTCAAGAGCCACCATGTTAACAGCAACATCCCCAAGTGTAGCAGTAACAAGTGCAGAGGTGAGTTTCCAGCATCCAGTCTAGGAGGTGGATGCAATGTGGGTACATAAGCCTTGGTTTCCCTTTGAGGTAGTGGAATTAGCAACACCAACTTGGTGGTGGTGGGACAGCAAACAATTGTTATTTAGCCTACCCAACATGCCAAAGCAACCGAGGGGAGAGTGGGACAACCATCTGCCACTCAGAGCTCTGCAGGGCAATTGGCAGGGAAATGGCCAGGATGTATTGGGACAGGTTGCAATTCCAGGGACCTCTTCTGCAGCATAGTATCAGGGACCTCTGCCACCAAAATAGTGCCAGCACCATGGAACACTCAGCAGATACCAGCAGATGGGCAAGCAGGGGCTTAACAGTTCCCCATGCTGGCCAGATTTCCCATTTGCTAACAGTAGTTTTCAGGAGTGCTAATCCAACAATCTGCCTTCCAGGGTCCATAGCGTGGCATGCGCCAGCTGGAATGAAGAAAAAAATATGTAAGGGTGAGTTTTGTGAAGCCTTTGACCTTATCAACGTAGGGTTGCTGCTAGAGAAAGAGAGGCAAGGTAGGGATGGAGATTTTTGTCCCAAGGAAATGTGGGTTGAGAGATCGCTAAAGAATTGAGTGATAGGTTTCACCATTTATGCAGCGATTCATACGGAGAAGTTTCCCTCCTCGGCTCCACAAATCATGGGTTATTTTCCCCTCATTTGTAGTGCAGCATCAGACTTCTCTGGGGCAGCTTGGATGCATTATGACATGAAGTTTAGGCAGATGAAGGTTTTCCGTCCAGAAATCACATGGGATCAGAGGGAAATTATTCTATGGCATGCAGAATTCGAAGTCGCACACAATGTAGCTAAGGTGAACCATTCCTTTCGGGCCAGTAGACAAGGGGGGTGAGAAGAGAAATGCATGCTGGTAATTCACCTGGATAGAATGCGCAAAAGGGGCTGCTTGTAATTGTAAGAACATCTGCTCCTTCTGTGGTGGGCAAGGGCACCCCAAAGTTAAATGCTTCAAGAAATTCGGCACGCCCAGGGACTTGACAGCTAAACCTCATTAGTTCATCTCAAGCAACACAGACAGCCTCCCTTCCCAAGCATGGTCACACACTAAACAGTCCCAAACAAAATTCAGGAGACAGGCCTCTCCCTGGAAATAATCTCTATAACCAGATTATGGTGCAGCCTTCAATAATCAAAGCAGTATCCCCCATCTGTTTACGTGTCCTGGCTCACCTGCTGGGGAGATATAACAAGATCCTTGAAGCTCGTACCCTTTACTATGGTTTCAGAGATGGGTTTTGCATTACAGCCAATGTAAGTCACAACCCTCGACCCCCAAAAAATCAAAAGTCTGTCTTAGTGTAGCCCGATATTGCCAAGGAAAATATTCTGAAAGCGGTGCAAGCAGGTAGGTTAGATGCACCTTTTTCAAGCCACCATTAGAGAATCTAGGGGCATATTAGCAAGACCGGCGATAAAATTATCGCCGTTTTAGCGGCAGTTTCCTGCACATCTAACCTGGGCTTCTATTGGAATTCTATAACGCATATTAGCAAGCCCATTATCGCCGTTTTAGTGGCTGTTTCCTGCCGCTAAAACGGCGATAATTTTATCGCCGGTCTTGCTAATATGCCCCTTAGTCTGCTCCCAACTGTGTCTGGTAGCTAAGAAAGAGTGTGGCAAATACAGACTCATTCACAACCTTTCCACTCCCACAGGACAGTCAGTCAGTGATGGGTTGGATGCCAGCATGTGTACGGTCCGGTACATGTCATTTGGTGAGGCCCTGAACAAGTTGCGAGCACTTGGTAGAGGGGCCCCTTATGGTCAAGTCTGACATCCAGTCAGCGTTCAGGCTGTTGCCAGTACATCCATAAGATTTTCACCTCTTAGGTTTTACATTTAAGAGCAAGTTCTACATCGACAAGTACATGCCCATGGGCTGCACAGTCATGTGTGCACATTTCAAGACGTTTAGTCGTTTTATGGAATGGACAGTGTGATATCTGGTTGTGTCAGAAGACATTGCTCATTACCTGGATGACTTCCTGTACTTTGGGGCCACCAGGGTCCCTGGCTTTCAAGCATGCCGTGCAAGGTTTCCAAGAACTACCTAAAGCAGTGGGGGTCCCACTAGCTGCAGAGAAAACAGAGGGCCTCAGCACTAGCCTCACATTTCTAGGCATTGAGATTGATTCAGAGGTGGGAGTATGCAGGCTCCCACCGTCTAAAGTTGAGTAATTCCGAACAACCTTATTGGATTGCCTGAGTTCTACCAAGGTGACCCTCCATCAGTTGCAGAGGTTGGTGGGGCAGCTTAACTTTGTGCTCAGGATCATCTTCATGGGGTGGGCCTTTTCCAGGAACATAGCCAGGGCCATGTTGGTCTTCAAAGCCAAGCACCACTTCACCCATCTCTTAAGAGAGGTTAGAGAGGATCTAAATATCTGAGTGGAGTTCTTGCAAGATTTTAATGACTCCGTGATCTGGTCACAGCCGGCATTGAGTAATGCTGAACTAGACCTGCACACAGATGTGGCAGGAAGTGTGGACTTCGGTGCCATCCTGGGGGACAGATGGTATATCCAACACTGGCCAGAGGAATGGTTCGAGAGAGGCTTGACTAAAAACCTAACAATTCTTGAGCTTTTTCCCATTATCCTGACATTACATAATTGGAGGTCTCAGCTCTCTATCAGTAAAATCCTTTTTTAGTTCGATAACATGTCTGTTTTCTCAGCCATAAATAACCAAAGAGCGCAATGCCCACTCGTCCTGTGCGTTTTCAAATCATTGATTCAGGTATGCCTTGCAGAGAATGTGCACTTCACGGCGAAACATGTTGCAGGAGTTAAGCATAGTAGCTGATGCACTGTCTTGTTTTAAGTTGGCAGATTTCAGAACGCAACTACCAGAAGCGGACAAGGAGATGTTGCATTTCCCTGCAAGCCTATGGAAGCTTGGTGTCACATTGTCCCGGAGCTGATAACAGCAACACTGGCACCTGGAGCAGCAAACATATGAAGTTGCATGACAGACATATCAGGCTTCCATGCCAGATTGCAGTAAGGGGGGTCTCTTTCAGACAGCCAGCATATTTTGGGTGTTCACAGAAAGCGGGGAAGTCAGTGGCAGCAGTGAGGTGCCAGCTGTCAACAATTGCATTCTTTGCTGGTCTATGGGGGTTGGCAGACCCCACTATGGAGTTTAGAGTAAAAAAGGCCCTTAAGGGGTGGGAGCAGCTAGTGCCCACCAGTCAGGATGGCAGGAGACAGATTGATGTAGCTCGACTATATGAGTTTTTACGTGTCTTAGCCAAGGTATGTTCTTCACCCTTTGAGGTCATGTTGTTCAGCTTGGCTTATTCCCTGGCCGTCTTTGGAGCATTTCGAATTTCAGAATTAGTAGCTAGGCAACAGACTGGCACACAAGCAAGGATTAGGCGAGAGGATGTGGTACTTGGTCTGCAATCACTGAGTCTGTTAATCAGGAGATCCAAAACTGACGCTGGAGGTAATGGCATATGGGTACAGCTAGGTGAGGCACCACTCTGCCATGGCTGTCCAGTTTCTCTGGCCAGAGATTACCTGCTAGCCAGACACCAGAGGGACACCCCAATTTCCTGGTGCATGCAAATGGGACCCACATGACTCAGGCACAGTTCACACGGGTCTGCCAGAAAGCCCTGGGAGTGTTGCGGGTGCTTACAGGAGGGTTTTACTTCAACTCGTTTAGGATTGGTGCAGCTACAATGGTGGCAGGTATGGGAATGTCGCCAGAAGAGATTAAGGCTATTGGAAGATGGAAATCCAGTTGCTTTGAATGCTATGTCTGGCCTCATTTGGCTAAGAGTCAGACTGATTAGGGCCTTCCTTTCCACCCTCCATTCCGTTCACCACTACTTCGGACGGCAATGAGTCGTAGCCTCCGTTTGTTTTCATTACAGGAAAAACCATCAAGGTGTGTTGGATCAGGGATTCAGTAGTCAACAGTGCAACAGAGAGATTCCATGGTATCATCAGGAAGATGAGCCCCGAAATGGAGCACCATTGGTTGGTGTGACCAGCCTTAAGTTACTACACCTGCCAGTGCAGCTGAGTGAGGCTCTTGAGCTTGGCTGGCTTCCCAAGCCGGACATTCTACTCATTCATGTTGGAGGAAATGACATGATCCCACTAGGGAGGCGGGAAGCCAGTGAAAGGCTCATATCAATGTTTGCTAAACTGAGCCATTTGCTCCCAGAAGCTCTGTTATTGTGGTCTGAGCTCATCCTGTGGGGGCTATGGCCTGACAATGTAAACTGTGACAGGATTAACAAGGGGTGAAGGCTATTCTGAGGATGGCATCCATAGACACCATCAGGCAAGGGCTACTGCACCTGGGTAATTTTGAATTCTTTGACGATGAAGGCATTTACCTGTCAGAGGCTGGGCTTGAGGCTTTGCTGCAAACAAGCTTGGGGGCAGCTGATGGAAAAAGGAAACTCCTGGGGGGAGGGGCAGATTTGCCAGTGACCTTTCTGCCTTGTGGCCAATTGTACTAGAATAACGGCGCTGATTCTTGAGGGCACTAGGTTGCCAAGTTGGCCGCAACCTTCGGGAGAAGCCTTTCAGGGGTGAGGCTGGTTGGAAGGGAGGGCTGACCTGCTGGTGGCCCTACACTTCTAGCCCTACCTCGGGTACCCCAGAGATTAGGGGGCATGACCAAGAGTCCCGGATGTCCCGGCAGGGACCAATGCGCTAAGCGGTCTCTGGAACTATCAGAAATGTTTGATGTGTCACTTTATCGCACCTGGCCTTTCTGTACAATGCTGCCTCCAAATGAGTATGTAAATAGGATATGTGCAATTTCATGCTCACGTTTGCTGTGTATTCTGCTATATTTGCAGTGTAATGTTATTGATTTCAGTGGTTGTGATATCACCTTGTTTCATGTGAAGTAAACTTGCTAAGTCCTAAACCAAGAATTCAACTCTGTTGCCTTTGTGGGGGAAGAGAGGACTGCGTAGTTTGTATGGGTGGTTGACTGGTTGACCCCACCCAATTGCATGAGTGAGCCCGCTATCAAGAATTCTCCCCCTACAGCCGGCTGGCGGGCTTGTGCTGACTCTGCCGTCGCTGATGCCACGCTGCAGCAAGACGCGCTGCGCAGCTCACAGGCCTCGAAGCGCCCAAACTGCTATGAACCAGTGCAGCTTTCCCGGCTGCATCGCCATGCCATAGAGTACAAAAAACAGCCTCAATGAGACTCCAAGCTAGTGGGTTATAATAAAGAAGAAAAGAGACAGAAAATCAAGAAGCGGCAATGGAGGAGGGGAGCGCACATAACTACTCCCGGAGGTAAGGACTCCCAACCGGCTATTCTAGCTGGCTGCTATGTTCTCCTCATGTGACCTCAACCCAGCCATCAGGGCAGACATGCTGATTGATGGGGACTACCACATGGTGAACTCAATCTCCTGTCTGGGTTGGTATCATAATGGACCTCTGGGTTGAGCACTATTTCACTGATTCAACTGGGGTATTAATAGTTAGATCGCTAGGCGTGTGCTGCAGAGGCTGAGATGTGGCGTTCCTGGTGATGGCGGCGGCAGGTGACTAGAAACCCATCAACAGCAGGCTGTTTGGTTGTCTGCTAGTAAAATAGGAACTACCAAATTTGCCTCACGTGCAAACTGTGTGGGTATTTTGAAGGGCTGGGCTACTTGTTAAGCAACTTGAGCTGCAATAACCCCATGCCCTAAATTCTTGGACCTCCTGGGAGGTAAATCCTGCATCATTCAACAGTAACCTCTAATACTGCTACCGGGACTTTGGAGCCTGTAATGAATCTCTTTTGCCTACTTGTGTGCTTTTAAATAGGCCACTCCAGTTCTCAGGGATTGCTGTAAGAAGTGAGGTATGGTTTTAGAGTTTAGCCCTTACTGTCTGCATAACATCATCCCACTGCCAGTGTAAGTGAAGCTAATGATATTTCCTGACACAGGTGCCAGTTAGATTGTGCTGCAGTGACCTGCATCATTCTCAAACTCATTGTAAAAGACAAGGCGCACAGACCCACGCACAACAACAAGATGGCTAACTACATGACTTCTGAAAAGGATGGGTTAGATCATGCTACTCAGCTCAGTATTGAGTCAGAAATGTTGAGCCTACTCCCACTGGCCTGTGTACTGCCATACAGACCTTCCCAGCAGTCCTTGGGAACAATCTAGACACTGTTACTGTGAAAATGAATTTGACATGGGCTGATCTATGCAAAGTGGCAGAAGAAGCCTGAGAGACTAAGGAGGGAGGGGCAAGCATCATCCAGAAAGTGAGGGACCTACGCAACAGAGCAATATAGCTGAAAGGGACAAAGTGCACACTGGAGGTAACGGTGGAGGGTAGGATCAGATCCAGTAACCGCCACTTTATTTGATTTAAAAAAGATAAACGTTGTTCGGCTAAGATGCTTCTGGAATCCTAGATCACGAAAACTCTACTTCAAATGGACCTCCTCTTTTTTTGGTCGAGGGAGCTCAAAGAGTACTGGCTCAACCTCTGAGGCCTCATCTCCTCCCTTGGGCGACTATAGCCAGACTACTTAATTTCTGACATAGAAACACCATTCTACAACAATTATGCAAAGCACCCTCTGTGCTGTTTGAAGACATTTGATCATAGTTTTTCATTTTACGTTTCAACCAAACACTTTAGATTTGTTTTCACTCAGGCACCTCTTTTCAACCGGTCGTATGCCAAAATATTAATAGCAAAAATATCATATTTTGCGTAGGCCTGTATTTTTATTGTTCAATACGTGGCCAGGCGAGCTGATGGTGATAATGGTTTTTATAAAGTATTTTTTTTAATCTTTGCTTTTGTTTAGGATTTTTGTTTTAATGGATTTTCAATTGTTTTGCCTAGTCATGGCTTTCACCTCCAGCTAAAGCAGCATCACTGACACCCAAGATCTGATACACTTTTTTTTTAAACATGTTTTTATTGCCATTTATCATAATTATATTAAGTCAGATGCAGTCATTCCCAATTTCCTATAATCAAATATGCTAGGAAACAATACATTTACAATTTAGCCAGTGCCATTTCACCATATGCAGGCTCGTCAACCACAGTATCTGTCTATGGATAACAACTTACATATCATACATAGTGATACAAATCTGTTGGGATCTGTATCACGTTCTCCCTCATAGAATTCTCTCGTGGCACTGTTCCCTGCGTGGAACATGGAATGTGCTGCTTTGGCAGTTGCTGCCTCGGAGCTGCCTTGACGGGACATAATAAATGGAGTACTTACCTTATCTGTGATTGTACTTCCTTTCATTGGCGACGAGTTGTCCCGTCTTCGGCCTCCCTCTCCTGAGTGAACCTGCTTCCTTCCAGCCGTCCCCTGGAGCTCCGTTCTTCCTGTGTGGCGTTTTCCTACTCCACCGCGTCTCCTTGCAGTCTCGCCATCCGTGTGGACTCCTGTTGTGGTTCTGCTGCTGTCCCGGGACTCCAACGTCAATTTTGGCTATTCCCAGCCATTTCAGGTACTTTTTCTGCTTGCTGTACGCGCTCGACCAAAGCAATCTTCCGTTGCTTCTCGCGCTCTGCCCCCGTGACGTCGCCTCTACTGTGACGTACTGCGTGCCTTCGCAGTCCTGCCTGACTTGCCTGACCTGCCTGTCATTCCCGCACGCAACGTCCTCACGTTGCGTGCGGCCATGTTGGATTATTCCGATCTCAATTGTGCTTTGCCATAACAACACCAGGGTTGTTTTCACCGCTGATGCGCACAGCTGTTTGATCGGATTACCACGTTCCCTGATTTGCGCACCAGCATAGCAACGCTAGTGTTGCTTTCACCGCTGATGCGCACAGCTGTTAACATTCATTGTTCACGCGCACATCTTATAGAGTAATCGCTGATGTGCACAGCTTATTTCTTCATTGTTCTTTGTGTTCTTCTCCTAAATTAACACACTCAGCTACTTCTGTGATGCACTCCCAGTGTGCATCATAAGAACTTTACAGTGTTTACGTGAATTCATCTTATCCTTGCAATTGTTACAACTGTGTGGGCAGCAACTCACCCACGTTTTGTTTTACCATGGATCACGTGTTAGCTCCGCCACCCTTCTTACAATCTCCTGGTTCTCCTCCCATTATATGGCAACAATGGAAGGATACATTTGAGAGTTATCTGGAAGCCATCAATGGTGATACGTTTACTACAAAGAAGAAGAAAGCACTTCTTATGTATAATCTTGGTGCGGAGGGTAGAAGCATTTTGAAAACATTGACTCTTGAGGTCGTCAACACTCGTGTGAGTGGCGGTGACGACGGTGATTCCCTAATCATTGATGACTATGCATCACTGATCAAAACTTTGGACAAAAGGTTCAACCCCAAGAAGAATGTTGTACTTGAGCGTCACAAGTTTTTACAACGTGCCCAGGTTCCTGGTGAATCTATCGACGATTTTGTCTCTGCGCTCAGAACTCTTTCTATCACCTGTAACTACAGAGAATTTAGGGATGAAATCATACGTGATCAACTAATCGAGCGCACATGTAACAAGAAGATTCAACAGAAGCTTTTGTCATCAGACGACCCCGACCTCGAGACAGCTATTACTCTTGCGAAAAACATTGAACATTCTCAATTTTGCATGAAGGAAATGTGCAACCCTTCTCAACCCACTGAAGTTAAACTGTTGTCATCAAAGCATAATGTTAAGCCTACCAAAGTTCCCATTGAAAATACGACGCGAAATTCACCTTCTCTACCTTCGCCTAAGATCAAATATGAAAAAGTACAACTCTTTTGTTTTCGTTGTGGGAGCAAAAATCACTTAGAAAATGCGAAGTTCTGTTTTGCTTTGAACGAGACTCGTTTCAAATGTGGGAAAAAAGGTAATCTGGCACGTCTCTGTAAAGCCATGGGGTCCAACAAAGGAAACACGCAAATCGTCAAGTCCATTGAAGAAGACTTTATTGACTCTAGTGAAGAAAATGACAATATGTTGTTAATGTTGTCTTCTTCATCTTTACAATCTGAGGGTGTCGTTGAAATTGCGTCCATGGGTGGTTTGCGTAAAAGAAAATCCCCCGCATGTGTTATCTGTGTGAATGGGAAAAATGTGAATTTCTTGGCTGATTCCGGTTTCCCATTTACCCTTATCAATGCTAAGGATTCTGGGGGGTTAGAAGACATTCAGTTGCACCAGTCTAACATTAGAATTTTTGCCTATGAGGGCAAAAGAGTGGAAGTTCTTGGTAAATTTGAAGCAAATTTAGAATTCTGTGGTGATCTTGCTACAGGAACTGTATACATTGTAGAGGATGGTGCAAATTTGTTGGGATGGGAGGAGCAAGGAGAACTCGGTATCATTCTTGATCCTAATCATCCTGACATGGTTTTGTCTAGGCGTGAGGCACGCAAATTTTACACTCCTTCCTCATCTTCCAATCTGCCTAATGCGTTGGTGGTGGGACATTTATCAGGTGATGAGTGGATTCAGAAGTATCCCGAAGTTTTTAGTGACAAACTGGGGAGGCTAAAGGGTTTTCAGCACTGCATCATCCTAAAAAGTGGTGCGAAGGCTGTTGCACACAAGGTGCGTAAGGTACCCTTGAGTTTGCGTGTGGAATTGAAGCATGAACTTGAAGGTTTATGCACCATGGATGTGATTGAAGCCATAGAAGGATCTGAATGGTTGGCCCCCATAGTTCTTGCACGCAAGGCTGACAAGTCTCTTAGGATGTGTGTAGACTTGCGCGATCTAAATGCTAATATTTGGATCGACCGCCAGCCTTTGCCCAATATAAATGAAATGCTGGCGAAGTTAGATGGAGCCAAGTATTTTTCGTCATTTGATATTTCCTCAGCTTACCACCAGGTTGAGTTAAGCAAGGACTCCAGACATCTCACCTCTTTCGTAACACCAGAAGGAGCTTTCCGTTACAAACAAATGCCTTTTGGTCTGGCATCGGCTTCCGCTGTGTTTCAGCACCTCATGGGGAATTTATTCAAAAACACAGCGGGAGTCGTGTTTTTCCAAGATGATATTCTTGTGTATGCACAAACTGAGGTAGAGCACGACAGCAGAGTTAAACATGTACTGGATACTGTGAAACTTCATGGGCTAACCTTAAGGAAGGACAAGTGCAATTTTTTTCTGGAGGGTGTGGATTATTTGGGTCACCACATTTCCTGCAAAGGAATTGAACCCAAAATTAAAATTTTAGATGCCATTCAAAATGCACCTTCACCCACAAATAAAGACCAATTTCGCTCTTTCCTAGGTCTTGTGGAGTACTATGCCAAATTTGTGGGGAATTTTGCTAATAAGACCTCCTGTTTGCGTGAATTACTTAAGAAAAATGTTAAGTTTGTGTGGTGCGACAAGTGTGTTGACCAATTTGATCTTCTCAAAAAGGAAATTGTGCAGGCACGCCCTTTGAAATTGTTTAACATCAATGACAAATACATCGTTTCTACTGATGCCAGTAACATAGGATTGGGCGCTGTTCTTATGCAAAAGAGAAGTGATGGTCGTGAGGAGATCATTGCGTTTGCCTCCAGGACTCTTCGTGGTGCTGAGAGTTCTTACTCCACCATTGAGAAAGAGGCGTTAGCCTTATGGTGGGGTGTCCAGTACTTTCGGAATTTCCTGTGGGGAAATGAATTCATTCTCAGGACCGATCACAAACCTTTGGTTGATCTCTTCACCACCAAAGGTGGGGGTCGCGCCACTCCACGTATTGCTAAATGGCAATACAGACTTCAGGAATTCAATTATCGTTTAGTGTATGATGCTGGTGTCAAAAACAACATTGCTGATTGTCTATCCTGTTTACCCCTTGCCAAAGACATCAGCGAATCTTCTGAGGAGGATCTTGACATCGTGTGTGCCGTTGGTGCTGTTGTTGACATTGTGAAAGGTGCACTTTCTGAGCGTGAATGGTTGCAAGCTCTATCAGAGGACAGTGAAATCAAGATGGTTGTTGACTTCTTGGTTCATGGCTGGCCTGTCAACAAGGATTTGTCTCCTGAGTTAATTCGTTTCAAAAGGGTTTGTGATAAGTTATCCATGGTGGATGGAATTTTACGCAGGGGTGGTCTTTTGGTCGTTCTGACATGCATGCAAAAAAAGTTTTAGATCTGGCTCACGAAGGTCACCTTGGTATTCGCGCTATGAAACGCAGAATCCGAGAGGACTTTTGGTGGCCCGGGGTGGATAGGTCCATCGAGCATTACGTCAGGGACTGTTGTGCATGTGTTCTGAGCGATAAGACTCAAGTAACTCATCCCTCTCCCATTGATCCAGTTGTTGTCAAGAATCTACCCTGGTACAAATTAGCTTTCGATGTTGCTGGTCCTTTTGGGATTTCTGGAGGTTCTCCTTTGTATGCTCTGGTCTTAGTGGACTATATGTCCAAGTGGCCGGAGATCAAGTTTGTGGAGTGTGCGAATTCTTTGTCTGTCATTAATTTCCTCAAAGAAGTGTTTCTCCGGGAGGGGTTTCCTGAGGAACTAGTGGCAGATAACGGGACCCAGTTGGTGTCTTTGGAAATGCAAAATTTCCTCAAAGAGCATGGCATCAAACATGTTTTAACCTCACTTTATCATCCTCGCAGCAACGGATTGGTCGAACGTTTTAATCGCGTTATCAAAGACCAACTGCAAGTGGCTTTGGTGAATGGTTTACACTGGCGAATGGCCATTGCAGACATGTTGTGGGCAATCAGAACTACTCCTCATATTAGTACTGGGATGTCTCCTTTCACTCTGCTTAGGGGAAGAGTTGCCGGTTTCTAAGTTGAACAAAGATTGGATGTCCAGGAAAGAAGTTGATCAAGCTAGACTTGGCAAGGTAGCGGATGTGAGAACTGCAGTTCAATCAAAGTACACCACTGTTTCTGAAAGAGTTTCTCCTGTGTGTGTTGGAGATTGGGTAAGAATCAAGAAGCCTGGCTTCATTCGCAAGGGGACTTCTCGGTTCTCAGCCCCGGCTAAGGTGAGAGAAGTAAGAGACCGTGTGGTGGTGTTGGAGAATGGGAAGATTTGGAACAAGTGTGCCATTTCTGTTGTTCCTCAATCTAAAATTGTGTACGTTGGTGAGAAGATGGGTGTTCATTTTGATCCCGCCAATGCAACTAATGTTCTTCCAAGTTGCTCTTCTTCTAATGCAGTTCCTTCCAATAGGAATGTTCGTTCCGACTGTTCTTCTTTCAAAAGGTTTCCTTCCAGGATGAAATCTACTCCGGTTAAGTTTCAAGACTATGTTATGTATTGATGATACTATGTTTTTTTCTTCCAGGATGAGATCTACTCCGGTTAAGTTTCAAGACTATGTTATGCATTGATGATACTATGTTTTTTTCAGTTGTTTGATTCTTGCTCTTCTATTTATCTTATCGTTCTGTTATCTTTTTCTCTCCTCTTCTTTTCTTTTTCTTTTATTGTGTAGGAAAGGAGGTGTGTTGGGATCTGTATCACGTTCTCCCTCATAGAATTCTCTCGTGGCACTGTTCCCTGCGTGGAACATGGAATGTGTTGCTTTGGCAGTTGCTGCCTCGACGGGACATAATAAATGGAGTACTTACCTTATCTGTGATTGTACTTCTTTTCAGAATCCTTGTGGGTTGCTGTACATTGTAAGAATTTCCCTCCACTACAAAACCTTCTCCAAACTGCTGGCACCTATGGACGGTTATTGTCTGATGTATCTCAAATAGGAGCTCCAACCGGGAGGTCTCCTTTATCATGCCTCCTAAATGTAACTTTCAGTGAACGTATGCTGGGTGGTATATTATCTCCCAGGATCTAAGAAAAACCCTCTTCTGACATGTGTCATGGTAGCCAGACATTGGGGGCAGAACCAGGGGAGCGCAGCAATCAACTGGCTGCCATCCCAGTCTTTCTCCAGATCCTGTCACTTGTAAAGAAACCCTTCAGAGGTACCCACCTCTCATGCGACCCATCTCGGATCCGGCCCGCCCATTCTGTCCCCTAGAGACTACCCCCTCTATCACTTGTTATTTTCTTTTAGTGTGTGCCATCTCTCTGTCCTGATCTCTGGGCTGTAAATGACCCTCAGACTCCCATTGGAGACCGACCCGACCACTGCCCTCCGAATCTTGTTCTCGCTCCGGGTGCTCCCAGACCTCCAGAGTTTCTCTCCACTGAGCCGCAAAAGGGTGCTTTCGCAGGCCCTTCGCCTCTTCCCTAGCCAAAGCCCTGCCCACCGCCCTAGCCCAAAATGTGACGTCCTGTCTCCAGACTCCCACCACTGGACCGGTAGTGAATTTCCAAGTCAGGCAAGGGCTAGAGCCAGGTCTATGAATCTATTCCTAACTTTCTGCTTCGGCGGGCGGGGTAAGAGCCCTAGCAAGCAGACCTCAATCGTGGGGCAAAGTCCACTTCCCAGCGTTGTACCCCCAGCCGCAACCACCTCATCCCAGAACAGCTTCAGGCCTGGACATGCCCATGTCAAGTGTATGAAATCTGCGTCCTCGCAACGACACCTGGGGCAACTGTGGGCTTCGCCACCATAGGGAACCCGTAGCCTATGTGGTGTCATATAGGTCATAGGCAGGTAATTGATCTGCGTGTACTTCAACCTTGTGGAATGAGAAACTGTTTTGAGGTAGGCAAGGACCTTATTCCATTCCTGGTCTGTAAGCTCCCTCTCTAACGCCAACTCCCAACGCTCACGCAATCTTGTCAAGGGCTTATGATTGCCTTGGACAAGGAGCAGCATAGCCACTTCACCAAATGGCCTGCTGATCCCAAGGTCAGCAAGAAATGTAACACTGAGTGTGTTTTCAGCTCCTCTCTACCACCCCCCACAGAGATCTCTAAATGTTCGTATTAGGGCTTCATACTGGAGGATTTGGCCAGAAGAGAGGCCAGTATCTTCCACTAAGTCTTCAAAGGGAGCTAAGGTATTCTGGTGGTAGAGATCTCCCACTGTCTCTAACCCCACCCTGGTCCATGCTGATAATTGTTCAGATCTAAAAATAGAGATTGGGTCCCCATGTGGCAATCCTATCGGGGGAAATCTGGTGAGTACCGGGGAGTGCCTGCCATTTTGGACATCCCTCTCCTCCAGCATCGCAGATCTGTGGCCATGAGCGTCGATCGCCGCAGGCTGTCCACCACTGGATTAAGCAATTTGGCCAACAACCATGATGCACCCGCCCTCCCCTCCATACAATCAATATCCTCCAGTCCCATCCCTTCCAGCCATTGCGCGACCCATTGAAGTTGGGCGGCTAAGAACTATAACTCGAAATGGGGCACCCCGAAGCCACTTTCCTTCATGGGTTGTTGCAGGGTTGCCAAGGACATTCTCTGCCTTCTCGTGTCCCAAATAAAGTCTTTTAGTAAGGAGTCTAGCTGATGGAACCATCCAGCCGGCATTGTAATCGGGAGATTAATAAAATAATACAATAGGCGCGGGACCATAACCATCTTGGATAGGAAGACCCTGGCCATGATGGGTAGACGTATGGAGCACCAGAAGCGGACACACGCTCAAAGGGATCGTGGAGCCCTCCCAAGTTTACCCTCTCGGAGATCAACCAAAGAGTGGTAGACATCTAAAGGTCAACTGTGCCCAATTGAGTTCCACCAGAAGTTCCGGGGGCCGTGGGAGTAAAGGGGACACGGAGAATAGGTAAGTTTTATCCCTATTAACTTTTAAGCCCTACATGTTTTCAAATTTCCCTAAGAGCTCGAGGGCTGTAGCAGAGTCCAACACTGCATTGGACAGGTAAATCAGAAGGTCATCCGCATATAGAGAGATAATATGTTCTCTCCCTCATAGTCGTATTCCCATGTCCTCTCCGCCCAACCTAAACAGAATCGCTAGTGGCTCAATCGGTAGGGCAAACAGCAGGGGCGATAAGGGGCATCCCTGCCTGGTGCCTGGTCTTCCTGAAGACTCCGTATTGCTGGGACATGATCTTGCCTGTTCGAACTTGCACCTTAGGGCCCTCATACAGTAATTTCATCCACTTCAGCCACTCTTCCCCAAATCCCATCAGTCGCATAGTTGCGAACAAATAATCCCACCATAGAGTGTCGAAGGCCTTTTCCAGATCATCGACGAGAAGGTTGCTTGCGGGATGGCTTGGGTTTCCGAGTGGAATAAGACTGAATAGAGGCGCCGCAGATTAATCGATATGTTCCTGGACGGTATGAACCCATTCTGGTCGGAGTGGATTAGGGTGGGCAAATATGGGAGCAGTCTAAGCGCCATGATTTTACTAAGGATCCTAAAGTCACGTTCAACATGGAAAGTGGATGAAAGTCTCTCGTGGTGGCTCCTGGGGCCATGGACTTGGGGAGAGGGATCAACACTGCATCGCGCAACGTGTCTGGAAGAGGCCCCAGCCGCCTAGATTCCGGGTAAAGAGCCACCAGTCTGGGAACCAATATTGGGGCATATGCAGAGTAGAATTCTGCTGGGAGGCCATCTGGGCCCAGGGTCTTCCCAGTGGCCATGGTTTTAATGGCAACTCGGACTTCTTGCTCTGTCACTGAACCACCCAATGCCTCCCTATCCTGTGGATCTAGTTTTCGGAGCTGAATTCCCCCTAAAAATCTGCATGTGTCTACAATGTGATTGGGGCCGGTGCACCATACAAGTCCTTGTAGTACTCATGAAACAAGGCGTTAATTGTCTCGGGGTTGTAAACAGCTTCACTGCCTCCATCCCTCACTTATGTGATTGGGGACCCCCGGGATTCTGGCTGAATCATCTATGCTAGTAATAGGCCAGGTCTCCCTTCCTCCTCTTGGACCCTCATGAGGTATCCCCTATAATCATGGCATCACAGCTTTTCTAGGGCCTCGCTGTGTTGCGCACACGCCTCTCTCAGACCCTCTGCGTCCTCGAGCTCTGTGCCCTGCGCATTCCCTAATTGATGCAGTTTGTCTTCTAGTGATTTCAGTTCCGAGTGCAGCTCTCTCTGGGCCCCTATCGAGTGTCCTAGGCAGTGTCCGCGTATCACTGTTTTAAACATCTCCTATTCTAGCAGTCTCATGGAGGCTGTCTGTGTGATATCTGAAAAGTGATTATCAATGGCAGACCGCAGTGTTTCTTTAAAGCACTCATCCTCCAGGACCAGAGGATTGAGCCTTCATAGGGGGATCAAAGGCCGGCTCCTCAAAGGTTTAAACTCAAGTAACAACGGACAGTGATCAGATATTATGCATCCAAAATATTCAGTCTGGGGAATAGCCGCCTCAAGGGTGTGTGAGCACAGAAGGGCATCTAAACGTGTGTGCAGGTGGTACATGGGTGAATAAAAGGAATAGTCCCTTACATTCGCATGTTGTGTCCTCCAAATATCCTCCACTTCCCAGTGTGTCATCCAGTCCTGCATCCCTGTTGTGTTACAAGATCCAAGACACATGCACTCTCATTCATTGACACATGTAATATCCACCAACACTAAACACTGAAAAGAATAGATGAGGCCCCAGACACCCAGATAGCTCAGAATACACACACCTCTCTTTCAGTCAGAGTCACTAACGACCCTAAAGCATGACTTCCTTAGGTACTCAGTGCCAGAGGCCTGCAACCTCCAGTTATAGGAGACACCACTGAGGTCAAGCTCCCTAGAATGCAGACTCAATTATTTGCCAGTCTCTTCTACTATAAATTGGCCACAGACACTCAATTACATTTTCCCTCCCGCATTTAGGAATTGTCGAATCTAAACTCCACCCACAAGCAATTTAGAAAAAATCTGTAGCCCATGCCAGGCATTTATGCCTTGTGGTCTACTTTAACTTTAGTTTGACTGTTCATTTTTGCCCTAAGATGTACATATGAAATGGGTCAGACTTTTGACTTACCAGAACACATTTTTAAATGATTTATAAAACTGTGCATTTGTGCTACGTTATTCGATCAATCTTCTGGTAAAGAGTTATGCCTTTTACCCTATGACTTTGAAATAACTAAAGAAAAGAATTAGAAAGCACAGCTACGCAAGAGCGTGAAAAGCTCCCTAATTAATTGTTGTGCTCTTTGAAATACATGCCTGAGATCAGGAACAGCAAACATTTATTCTCACTGTGAACCGGTAATAACGCCAGAAAAGATGCTATGATTTTGAGACAGATTTTTAAGATTTTGCATCGCTGCAAAGTCACGTAATTACTTTCTAGCGCCAACCTTTTTTATGCTAGAAAGCTGCCCTTAAAGTACCACAAATAGGGGCATATTTACAAGCCCCTATCCCCACCACAACGTCACTTTCAGTGACGTTGTGATGGCGATAGGGGCCTCGCTTTATTTACAAGGCAGCGTTAAGCCACTTAACGTGGCTTAACGCAGCCTTGTAAATAAGGCACCCTTTCACACTGTCTTTAGCTTGAAAGGGGAGGGCAATGTGTGTTGCGGTGGGCGTTCCACCGCAGGACCTGTTGATTTTGACGTTGCCCCCTATTTACAAGGGCAGCGTAAATAGGAGGCAGCGCCAAAATTAAGACCAGGGAAAACCTACTCTTAAATAGACCAAACGAGGAGAAATGCTTTATTTCTCCTCGTTTTTGCTGTTTCCAGAAACAGCAAGTTGCCTATGATTTTTTATGTGCAGGAAGGTTCCCCTTCCTGCACATAAACAATCATTTAAAAAAAATGCTGTTTTGCAACTTCAATGTGTGCTGCATTAGCCTTCTTGGCTTAACGACACGCTTCCCCACTTTATTGTAAATATGCCCCATAGTGCTTTGCTAGCATGCTACCATGGGTGGTGCAGAGGCCTTCCACAGCTACACCATGGGTTTAATGCAAAACCAGAACTACAAAGATTGCCAGACCTGGCTTTGCATCAAAACATAATGCCTCGTTGAAGCAGGGGCAAAGTAGGTGAAATGTTTTAATTTTACCAAACATTTCATTTATTGCAAGTGTGTTGTGCAGTACAGCACACATATAATGTATGAAATGTTTAAAAAAAAGTCTAAGCATACGATTTTGTACTGGAAGGATATACTTCCAGTACAAAACCTATACTAGACAGCACACACCTTTGCACTGTGTTGTAAAGGCGTTTTTGTGGTTCTGGGCTGCCTGTAAATGCGCAGTGCAGGGGAAGCGAGCAGCAGCGGCTTTGGTTGGTGCGATATATTGCACTATTTTTTACAAAATCTTCCTCTACATCTCATGTCCTTTGGGTGTAAGAAGGCTATTCAAAAACAAAATAGGACTAATAATACTATTCCACGCTTGCATGCAAATTAGATATGCTAATTAATAAAAAAAAAAAGATCTCCATTGATCAAAACCACTCAATTGGCACGCAGGGCTGGACTACTCCTTATTCTTCGAATCATTAACTCCACTACCAATTATTTAAAACCATGTTGGCTGCGTAAATTGATAAACTAGATAACAGTATTAGATATGTATACATTTTGTGAGTAGTCTGCTAATTTTGCTTATTTTCCTAACTTTATACCTCTTCCTGAACGTAGAAAGTCTTTTTCTTGAGAACATTTGGGTACCATTGTTAAAGTGTGTGAAGATGTACATTTCCAATTTCGTAAAATAAGTCAAAGAACATCATCAACTTTATGACGTTTTTACGATAGTGAGTAAGAGATCACTCAAAAGTAGAAACATCTTTGAAACCTAACTTTTTTGCACACTAAATCCCCACCACCACAATAACTTTCACAAGAAACATCTCCAGTAAAAATATGTTTTGGGGAAAATCCATCCACTAGCAAAGTTTTCAAAGGTTACGAACTTGTAACTTTGTGATGTTCTAAAGTTTTAAATATTGACAACATTTTGACAGAGAAATTACAATATGTAACACTCTAGTTAGAAATGAGAGACATACAAAATAAAATTCAGCGAAATAAGTAAACTGTAAAGATATAAATTAAACAAATTATCTTTTGCAGATTGTGCATATGCCAATACACATATGGACAGTACTAAAATGCAGCCACAGACAGTGAAAAGATCTATGGGGTTGTCATATATAGATATAGTAATAAATACTAATGCTTTAAAAGAAATATTGTCCATTATGAGAATAATTTCAACATGCATACAAAGGACAGAGCCCTTAGTCAATGAGAAGACCCACCAAGGCACACTAAGGGCCTGATTACGAGTTTGGTGGTCCAACCGCCCGAACACCGCAGCCGCTAGAAGACTGCAACTCGAGTGGTCTTCAGTCCTCTGTATCGCAAGTTGACCGCGGGGCCCGCGGTGTGGCTGTGGCATTCTTGCAGTGGTGAGCAATAGTTTTCCTTATCTATCAATGCCTCTGTGTACCTTTTGACTGCACTTGTGTTGAATGTACACATATGCATGATACACGTGGAAAAATACCACCTACCCATTGCTGGAGTCTGGCCCATATGTGGGCAGTCCAGGCAATGAGTACATGGTACAAAAAGGACTCACCTGTAGATCTCCGCAAACAGGGTCGTATTCTTTGGGGTGAAGATGCTGTTGTGAAGGGGGACCTAGAGAAAGAGATCCACGTCAAACTCTGATGGGTAGAACAGTAGAGGGGTGAGTATGCACCCCAAATCCTTACTTTCCACCGACTCGAAGCTGGCGGTCACATCATACGGTTGGCTCGTCAGAAACCCAACTTGTAATACTGACGGCAGTGAAACTCCTCTGTACCTCGCTATGGCCGCTGCTTTTCCCTCACCGTGACACCAGCGGTCTGCGGTGTGCTGGCAGTGTCTGCGGTTCAGCCGCGGCCTTTGCAATAGCAATCTGCCCATCTCGCAATAGGTTGGTCAGACCGCCGAGCTCATGACGGTCGCACAGTGACCGTGGGTAGGGCGGTTTACAGACCGCCTAACTCATAATAAGGCCCTTACTCTGTCAGACTCCAATTATCAATGCTATGTTACGAAGGAGTAGTCAAAAGATAAAATATGCCCCATAGCTTGAATGACACCAAGAGTGCTAAACAAGCAACCCAACCTTGCTTAAAAGAGTTCCTTCCAACTTTTCACCATCCTTCCATCATCTATCCATCCATTCACCCTTCAATCTATTCATATATCCATCCCTTCACCTTTCCCTCCACAAACCCATTGCCCTATCCAACCATACTTTTTCTACCATCCATCCATCACTTCATATATACATCCATATTTTCTCATATACACCCATCAATATAGCTATATATCCATCCATCCGTCCTTTCCCCATTCACCCATTTTCCATCTGTCCATTCTTCTGACCCTCCATCCATTCACCCTTTCACCTTTCAATCCTTCCACTTTTCCTCTCAACCTTTCAGCCTTCTATCTATTCATCCTTTCACCCTTCCACTCATTCTTTCACCATTCCTTTCACCTTTTTCCTTCTTTCCTTTCATGTTTTCTTCTTTCCTGTCATCCTTCCTTCCTCCTCCCATTGTTTTTCCCCTTTCTATCTATCCATCTTTTTTCTCAGATCTGTACTTTTTATTTCTTCTATTTCTCTCTCATGCTAATTGATTTGCTGTGTGTCCCTCTCTCTGTTTTTCCCCAGTGGCAGCCCCGCTTAAGCTTATAGAGTGAGTGGTTTGTAAAGATGAGCTGGATACCAATGGTGCTTGATAAATTCTAACTTTTATTTAAGCGTGGTACAACTCGACCGGCAGGGTGCTGAGCAGTAACAACTGGGTTCAGTACAATCAAAATATAACATTCTAATTCTCCAACATCATCCCCTAACAATCCAATGGGGAATATAGGATCTAGATTCTAGACCCAAAAGGGTTCCCTACGCCACTGCTATGTGACATGGAGTTATGATATTGACACTTTGTGCTCCAGGAGACAGAATGGATAAAATTCAGAAATGGTCCAAATCAGAAAGTTTTATATTTTCACAAAATATCACAGATATTGCGTAGTTACAGGGTAACCTCTATTTTCATTACTTCCAGGATTTTTACCCTCTCCCACATTGGACAATTCATGAAATTTACAAAGTTAAAAAAGGCTAAGCAAAATCCTGCAAATTGTATGTTTTGTGGGATAAAGAACCAACAGAAGCTATTTCTGCATGAAAAATATTCAGTATAAACAAAATTATGTGACAAAAATAAAACTTTGACTGCTGATGAAGTTCACATATTTTGCTTAATGAAGTTGCAGAGTTTTCAAATTCACACACCCCAATAGTTGATTTTTAATGTCACACAATATTAAAATCTGAACAAAGGAAAGGTACAGAACTAGCAAAGGAACCATTTTGGACTTACAAGAAAATGAACCTTCAGGGGATTCTTTGCAGAGTTATTCCACTGCTTTTTTCCTAATCAATTAACTCTAACCAATGGGAAAATTGTTATATCCTGACAATAACTATGAAATAGCTTATTTGTGATAGTGAACTTAAACGGGAAACAAGAAGATAGTTTTTTGACATAACCATCTTGCCACTGAATTATGGTTGCAGACCTCCTCAGGACCCAACATTGATTAGCTGGTTCCTTGTGCATATAGAATTTTTCATATTGATCTTCCAGCCAAGCAAATAGGGTGACTCGAAGTAAAGAAGAATAGACTGTCATCTGCATCAGTCCTACTGACTGCAACTCTGCAAACGTTTATTGGCAAATATAGCTCTTTCCCATCAGTGCTCTATCACAGGCCCATGAATTGATTGATGCCTGACTCATCTTCAGGTTTTAGAACTGAGTAGGGCTCTTAACTTATTTTATACCACAGGCCACCATATTTCTGCAACTGTATGATTTTAACATTTTGGTACAAAATTCAGAATGCTCAGATGCTTCCAATCTTCTTGAAACTTGTTCCTGGACCGGCCTTCATCAGATGTACCCTGACCACTCACATCTGGTTGACCACATATTAGATCTCATCTTTATTTCCTTACTTTTTACCATGTAAATTTGGGGCAATTCTGCACTCCTCACCCTTTTGCCATGCCATTCGCTCTGACCTTTGCAGTCTGAATCCATAACCTTCCATCTACTCTATCCACCAGAAACTGAATTTGGTCTGAGATTGCAAATTCAAATCCATCCGAAGCTCTCAAGAAGAAGCCTGTGTTTTCAGCAGACCACAGTTTTAACAATACTGCAGTTGACCGCTGGCTCTCAAATTTCCAAGTACTACTTTCAAAGACTTTGTCGCTAGTTGTACTTGTTCTACTGTAACATGGTTCACAACTGAGCTAGCATTTATGACGAAATCTTACAAGAATGCAGATTGCAATTGGAACAAAAAGTTAGGTGGTGCAACTTCAACACGGTATGATCTTTCACTAAAATGTTATGATGCTGCTTAATGAACAGTCCACTGAGCGCATAATCAAACAGACATTCCGTCAGCCAATAGTCCGAAGGTAAAAGTCTTTAGAAATGTTAAAGATCTAACCACTTTTGTAGTGCAACAATCAGAAAGTTACAATTTTCCTCTCTCTGACTTCTTCTATTAAATGTTCTGTTAACACACAACTCTCCCAGTATCTGGAAATAATGCATCTGCTGGATCCTTCACAAGCCACCTTTCTCCCTACTCATAGCACATCATCCCAAATCAGAGCACCACTCTGGATGCAGGAGTTACCTCCTTCCTTATTTTATGTGAACTTCATGTAACCTTCAACATTGTCTCCCACTCAATTCTCCTGAAGCCTCATGTGGAGAATGGGACAAGAGACAGTGTCCTATCTTAGATAGATTCATTGGAATGTGTATGCTGGACGTAGATTGGTGGTTAATTCCACCTGGAGGGATGATAGAGACATTAAAGGGCCTCTGGAGCTATAGCTGTAACTACAGCCTAATCTTACAAAATGAACCTACTTCCTCCTACTTATGTAAACTAGGTCTCATCTATGTGAAGTTCAGCCTTTTAGACTCAACAGCTTCTATTTGTCATCTCTAATTCATTCCAATGGATTTCTAGTTATGTCAACTACACCAAATTGCTTGTTTTGCTTGACAAGGCAATTCCTCCTATGAAAACCTGTCTCAATGACTGTTTTGTCATCATCAGGTGGATGAGTTTCAACTCTCTCAATTTCAACAATGATAACACAAAAGTATTTACTCTTGGCAGTATTAACTCACTTTATTGACAGCTTTAGTCACAGTGTCCATGGGGCCTCTTTATGTTCCTTCTAATATTGTCATCCATTATCCAGATAATAGTCTCTTCTTGCCTGGAGTCTGCCACCTCAGTTTACCTGGTGAAAAAGAAAACAGACACTTGAGAAATCTCGTAAAGTCTAGCACGTTTAATGGAAAAATAGCCAGCAAGCATCAAAAATAGGGTTAAGTGCAGATTGCTATTTTAACAGACCAGAGCTTCAACCCCTGGTCAGTTGGAGCTTATAATGCTAAACTCCATACAATTTGGTACTACATTTAAATACAACTTCTCAGTGCTATTAATTGGAATAGAAGACAATACATGATTCAACTGAAATTACTGTAATGATCAGGTGCTGAGCTCTTTCCGGGGGAAAAATGCTAGAAGACCTATAGTAAGCTATAGCAAAAAGGCTGACCACTATATCTGCAGTACTTGCTTCATTGTGCCCACATTAGAACAAAATTAAGTGTATTAAACCATGAATGGGAGGCCATAAAGGTGGTCATCAGGCGGGTGTGTAAAGACGTCCTATGGGGTGTGCTGACAATTGGAAAAAGACATAGCCACACAAGAGGCAAAGCTGGGCAGACAGGAAGCGTTGCTCCCTATGCCCCCCCCACAGGATGACAGAGTGGTGTGCTACCAGGGAGGCATTGCTGACAGACCTACGTAGATTAGAGAAACACGTACACACGGCATACTTACAAAGGCTACACATCGAGGAGGAAAGAACCGGAGCCTTGTTGGCTCGCCTTGTTAGACGTGAATCCCCTACAACGCCTATCCTGCAGCTCCGAGATAGCTGCGGGAATATGGTATATACACAGAGCGCGATCACTGAGGCTCTGGCGAAACATCTTGGTGACGTACATGCATATCGACTCTCCCCCCAGCAGAAGGCAGTCCGATCCTTTTTAGATTCTGTCAAACTCCCCCAGTTGGACTCGGAAATTAATGAGGTTCTGAGTTCCCCAATAAAGAAAGAGGAAATATTTTGGTTATTCAGCATCTCAAATCTGCCAAAAGCCCTGGAAGAGATGGGCTGCCGGCGGAGTTTTACCAGACTGTTCGCCCCCCTGCTAGCCGACCCCCTGCTGGAGGTCTACAATGAGGCGTTAGTGGCGGGCACTCTACCGCCCTCTAAGCGAGAGGCCGTGGTGGCCTTGATACCAAAACCCGATAGGGATCCTCTACTACTCAACTCCTACAGACCGATTTCGCTACTAATCATAGACATGAAAATACTTAGAGGGATTCTGGTGGAGCGCCTTCTCCCGAAGGTATCCCACCTTATCCACACAAACCAAGCAGGGTTTATACCTAAGCATAGTACCACTCATAACCTGCGACGCTTGGCACATGTAGGGCATGCCCCACGTTTAATGGAGGACGATTACGCTTTGGCACTGTTGGCTATCGAACAGGCCTTCGATTCAGTAGACTGGCTCTATATGTGGCAGGTCCTACAGCGGGTCGGTGCTGGAGGGGGGTCCCTCAAATGGGTTCGGTTACTCTACACAGCCCCTATGGCCAGAATTAGAGTTGGAAGCTTGGTCTCTAATCCGTTCGCTATATGTCAGGGCACCCGGCAGGGGTGCCTGCTCTCACCACTCTTATTTGCGGTGGCTATGGAGCCTTTGGTGGCCGTACTGCGAGAGAGATTGGGACCTTGGGGGATCAAGCTGGGGGAGACCAACCATGTGGTCTCCCTTTACACCACCTCTGGTACCGCTGGCACCCGGCGAGTTCGGTACCTCTCCTCCTTGCAGAGCTATGGAGATTTGGAGATGTTTTAGGTCTCTGTATTAATCCAGGAAAATCCAAGCTGACCCCCATTGGCAGACTGGCCGGATCACCACACTCTGAGTTGCCACAAGGAGAGCTACCATAGGTAGGCGAGGGAACGAGATATTTGGGGATACAGCTAGCAAGCACGGCCTCTTCATATTTAGACCTTAACATTGGAAGAGTGATTGACGGAATACGCAGCTCCATACGATTTTGGCCTGACCTACCACTGTCCCTTATGGGTCAGATTGCAATTGTAAGAATGATTATCCTACCCCGATGTCTCTACGCTTTGCAACACTCTCTATATATAATCCAACAACATTACTTCCAGACACTGGATAGCTTACTGGCAGATCTCCTATGTGGCTATAAGTGCAGAAGAGTACGCCTGGCAACATTACAAAGAACATGGGGTAAAGGAGGGCTAGAGGTTCCCTGCTTAGGATTTTATTACATGGCCTCCCAACTACAACATGCAATACATTGGTTGGACAGTGACGATAATTGGGAGAGGAACCTCCTGGCGGGCACGCTCGATTGTCACTCGCTGACGGAGCTTCTGATGCTCAGATGTGGTGCCCCCCCAGCCCTTCCATACATTGTGTGGCATGTAGCTAAAACTTGGGAAAACGTGGTGCGACGGGTGGTGCAGCATGCCCCTTACATGTCGGATATGCCCCTGTGGGTGCTGCGTCCTTTCGCCTGTATTGCTGATTCTATGTCTGTGTGGCAGTGGAGGGAGAGGGGGTGCCAGACAGGAGATTTGTACGTAAATTGGAAATGTATCACTCGCGAAGAGGCAAGGGCCACCTTTAATCTGGGGACAGGACAATTCCTACAATATGAAAAGATTTCAAGTGTGGCACAGGAGATTTGGCCAGTGTTCCCAGAGGAGGCCCCCAGCACTAATACACTAAAAGTGATGCTGTATATAGCGCAGGGTAGACGATTGGTATCCCATCTTTATAGAGCCTTACAAGATGATCTACCAGGTGGGGCTCTGCCTGTACAGTTAAAATGGTATGCACTGGTTGAGGAGCCCCTGTCGGAGGAAGAATTGGGAAAAGTTCATGAGGGAGTTCAGAAAGTGAGCTCCAATGCTCCTCCAATAGAACCTAGTTCATCAGGTATACCTTATCTCATGTACATTACACATAATATACCTAGCCCGCACTGACGAATGCCCAAGGTGTAAATCACGTGCAGCGGATTTTTTCCACATGGTCTGGACCTGCACGACATACTCTCTTACTGGGATAATGTGCTTGCACGCCTTCGGAGGGTCACGGGATGGGCGATCCCTAAGGAGATCCAACAAGTATTGCTAGGATTGTTGCCCACACCTAAGCACAAAAAGCGAAGCAGACGATTTGCTCTTCGGGGGTTGGCACTGGTTTCCTCCTCTTCATATTTTTTTTTCTTCATCTGAGATATGGAGTGCCTCTGTACATAGGATTAATGGACTGCTGTCCTCCCTTTTAGCCACTGATGAGGGAGGCGGAGGCGGGGAGTTTGATTTCACTCCACTATATGTCTTTGCAAAGATGTCTGAGTAATTCCTAAATGCCAATAAATTTATTTAAACAAGAAAAAGTGTAGTAAACCAATCAGGCTAAATGTGCATGGTACTTCATGGGATAACAAAATGGCAGTGCATTTAAAATACATGGAAATGCTCAATAATGTTGAAAATTGCCATCTTTTGTGTGGTATTTTCCTAGATTTCTGCCTTCTTTTGCTTTGCCCGGTTCTCCTGACCATAGGACTCGGCACACTTTACTCTTGCTTGTGTTCTCCTTTCTAAGCCTGTTCAAATTGGAATAACCCCAATTGGCACATTTAATTTACTTTTAAGTCCCTAGTATATTTGACCACACGTCTCCAGGGCTTGTAAATTAAATGATATCTTTGAGCTGCTGCATTCATTGTGCCACCCACTCACATAGTACTATAAAAACATGTCTCCAGGCCTGTCACTGCAGTTTAGGTGGGTAATTGTAAAATGCAATTTCGGCCTGGCAAAATAAACTTTCTTCTAGGCCTAAATCTTCCTTTTTAATACTTATAAGTCACCTCTATTGTGAGCACTAAATGCGGGGTGCATGGTATTTAAAAAGAAGGGGATGTTTATTTAAAGTTTACAAGTCCTGGAAGTGAAAACCGCCCAAACTCATTTTTCATTGTGGCAAGGCTGGCTCTCCCATAGGTTAATCCGGGTTAATAAATGCTAAAATCAGTTTGGGATTAGCTTGAAAAATACCCTAAGGACTCATGTTAATAGTAATTTAAAAACCAACTTAACAGTCAAGTATGTTTTTATATTAGTATTTTGGAAATTACACTTTTCAAAAGTTTTAACTTTCCTGTCTAAAACCAAAAGGTTTTCCTGTCAGCATCCAGCTGTCACCTGACTCCGATGGATCCCCTTGTGGTGAGATGTGTATTACTCCTAGACAGAGGGCTTTGGGTGCGGGATAGAGTTTTCCTTCTTGACAACTTGGCCTGGGGGCTGTGTCCGGCCCCTTCCTGAGCCTCAAAGGATGCCTAACCAGTCACTTACTGATAAAGCTCACACCAGGCATGCCTTCCTTTGTCACTCTAGCAGGTGAGCTTGAGTCCCAATGAGAGGGGGAGCTGCCCCACAACTGGTTTAGAGCAACCACAGAGGAGGGGTTAACCATTTCCATAGTCACACTCCTGGGTGGGCGCAGGGAGCTGTAACCAGGGGAAGGAAGGTTCTACCATGTGTGTTGGGTGTAAGGAAAGATGGGTACTGTGGTATAGTTTACAGTAAAACACACAGGAAGTGCTGCAAAAGTGGGTAGGCCTCCTTCCTGGGAACTTTTACTCCATATTTTAGGGAGTCACCAGGAGTTTTCCCTTCCCCCCGGGCTGGCACTGGATCCTCCCCAATACCCTCCTCGGAACACTCTTGGACCTGTGGAGAATCAGAAAAAGGACTGCCTTGCTTTATTAAGGAAGACTGGACCTATTCCCCTTGAATCCAGTTCCCTAGAAGGGACTCCAAAGGTTGGCTGACCTCCTGTGTGAGCTACAAGGACACAATATGTTTTCAGAGGCCTTTTCCCTGCAGCTGCCCTGCTGACAAGTTCCAGATGGAGCTGCCTTGGACCCTGCTGCTGGCCTCTGTGGAAATGAGTCCTAGCCCCCAAGTGGTGCTTCTTATGTCCTGGACCCTCAGCTGGTGTAAGAGTGTAATCCTCCTTTCCCCAAACTACAAGATTGTGGACTTAGAAACATTTGCTAACTTTCTGCCTGGAGAACTGACAGAGAACCAGGGTTGCGTTGAAGCCACAGCCCTCGACGTTGAGTCACCAGTTAGCGTCAACTTGCCAGTTTGCCCTGATGAAGGAGATCTGACTTTCTGAATAGATTCTAAGTCCGAACATAGAGAGCTTCACTCGAATGAACGCCGAGCAGCATCCAATCAACGTCTAGGCCTTCCTAGGCATGGACTTTAGACTTTGCCCACTCTGAACTTTCCTGCCTTCATCGGCGACCGCACTAGGACCCCGTTCTTCAGTAACCCACCTCTGTAGAGCCTTGCTTTGGATTTAGCTTGCAGCTTGCCCTGCCGACAACTCATCGATGACCACTTTTTCTCCACAAAGGTTTTGAAGTAGGAAGGTAAACTTTCTACTGGGATGAACCTGTTCCCTGTATCCGACCAGCAATCTATTACAGTCAGCCCTAACGTTTGACTTTGACCTGGTGTAGCACGACCAGATGTCCGGGGTAGACATTCTGTGTTTTTTGGCACTATTTTTATCTCAAAATTTAAAAATTCATATCTCCATTTCTACTTATTTGATTTTTGTTGTTTCAGGGCAGGGGTCTCCAACCTTTTACTGTAATGAGAGCTACTTCTGATCAGTGAAAATTGTGAGCTACTGAGGGCCAAGTTACTCGTGCATTGTTACCAGACACCCCATCACCCAGCTTCATTGACTTTAAAGCTAATGTCCATGGAGCCCGATAGTATGGTTTGAACAAAATACTGTGACTAGGGGAACTAGGTAAGGGCTGTCATGTGTGTCAGTGAGTGCATAGTCTGGAGGGATGTATGAACACATGTGTGAATGAAAGGGATGTATGGGTGACTTAGAGCCTGTGTCATATGTACTTGTGGCACAGGACATACCTTTCCTCATATGTGGTATAATTACATGTACAACACAAACATACAACCCTTTTTTTTAAATGGGAGAAATTTAAAGTGCAGAAACATTTTCTGCTGAAATGTTCATAATTAGGAACAATTTTCTGCACTTTAAATTTCTCCCATTTAAAAAAAAATGGCTGTATTTTTCTGTTATAAATGGCACTGTGTCTACCAGCCACTGGGAGCAAGATGCCTGCTGTCTGTAAATGTGACACTTTGGAGAAAATTACAATTAAAATTACAATCATTAAGTTAATTCTTCATTTTAATTTTATCTAATTTAAAAGCATTCAGAAACATAATTTGTTCTCATGCTCCACTGCTGAGTTGAGAACCACTTCTATCTAAGAGTTAAATACCATCCCGCTTCAGTTCCTAAACTCTGTGACCCACATGGGCCATAAATCTGAGTGGAGCACTGATCATTATCAGGCTCTTCTATATGCAGCATGATAATAATGTAAAATAAACATAGCCTTTCCTTAACTTTAAAAGGAAAATGCAACACTTATTTATTGCAGTTCTCTTAGATGGACTGGTTGGCAAAACCTGTTTTAGTGTCATTTTATTTAATAAAATGTACTCTGTTTGTTCTTGTGTTGTATTTTGACTTTCTTACCATTGGAGTACTGTATAAATACTTTACACATTGTCTCTAAACTAAGCCCATACAATTTGTTCATAACAATCAGGAGGTTGAGCTCAGGTTAATTTAGTGACTTTAGTGGTTCATCCTGACTAGGATTGTGATTATTATTTGAAGTGGGTTCTCACTCCCTTCAATTAATACACCAAATTCTTACAAATAATGCTAAGGCTTTAGTGTTATTTAAGCAAGTATGAAAACAAACACAGACATGAGGAGCACAAACTGATAGACTACATTTTGTATATACAATATATAATACTTTCACAAAGAAGGGCAGCACAAGTAGGTTCCAAAAACACAATAACAGTAAAAGGACATTACAAAGTTTATATTATCATATAAAATGTCATCTTTTATTCCTTCTTTTCTTATACACAGAAATAATAACACGAACACAGCCAAGAACACAGCCAAAGACACAGCCAACGCGTTTCGTCCTGTTACATAAGGACTTCCTCAGGGCTGTCATAAAAACATAAATATGTACTTTAGACAAACATTAAAATTAGATACACATTTTAAACAAACAAAAAAGGAAATACAGAAAAAAAATTCAAACACAAATATGCACTTATGACAAGCATTAAACATTAGTATGATTCACGAAACAAAACATAAAACATGTGCATGTACATTGAACAACAGTACACGTTTAAAAACTACTTAGCAGGATTGTAGTCGACATAACACAATTAACATTCACCATACGGGGTATAAGCTCATTATGGAAGAGTTGATACTGTGATCTTGATTGGTTCCAAATATTTCTTTCCAAATTCCTACTATCTCTGTAAAAAGTCTTACGACGAAGTACAGTGATGTCCATTATTTTATAACCTCCTCATTACTTAAGCTCATTTTGTCCTCTAACCGAACTACTATCTGTTTTTTAAAATTCAATCACCCTGTTGGTGTTTATACCACCATGTCAAATAATTTTACTTTCAAATCTCTACCTATATGTTGCACAGATGGCAAAGGATTTAAAATATTTGCTATATAATACAATACTAGCATGTATAAATGCACAATTAGGTATAGCTTACTGATTTTTCTGTTCTCTATGACCAATCGTAACCACGCTTCCATTATTTTTTTCTTTTATCTCTTTTCCCAATCTAGTCAAAAGGGTAGAACATTCCTTGTGAAGAATGAAAAACCCATATTTTAACAAAATATAACCATTACCCCGACAGAATCAAATCTACTGACAGTATTGCCCATAAATTTACTGCACAAAGAGATATATAGTTCATGTCTCACTCAGTCTTCAAATTACTTCTATACATTGCTATGAGGGATACTCACCCCACATGAGGCACTCCAGGAGTTTTCTGCATATACTCTCCAAATCCTTCTTATTTCAACCAATGACAATTCACAACTACTTTTAGTAGTTGGACAATCAGGTCAAGTATCCCTATGGAACATAGATAGACAATATATAGCCCACCTTCATACTTCAACCAATAATCGACAAAGCCTTACATAAAAGCTCATCTTCTTAACAACCTTCTCATCCATCTGCAACTGTGTCTAATCAACAATCCCTATCACATTGTCACCACCAATAATAATAGTTACCAGATTGAGATAATATACCCGCCTCTGGTATGGAACATTTCATTGCATGCATTTAAACTCCAATGGCACTATATTGTTTTCAACAAACACACCGTGCCTTTTATAACATCTGTTGAAACTATCCACAATCATCAAGTATTTAAAGTGGCATCATTTAACCACATGTGCTATCATTGAATACCACAGGTAACAATTACAATGTAGTACTCTTCAAAGTATATATTAACTTTGCCTTATAACAAAGCAAAGAAGCACATCTAAATAACCTGCGCCCCGTAATGAAAAATGTGTTTGTTTAAAACGATCCCTGTGTCCACCCTCACACTTGTAACAAGTGGAGAATCAAACGATAAGCCACATCCATGACCAACTGTATATAGTTCACTAATTTACATAGCCACTATTTTGACACTGTCATTCACATATTCTCAGAGCAAATATGTTCAAAGTACCCACACCATGCCAGTATATCTATCAGCATATCTACCTACTATAATTCTTCCCATTTGAGAAAAACTGCATAGTCACTTAAATAAAGGAGACACACATATCATTACCGTTGGTATACTTCCTGAAACACCAGATGTTGCTGGCCACCATCTTGAATGAACTAACAGTATATGCTATGTAATATCTTCAAATACTTGATACGAAGGTAATCCTAAGAAAAGAAAAGAAGGAATAAAAGACGCAATTTTATATGATAATATAAACTTTGTGATGTCCTTTAACTGTTGTTGTGTTGTTGCAACCTCCTTGTGCTCCCCTTATTTGTGAAAGTATTATATATTGTATATACAAAATTAAGTCTGTCAGTTTGTGCTCCTCATGTCTGTGTTTGAAATTCATTATATTAAGGACCTTGTGAACGATTGGCTCTAGGAGTGAGCACTTTGCTTTATAAGGGAACAACATTGAGTGCAGTGTAATTTTTCACAATCGTTCAACTACTATTAAGTATGAAAACAAGTTTGTAATTGTTACTACAAACAGAAAGGTATATAAATCTTTACCTCCTTACTGGGTCTACCAAAACCTTACTACTTGTTACTGTGTGTCAAGAGATTTGCTTACAAGAACCTTCCCTATCCTCAAACTCATTTCATGAGGCACAGTATCCTCTTACCTGCTTTGCTTGATTACAGCACGCTTACTCAAGCACCTTCCTACTGTTTGCTTCAGAGGATGTGTGTGCCCTTTGTTTTCACCCTTTCAAATTAGGGAGCTGCTTTTCTCCTCCTCTCACTGGTCACATCAATCACAAAATCCTTATGAAATAATTGAAGACCCCACTCTTCACTACATCCTCTTAATTTTCTCAGCTTAAACTAAAACTCGCAGTTTGTCCTCAGCATCACAAAAACTTTCATGGTCACTGTAGCTTCCTTCATTCATTAATTTTACAAGTGACAAAAAGCTACCACTCGCCACAACTAGTGAGAATAGAAAAATATGAGACTAACTTGGCAATAGAATAAGAGCAAAAGATTGAATTCATCTGAAGAGCCCTCCCTTTCAGGAAAAAGTCAAATGCGACAATGTCACTAACTGAAAGAAGACACATGCTCAATAAATTCAACTGTCTTTCTGGGAAGTTTGCTACTGTAGAGTCAGAGAATGGCAGAACTGCAGCTAGTCTCGTTCCAAGAAAGAGGGACCATGAAATTCTGAGATGACTCAAATATAAAGATAAAAGCAATTCCTGGACCAGTGCTCACAAAATGTGCTGCAACCATTTATACCAACTCTTTAGGAATGGTGCAAGCATTTTCAATGTCACTGGCATATCCAGATTGTTACGATTGTGCACGTCCCCTTTCATTTAAAAAATGTGTGTGTTGGCAGCTCCCAGCTGCAATCAGTGGCCCCCTGCTAGTAATTTTGTATACTGTTGGCCTTGCCTGGCTTTATAATAGTACTGACCCTGCATTCTCTGCCATGCAATTTTAAGATTTCTTATGTTATAAACTCTTTTTATTGATTTTCAGCAAAGAAGTACAGGCTTTACTTTTCCATCCATAGTTTGATTGAATATTCTACTAGCATAGCTTCAGTCATCCTAACCCCTTTTATTTTAGTCTTTCAACGAAAGGACTCACAATCACCGGGCCTCAGTTTGGATATTTCACCATATGGTCAGGCGCCTGAACCTCTGCAGGAATCTTGGTTTGCTGAATCTTCAAGTGTCACCCCTGTGTTATGCCCTTGAGTCCAAAACATTCTATCCTAGGCCCCCAAACTTTTTGGAACTTTCAAGGACAATCTCTCCCCTTTCACACTCCACATTTTCTGCCTCAATTCAATGATCCATTCCCATCTTCTATTTTGTTCGGGTGACTCTTGTCCTGTTTCCCCATTTTATCATGATATCACATTTTGATACTATGAATCCAAACATACAGAGGGTCAGTTTTGGTCTCTGTAGGTCCCAGTATCCCCAGTGCACCTGACACCCATAGTGGCCCCGTCCCGTTTTTTCTTCTGTTCCACCTCAGCACTGCTTGGTCAATCTCCATGTTTTTTCCACTGCTCTTGTGGCCTTTGGGAGAAGTCCACTTTCACTACATTATATAGAAAAAAGCTCCTTTGTTTTACAGCTGGTTCTGTGCTTGTTGCAAATGCTCAGTTATTTACCACACAAGTTGTGAGGCCCAAAAGTGATATCTGTTGTTTGGTATGGCTATGCCTCCACCATACAACTGTTTGGAGAGTGTTGAAAGTACTATTCCTGATGCCTCTTATCCCAAAGCACAGTGTGCAGCTACCCATCTAGTTTCTGGAAGAAGGACTCTGAGATATAAAAGGGATGTTTGGAAAACATACAAGACAAAGGGCAGTTAGATCATCTTAAAGAATGAATGAATGAATAATCAGATTTGTTAAGCGCAGTTGAATGCCTGGAGGTGTCTTGACACTGTATGAGACAAGGAACAGTGGAACTCAGTTATCCTATTGCTGTGCACAAAGCTATGTTTTCAGAGACTTTCTGAAGATGGAAAGGCCTGCAGCTGTTTTGATTTAAAAAAGAAGACGGTTCCAGAGTAAAGCTGTGGATGTAAAAAAACGTCTCCAACCCCAGGAGGCACGTTAGAAGGATTGCACCATCTGGAACACAGAGTCCTACTGGGCATGTACCACATCAGATGTTTCTTAAAGTAAGAGGGACCCTGCCCATGAAGGATCTTATAGGCCATGCAAAGAGCTTTAACCCCTTCTGTACTGAGGACGTAATGGTTACGTCCTCGGCAACGGTGGAGCTGTGCGGAGGACCTAACAATTACATCCTGGCACTGGCCCATGGGGGAAGCACTGGTGCTCCCCCCATGGACCGCCCCCTTACATCATACGTCATCATAGGCTTCCGGGGATGTGCTGGTAGCCATTTGCTTCCAGCGCGTCCAGAGAGAGGACGTACATTGGGTAAGCCCTTCTCTATGGGGGGGGGGGTGGGGTTTGGGGAAAATAGACACAGGAGGAAAGGAAAGAGTTTTTCCTTTCCCCCTGTGCCTGTTTCTAATGGATTCCGGCTCCACGATCGTGGATGAGGCCCTCAATTGTGGAGCAGGAATCCATCCACTGGACCACCAGGGATGATTTTTTGTTTTATTGGGGGAGCAATCCCTTAGGCAAGGGTCGCTCCCCTGGGGGTATCCATGTTTTGGCCTCAACACACCCGAGGCTGAATCGTCCGTTTTTAGGCCGAACAGCCCCCCCCTCCTCCCCACCCCCTCAGGGGAGGCCGAAACCCACTAGGCAGCAGGGATTACATTTTTTAGCATTTTGGGATCGACGCCTTGGGCAAGGGTCGCTCCCGTGGGGGTGATAATTTTTTCTCTGTGTTTCGCCCCCCCCCCCCCGGGTGCTGATTCAGCTGTTTTTAGGCCGATCAGCCCCCCTGGGGGGGGATCAAAACCCACTAGGCACCAGGGATTGTATTTGTGTGCATTTTGGGAGCAACCTCTTGGGCAAGGGTCGCTCCCATACAAGTGAGGTATCATCTTACTCTGGAGAACAAGGGGAACACTGGGTGGTAGGGACTTTGTGCCGGCACAGTAATTCCCCCCAGAAATGTGATAAAAATTTGATTTTGTAGCAAAATTTGAGGTTTACAGGGGATTCTGGGTGGGAAAACGTTGGGGAATCCACGCAAGCCACACATCCTTGGACTCCCCCGGGTGTCTAGTTTTCAGAAATGTCTAGTTTTGGTAGGTTTCCCTTTATGGCCACCGAGCCCGGGGCCAAAAACGCAGTAGACCCCTTGCAAAACCAGGTCGGTTTGTGAATGATCATTTTTGATGCCTCCACAATACGTTTTGGGCCATTTCCTGTTGCGGGCACAAGGCCTACCCACACAAGTGAGGTACCATTTTTATCAGGAGACTTGGGGGAATGCTGGGTGGTAGGAAATTTGTGCTGGCCCGACGATTCCACAACTCTCCCACACACAAATGTGAGAAAAATGTGATTTTTTTTAGCCAAATTTGAGGTTTGCTGGGGATTCTGGGTAGAAAAACGTTGGAAAATCCATGCAAGCCACACACCCTCGGACTTCTCCAGGTGTCTAGTTTTTAGAAATGTCTGGGTTTGGTAGGTTCCCCTTTATGGCCACCGAGCCCGGGGCAAACAACGCAGGTGACCCCCTAGAAAAACCAGGTCGTTTTGTGAATGATCATTTTTGATGCCTCCACAATACGTTTTGGGGCATTTCCTGTCGCGGGCACTACCCACACAAGTGAGGTACCATTTTTATGAAGAGGCTTGAGGGAACGCTGGGTGGTAGGACATTTGTGCATGCCCAATGATTCCACAACTCTCCCACACACAAATGTGAGAAAAATTAGATTTTTTTGCCAAATTTGAGGTTTGCTGGGGAATCCACATAAGCCACACACCCTTGGACTTCCCCAGGTGTCTAGTTTTCAGAAATGTCTGGGTTTGGTAGGCTTCCTTTATGGCCGCCGAGGCCAAAAACGCAGGTGACCCCCTTGCAAAACCAGGTCGTTTTGTGAATGATCTTTTTTGATGCCTCCTCAATATGTTTTGGGGTATTTGCTGTCGCGGGCACTAGGCCTACCCACACAAGTGAGGTACCATTTTTATCGGGAGGCTTGAGGGAACGCTGGGTGGAAGGACATTTGTGCTTGCCCGATGATTCCACAACGTTCCCACACACAAATGTGAGAAAAATGTGATTTTGTTAGCCAAATTTGAGGTTTGCTGGGGATTCTGGGTAGGAAAACATTGAGGAATCCACGCAAGCCACATACCTATGGACTTCCCTGGGTGTATAGTTTTCAGAAATGTCTGGTTTTGGTAGGTTTCCCTTTATGGCCGCCAAGCCCGGGGCAAAAAACGCAGGTGACCCCCTTGAAAAACCAGGTTGTTTTGTGAATGATCATTTTTGCTGCCTCCACAATACGTTTTGGGCCATTTCCTGCTGCGGGCCCTAGGCCTACCCACACAAGTGAGGTACCCTTTTTATAGGGAGACTTGGGGGAACGCTGGGTGGGTGGAAGTTTGTGGTTCCCCGCAGATTCCAGAACTTTCCATCACAGAAACATTTGGAAAATGTGTGTTTTTGACAAAGTTTGAGGTTTGCAAGGGATTCTGGGTACCAAAACCTGGTGAGAGCAATACAAGTCACCCCATCTTGGATTCCCCCTGGTGTCTGTTTTTTTAAAATGTACAGGTTTGCTTGATTTGCCTAGGTGCCAGCTGAGCTAGGGCCCAAAATCCAAAGCTAAGCACATTGCAAAAAAAAAGTGTCAGTTTTCTGTGGAAAAATGTGATGCCTCCACAATACGTTTTGGGCCATTTCCTGCTGCGGGCACTAGGCCTACCCACACAAGTGAGGTATCATTTTTATCAGGAGACTTTGGGAAATGCCGAGTGGGTGGAAGTTTGTGGCAGATACCAGAACTTTCCATCACAGAACAGTGAGGAAAATGTGTGTTTTTTTTACAAAGTTTGAGGTTTGCAAGGGATTCTGGGTAACAGAACCTGGTGAGAGCCACGCAAATCACCCTAGCCTAGATTCCCCTGGGTGTGTAGTTTAAAAAAATGTATGTGTCTGCTAGGTTTCCTCGGTGCAGGCTGAGCTAGGGTTCAAAATCCACAGCTAAGCTCATTTGCAAAAAAAGGGTCAATTTTCACTGGAAAAATGTCTTGTGTCCATGATGCGTTTTGGGCCATTTCCTGTCATGAGCACTAGGCCTACCCACACAAGTGAGGTCCCATTTTTATTGGGAGACTTTGGGAAATGCCGGGTGGGTGGAATTTTGTGGCTCCTCGCAGATTCCAGAACTTTCCAACACAGAAATGTGAGGAAAATGTGGGTTTTTTTTTACAAAGTTTTAGGTTTGCAAGGGATTCTGGGTAACAGAACCTGGTGAGAGCCACGCAAGTCACCCCAGCCTAAATTCCCCTGGGTGTCTAGTTTTAAAAAATGTATAGGTTTGCTAGGTTTCCCATGGTGCCGGCTGAGCTAAGGTTCAAAATTCACAGCTAGGCACATTGCAAAAAAAGGGTCAGTTTTCACTGGAAAAATGTGATGTGTCTACGTTGTGTTTTGGTCCGTTTTCTGTTGCAGGCACTAGGCCTACCCACACAAGTGAGGTATCATTTTTATCGGGAGACTTTGGAGTGTGGTGGGTGGGTGGAAGTTTGTGGCTCCTCACAGATTCCAGGCCTGTCCATCACAGAAATATGAGGAAAATGTAGGTTTTTTTTACAAAGTTTAAGGTTTGCACAGGATTCTGGGTACCAGGACCTGGTGAGAGTCACACAAGTCACCCCATCCTGGATTTCCCTGGATGTCTAGTTTTAAAAAATGTATAGGTTTGCTAGGTTTCCCTAGGTGCTGGCGGAGTTAGGGTCCAAAATCCACAGCTAGGCTAGCTAGTTGCAAAAAAGGGGTCGGTTTTCACTGGAAAAAATGTGATGTGTCCACTTTGCGTTTTGGTCCATTTCCTGTCGCGGGCACTAGGCCTACCCACACAAGTGAGGTACCATTTTTATTGGGAGACTTTGGAGAGTGCTGGGTGGGTAGAAGTTCGTGGCTCCCCACGGATTCCAGAACCTTCCATCACAGAAATATGA
This sequence comes from Calotriton arnoldi, assembly GCA_963921515.1. Classification (NCBI taxonomy): domain Eukaryota; kingdom Metazoa; phylum Chordata; class Amphibia; order Caudata; family Salamandridae; genus Calotriton; species Calotriton arnoldi. Next base: position 2,733,954 of record CAWUFW010001379.1, read on the forward strand.
GGAAAATGTAGTTTTTTTTTTACAAAGTTTGAGGTTGTAAAGGACTCTGGGTACCAGGACCTGGTGAAAGCCACACAAGTAACCCCATCCAGGATTTCTCTGGATGTCTAGTTCTCCAAAATGTATAGGTTTGTTAGGTTTCCCTAAGTGCCGGCTGAGCTAGGGTCCAAAATCCACAGCTAGGCATATTGCAAAAAAAGGGTCAGTTTTCACTAGAAAAATGTGATGTTTCTGCGCTGCCTGTTGGGCCGTTTCCTGTCGCAGACACTATGCCTACCCACACAAGTGAGGTAGAATTTTTATTGGGAGACTTAGGGGAACACAGAATAGTGGAACAAGCGTTGTTACCAATTGACTTTCTTTGCATTCCTGCCTTCCAAATGTAAGAATATTTGTAAAAAATGAAGTAATTTTGAAAAATATCCTCAAATTCACATGCTTGTATGGGTAACCACAATTTTGGAGATGTGCAAATAACCACTGCTTCTAAACTCTATATTTTGTTACCATTTCAGAAATATATAGGTTTCCTTGGTACCTATTTTTTCACTCTTTATATTTTACCAAATGAATAGCTATATACCCTGTACACAATGAAAAACCATTGCAAGACTCAGCACAGTTATTGGCTCTGGGTTCCTCGGGTTCTTGGTGAACCTACAAGTCCTATATATCCCCACAACAAGAAGCTTCCAGTGGATTTAATGGTATATTGCTTCCAAAAATCTGACATACTTAGAAGAAGTTACAGGTGAAAACATTGGCACAAATGGCTGTTTTTTCAACTCAATTTCAATATTTTTTATTTTCAACTGTTAGTTTCTATAAAAAAAAACCTTGAAGGATCTACAGAAATGACCCCTTGCTGAGTTCAGAATTTTGTCTAAGTTTCAGAAATGTATAGCTTTCCGGGATCCATTATTGGTTTTACACCCATTTGTACCACTAACTGAAAGGCGGTTGAAATGATAAAACTGTGTAGAAAATGTTGGTTTTCTTACAAAAGGTTTGCTGTTCCTGAAAGCTGGGAAGATGGTGATTTTAGCACCACAAACCCTTTGTTGATACCATTTGCAGAGAGAAAAAACAGATGCTGTCTTCTGCAGCACTTTTTTTCCCCAAAAAACAAAATTCAGCTGTATTTTGCCTAATTTCTCGGTGCTCTCCAGGGGAATCCACAAACCCTGGGTACCTTTAGAATCCTCAAGACGTTGGAAGAAAAGGACACAAATTTACCTGGATACCTTATGTAGACAAAACATTATGGGGGCCTAAGTGCAAACTACCCCAAATAGCCAAAAAATGCAGGGCACGGGGGTGGGGGAGGCCTGGCAGCGAAGGGGTTAAAGATTGTGTATCGTGCTTCCACATCCTGAAGCTGCTGAGGAAGATCTTCAAATGGTTTTTGAGCAACCCCGAAAAAAAGCCATCAGTAATGCCCTAGTCAACAGCAAGTGGGACACCTTCTACTCCGGTATCACCAAACAACGCATCAGAAGACTGCAAATCAACCAGTACTTGGCAGCCATGCTCATCCTCAACCTCCCACACAGAACTCACATCACACTACACCTCAGGGAGCTCCACTGGCTCCCGAAACATAAACAGATTCATTTCAAACTCCTCATGCACATTTAAGGACCTACACAACTTAGGCCCCACCTACCTGAAAAGTTATATCTCCTTCTGCCAACCAGCCAGACACCTCAACTCCACAGGCCTCCTACTCGCACACATCCGATGCATACACAGAACCAGATCAGGAGGATGGGCAATCTCTTACATCACTCCTAAAGCATAGAACTACCACACACTCTACATCAGAGCCTCCTCCTGTCTTCTTGAATTCTGAAAGAAGCTGAAGACCTGGCTTTTCAATTATCCAGCCTACCCTAGGCAGTGCTAGGCACACACACCTGTTCAGCATCTAGATATCCTCGCGGCTATAGTGCGTTTTAGAAATGCACATAACATAACAGAGTCCACTGCCCATCATTAACAGTGGGAGGGTGTCCCAGTGCTTCACATCATTTCTTAATTTACAAAGGGTCGGAGTCAGATTCTGCTAAAAGAAAATCTCTTAGTCTTAATTCAACTCCAATCCCCTGTACAGGAAACCACCCAAATGCAACTTCAGTTGAGCTATCTGTGTCTGCTTGCCATCCCAAATGGTTAGTCTGAATTATGTGGACTTTCGCTAACTTACTCTGCATCCTGAGAATCTTTCAAATTACCAGACTATGTCTAGTAGTGTAGGTATTGCCAGACACAGGTTAGTCATGTAAAGAGGTACATCATCTGAATACATTGATATTTCATCATCCACGTCCTGCTCAAATCCCTCCACTTGTCAGTCCTTACCCAGCCGGCTATGGTCTGTACCGCCAATTCAAAAAATCAGCAGAGATGGGTTCATCCCTGCCACATGCCATTCTCCAGCCAAGGGGCCTATGATGTCACTCTTTCAACTCTCACTTCTGCTGAGGGGTCTGTACAGAGCAGTATTACCCATGCCCTTAGTTCTTTTCTGAAGCTAAATTCCTTCAGCACTCCAAGCAGATGTTCACATCCAATGAAGTTGAATGCCTTTTCGGGATTCTGGGAATAGGATCGCTAGAGGGCTTTTCATGTCTTTCATTATTCTACCCAATTCGGCAGGCAGCGCATGTTGAGGCAAATGGATTGCCCTGGGACAAAACCTGACTGATAACTGTGTATAATAGGATCATCTATTACTGTAATTAATCTATTCGCCAAAACGTTGCCAGGGGTTTTTGTGTCCGTTTCCAAGAGAGAGATGTTGCAGTAGGAGGAGAAAGCAATTCTAAGAGCCCATCCATCCTAGTTTTAAAAACATGGACTGCGGCTGCAAACATAATATATCGAGGTAGGTTAGTCGATGCTGGACAATAACAATAACAATTTCATCTACATCTAATTATTTCTGGTGTGTTTGTGTATAAGGCATATTCCTTCATGAAGGATGCCACGTGACTGTTGATTAGTTCTAGAGGTTAGCTGCCTACGTGCCTCATTATACATTACCTGACAACGTGAACCGATGACTCATCTCGCTGACTAATGTGACTGGCGATTGATTTTGTTGTAGGCAAGGAACATCACTCTTCTTCAGGTAGAATCATTAGCAATTAAATTGAATATTGATGGAAAAAAGAAAATAAATATTATGACTTTTCGTTTGAGTAAAAAATAGCATTGAACATCAGTACAAAACACGTTCTCAGACGGAGCAGCCAACGCTCAGTATCACCAGGGTCGGCGCTAGGCATGGGCAGTGTGGGCAGCTGCCCAGGGCCTCGCACTCAGCCTACCAGCATGGGGCCTCGCACCAGTGCAGCACACCACCAATCCTCTTGTGCCCCTGCCGATTCAATTGAAAGAAAGGCGTCTCTTTGCAATTGAGCCCATGAGAGGGCCTCTTAGGGATGGTGTCCTAGTTGCAAGGAGACACATTTGCAGGTTTGTCCTGCAATTGGGCCTCCTGCCCGGCTGCCCATCCAGAGACACTGCGGGACGCCCATTGTCATCACTTTAGCGCCCCACAGGGTTAACTGTCAGCCCCTAAGCAATTCTCACACCTTCAGCCCAAAATGGGCTGTAAAAGAGGTGCTTGCAGGTGGCTGAGAGGAGGAGCTGCGGACCAGAAGAAGTCTCTACAAAGCAGCTTCTGGAGCCCTGAAGGTGTCTCTTATGCAAATTAGAGGGGCCTCGCACATTCCCTTTCGGCACAGGGCCCCACAAATCCTAGAACCGGCCCTGAGCATCGCCCATTTTCTATCTACTCCTTCAAACCTTTCTTTATTTGAGGCCTGAATCAGTACCTCTAACAAAAGGGGGCAAGGAAACCATCTAGACAGAAAGCTGATATGCTGTACCATTGCTTGCCTGACCTATAACTGCCTTCACACTTGTGATGGAGCAAGGTTTCATAAATGAAACTTTCTTGTATTCAATCCTCCTCACAGTATTAATTTATTAAACTTGTATTGTTAATACTAACCTTTTGCATTCACGACACGAAAGAAAAGGAAGCTTGCCTATGTGTTTTACTAATGAATAACGCTTGTTTGTAATTCAAAATGGCCGCTATGCGCGGGAAAACTCAATGCGCATGTCGCAACCATATCACATGGTGTGACGTCTTTCTTTCCTTGGTGGGAAATTTCTGCTTCTGCGCAGTGTGTAGTAAAATGGCTGCTTGATGTTTTCACATGCTTCAGCTTGCTCTCATGTCATTACTAAATTGTCGTTTCCTAATGCTACTAACGCGGGTTAGAATATATAATTAAATGGGAATAGAATAGAAAAAGTGGGCATACAGTGAAACATTTTATTTTGTGATTTTAATATTTTCTTCTTGCACTTTTATTAGTTCGTAAACTTGGGCCTGGGTTGGTGTTCTGAAACTCGAGAGGCAAATGGTTCTGCGCATGTGTCCTGTGTGCCTGCCAAATGAAGTCAATCTGGATGCCGTCCAAAGCCGCGACCCGATGACTGAAGATGATGTACTTTGCCTTTCCTGTTGTACATTGATACATTGTCTATGAAAATTGGTTTACATTTGTCATGAGACGGGTGGGAAATAAAGCGAATGTATTAAATTGAAGGGGTGGGAATTTAAAGACAATAGGCTTTACAATTTAGGCCAAATCGATATGGTGCGACAATATACCCCCTGTCCTTGTCCAATCAGAAGTAGTGGCCCCATATTTTAGCAACATTAAGGGGAGGTACATGGGCGTAGAAGGGTATAATAGAATATAGCATTAGTTAATTAGTTAGAGCATGCGTTCACGAAGAACAGGCGTCCATGCTGCCAGAGCGCTCTTAGCTCCAGACCGCCAAGCTGATCAATTGCAGACTGAATCCCTGTCCAGAAGAGGTCCTGAGGAGGGGGCGGCTGAGTCCATTAGAAGGAAGGCACGGGAGAATCGAGGAGAAGTCGAGTATCAGAGAGGGGAACGACGCAGGCGTCGTTGTAGAGAGGTCACCGGTCCTGTCCTGATCCTGGAGGAGGTCTTTGCTCTTCATCCTTCCTGGGTCTTATTCTTTCAACTCCTTGGCTAAGGGGTTTGGTTCTCGCACTTAGGTAAATATAATGCAACCTTTAGTTGCGCTGCTGTCTCTATTTTCTCCACTTCTTTAAACCGTCATTGATTAGCAATAATCATTTCTATGCTTAATCTTGGGTATTGCGATTAAGTACCATGTGGCTCTGTATTTTACTCTGCTAAATCTTTAGATAAACATTTTAAAACTTCCTGACTCAGTGGTTATTTCATGATTATGTACTATAATGAATGTCACTCATTTTAAACTTCCCAATTAGCAAAGGATTCATTGGTAAGTCATTACTCTTCAATCAGAAGGTAATTGGTAGCAGGGATTTTGATAGAGAGTAACAACTGATAAAACCCAGCGTAAGTATTAGCGTAGTATGAATGTATGGGCCCAAATGAGTATCTAGTGTATGAATGCTGTTTGCTAATATCGCGCTGGATCAGTTTTCTGGTAATCAGAGGATGGCTACTCTTTGTTAATTGGGTAATGAGAATTTTTATTTGTATTTTTATGAACTAACATCCGTGTATTCAAAGTTTTGTTTTATGTTGTCTAGAATCCCCGGGGTAAAAGGAATAGCGGATGGTAAGTGGAAGCCATACTGCAGTGAGGTTATCTGCCAGGCAGAAATAGTACTGAAAAGTTAAGCAGGACTTTCAGTACTCGTTAGGGACTCTATGCGTGTGAGTAATAGCAAAAGAATACGCTGGTGAAAATTTGATGTTATATCACCTAGAAAGGGTAACATTGGAGAAGTAACAGGTACTTCTGGAGCTTGTGTGAAGAGTAGACGGAAGTGTTTTACTCGTAGTGTATGTTTAGTAAACGGAAAGGTTTTACTAAGTGTGAGAGAAAACTATCTTTTCTATTTTAGAGAAACTGGCACGATAGCGAATGTTTTATGTTGTTACTGAAAATTAAGAATTGTAGAGAAAATAAGTTTGCGTAAATTTTTGTAAAGGGAGGGTCAGTTGCCGGAGAGGGAGCTGACGTCACAAAACGCCGCGCTGAGATTGGTTGAATCAGCGGGTGTAGAAAAACCCTTGTAAAGGAGTGGTCAGTAGTCAGGAGTAGTACTGACGTCACAGGTGCCGCGCTGGGATTGGATAAACCAGCAAGGACAGAAAAGAGCAGATTGTAAAGGAGGGGTTGACAGATAAACGTCACCAAAAGGCCGCGCAAGGATTGGCTCGGAAATGAAAGCTAGCAGACATTTGATTGGTCAAAATTATAGAAGCGAAATTCTTAGTGGATAAGGATTGCATGTTAAAACGCGATCCGACTTTAACAGGAATTCGTCAGGATAAGAGATATTTAGGCTTTGCAGAATATAATTTTATACATCGATACTTACCCAAGATGTACGGAGAAAGGAGAAAAATGTCATTTTTACAAAAGATTAAGAATTATTTTAAAAAGGACAAACCAATCAAAACTAGAGAAGCTAAAACGCCCGCTTCATTCATGATGATGGAGAGAGGTTATCATACTTGTGTATGGATGGAGAATTGGATAGAATATACCAAAAATGATGGAATACTAGCATTTCCCGAGAATGGCACGTTCAATGGGCGAATTCTACAAAACTTAAGATTGAGAATGAATGATTTCGAACCCAGACCTAGATTAACTCAGTACGAAGCTCTAGAGGAATGGGAAACCGAGGCATTTGAGCGGGACCGATCTAGAAGTAGTAGGAGTTATCCAGGATTTTTCCCAAGATACCTACATGAGTCTAGGAACGGTCAGATGAAACAATGGAGAAGGGCAATGATTACAGAAGGATTATATCCATTGTTCTCAGCAGAGGAGAAATTAGGAAGTAAGTGCACAGAAAAGACAAAACATTTAATGAGAAATGAGGAGTCTGAAGACGAATTTATTGAGGAAATGTTAAGAAACCCCCCACCATATCAGGAAGGGACAAGTGGATGCACCCCAAGTGCACCACCGAAAACTCCATTAGTGCCACATGTAATGCATGAATTCACCACGAGTAGAATACTTCATGACAAAGAAAAAGAAGCCCTAGAAAAGACCAGAGCAGAATTAATACAGAAAATAACCCAGATAAAAGTACAACCTGATTCGTTGACCATACCTGTAACAATTGGTCCAGTAGTTCCATGATATGGTACTCAGGGAAGCTGTCCTCCACCGATACTTACACCTACTGCTGTGAATAATCCCAAACCTGAAGCTCCAGTTATAATTGAGGCTCAATTTAGTGACTGTGAATCCACAATATCACTCATGGACTTGCCTATTCGAAGTACTGTAAATAGCACTCCCAGAAAAGATGTACCTGGATGTTCAAAGGATGTAAGTTTAATAACTTCATCGGGAGCAAAAAGTGCTACCATAGTAACACCTGAAGATCTAGAAAGATGGGTGCAAGGGTCAGTTAAACAGTGCACACCTCCGAAAATAATGGACATTCATAAATTAAAAGTCGAATTAGAAGAAATAATAGCAGGAAATGTAGGACTAGAATGCTTAAATACCTATGATGAAGAAGAATTATTGTTCCTGTGCAGGAGTATCACCAGAAATGTAAGGATATTCCATGAAAAATTATCCAACTTAGCACTACAGATGGGAATAGAAATAGGGAGATCAAAGGTACTACAGAAACCCTATAGAGCAGAATTTTCAGACAAAGATTTAGAAAATATGAATGCCTCTGGGAGAAGATTACAAATAAGATAATTAATGTTAGTTTTGCAAAAATGGGGAGACCTAGATAAATGGAAAACTAGGTGGGCAAAGAAAAAGGAAGAAGCACGAACAAGTAGAACAGCATCTGAATATGTGATAAAGGAAACAGGGAAAGCAGACCAAATGTATCCCATGCAAGAAGTTGCGGGAGGAGGGTATGTACATGTCCCATGGAGCAGACAGGATATTTTGTCATTTACGAATGATTTTCCAAAGTTGAGAGAAAAACCAATTGAATGGTACAAGCAGGTTGACAGGTTTGTGAAGGTGTCAAAGGTATTGTTGAAGGATTTGGATGGGTTGTTTGATATAGTGGTACCTGCCGATTTATGGACAGATTGCAAAATCACAGCGGATTGGCCAAGTGATAAGTATCCTAGAGATTCGAAAACAGGTGCCCCATCAAATGATGTGATGAAAAAGTATCAGCAAGTGATAACATACCTAAAAGGGAAAATACCCCCGAAAGAAACGGATTGGGTAAAAATAGATCGAACTACCCAAGAAGCTAATGAATCAGTACATTCCTACTATGAGCGTCTAGTGCAGGTATTTAAACAGTATAGTGGATTTGAGGACATTGGAGACAAGAACTTGAGTCAGTTTGTGTATCGGTTTGTTTACGGTTTAAAGCCAGAGATTTGTCAGATGATTAAACAGCATATGCTGTGTTGGCAAGGGAAGCCGATTGATGAAATTTTGAAGTATGCAAAATATTGTGGAGACGATATTGAGGATAGACATAAGAAATTACAGGAAAAAGTGATGTGGGCACAGGTGAAAATGGCTGAGAAACAGGGAATTAATTTGGAAAATCCGAGTGAAAATCAAGGAAAAGATACTGGAACGAATGGTGATACTGGGAGTGGTGGAAAATTTAGAGGACGAATGAGTAGAGAAGAAGCTAAAAAGAAATTTCCTTGTCATGGATGCGGAAAATTGGGGCATTGGAAGGATGAATGTAAAAAGATTCGGAATAATAATGGCCCAAATCAAAATTTAAATCCACAGACGCAGAATGACTCACAGCAGGGTGTAAATCCTCAGAGTCAGTTACCACCTGCACCTATTCAGGGTAATGTAAGCAGAGCAAAGCATGGTACAGACATTGGATATCCAGGAGGAAGTGGTAAGAATGATTATATGACATCACAATTTCTTTTGCAGGACGATTTCTGTCAATTCAGTCCATGACGGTGCCTAGGAGAGGGGAAGAAGGAGTGCATACTTGGCGCATCCTTACAGGTAGATCAGTCAGGTCCATATGTTGAAGGGAATGTGAAAGGTAATAATATTACTTTCCTTTTGGACACTGGTGCTACCCAGTCTACTGTGAGAACAGCAGACATTCCAGACCTTCCTCTCTCTGGTGAAAATATCCAAGTAGTGGGGGTAGCTAATCAGCGGATTAGAACACCTCTTACCGAACCAATGGAAGTTAAAATTGGAAACTTCAGAGAAATGCATCAATTTGTAGTGTGTGATTCTAGTCCAGTAAACTTATTAGGTAGGGATTTGTTGTGCAAGATGAATTGTACAATTTTCTGCACACCGGATGGTGTGGCAGTTCAGACACCAGATGAAGATCATGTATATAAAATTATGATTGCAAAACAAGGTACAGAAGTAGACTAGATGTTTTCGTTAATAACAAAAGATGAGTTGCCAGAAGAATTAAAAGATACAGTAAACCCCATAGTATGGGATTTCACCGGAAAGGAAGTAGGACTTATGGCTAAAATAGATCCAGTTAAAATTACTGTAAAAGAAGGTGCAATTTTCCCAAATACCAGACAGTACAAAATGAGTGCAGAAGTAAAAGCAGGAGTCATTGAAGAAATAAATCGAATGGTAGAACAAAATATCTTAAAAGAAGTAATGAGTAGCCCATGTAATTCACCTATAATGGGGTTAAAGAAACCTAGTGGAAAATATAGGATTGTTCAGGACCTGAGAAAAATAAATAAGATTGTGGAACCATGTTGTCCCATAGTGCCAAATCCTGCAGTAATTCTATACCAGATCCCTTGGAATGCAGGATGGTTCACAGTAATTGATTTGTGTCAAGCGTTCTTTTCAATACCATTACATCCAGACAGCCAGTATCTTTTTTCATTTAAATTTGAGAACAAGGTCTATGTGTGGAATCGTGTTCCTCAGGGGTACACAGAAAGTCCTTCTATTTTCAACCAGATACTGAAAAAGTGCCTTGAAAAACTAGTGATGCCAGGAAGCTCAGTCTTAGTCCAATATATCGATGACTTATTGGTGGCATCGAATACCAGAGAGGACTGTGTTGTTGATTCCATAGCATTGTTAAATCTTTTGGCAGGAGGACATAAAGTCTCACCTGAAAAATTGCAATTCTGTACAACAGCTGTTAAATATCTGGGACACCAAATTGAGAGGGGAAAAAGAAGAGTAACATCTGAAAGGGTAACTTTAATAAAGAAAATGCAAATGCCTGTAACACAAAGACAAGTGAGAATGTTCCTAGGAATAGTAGGTTACTGTCAACAATGGATACCAGGATTTTCCATGTTGGCTAAGCCCTTAATTAACATGACAAAAAAGAAAGCAAAGGACCGTGTTGAGTGGGAGGATGAAAGTGTAGAAGCCTTTGTAAAATTGAGAAATGCCCTATGTTCAGCACCTGCCTTAGGCATGCCTGATTATAAAAGAGAATTTGCATTGTTCTGTCATGAGAGAGAAAATTGTGCACTTTCTGTCTTAACTCAGAGACATGGACTAGAAAGACGTCCTATAGCATATTTTTCTGCTACATTGGACCCAGTAGCAGCCGCGTTGCCAGGATGCTTAAAAGCAGTAGCGGCTACTTGTTTGAGCATTGAACAGAGTGAGTCAATTGTGATGGGAAACCCTGTAAAAGTGTATGTTCCACATGCAGTTGTCATTCTGTTGACAAGAACCCGAACTCAGCATCTTACTCCTAGTTGGCTGACTAAATACGAAAGAATCATAATGGGTGCTGAAAATGTGAACATGGTAAGGTGTACTATAATAAATCCAGCAACCTTACTACCAGACCCATATCATGAGAGAATTAAAGATGATGAAGACGATGAACATGATTGTATACAAATTACAGAATTATGCACAAAACCACGCCCAGATATAGAGGAACAGCCTCTTAAAAAGCCAGACAGGGAGCTATTTGTTGATGGTTCATGTCAAAGACATGAAGATGGTAAACTAACTGCTGCCTATGCGGTATGTGAATTAACTGGAATAGTTGAAGCATCTTATTTACCAGGAGTCAAATCTGCACAAGTAGCTGAATTGATTGCGTTGATAAAAGCATGCAAAATTGGGAGGAATCAGAGAGTAACCATATTTACAGATAGCCAATATGGTTACAGGTTGTGCACGATTTTGGCCAACTATGGATGCAGAGGGATTTCATGACTTCTTCAGGATCCCCCATTAAAAATGGACAATTTGTAAGGGAATTGCTAGAAGCAATACAATCACCAAGAGAATTGGCTGTGGTGAAATGTGCCGCACACCAGTCAGGAGATGACTGGGTGGTAGTCGGCAACAGATATGCAGATCTGGTGGCTCAACATTGTGCCAAAACCAGAATGTCAGTCAATAAGAGGGTGAAAAGAATGGGAATCAGCTGCCAACTTATGCTGTATATGCCACCTGAAACTTGGAATGACGTCAAGAAATTGCAAGATGAGGTTGATGAAAGTGAGAAGAATTTGTGGATCAAAGTGGGTTGTTCCCAAAGAGGAGATGATGAAGTGTGGATCAGTGCTGATGGCAGACCAGTCATGCCAGACTCTCACAAATGGCTAGAATGCATCATGGAGACACACACATAGGAAGAGATGCAATGATTAGGCTGTTCAGACAAAATTGGTACAATCCCAAATTCAGGGCTGTTGCAGAGAGTCTTTGCCAGAGATGTCTAACTTGCCAGATGCATAATCCGGGGAGGAAGACAGTAATTGGATTTGGAAAAATTGGAAAGGCAGAGGGTCCATTTATGAGACTTCAGTTTGATTTCATACAGTTACCACCATGTAGAGGGCTGAAATATGTACTAGTCATAGTGTGTCTGTTTTCAAAGTGGGTGGAGGCTTACCCTACTAGGAGAAATGACAGCATTACAGTTGCAAAACTGTTGCTACGAGAGCTCATTCCTAGGTTTGGTTTTCCAGTAACTTTGGAATCAGATAGAGGAAAACATTTTAACAGTGAAGTGAAGCATTTCAAATCAAACAGAAACTGCACTGTGCATATCGTCCAGAAGCTTCTGGAGTGGTTGAACAATTGAATGGCACTATAAAGTCAAGACTGGGAAAAATGTGTGCATCAACATCATTAGAGTGGCCAGACGCATTGCCACTTGTTTTGATGGGACTCAGAAGCATACCTGACAGAACGACAGGATTAAGCCCTCATGAAATAATGATGGGAAGAGCAATGAGACAAACACATGTTCCCACAAACAAATTAGTGAATATATCTGATGATATGGTTCTGGATTATTGCAAAGGATTGGCTGACCTAGTGCGTTCTGTCTCTCATCAGGTTGGAGAAGACGCAGTTTCCAGGCAGCCTGAAATAGAACATGATCTGAATCCTGGTGATTGGGTGGTAGTGAAGAATCACACCAGAGAAACGTGTCTATCACCCAGGTGGAGCAGACCTTGTCAAGTTATATTGACCACCAATACAGCAGTGAAGTGTGCAAGATTTCCTAATTGAATTCACGTAAGCCACACAAAGGGAGTACCAGACCCTGAAGAGGAGAATTCACAGACAACACCAATCACTGAAGAAGCTGAAGGTTGCCCAGCAGAGGAATCTCAGGCTCGAGGTTCGAGAGAAGCTGAAGAAGAACAACCGAGCACAAGTCAGGATTGGATACCCGTGGTAGAGGTTCCTGAAATATACCACAGAACAAGAAGTCAAGCGAAATTGGAAGAAATTGAAGAAGATCAGATAGGTGAAGAAGAAGCAGTTCAGGAACAAAAAGAAAAGACACTAAGAAATCCTAAACAAGGTCAGATAGAAAAAGGAAACTGGACTCAAAACAGTGAAGACCTAATAGACTTTGAACAGAGACAGACAGGTCTAGAAGAATCTGGTCAGGCTGCAGAAGTTCACAGTGCAATAAGCCCTGATCAGAACAAGTTAGATCAAGAAGAGTACACAGAAGAAGAAAACCTTGAAAAACATGAACTTGAAGAAATAAATAAAGAACAAGGTCAGTTATTGGAAACTCACAGCGGAGCTGTTACAGAGAAACCAATTAGACATGAAAAGGAGCAAACAAGAAACACAGTAATTGAAGAACACGAAACAGTGCTAAGCAGTGAAATTAACGAGATCTCTAAAGACGAAAACAAAGAAACAGTGCCAACAAAGAAAACAAGAAAAGGAGATCATTGGCCGAGTGTCATTAAAAGAGTAAAGTACCACATAACAACCAGAAGTGAAGATCCAGATCAAGTACCTGAAGTATCAAGTCAAACCGATCAAGAGAAAAAGACAGAGAAAATAAGAAGTAAAAGACTGAAACTTGTGAATAACAAATTTAAGGGTCCTGACTGGACTTATATCATTCTTGAAGATTTTGAAAACTCAGAGTCAAGTGACAGTGGTGGCGAAGGAACAAGTGCAGAATTGACGTACGAAGAAGAAACAAGACCACCCTGACTAAGCAATAAGAATAAGCTAAAGAAAAGAAGAAAAGATAAGAAGAGCAATCTTCCTTGTCGAAAAATGCCTGACGATAGAGTTGCTGGGAGACCAAAACAGAAATGTTGTAGAAGATGCTGTGCAATATGCATATGTAGTCTAATAATGGTGCTTATAGTATGGTTAGTCCTGATTGTAGCAATTCCTTACCTTATGATAATAGATAAAAAGATTAATAATGAAACTAAGGAGAGGACAGCAAACATGAAGGGCAATAGAGTAGAACTAATGGCAGAAAGTGAACCAGAAATTCATCATGAAGTAGTTGACAACGACACTAGTTTAAACGTTTTCACAAAGTTATTGTTTCAATATGTAGACACAATGGAAGTTAGTAATTGTTATGTCTGTATGAAGTTACCTGAATCAGTAGCAGAAGGATTAACATACCATCACTTGCCACTGACATATGGCATATCATGTAGTGTTTTGTCTAGTTTATTTTATAGAACAGGGAGACTTCAGTATTATTATTCAAACTTAGATGTGATATTTTCTGAGGTTCCGATTCGCAAGAGTATGAACCCAGTGCTTAGTAGTCAAGACGCACAGTTTATGGGAGAATTTTTCTTAATAATGAAATCAATAGACATAACACATGCACATAGACACAATCTAACATGTTCTTTACTTGAAGAAGAAAAGATATTTTTGAATTTAGTAGAAGATAGAAGACAAGATTTTCAAAAGAAAGCTTCTGAGCATAAGGCTCATTTACCACCTTGGGCTGAGAAAGAAGGGAGTTACACACCTGGCAAGGCTCAAGCTGCTATGGCTCTGGATTTTGTAAAGACAGGAAAAATTTGTCTTCATAGGTTAAAGACTGATTATAACAATGTTTTCATCGGTACCAGTGAATGCGAACACAATTTTTTAATTCTTGGAGGTTGGGGACTCAAAGGAGGAACAGATTCAGTTTTTCCTGGAATCTATTATGTGTGTGGGAATAAGGCTTACTTTAGGCTTCCTGCACGGTGGTATGGAAGTTGTTATTTTGGAATAGTATTTCCAAAGATATACCACGTAAAAAGAAACACTGAGAGCAATGAAAACAATAGCGAATTAATACGTAGTAAAAAAGCTAGTTTTTCAGAAATTGTAGGTGATATATTTGGTGCTTTGATACCTTCAGTGGGAATAATTCTGAACTCAAGGAAAATATGTAAATTGTCTACAGTGGTTGATCGTTTATCAACGGATACTGCTGGAGGTTTTCTAATGATTAATACGGAAATGGTTGCGATTAGATCTATGGTGATGCAAAATCGACTTGCTCTTGATATTATATTGGCAAAAGAGGGCGGAGTCTGTAAATTATTGAAGACGAAACATTGTTGCACTTATATTCCTGATAAGAGTGCAGAAATTGGAACGTACATACAGAATATAACTAAACTTGAGAAAGAACTTAAACCACTGGAAGTTGATAGTGTATGGGAAAGATTGACAAATAGTATATCGTCAATTGGAACCTGGTTTGCTAATGTAGGAAAAGGACTTATAGGTCAAATATTAGTACCCTTAGCAGGGATAGCAATAATAATATTGGTAGTAATAATATGGTGCAAATGCTGTAAAAAGAATGGAACATATAAGGTGACAGGAAGAGGAAAGAAACGAAAGGTAGATGAAATCAAACTTGAAGAGTGGAGGAGTGAATTATACAAGAAATTAAAAGGAGATTGTAAAAATGGAAAGTGTAAAGATAAAAATGAAGTAATTTGCTAGAAGTTGGCATCTGATTGAGGGTAGTGTTTTGATGGCTCAGAAACGCCATCAGAGAGGGGATTGATGGAGCAAGGTTTCATAAATGAAACTTGCTTGTATTCAATCCTCCTCACAGTATTAATTTATTAAACTTGTATTGTTAATACTAACCTTTTGCATTCACGACACGAAAGAAAAGGAAGCTTGCCTATGTGTTTTACTAATGAATAACGCTTGTTTGTAATTCAAAATTGCCGCTATGCGCGGGAAAACTCAATGCGCATGTCGCAATCATATCACATGGTGTGACGTCTTTCTTTGCTTGGTGGGAAATTTCTGCTTCTGCGCAGTGTGTAGTAAAATGGCTGCTTGATGTTTTCACATGCTTTAGTTTGCTCTCATGTCATTACTAAATTGTCGTTTCCTAATGCTACTAACGCGGGTTAGAATATGTAATTAAATGGGAATAGAATAGAAAAAGTGGGCATACAGTGAAACATTTTATTTTGTGATTTTAATATTTTCTTCTTGCACTTTTATTAGTTCGTAAACTTGGGCCTGGGTTGGTGTTCTGAAACTCGAGAGGCAAATGGTTCTGCGCATGTGTCCTGTGTGCCTGCCAAATGAAGTCAATCTGGACGTCGTCCAAGGCCGCGACCCGATGACTGAAGATGATGTACTTTGCCTTTCCTGTTGTACATTGATACATTGTCTATGAAAATTGGTTTACATTTGTCATGAGACGGGTGGGAAATAAAGCGAATGTATTAAATTGAAGGGGTGGGAATTTAAAGACAATAGGCTTTACAATTTAGGCCAAATCGATATGGTGCGACAATACACCCCCTGTCCTTGTCCAATCAGAAGTAGTGGCCCCATATTTTAGCAACATTAAGGGGAGGTACATGGGCGTAGAAGGGTATAATAGAATATTGCATTAGTTAATTAGTTAGAGCATGCGTTCACGAAGAACAGGCATCCATGCTGCCAGAGCGCTCTTAGCTCCAGACCGCCAAGCTGATCAATTGCAGACTGAATCCCTGTCCAGAAGAGGTCCTGAGGAGGGGGCGGCTGAGTCCATTAGAAGGAAGGCACGGGAGAATCGAGGAGAAGTCGAGTATCAGAGAGGGAACGACGCAGGCGTCGTTGTAGAGAGGTCACCGGTCCTGTCCTGATCCTGGAGGAGGTCTTTGCTCTTCATCCTTCCTGGGTCTTATTCTTTCAACTCCTTGGCTAAGGGGTTTGGTTCTCGCACTTAGGTAAATATAATGCAACCTTTAGTTGCGCTGCTGTCTCTATTTTCTCCTCTTCTTTAAACCGTCATTGATTAGCAATAATCATTTCTATGCTTAATCTTGGGTATTGCGATTAAGTACCATGTGGCTCTGTATTTTACTCTGCTAAATCTTTAGATAAACATTTTAAAACTTCCTGACTCAGTGGTTATTTCATGATTATGTACTATAATGAATGTCACTCATTTTAAACTTCCCAATTAGCAAAGGATTCATTGGTAAGTCATTACTCTTCAATCAGAAGGTAATTGGTAGCAGGGATTTTGATAGAGAGTAACAACTGATAAAACCCAGCGTAAGTATTAGCGTAGTATGAATGTATGGGCCCAAATGAGTATCTAGTGTATGAATGCTGTTTGCTAATATCGCGCTGGATCACTTGTCTCACTACCCTCTTCCATAAATAGCCTCGTGTCAACCCTTGCATAGTATGTCAAGCATGGACTAAACCCTCCTCAGGGTACCACGGACTTCAGCCTTTTCAGATCCTTCTGAGTCAATGTCCCTAGTATGGTTATAAAGTCAGCTATTTTTGACTGAAGGTTGCATTAAAGACCAGCGAAAGAGGCCCCGTGGGTTAGTGGCCACTGCATAGGTGAATTATGATTATGATGCCTCATTTTGACAAGCTTTGATTGTCTTACTCTGACTCCAGGACCCAAGTGGGGGCCCTAAAGGGACTTCCCCGGGTAAAAAAATAGATATATAAAAATAAAATTATTGCAGGATTCACTAATTCTACAAAAAATGGTGAAAAAAGTGGCCTACTGCTTTGCCTGCGACACATGTGGGCAGAGGCCATGCATCCTGGGTCTGGAGCAAGGCCTGACTGCAGTCAAGTCCCTGTCACCAACCCCTGCTGTGCACACCAGAAGGCCGTGTGCAGCAGGTTGTGATCACACACAGTATGATGGGGCCCAGGGCCCTGTTGCCTATACTTACAGCCATGCACAGCAAGAGTTGGCTGCCCTTGGAGGCTTGGGCTGGAAGCCAGGCCCTATGGGCAGTCCCCAAGACTCCTGCAGAATGCTGTACGCATGCCTGAAGGCCATGCATTGCAGGGTTGGCTGCCTGCGGAGGCTAGGGTACAGGGCCTGGACAGCAGCCATGCAGTCAACTCTGCTGTGAACTGGCGAAGGCTTGTAAAGCTTTGTTTGACTTCCCACCAAGAGATAGGTGCTGGTCCAGGCCAGGAGCTACCCACAGAAGGTTGGGCATATCAGCGGCGGCCCCTCCATTAGAGCGGAGGAGCGCCAGCCCCCCCACCCATCACCACCCTCAAATAAAACAATAATTAAACGGGTTTTAAACCCATTTTATTATCATTTTATTTTAATCCCCTGGACCTGCCTTTTATGAGTCTTGGGGGGCGGGTCCAAGGGATGGCACTGCTGGTGGGGAGTGGTAGTGCACTTCCTTCACTGCACATGAGGGTTTGGCCGGCCATCTCAGGCCGGCCAAACCCTCATGCGCAGTGAAGCTCTATCCAGCCCCAGCTGCATTGCTGGGGC
The DNA here is from genome assembly GCA_963921515.1 of Calotriton arnoldi. Classification (NCBI taxonomy): domain Eukaryota; kingdom Metazoa; phylum Chordata; class Amphibia; order Caudata; family Salamandridae; genus Calotriton; species Calotriton arnoldi. The sequence continues at coordinate 2,752,000 of CAWUFW010001379.1, forward strand.
TGGAGAGAGCAGGCACAGGCTCCCAGTCTGCCTGGGAGTGCAATTTGCCAGCGCTCAGGCCAATCCCGATGCTGCTTTCATGCAGCGTCAGGATTGACTGCAGTGCAGTCTGGGAGCCTGTGCCCATAAGCAGGAAGAGCGTGATGCGGCGGGAGACAGCTGTGGCATTGGCATCAAGGTACTTTTTTTAATATTTATTTTTTTATCCCCGAACATCCCCCCCTGCCCCTCCACACCTCCCTCCCTCCTCCGAACTGCCCCGACACTTTGGCAGGGGACGGGCCGCTACTGGGGCATATAGACTAACTATAGGCCAGGCCCTGCTTCCAACCATGCTGTGCCCGCTCAAAGGCCATGTGCGGCAGCGGCTGGCCATCTGTGAAGGGTTGCAGGAAGGGAATGCTTGGCTGTGATATATGATCAAAAAACCAAAAAGATCACTGAAAAAAGACTAAAGTGAAGTTATGGTTAGCTTTAGCTATAATATCTCAGCATATTTTTAAAAAAGCCTCAGAAATTCACCAAAGAAACAGTGCAGTTATGGTTATGAACCGAAATGAAAACAACCACTGAAATTTGCAAGCTGTGGTTAGTGCACAATCCATTCCTGGCACAACAGCCATGGAAATCACAACACAACAAATGCTTATGACCGTACTATATTTATACCAATAAATAGCACTTAAAAGCATAATTAAATAACAGCACAGTATCAAACTAATTAAAGATACTATGCTAATAGTCCTCTCTGAAAAACTGGTAAGTGTAATGTGATATATAATCTCATCTGTAAGATGATTTGCAACATTTCTAATTTCATCTGCTTTATTGTGGGTGAGGCCATGAGCACTGAGTTGTGTGTGCAATTTTAAAATGTCTCTTCGTCTTGCCTTTTCTTGGAAATCTAGTTAGGCAGTGATCCTCCTAGTTTAGAACCGTTTACAGCAACACGTTTCAGCTTGTTGCATAACTATCTGCTAGAAATGAGGAACAAAGAATGATCCCGGTTTGAAAAAATAAATTAAGAAAGGGTGTGGGGTTATAAAGACATGAGATCTGTCGTTTTATGTACATGTGAATTTATAGATTGATTTTTGCGAAGAATCTAAAATACTTCAGGAAATCACTCATGTCAGTTTATGATGATAGTGCTTTTAAAATATTTGAGCTTGTCACAGAAAGACATTTCCGAGCTTTAAAGCGCAAAATAAATCAGCATGTATTATTTTCCGCATAAAAAAAACATGACCTAGGGCCTTATTATGACTTTGGCAGTGTGGCAGCCCGCTGCCACACCAGCGCCCCGCTTCCATACCTCCAAAGCCATAAAGAGACCGCCTGCCGGATTCCGACTGGAATCCAGGTCAGGTGGTCCTGCGGCGGCTGGCCCGTGGAGGTGCAGTGCTAAGGCTCATACGTGCGCCTTAGCAAGGCACCACAATGGGAAAACCATTGCACGTTCCTGCAGGGCATGGACTGTCAAGTCCATGCCCTGCAGGAACTGGGAGTCCATGCAGACAGGGGGCACACTATGTGCCCCCCTGCATGCGTCCTCCTGTAGGGACCCCTTTGTTTCCTCACCACAACACTTTCATGGGGGTCACACCGCCATGAAAACTGTGGCGGTGGGGAAACTAGTAAGGGGCACTGCCAGCATATTAACAGCCTCACACTGCGGCAAGACTGCCAGGGATCGCGGATCCTTGGCGGTAGCACTGGTTCTGTGGCGGTCCGACCACCATAGTCAATATATGACAGGTGGACCACCAGTCTGGCGTTCCACAGATGCCACCACGACCACTGGACCACCATAGTCATAATACGGCCCTATGTCTCAGTAAGGTGAATGGAACTTCAGTGACTGAACATTGACAACCAAATCCAATACAGTACCTTCTGCTGGGTTTGGAAAGCAATAAATCAGAAACCATCCACATTCCTCATAGATCTCTTTATGCACATCAACCAACCAGAGTTCTCCGCTTCAGGAAAGCGAAAACAACTGCTAATCTCCAGATGCTGTCACAACAAACCAGGAGGAAAAATGCAAAGCTGGAGCCAATCCAAAATCCTTTATTCGGTCTTAAAATTAAGATCATAAAAGTATTTACAATAATGTGTGATACATTAAAAGATTCATAAAATTTACATACAGACTTGATAAAAATAGTGTAAACAGTCTTCATTGTAATGATCACTTCATGTCTGTGTTAAAAATACTAACAATAGTAAACACGGCAATAATTAGTCAAAGATCAACCTCTTTCTTTTTTTAACACATAGCCAGAGATAAGATGCCAGAGCATAACATACATAGGGATTCTCCAGCAATTTAAAGTAAAACAGGGCCACACGACAAAATTTGAAATTGTACCTTTTACATATCGGAACTATGAATTTACGACGTTCATCTGAGTAAAAACCACAGAAAAACAAGATATGAAGATCATTTTGGACAGACTTTTGTCACAAGGACACAGTGCAAGGTCAGAATGTTTGTATTGATTACCTGGGAACCCTAACATCAAAGGTATCATATTTATGCGGAATCTCAGTAAAATATATTTATGGTAAGAAAGTGGTACATCGGCCAAATACAAAAAGCTTCCCTCCATCAATACTGGTGTTAATTCATAGAGGCAGGCAGCTTGGGAGGAATAGTTTTTTCCCTTCTCAGATATTGTGCCCTAAGTATAAATGTCTCCACCAGTTTGCTTTTTGAAAAGATTTACAAGTGGGGGATTTTTGAAAAGGAGACTTAACCCAATTGCCGAGAATTCCGCTTCCACGTAATGCAGCCACTTAACCCGGGTAAAATTTGCTGATTTTAAAAGCAATAATATCAGGTTTTGCGTGAGAGGCACTGTTGTCCTACGCCAAATAGAGTGCCACAATAGGAGCGGAGCCAATTTGATAGTGTCAGTGATATATGGTAAATCCAGCTCCCTATGTAGCACATAGTTTGAGTACGACTGTGGGACAGAGGTAAAAGACTTAAAAAACGTATTCTCTATGGACTGCAGAGTAGCAGTGGGAGCCATTCCCCAGATTGCTGCGCCATAAACCACCGCCGCCTTAGTTTTGGCGTGGTAGATCTTTTTCATTGTTATCAAGGGTTTGGCTCCCAGCTTTTTCGCAAACTGTTTCAATGATCCCAAACTTCTCTGCATGCCTAATTCTCTGCCCTCCACTAATTTAGCCCAAGATTGGTTCTTATCAAAAAGGACACCCAAATAGGGGAAAGAGTCCATCACCTCAATCTTACCAGAATCCATAAAAAACTAGGAAGTTTATCCTGTTTCCGCCCACCCGCAATGATGACAAAAGATTTGCTTTGATTGACCCTTAGATCTAGTAAATCCATAAAGGACGCATAGGCCGAGATGAGGTGTTGCAACCCCCTCCCTGTTCTTGCCATGAAAACGGCATCGTCCGCATATGCCAGCATAGGGAGGCGCTGGTGGTTTTCAAGTACCGGGACATCCAAGGCTGCGGCCTCTAGATGGTTCCCCACACCATTCGTGTAAATCGAAAACAAGAATGGTGCCAGGACGCAGCCTTGTCTTACCCCACTCGAGATCTTAAATGAGCGGGTACACTCCCCATGTCTCCCATAGCGGACTGCGGATGAAGCATCCGTATACAGCTGCCTAATAAAATCAGTCAGGGCCTGATCAAATCCCATCTCACCCATTATCTGCCAGAGTCTCGGGTGGGACACGCAGTCAAAAGCTGCAGAAAGGTCCATAAAGGCAAGATAGATCTTCCCACCCTTGACTCTGGTATATCTATCAATAATTAGTGACAGGTTCAGACACTGATCAACCCTTCCTTTGCCCTCCTGAAAGCCGTATTGTGATGGCATTAAAATATTTTTAGACCTCGCCCAGTCCTCTAGTCTTGTTAATAAGAGATGCAAAGCTGGAGCCAAAATCTGCACAGCTTACCAGAAGACATTGAATGGAAAACAGTGCAAAAAATTCTGGAAGAATTTTTAAAAGAAGCTAAGACAGCATCTACTATGCTTACAACTCACACAAGCTATCTGACTAGACTGTTTTATGGCACAGAGAGCAAACACACATGGACTGGAATGCGGCCCAGAAATAGCACCAGTGGCTGAGAGCATTTCCAGCCTTTCAACCAATACTGTGTTGGTTGTCTCACCGTCACAGTCCGGGGTCACAGATATTGAAGGACCTTGTGATAAAAGATGCTCAGTATGTTTGGATGGAGGGTTTAAAACAGTCCTTTAGGATGTTTGAATACCAGCCCCATACTGGTTTGAGCAAGCAAGCTCAAATCAAAATGAATAGCGTTATAGTTTGAGGGGGTTACCACTCCTTGTCTACCAGAGGAAAAGTATAAAAATAGAAAATTGATAAATCACTTGAGAACACAAGTCGCCAACGTTATTAGCTAAAAAAAAAACTATAGGTTTTACAGAACTGAAAAAAACTCATGAAATATTCCAAAACCGAATGGCCTTGACTAAGTTGCATGAGCGTTATTCTCTGCACCAGAAAACGTGTATATGGCAACAAGATTACTAAGTGAGACTTCCTCTCCTTTCAGAGCTGCATTGACTGAGTCACTCAGCCCTTGCCTGTGATCCATAGGGCTAATCTAACCCTGTGGATCTGGAAGAACGGCTGGAATTTGTGTTGTCAATACTCTGACCAGAATGTGCAAGCTTTTTTAAGCCTTGCAAAGGATAGACCAAATCTTCTTGACATTTTTTATCTTCTAATAAGGGAAACGCACATGGTAAACGTTCATGCTAGATATAAAATGCTGGAAATACCGTGGTATGGAAGTGAGATTAAAAAGGCGAATAGCCACATTTCTCCCTGCATATAACTGATGACGGAAAGTTTGATGTTGACTTCATAAGGTAAAAAGCATGTAACCATATTTTATATATTTGACAAACTAGTTATTCATAGGAGACTGTTCTTCAATAAGTTGATGTGCACCATTTTTAAGTTTCTCCTACACGTTGAGATCAATGTTCTGAAATATTCTCCTCTTTTCCACACCAAAGGCATTGCCTAGTAAATTTTCTACATCATTAGTTCAAACCTGATTGATTGCCTTCTTTACTGATTTAGTACTGTTGGACTTGGCCCTTTTTGCAGGGTCATCCCTGAACTTTTTGCCTTCCTCCTGTATTTTCTCTGACCTGTTTTTGTTGGTTTTATGACTCTGGGCACTTTACCACTGCTGATCAGTGCTAAAGTGCAAATGCTCTCCCTATTGTAAATTGATGTGTTGATTAGTGACTCCATGATTGGGTTATTTGATTTACTTGTCAGACCCTAGTACAGTGCACCATGGGTGCCCAGGGCTTGTAAATCAAATGCTGCTGGTGGGCTCGCAGCACTGGTTGTGCCACTCACAGAAGCAGCTTATAAAGTGTGTCTCAGGCCTGCCATTGCAGAGCCTGTGTGCAGTCTGTGACTGCCATGTCGACTTGGCAAGTGCACCCACTTGCCAGTCCCTAAACCTTCCCTTATCTTCATATCAGACACCCCTAAGGTAGGCCCAAGGGCAGGGTGCATTGTAAGTATAAGGTAGGTTATGCCCTGGTGTGTGTGGCATGTCCTAATAGTGAATTACAGCCATTTTAGTTTTTCACTATTGCAAGGCTACCTGTTCCCCATAGGCCAGAATGGGCAGTTTGATTATTACACCTTATAATCCTAACTGACCCAGGGAACATGGTAGAAAAACGAATTTAGTATGCCTGAACTCAGAATGATAAAATACACCTTTTAGTGAAGTTGGTTTTAACATTCTGTGTTTGAAAATACCACTTTTAGAAAGTAGGTATTTTCTTGCCTAACCATCCAGCTGCCTCTGCTCAGGTTGTGTATTGTATGTCTGGGTTTGTGAGTGACAGGGGCTGGGGGATTCCAGGAGGCAGGGTGAGTCAGCACTAGGCTGAATAGGTCGGCCTGAAGGAGGATGGGTGGGAGGAGTTGCACCTGGGTCTGAATAGGGCTGTGCCTGCCTTCCACAATGCTGGCTCCATCTCCTGCCGGGCGTCTGATGGCTCTGCCCCTCACTCTCAAAGGAAAGAAGGAGTCATGTACACAAAGTGCTCCAAGACTGACCAGAACTGGTTTGGACTAGGCAAAGGCCTCTCTGCCTTCAGAGAACAAAGGATTTCTGTGTATAAGTACTGGGGCCCAGACCCCATGAAATTAGATCACTTCTGGGAAATCAAGAAACCTGTGCCAAGGAGAAGAACCGGAGAAGCTGAAGGAGGAGTACTGCCCCTGTGCTGTTTTGCTGATTGGGGTTGGCCTGCAGTGGTTGCTTTCTGCCAAGGACAGGAGAAAAGACTTTGCTGTGCTTATCATCTTGAAGAAGAGAATCTCCAAGGGCTTGAACTGAGCTTGCCTCCTGCCTGAAGTCACAGGGACACAAAGACTTCACCCCTTCTGTTTGCCTGCATCTAGAACTGCTGTTTTAGCTGCTAACAGAGGAAATTGCAACACCGACGCCGGCGAGCGACGCCGTAACCTGCACCGAAGCCGTGGGCACCGCTCGTGAAGAGCACGACGCACCGCCCGACTTGCACCGTAGGCCCGACGCCTGCCGACGCCGTGCGACATCGACTCCGAAGCCGTCACCGAGGCCGCTGCCTGCACCGGAGCCGAGGACACCGCTCGTGACGCTCACGATGCACCGTCCTGACTCGCACCGCAGCCCCGACTTCACCGACGCCAGGGCTTCATCATCGCGGAGCCGATCCTCGACGTGGGTGACCCCCGAATCCATCGACACCGCACCATCGTAAGGAACCGACGCCTCGCCGCCATCCGTGACGTCACCTCCCCGACACAGTAAGGAACCGACGCCTCACCTCCCCTGCGCTGCAGTAAGGAACCGAGACATCACCTCCCATGGGGTCGTAAGGAACCGACGCCGCCGGCGCCAACGAAACCTCACCTCCCCGACGCCGTGCACCGTCTTTGTTTTCATCGAAGTCCAGGTACTGTTCTTTGTGGGTCTGCTCGACTCCGGGCCCAACGCCGCGCACCTCGCGGTCGGCGCCGTACTTTGGGATTTCCACCAGTCACGACGTCGTGATAACTCCAAGAGGAGTTATTTGTTGATACAAGCTTTATTTTGATTGACTATCCTATTTTTGAAGATAACGTGAACTGTCTCTATCATTTTAAGTCTATTTTTAGATTACAGTATTGTGGAGTTTTGCTATTGGGTCTTGTGGTAAGTCTATATAAAGATTACTTATTTTTACATACAACCTGTGTGGTGTCCATCTGTAGTGTTTTCACTGTATTACTGTATGTGTTCACAAATGCTTTACACACTGCCTCTGAGATAAGCCTGTCTGCTCGTGCCAAGCTACCAGGGGGTGAGCAGGGGTTATTTTAGGAGTGTACCCCCCTTATCCTGACTAGAAGCAAGGGTCCCTATTTGGACAAAGGTGCAAACCATTGCCAACTAGAGACCCCCAGTTCTAACAAGTACTTTATGACCTTTTAAAGAGAAGTGAATGATACACGGGTAATAGAACTGACCTGAATGCGTATGAAACTCTTTTCCACGCTAATGTCTAGGGGATGCCATGATCATGCGCTGAATCCTTCATTACCACCTTCTGACCAGCCTTATCATCATTTTCTAAGTCTGCTGTATCACCTTCAAGGTGGTGAAGGTAAAAGCTACTCATTGCCAGGCAAGTATAAACAAAGTCAACCATGGTCCTCACAGCATACACAACAGTGGCATCATCAAGAAAGGACATTAAGTAGAATTAAAAGTGAGAGGCCTTAGCCAACCAAGAAAGCATGCAGTCACATATTTCCTAATATCTTTTTTTGAATGGCTACCTGAAGAGTTGTGCTTAGGTATAATGTCATGGTTCCTTAAGCATCATATCAAGTTCTTTATACTTTATTCATATTAGATGAAATCAAACGCACTGCTTAATTTGAAGCAGTGGTTCCAATTGAGGCCAACTGGTACTCATTTTTGAGGACCAGATCTTTTTTTTTTAATCAGACTTCGGCCTAGAACAAGAAAGAGTAAGGCAGAAAAGGCGGAAAGAAAAAAGATGGGAAATATGGCAAAACAGTGACAACGGGATAAAGCCAGTGAGAATAAGAACCTTCACGCTTGAAATAAAGGAAAAAGGAGTGTGTGGTGGTGAATGAAAGAGGCTCGATGTAAAATCAGAACTTTTTATTTAACACCCAGCCCTAACATTCGCGAGCACCGGCTGCAGTCTTCTAAGAAAAACCTCTGGACCCGGCACTTATTCTTTTACAAACTAAGCACGGATCATAATCATGCAGGTGGAACATGAACCAACAAAGTGCAATATTACCACTCATTCATTAAGAGAAAGAACTTGAGTACTCGGTTGGATAAGTTGGATAATTGATATCCTCATCCCAAGTAGTTAGTTACCTGAATACATGAACAGATGTGCCATTCATTGAAGCCATATAGCCTATGTCCTGTAAGTTTAAAGACTGAGGAGCTCACCACCTGAACAATTTTCATAGGTTTTATCAGATATTTCTGTAGAATCCTATAGCTGTTTAACCAATATATTTAGTAAATTGAGCTGTAACCTCATGAAATTTCCTTCCAGATAGGAGCATTGACGACAACTATATTCTGCTGACATCACATTTTTCAACAATGCTCATCTGTTATTGAGGTTCACGGATGTCAGTCCCAAAGGAGGTGACATTGGTGCCCATGACTTCAATGTTCGGCGATGTCGGGGCTGCATCAGGCAGATGAAGCTGCTACTGCCCAGTCAACATCTAAAGCATTTAACACCACTATTTAGGCCAAATCTAGCAATCCTTGCAGGCGTGAAATAGGTTCTGAGTATAACTATAGTCAGGGCTGGATTGGCCACTCTGTGGCATTTTCCCAGTGGGCTGCAGGCTAGGGCCTGCTTTCAGAGCTAGTTTGGCTGTCATGACCAAACCATGAAAGTCTCCAACACTTCATTCAATGTATGGTCTCCTGCGGGGTGCAGCTGGTTAGAACATTTTTGCAAGGGCTGATTTTGGTTCCAGTCTGGTGCTGGCTATAGTGTAATAGTTAAATCTTGATGTCACATGTCAAACTTCCATAGACCTGAGGTTCCCCAATCACAGTGGCTTTTATGTCTTTTATTGCACTGTACTGAACCATGACTGGTTACAGGCAGCCCACTAGCCCAATCTTGAAGAACAATACAGGTGCTTCATCAAGCAGAGGGGCAATAAGTCCTTGTTGCCCTCACTTTATGTTGTATACGTAGCTCAATGCGACTACATATTGGTTATGTATCCTGTTGCTATATACAGTGCCCTTTGGGGCACAGATTAAATTTTATAAATAACCAATAAAATAAAATTAAAATTAAAATTAAATAAGGGCTATTTTTCAGCTAATATTGTTCTTAATCAGAACTGCCTCCTGACAATGACTTTTAGTTTGTCATTTGTAATGGACCAACCACTATCAACAGTTGAGCCCATATTACAAGGCAGTGTCTCTACCACATCAGCTATGGCTCAAGTATGTCAATCTTACATCAGGATTTCCCAAACTTTCCCAAAATCCCCATGTCAAAAGTGAAATTGCTCGTCAATCATGGCACGTTAATTATTTCCAATGTGGTTTGTTGATGTTTTGCTTTTAGAGGGTCATTTAAAAAATATCAGCTCAGAGACTGGTTGCTTATCCAACACGATAAACGAGCATCCATTCTGGTTCATCCTACAGTTATTGAAAATGCAAAACAGACAGGGTCTCCATTGTTCATGCGGCACTCCTTTCACGATTCAATGACGCAGACCCACTTGCAGATATACGAGATAAACAGAGACAATCAAGGATTTACATGACTTCGAATGAATCCAATCAGTTTTGTAAAATAATGGACAGAGACCTCAAATCTCGAATGGCAGCTCTATTTCACATTTTTCAGATGGTATTTTCTGCCAGTTAGCATTCACTCAGTCAATCAGTATTTGCAAGCACTACTTCACCCGCAAGGGTATCCAGGCGCTGTGCTGTTTAGTCAGTGTCGAAGAGCCTGGTCTTGAGTCCTTTCCTGAAGTGGCTAAGCGAGGTTGAGGTGTGGAGGTGGAGGGGAAGGGTGTTCCAGTATATGGTGGCAAGGTGGTAAAAGGAGCGTCCTCCGGTGTGGTAGCGGCAGATGTGTGGTCCCTGTGCAAGCGCGAGGTGAGTGGAGCGGAGGTTCCTGTGAGGGAGGTTGAATTTCAGGTGGTGGTCCTTGGTTGTGGAAGGCTTTGTAGGAGTGGGTCAGCAGCTTGAATTGGCTTATTTTCTAGATGGTGAGCCAGTGAAGGTCTTTCAGGTGCTGGGTGATGTGGGTCCTCTTTGACAGGTTGAGGATCAGTCTGGCTGCTGCATTCTGGATCGTCTGGAATCTCTTCATGAGTTCAGTGGTGGTGCTTGCATAGAGTGCTTTGCCATAGTCCTGTCGGCTGGTGATGAGGCCCTGCGTCAACATTTTCGTGGTGCTGATGGGGAGCTACTTGAAGACTTCGCGGAGCATGTGGAGAGTGTGAGAGCAGGATGAGGAGACAGTGTTTACCTGATGTTTCATTGAGAGTTCGCTGTCCGGGATGATGCCAAGGTTTCGGGCATGATCTTTTGGAGTGGGCATGGGTCCGAGTTCCGATGGCCACCAGGAGTTGTTCCAGGGTTAGGTGTGTCTGCCGAAGATCAGTACTTTAGTTTTGTCCATGTTGAGCTTCTGACAGTTGTTCTTTGTCCAAGCTGAGATGTTCTTCATACAGTTGTGGAAGTTGCTCTTCGTCGTGGTGGGGCCCGCTGAAAGCGAGAAGATGAGCTGGATGTCATTGGCGTAGGAGACAATGTCAATGTCTGCGAGTGGTGTCATGTAGATGTTGAAGAGGGTTGGACTGAGGGATGTGCCTTGAGGGATGCTGCAGATGGTGCTCTTGGGTTGAGAGGTGAAGGGAGGGAGACAGATTCTCTGAGTTCACCCCATGAGGAAGGAAGCCATCCATTTGAGTGCATGATTTGTGATTCCGATATGGCGTAGTCACTCGATGAATATGTGGTGGGAGACGGTGTCAAAGGCTGTGGAGAGGTCAAGTAGGATGAGGGTAGCTGATTCTCCTCTATCGAGTTAGGTGCGGATGTCGTGTGTTGCGGTGATCAGGACTGTCTCGGTGCTGTGATTAGCTCTGAATCCTGATTGGGAAGGGTCCAACAGGTTGTTTCTCTCCAGGTGTTTGGTGAGTTGGAGGTTGATGTCCTTCTCCAGGACTTTGCTGGGAAACGGGAGCAGTGAGATGGGAGGTAAGTTCTGCAGCTCGCTGGGGTCTGCAGAGTGTTTCTTGATGAGCCGTCTGACCTCTGCATGTTTCCAGGAATCTGGAAAGGTGGCGATGTAGGTGTTGAGGATGTACGTGAGCTGGTGGCTGATCTCATCCCTTCTGAGGTGTAAAAGTTGGTGTGGGCATAGGTTGGAGGGTGCTCCGGAGTGGATGGAGTTTGTTGGAGTGTTTGTGTTTGTTTACCGAGTTGTTCCCATGTAATGAGAGGGTGGTTGGCGGCCGTGGTCGAATAGATGTTGGGGGTCAGTGATCGAAGTTACTGTAGATGGTTACTATCTTGTTGTGGAAGTATTTGGCAAGGGCGTCGCAGAGTTCCTGTGAGGAAGGGAATTTTGGGTGGCTGACGGGTGGGTGAACTCTCTGGCAATATTGAAGAGTTCCTTGATTTTGCTGGTGCTGGTCTCTATCCGGTGTGTTAGGGTCAACTTGTTTCGCGGCTCTGAACTGGCGGTGGTAGATGTTTTGCCATTCTAAGTCCTGGGGTGCACCAGCTTACTTGTTTGGTGGGTCTGTCGGTTCTGGCCGGTTTAGTGAGAGCGACTGGGTTGGCAGCGTTAGTGATCCAGATGTTGAAGTTCTGTACTGGCTGGTTCAGGTAAGTGGGCTGGGGGACGCTGAGGGTGCAGGTTTCTTGGTGTTGAGTGACCTTGGTCCAGTTGCGGGAGTGGGCGCTGTGGTGGTTGTGGTTGGTGTGGGGAGGTCCAGCGATGGTGAAGTGCACGATGGAGTGGTCCGTGATTCTGTTGCTGGATGTGAAGAAGGGATCCAGCATGTGTCCTGCTATGTGCATGGAGTCTGTGACCAGCTGCTTGAGGCCGATGTTGTCCAGTTGTTCCAGGAGGTCGGTGGAGTTGGTGTCAGTGGGGTCATCCAAGTGGAAGTTGAGGACTCCCAGGAATTCGAAGTGTTTGGATTTGATGGCTAACAGGGTAATGAATTCCGCTATAGCATTGCTGAGGCCGGTTTGTGGCCCTGGGGGTCTGTAGGCAAGGGAGCCTTTGATGGTGGTTTTGCCGTTCATGTGTTTCATGTTCAGCATGGTTTCATCATTGGTGGTGGTGCAGGATTCTTTGTGTATGATAGTGATGCCTCCCCCGTGTTGGTTGGGTCGGTCGCGGTGTTTTATCTTGTAGCCGAGGGGTGTTCTAACGGCGATGTCCGGGGCGGATGTGGGGGTGAGCCAGGTCTCTGTGATGAAGGTCATGTCAGGGGTGAGGATGAAGACTGTCCCAGACTCCGGCGGAGTGTTTGCAGAGTGATCTGGTGTAGATCAAGCGGCAGCAGAGTTGTTCCATGGAGGTCTCGGCTGCCGGGGTAGGTGTGGCGCTGGTTGCTGTGATGGTGGTTGGTGTTAGGGTGAAGTTGAAGGTGAAGCGGCAGTGGCACCAGGTGAAAGGTTCTGCTGAGGAATGAGGCAAAGCAAGGCAGCAGTTGTTGTTGCGCCCAGGGTCCAGGACACAGAGCTCTGCAGTGGAGTATCTGTGGGGGTGTGGAGGGCCAGGGTCCCTGGTGCTGATGGCCGGTCCAGGTGCGGATAGGCGCAGAGGAGCTTTCCTTTGGCGCACCAGTGGCGTGGCCAGCGCAACGGCCTCTATAAGTAGTGATGGGAGGTGGGAGGGGCTGTCTGGAAGGTGGGAGGACAGGAGGCTAGATGCAGCGGGAAAACAGAGTCAGTGACAAACAGTAAGAGCACAAAAACAACAGCAGTGAGGGAGGAAGAAACCTGCAGAGCAGTAGTTACAATGTGGGTACTGTATTGCGGGTACAACAATTCTGATTAATTCTAATTAAATTAGGCAATTTAAATTCAAGCAATTTAAACTGAAGAAATTTAAATTAAAGCAATCCCAAAAGTTAAGACAAACTGCAGGAGAGACCATGACTCAAGCCGCAGTTTGGGAAGAGCTTAAGGACCAAGATGGTGCCTCTGGGCCACGGAGAGCAGCAGGGGTGTAGCAGCATGCAGGACCTAGAAGGTCAAGGGCTATCAGTGCTGACCCTAACTGTCAGCACTGTGATAACCAAAGGGGATCATGGGAACATATGATTTGGAAGCGTCCTTTCTATCAGATTTTATGGGTGCATGTAAAAGCTAGCGTGAGCCAGCTAACAGCAGGTATCCTAATGCTAACCACAAAAACATCTCTAATATGCCTACCCTCACTACGTAAAGAAAATTGAACCTGAAAGGATCATAGAGTTTTTATTGGCAACCTAGTGGACAGGATAATTAAAGCTATAAAATGGAAGGACAAACATTTGCCCGAAATGGAGCACTGAAATTATGGTGACTGCAATGTGGGACAGGTGTCCCTATGTCCGAATGGGTCTAGCTAGCAAACTGGACAAGACCTGGGGTTTGCTTCTGTTTGAAATATTTGGGGGATTAAATATGACAAGGCTCAACATTGGGACACAATGAATTTTGAAAGCACAGAAAACTTATCCCAGATTTATCAAGAAGTCACTCAATGCAGGGCATCAAGTAAAGTTGCTGCGCTCAGTCACGTGAAAGTGAGCGAGAACCGCGCCATATCTACTAATAATGTGGCTCAGTTCTGCTGTTTCCCCGCGCTGGCACACTTTGGGCAGCCATGAGCCAATACAGACACCCTTGCGCCATAGTGCAAGGGTGCCGGCTTTGTTTGAAGCATACGTTTTGTATTGGAAGATGTCCTTTCCAGTACAAAACCCATGCTTTAGGCTTTTCCCACTTATATGGGCTGTACAATGAGCACACATGCAAAGCGAGAAACAGGAGGAGAAATGAAAACATTTTTTCTCGTTGAGCCTGCCTCAAGGAGGCGTGGGATTTTGGCACAAATCCCTACAGATTTTTGTAGATATGAATTTACATCAAACCCTAGGGGTGGTTGCATGACAACGTCAATGCACCACCCATGGAATGTCCCCGTGACGATAAGTAACGCAAGGCAGGACATTACACAACTAAGGGGCATATTAGCAAGGGTGGTATCGCCGCTTTAGCAGCACTTTTTGCCTCTAAAGCGGCGATATTTCTATCGCCCTATTAGCAAGCTGTCGCTAACAGCTGTTAGCGACAGCTTTATGGCGAAAGCGACCGTTTTGGTGCGGCTTTGCATGACAGCGATATATATCGCTAATGACATGCAAAGTAGGCGTTCCTGACTAACACGTCATGGAAACACTCGCAGACACAACTTCGCCCTATTATCAACGCAGCCCCAGAACCGCGAAGCGTTAAAAAAAGTTGCGCTAACCGCGATTAGCGCTGGAATTTAACACCTGCTAAAAACTTGACTTAACCATTCTTGTCAATGGGAGGTGTATTGTAAGGTTAAGTCCTCACCTGCCTATTAGCAAGCTTTTCATTAGCGCAGTGAATTTATCGCTGGATTTCTCGCACTATTGCTGGGTTTCGCCGCTATCGCTGGATTTTTTATCGCCTTGGAGATAAGCGTTGATAATAACGCGTTATCTCCGCAATGAAATCCAGCGATAGTCGGCGATAAAAAAAACAGCGCTAAGCGCGCTTTGCGATAATTATCGAAATCATTGGTAATATGCCCCTACGTGTTACTTTGGGTTACTATCCTAGTAATTCGCACCTGAACACTTTGCATCCGGTTTGCCTAACAAAAGTAACACAAACCAGATGCAAAGATTTGGTAAACCTGGGCCTTTGAATCTGAAACTTGGTGTACGTATTTAATGTTTATATTGGGCGGTTATGGGTCAAAGTTATTATTTGTCTTAAAGTAGAACATTTTGCAGAGTTCAGTTCTTTTTAGCGCTCATGATATAGCAAACGCAACTCTGTAGACGTCTATGGGGCCTAAAGGTTAAGGTAAGCATTTAAATAATGCTGTATTTATTAGTTTTGTAACATTTATACATTTTTAAGGATAAGTCTGTACTGACTGACTCAATGAAAAACTTGGTTGTCAGCATGTTAATTTGGTTGCTCGATTAATCCGTTACCCTGATTTCCGTGATGGTGCTCCATCAACCCAGCCCGCCTCAAAGGAAATCTGTAGACTCCAAGACTGGTGGCACTCGAACATAAGAAAAGGTGACACAGTTCTTTACTTTTTTGAACTGTGAAATTCCCCAGTCCGTTAAGGCACAGCAAAGAATGACAGGTGTTATGCAGAAGAAGAGCACTTGTGCCAGGCTAGAGCACCATTCGTCAGATTAATTCAGAGCGCTAACTGCATCTAATTTGTAACTTTATGTTGAAAAGTGCAGGCAATAAAATGTAAATACTCGTCTACAGGAGACCCTTGCTAACTTCATCGGTTAGTATCTGCCCCTGCCCAAAATAGCACTCAATGATTAAACAATTAGAAAAAATCCTTAAAACACAGATTTAAAAAAATGTATGCATTGATCAGCCATAAAAAGCAGAATACATCAACTCGTTAAGTACAATAGACACAACCTTTTTCTATTCATCAAGAGTATACCTATAGAAAAAGGCTACCAGGCACGAGACTTATGGGACATCGTACTAAGGAAAGACATTGGGGCAAATTCTCAAGGACTTATCGCCGACTTACCGGCTCTTTAGCGCCGCAAAAGTGGCGATAGACTTATCGCCCTATTCTCAAGATGGTGCAAACTGCCGATATCGCCAGTTTCCCAGCGATATCCTCCGCAAAAAACATCGCCACGGAGGAGAGCGACAACTAACACTAATGATATGCAGAGTAGGCGTTCCCGTGCAAAAACACACAAAGACACCACTTCGCGATATTCTCAACGACCAGCCAGATCCGCGATGCGACCCAAAAACCGGCGATAAGGCGCGTTAGCAGCAGGGATTTAACACCTGCCTTTTACTGGTGTAAAGCAGGACGACAACCTGCAGCATGAAAGGGAGCCCAGCGCCACATCTGAAGACCAACACATGTCATGGAGCTACTGACCATGCAGCTCAGAGACCCAAGAGGGCCACAACAGCCACCGGCACCACCCCCAGGACTCCCCCCCCTGGACTACCACCGAGGCAGCGCAGAACAAGACAGCTGACCTTCCCAAAACAGCATGGCCCCACAGCCACACAATTGCAGAATGTGGGGAGAGGTGGGAACCAAGTATGTGTGAAGGAGGCAAGTCACCCATGAATAAGAATGTACACAATGCCAAGTGTGGCGGTGATGTGCTGGACAGACTACAGTATGCAGAGCACAGACATGTCCATGTGGACATATACTGCTGGTGTTTGTAGTGTTGTGGACAGTGGACGCAACCAAGTTACCTCAGGCAGTGGGGAAGACCCCAGTCATGTATCCGTGTCGTCCCCCCTGTAAGCGTAAGCGGAGTGGGCTGGTCCGGCGTACGCCAGGCCAGCGTAGGAGTGCGAATAAATAGGCCGGGGCTCTGGGCGTGGTTCACTTCCCAGATGGCCAACGTGTCTGCCAGGGAGGCGCCCCTCACCCTGCCACGAGTCCGCCGCCATTACCGCCAGCCTCCTCAGCCGATCGCTGGCGTCCGCAACACAGGCCCCCAGCGCACCCAGTGGCACAGCACCGCGGAGTTATGTGTGTGCTGACTACTGTCTGCAGCCTACACTGCGGTCAGCAGGGCACTCAAATCAAATCCAATCCTGACCTGCGAGGACACGCCATCATCTCTGGCTGCACTGCCGCTGAGTGCTTCAGGTGCCACCAACTCAGTGCACCACAAGTCATCACCACGTGGCTGTGGGCCCTTTCTGACCGCTGCCTCCGGCCTACACTGCGGTCAGCAAGGCTCACAAATCAAATCCAATCCTGACCTGCGAGGACATGCCATCATCTCTGGCTGCACACCCGCTGAGCGCTTCAGGTGCCACCAACTCAGTGCACCACAAGTCATCATCACGTGGCTGTGGGCCCTTTCTGACCGCTGCCTCCGGCTACACTGCGGTCAGCAGGGCTCATAAATCAAATCAAATCCAATCCTGACCTGCGAGGACACACCATCATCTCTGGCTGCACACCCGCTGAGCACTTCAGGTGCCACCAACTCAGTGCGCCACAAGTCATCATCACGTGGCTGTGGGCCCTTTCTGACCGCTGCCTCCGGCCTACACTGCAGTCAGCAGGGCTCACAATTCAAATTGAGACTTGATTTATTAATGGCGCAATCCAGTAGGCAACAGACATTGCTATCAGTGCGGCCCGCCCAGATGATGCATCATGGCAGGCTGCGCACCCGCTGAGCGCTGCAGGTGCCACCAACTCAGTACACCACAAGTCATGGACCCTTTATGATTGAATCTGTGTGTGTAATACGAAGATCACTGCTCTAGTTGTTGCCAGCACCAACCACTCCCTGAGTGCTGGCTTACACTCACCCCACACCCATGCAGCACAGGCGTCACTGGACATGTGACCCTGGCAATAAAAAGTGGCCGGGCGCACGTGCCCGTAGCCAGTTCCACTATCTATCTAAGTGTGTCCTTGTGGTCAATATGTATGCATGATGGGCTAGGGCCCTACCACCTTACCTTGTGCTGTGGACTGCGGACGCAACCATGTCACCTCAGGCAGTGTCTAAGACCTTGGACACGTAGCTCTGTCATCCCCCCCTGTAAGTGTAAGCGGAGTGGGCTGGTCCGGCATATGCCAGGCCAGCGTAGGAGTGTGAAGGATTTGCCCGGGCCTCTGGCGTGGTTCAGTTCTGGCCTGGACAAGGAAGTAACTAATGAGTGTGTCACTGTTGTAGTGTCGGCACCACCCAGCCCGCAATCGACAATGTTGCAATGTAGCATGCACCCGGAGGGCGGGCTCGCACGAACGGAGAAATGAAGGAGCGCAAGACCGCTGGGGGTCTTGGCTCATACATGCCAAGTGTTGTGTGTATCTGTATTGCCGCAGCATGAGCCAAATGCCTAGCCTTAATCGCAGCGCGAGTTCAGCCAGGCATGAACTCTGCATCTGTGTTTGCCCTATCCTTCACACAGGCCTACACTCACGTGGCCGCCCACCTTCAACGGCCAACATCACAGTGTCGTTGTCAGGCTTGTGGACATGCGCAGACAGGCATGACAATGGTGTGCCGTAGGAGTGCAAGTGATGCAACCGCGCAGCGCACTCAAGTAAATAGGCTCTGGGGGAGGGAGGAGCAGCTGTGAGGCAACGTAACACACAGTGATGCTGCTCATTTGCCACATGCAAGACATGTCAAACATGAATCCCAAAGTTGCACACATCCCACCCCACCCCCAACAAGCCACTTCACATTTCCTGAATGCAAGCAGATGAGAAACTAGCATTAGGGATGAAAGCTCCTTTGTCTGAACTATCAGGCGGAAGCACATCTGCACCTCCGACCTCGGAATTGCATGTGCCCGGCACCCCCTGACAGATACTATAGCAGCTGATGACGACTCCCACACTACGCACAGCCCGACGACAGACCAACGTATACACACCCCACACACAGAAGTCCTTGCTCGAAGTTATCTTGCATGGAATAGCCTTCACACTTACTCCCACACCATCCCAGGCATACAACCGTTGCACACTAAAACAACTCATTGATCCGAGCTGTGGCATTTCATCCACAGAACTGGCGCAGGTCAGAACAGTGCCGCTTCAACCAGAGCCACTAACGCAATGGCAGAACATCCCGGACACATGCACAACCCCTGTCAGGTGGAACTGTACCGTGCACGTATGCTGCGTTTACTGGGGGTACTGCCATTGGCAGTGCTGCGGATCAGTTACCGGCTAAGCTTCCGCCTTGCCAACGTCACCTGCGTTCAGCCTGTGTTGCATTGTCGATCGTGCATATTCGAGTGGTCCATGGATGTTTGCCTATCCAACAGGACGGTGGCTCAACTGGATTTTGACATGTGTGTGCGCCCCCTGTTGGCCCACGACCAGGAGTGTTACTGTGATACCCGTTTATGGGATGCCTTGATATTTGGCATACATGCTGGCAGCTGGACCTGGGAGATTGCACAACTCCTCATGTGCAGTGACCACATTGAACCGCTCCCCTATTGGGCTGTAGTGCTAATTGGTGAAAGGGGTTGGACGCAGCACATCTGTCCGGACCTGCTAATGGATTGCCTCGCCGTCCTATTTGATGAAGTCGACAACGAGCTCATGTTGGAAATGATAGCCTACGAAGATGCAATCGCTTTCATGGACGAGTAACTACGTACCTGCAGCCACAACAGATTGGAACCCATTGCACATGTCCCAACACCTTGTTGCATCTTGGAGATCTGGTCACATGTCCCACGACAGCAGTGGACATGGCTGCATTCGCCTGGACTCCGAATACATGAGCGGACAACAACGCGGGTTATCACACACCTGTGAAAGGTGAGGCACTCCCCCGGAGTGGACAGTGGCGCTTGGCAACGTTCCTCATCCTGACATACTGCTGCATTGGTCTGCATGTTGTGGCACTTATCTTGCCCGTACTGACACGCATATGCTAATAAAGTCTAGGCACCTTCACTTGTATTCAACTGTGATGAGTATTGATTTGAATGACAATGTGTGTCTCACTGCCTATCTGGGTCACGGCCATACATGCGCATTGATAGCATTACCCAGGGAGTACCTTGTTGTGGAATCACTGTCCCTACATTCATCCATACTTTCATACTTGATTGCTCATAGCCACGACACATCTGTGTAAATTAGAATGTTTTATTCGCATTCAGTGGAGTGTTGAAGCTGGAGCAGGACAGGGCCATGTGAACCCAACTTTACATTGTTGCCCCATGGAGGGCCAGCCAGAGTCCTTTAGGGATTGACAAGTTCATCGGAAGAGGGAGACTTCAGTCCGCAGTGTGATTGCTGTGTCATTGGTAACCAATCAAAATACGGCAGTCCATGTCGAGGTCCAAGGTGAGTGTTGCAGAGTGTATAGGGGGACAGTGGAAGGTGTTATTCCAGGGCATGATGCAGAGGGCAGAACCAAGCTGAAACAGGCCATTTTGGCGGAGATGAATGCTACCACTTCATTCTTACCACAGGGCCAGATTCATCATTATCTTTGTCCTCTGATGTGTCAGGTGCCTCACATGTGGGTGGTGGTGTATAGTCTGCATCACTGTGTGGCACTGACACATCAGGGGCCGGAGGTGGAATGTCTGCCACACTGTGTGGCACTGACACTTCAGGAGGCGGAGATGTGGATGGAGTAGTAGCAGCAGCATTCATCCGCGCCAGGCCTTGTGGCGGCAATGCCATGACGAGGATCTGCAGGACATGGAAGATCACGGCTACATCTTGTTGGTGTGCAGCCGTGGCAAACATTCTTTCCGCCTGCATCCGCTCCATGTTCTCCATGATCCTCCGCATGTGTCCCAACTCCCGGCTGTCATCGCTGGAGCCACTCTGACTAGACAGTTGTTTTTGGCTCAGAGTCATGACTCCAGCGATGTGAGCTATGGATTGTTGGAGAGCATGGAGCGGACAGTGGGTGTCCGTTAGGGACTGTAAGTGGACATAGACACCCACGTATGGCATCTAGTTTGGCTGCCATGAGGTCGAACCCCACCCGCAGCTGATCAGCCATCTTCTCCTGGCACCCTAACACACGGCTTTGGAATGCCATGTGTTGGTCCTGGGGGTCCTGAGAGACAGCCATGGTGGTGGGTGCTTCCTGATGTGTGGTCTGTGCAGGGGGTGGGGTCTCCTCAATGCAGCTGGGCTGCACTGCTCCTGGAGGTGGGGTGCCGAAGCTGTCCATGGGCTGTTGGAGGGCGTCGGTGTCGATGTTGGGGAGGTCCTCTTCCTCATAAGTGCTGAGTTGTTGTGTCTGCTCTGCAGGAGGTGTTGATTCTCCCTCTGCAATGTGAAGGGGAGATGCAAATTGACATTGTGTTCACATGTATGTTGACGCATTGGACAAGTTTACTTACAGACTGCATGACAATGTACATTGTGACTGTTTGTGAGGAGATGCCTATGTGATGCGGGACAGTTGACATTTCTACACCATCAGGGATGTGAGGTTGTACTTGTACATTGTCATCTCACAGTTTCCTGCTATGCCAAATGCGAATGGCCATTTTCTACACACAAGCGTCGGCAGTTGTGTCCTCTGTTCTGTTGTGAAAGTGTTGCAGTTTGTACCACATTGTTTTCAATGTTGAGGTGCTCTGATTCTTATGTGTGTGTGCTGCATTGTGGGTGTGTTGCCCCTTCAGCTCTGATTTTGCTGGCCCTTATCCCTTTCAGGCGGTGTGCCTTTCACTTCTGTGCTTATACAGTGCTGAGATGTTGCAGACTTGGGTAACTTGGGCTCTTGGTCGGAGTTGTGACTCTTGGGCATGGTTTGTCCGCAGATGTGCTATACTTAATTGTGCATGTGTGCCATTGTGCCCATCTCCCCCCATCCCCCCAGTCCCTGGTCATTACTCACCCTGTTGCTGTTGGGTCAGGTCATGTTGTGCAGTGTCCGGTCCCCCAACTCCTGCCACTGTCTCCTCAATGATGACTCGGGTCACCATTTCCTCCATCTCATCCAGTTCCTGGTGTGTCGCTGGACTCCCACCTCCAGTCTGCATTGCTGCTTTCAGGTTGGCTGCGAGTTTCAGCTTGGTTTTGCGCTTCACATCATTCCAGCGCCTCTTGAGCTCTTCCATTGTCCTACTCAGCACTCCGACTGCATTCACCTTGTCCAGGATGGACTGCCATATTGTATTTTTAGTTGTCAATGACACAGTGGAGGTGACGAACAGTTGTTGATGGTGTTCTACCACCTCCGTTATCAGGATCCTGTTTTCCTGCGGACTGAACCGCGTCTTCCTCTTCTTCTTCTCCTTGCCCATCCCTGACCCCGAGGTCCCAGGCTGGTCCTCCGTGGGGCTTGTGGGGTTCGAGTTGTCCTCTGTACTTGCTCCGACTACCTCCATTGTGCTTCGCAGTTGTTATGTTTTTTTATTTTTTATTTGGAGCTTTTATGGTGATTTTTCCGGCCTGACATGGGAATTGCAAACCTGGCGCTGCTTGTCGCCGATTTTTCTATCGCGGTTGGGCCCATCGCAACTTTTTCACGTTCGGGTTATTTTTATCGCCGTCGCGGAAGTTGTATCACGGACATTTGAGGCGTTATCGGGAAACTATCGCATGTTACCGCCGTGTTGAGAATACGACGT
Source organism: Calotriton arnoldi (assembly GCA_963921515.1). NCBI lineage: Eukaryota > Metazoa > Chordata > Amphibia > Caudata > Salamandridae > Calotriton > Calotriton arnoldi. Next base: position 2,774,470 of record CAWUFW010001379.1, read on the forward strand.
TGATACGGAGTTATTTTCCCGCGATAGACGGCGATATGAAAAATTGCGTTAGCCTATTTTGGCGATGTTTATCGCACGTTCTTGAGAATATCCCCCATTGACTTATACATGTCCATTCATCAATCACTCAATTAAAACTTAACAAAAACATCTTGACTTAAGTGAAAGAGGGGGTGTGGAACCAGACTTCCAAGATTATCGTCTGACATAAAAATCTTGTCCTAAGTATCATTTACAAAACTATCTCTCCATTGGAGCTAATAATAGCAAATCTATATTAACGAGGCTGTTAGTTTTGTAAACCTGATAGACATAGACAAGGGCATTTTGGAGAGCATAGATTACAAAATACAGGCTCGCTGAGGGTTGGGTTGCAGTAGTTTGTGGAGAGGAAACAAGTGAGATAAGGAAAAAAGTTCAGGGTGGGCAAGCTGTTGGAGCCCGAAGGGCTGAAGTGTTGGTTGAGGAGAAGATCTTTTAATTGTCTTTTTAAGCTCATAAAGGAGGGGTTCCATCCTGATGTGCACTGGGAGGCAGTTCCAGATTTTGGGTGCATTACCTGAAAGGGAGCATGTGAGAGCTTTTTTGTTTGTGTTTTTTGGTGGGATCAGAAGCAGAGTGTTGGTGCTTTTTAGATTTCTTGTCTGGGCTGCCTTTGAGAGTTTGGATGCAAGGTAAGCTGGTTTCCCGGTGTGGAGGAGCTTGTGGGTGAGGTAGGCCATTTTGCAGCCACAACGGGCTTCGATTGGGAGTCATTTACATTTTTCAAGAAGGGGGAGATGTGATTGTGTCTTTTGCTCCAGTGACCATCCTTGATGTTGCATTTAGTGTGGCTGTTAAGGGGGCTAGTGAGAGTGGCCTTCCCATAGTCCAGTCTAGATAGTACCATTGCTTGCGGCGCTGCTTTTAGATCGTTCAGGGGGGAGGAAGGGTCTAATTTTGTGTAGGAGTGTTAAGTTGAGGAATGCACTCTTAGCTGCATTCTTTATTTGTTGGCTCATGCTCGGGTTTGAGTCAAGGGAGCGCCCCAAAGAGCTGATGGATTCAGAAAGGATTGGTTTGCAGTTCAGAGCATCAATGGAATTTATCCACTCTTGAACCTGGGTGGTCAGTCCATTATTGGATAGGAGTAGGATTCCCGTCTTATCTTGTTTGATTTTCAGGTGGTTGTGTAAGAGCCAATTTTGGACTTTTATGAGCGTGGAGTTAGGTCATTGTACTTCTTCTAGTGAGGATATTTCTAGGTACATCTGGGTGAAGTCCGAAGAAGAGGTGGTAGAGGATGTTTGCTTTCTTATGTGTGGTGGTGAGAGGTTCCATGTATATATTGAAGAGTGTAGGTGAGAGGACTGAGCCTTGGGCGACACCTTGGTTATGGTGGGTATGTCAGAGGTCAAGTTGTTGATTTATATTAGTTGGGAGCGGTTATGAAGATACGTGAACCATTTCAGGACCAGGCCGTCAACTCCGACTCTGATCCGTTTTTGGAGAGATTCTAGTAGCAACTTGTGATTGACCGGGTCGAAGTCTGCTGATAGGTCTAGGAGGATGAGTGGGAAGCATCTATCAGTGTCCAGTGACTAGTTTATGTAATCAGCTATGTTCAGTCGGGCTATTTCTATGTTACATCCTTTTCTAAAGCCTGATTATGGTGAGGCGAGAAGATTGTTGGAGTCAATATGTTTGTTGAGTTGGGAGAGGACGCATTTCTCAAATACTTTAGCCAGGAAGGGAAGGTTGGAGATGGGCGTGAAGATGTTGAGGGTATCTGGGTCTGCACCTGGTTTCTTTAGCATGGGAGTGATTTGGCCTAGTTTGAGGCAGTCAGGCACAAACCCATTACTCAGGAAGCTGTTTATCATTTTGGTCCAGAGAGATGCTAGGGCATAGTTGAGGCTTTTCACCAGGGAGGCGGGAAAAAGATCTGTAATGTGAGAGGAGTGCTTAGAATTCGCAATCATCTTTGAGATGTCGTCCCCCGTGAGTGAGTTGAACATCCTCCATCTCTTGTGAGTGAAGGGGGATCTTGGGTTTATATTACATCCAGAAGGCTAAGGGTGAATGACTGCCCTTTGTGAGTTCTGCGAGGGGAAAGTTGTGCTGGTTTCCTCCATTCTGAGAGGAGGGTTTCTGGTGGATGGCAGAGTGTGGTGATATAAGGAGAGTTTGATCTTCATGCTTTTATCATTGAAGAATTGTGAGAAATTCTCACAGTGTTCTTTGGTGACATGGGGATTTAGTTTTGCTGGTTTGGAAGTTTATTGTTTAATGATGTTGAACAGTTCTTTGGGGCGGCGTTTTGCTTTGCGGACGAATGTGCTTTTTTCTCTTATTATGTGGTTTTTAACGTTTCTGCGTTCCATTCTGAACTGTTGAAAGCTGGATGAGGAGGGTTTTGGTCTCCAGAGTCTTTCTGTCGCTCTCAGGTGTCTCCTTCCTACGTTGCGCTCTTTGTTGAATCAGGATCTCGAGGGAGTATCTCTTATTTGTTTTAAGTTTTCTGGGGGCTAGTTGGTTTAGGATGGATGACATTGTTGAGTTATAGTGGAAAGTAAGGTTGTCTTTTGAGAGGTCACATGTTGGAGGGGAGTATGGACATCATTCTATTTTCCAGAACCTCTGGGGGAATCTGACTTATTTTGCAGGACCATTGTATGGTTTTCTGAGTGCAAATAGGGGCTACTTCTGTTTGGTTGATGTCAAACACAATGATGTGGTGGTCCAACCAGTCGACTGGATAGGATGTTGTCAATACTCACTGCTTCGTTGTGTGCTATGATGGCATCCAGGGTTGCGCCTCTGGTATGTGTTTTCCCTTTGCAGTGCTGGATAAGGTTTTTGCTGAGGAGATCATTTAAGGATTGTAAGAGTGTCTTTCTTATTATTCCAGTGTAGGTTGAAGTCACCTAGAAATAGGTTATTGTCATTTGAGAGTGAGCAGAGCATTATCAGTTCCAATAGGTGTTCTCCGAAGGAGGGGCAATTTCTGGCATGTGGATATTTGTCTTGTGGATAATGGCTATGCCACCTCGGTGTGATTTTCCCTGTCTCTCTTGAGGATGGAGAAGCCAGGACTGACTAGTAGGTCAAGGATAGGAGAGGAGGTGTCATTTAGCCATGTTTCAGTGATAAAAACCATGCCATTGTCATAGTTCAGGATAGCTTCAGCTAGATCCATTGCATGTTTAGTTGCTGATCTGCAGTTTATGAGCTTGCATTGCAGTTGATGTTACTGCTGCTGTTGGGCTTCTTGGGGGGTGGTGCCAGAGGTATCATGATGTGGTTCGTTGGTGGTCTAGCAATTTTTGGAGGGTTAATGTCTCTCCCAGTTCCGGTAATCACCTCTATCTTGGAGGTGGGGTCGACTTGGGTTGAGGTCAAGTTACAGGTGTTGGCTAAGGCCATTGCTTCTCTCAGAGACATCGCAGGGGTCGATCTTTTCGACCTGCGTGCTAGGCTATCAAGAGCAGTTGTGGGCCACCTGTGAAACTGGATCTTGGACATTCGTGGGGGTTGTCTTGAGGAATAGGAGGAGGGGAGGTGTGGGCTTTGGGCCAGTTCAGGATAGGATTGAGGATCATTAGGGATTTGTTAATGCCCTGCTTTACTTCATTGAGTTGATTTTCCATGTGAGTTAGTCTTACCTTCAGATCGGCCTCAGTCACAGGGTGAAATGAGGGGCGATAGGAGCAGATGAGATGTGATTTATATTGTTTGATGCATTTTAGATATGGAGGACATAGGTTAGCGAAGGGGAGGGTTGAGTTGCCGCATTTTTCTATCCTCGAATGGACGGGGGGAGTTAGGGTAGTAATTCAGGAAGTGTCTTTGTAGTTTAGCCCTCGTGGAGTCAAATGGAATAGGGGCCATTTTGGATTGTCGGGGCAGGCACCTCTGAGACTGCGTTCCGTGAGGTGTGGGAGGGAGAAGGGGGGTAGGATAGGGTCGGGTTGACAGGGATGTTGCTGGGTTGCGGATAAGGGTTCTTATTGTTGCTCAGAGCTGGTCTGATCTCTGTAATCAGCTTAACTGGGTGGACTACCTCATGAAGGTGAAGGGATGTGGTGTAGTCGAGAGAGGTGGCAGAGGCAGGTTCCTTTGGGGAGGAGGCATGGGCAGAGAGTGTTATGGCAGAGATTCTGGAGTTGGGATGACTTGCGGGTCTCTGATGATTTCCATTCTGCATTATAACCTGAGGTGGAGGCTGGGTCAGGAGGGGGCAGTTGGTCTTGAGGTGAACGGCGTTCCATAGTGTCAGGAAGATGGAGTCAAAGGTATGAAGGTTGATGTCATTATCTTGGATCGTGACACTTCTGTTCCTTGGCGATCATCATTTTTCGGCTGTACAGGATGCTGGCGGATTTTGTAATAATAAGGAGATTGGTTAGTGTTGTGCACTATTGCGCCGGTCGAGATTTGTGGAAGATGAGATTGTTTTTTTTAGCCCTTTGGAGGTGTTGTAGTAGATATCAGCTATTAGTGTTTCAGGGTGTTGCTTGATCAGTATGTGTTTGAGGCTTTTGGTGGGATTAGCTGAGTGATCTGGGGGTAAGTTATGGAGAAGGGGTTTGGCACGTGGGCTATCAGGTTGCTGGGAAGTGTAGAGGTGGGGTATGCTGTGGAAGCATGCATATATATTTATTCGTAGCTGTCAGGAATTATAAATGTGTTTTCAATAGTGTTGCAGCGTGTAAAGATTCTGGGGCAGATTTACAAGCCCCTTGCGACACTTTTACGCCGCAGTTGCGTCACTTTTGTGATGCAGCGGCGTCGTAAACAATGCGCCACGTTGCAACACATTTACAACGTGACACATCTAGGAAGATGCGTCACGTTGTAAAGTCCTGCGCTACATTATACCTGCATCAGGTATAATGTATGCAGGGTGGGCGTTCCGACGTAAGAAAGCCTCGTAAAAATGACGCCGTGAAATCTACAAGATTTCACTGCGTCACTTCTACGACGCCACTGCGTCAAAACCTTACGCCTGCTTGAAGCAGTCATAAGGAGTGATGCAGCATAATAGGAATAGGCATTCCGAGGCATTGCTGGAGTTGCGTTGGGCTTGCGACACGACTCCAGCAATGCGTTGCCTTTACGCCAACAGATGCGTCACGCATCTGTCAATCCTTGCGCCACGGTGCGCCGCATTGTAAATACGACGCATCCATGGTGGCGCAAGGGTTTTTTGGTGACGCAAATTAACTGACTCATCTCTGCAAATATGCAGAGATGCGTCAGTTCTTGTAAATCTGCCCCTCTGTCTCTTCATGGTTGTTCTCAAGATTGGAAGGCCGAAAAGTTGGCTGTCTATTTAGTATTGATCATGGGGAGGTGAGGGTTTAAAAATTAATAGGGTTGATATTGGTGAGTAGTTGCCCCATCCAAGATAGCCGCTTTTCTATAAGTATTAGTTGGTGGGCAAACGAACGATCCAAGATGGCCACTGTTCTGGTTATTTCAGTCCTCTTTTTGTTTTGATGCAGAGGGTCTGGTGGGGATCTCTTTTGTTTCTGAGGATCCCTCGAATATTGAAACGTTTTGCTCTTTCAACAGCAGTTATCAAAGACTTTTTGGATTCAGAGAATTATCTGGATGACATCTGAGATAAACGATTTAGACTTTGCTATGCACATTAGTACTGGAGTCATCCTTTCAAGGATTACAAAATCTATTGCACTTTGTTCACAGGAGGAAGTAGTGAATCATCAACTTGTACACACTTTGTTTATATTAAAGTGAATATATAATGTCAGGAGTGAAAGCACAACACTGTGTAATCCTTTTGTTACAGCTGATGAACTATGTACATTGAGAATCATTCACATCACAGACTTGATTTGCAATTAACTGAAGGTATTTATCAGTATAGGAACAGGTGTTATAGTTCAGTTTTTCTTATTCTTCTATTATATAGGTTACTTCTATCTTTCAGCTCTAGAAAGTCATAGTTATCACCAACTTAGAGATACAGAGATTGGCACAAGGTATATCATATATCAGTATTATTAGTGAACTGTAACGCAATTGACAAACTACTAGAACAGTTATTTCTAGTTGTAGATATCAATGTTTCTGCAGTGAATGTTGAGCCCAGCAGTAAGAACAGTGTGAAGATATCCAGTGTCCATGTTTCTCTCTCTGTCTCTCTCTCTCGATCTCTCTCTGTCTCTTGTCCCATTCACCTTTCTTCCAATCTACTGTTGACCAACATAAAATTTGGGTTCAGAGAAGTGTGTATACTAGCCAGGATTACCAGGTCAGTTCAACCCTAAAATGCACTTTTTGTCCTGATTTTGGGGTCATTTTTACATTAAGTCATTGGGGGCCTCAAAATGTTGCTCTGTTCCTTCTTGCATTAGTTCCAGGGCCAGTCATAGTTTACTATTTCTATGGCAGTACAGTCCCCCAAAACACGTTTGATCGCCAACTTGGTTTTGAGTATTAACCTCCACCCCAGTATTCCAGAAAGAACCGGCTCAGTTTCAATTCAACCCAAAATATTCCACTAAGCCCTATGACATATAAGGGAAACATTCTTCCATCTCAAATCTCAAACAACTATGGTTACATACTCATCCTATCCTACATATTTGCTTTATTCAATTATCTCACCTCCTGTCTCCATTTGCCCCTAAGCGTCCCAAGAATGTCTGGACTATTAATCATAAGGGGGCTGTATAACGCCATTGTAATGCAACCACAATCTTTTATAGTGTCACTCTATTCTCAAATATATAGCACTCTGGGATCATTATGACTCTTTCTGTGTATTTGCCCAGGATATGCTTCATCTTCATGTACTTATAGAACTCCATATGACCAATATTGTATTCTGCCTATAGCTGGGCAAAGGGAGTCAGCATGTTTTGATCAATCAAGTCTCCTAGGGAGCTCCCTACCATAGCAACTCCACTAAGGCTCACTTACCCACAATGCAGTTTCACTGGTAAATGTAAATCCGTATTTGTAAAGCGCGAACTACTCACCCTTATGGGTCTCAAGGCGCTGGGGGCCGTCGTGGAAATTAAGTGAGCTATTGCCCAGAGTCACAAGGTGCTGAGCTGAGCTGCCGCCGGAGCCGGGGATCGAACCGTGAGCCCTGTGCTCCGAAGTCAGCTGCCCTGGCCGCTGCATCACACCTCTCCACTTGCTTCTCCATCCAATCATCACCATTGCTGCTTTCCGTGTTTTAATCATAGCCATAGTGACCAGTGGTATAGCCTCCTCCTTGCCACCCATACTGTAAGTGCAGATATTTTCTCTTAACAATCTCATTATTGCCATAGGTCAACAACGGTTCTGTTGACATATGTAGTAATTAATTTACTGTCACGAATGCTGAGGCCCTGAAACATTTTCTGAGGCTGGGTAGATGTATCCCTCCATCATACAGCGTCCTACACACTGTTGGCAGTGATATCCTTTTCACTCCATCGCTCCAAAACACCTTCCTCAGCGTATTACATTATTGTTATATTCATTTTCATGTAGTTCTGTGAGCAGTGCCTGTAAAGATAGCCTCAAACTTGAAGACAGTGAAGCAGCTTTTGTCCTCCACACTGTGCAATAAATCTGCTTTCTTTTTTAATATCTGTTTATTATGCAAACATAACTCATGATTCATAAATATACAATTTCTAAACTGCATGTAAATAATTTGTTATGCAATGTGATTTACACATGTACAGATACATTTTTAATTGGTACAAGTGTTCCAACCTACACCAATTGCCATTGGGTTAAACATATCCCACATTTGGTGGAATTTTTAAGTATGCCAAATGTTATTCCTGTATTGTTTGTTGCAGGCGTGCAACGCTCATAGGCCTCAAAGGGCTTCAGCCCCCTCCCGCCTTGTGTGTCAGCCCGGGCTGAGACAGCTTCCCGGGCACACACACAGACAGTTTTTGCGCTTATCGCAACCGCACCCTAGTACTTTACAGGTCTTTAAAAGACCATTTACGTGTTAACGAGGCTTTGTTGTTTTTTCACCCCTTCATGTCCACTCTGCCTATTGCTGGAAGAATTAGGCCCCCCCGAAATGTTTAGTAGCCCCCGAAACTTGGCTCTAGTTGCGCCTCTGGTTTGTAGGCTTATATGTCCATCATCTCCCACTCCCATGATTGCGTATCTAGACTAGCCTGATCTTTCCATTGTCGTACTATTGATCTTTCCAGTGTTTTACTATCTCCAGTCGTTCAACCAAAATGGACAAAAAATACATCACAATCTGCCTTGAGTCATACACTCAAGTTGGTTTTTTTCTTAACAACTTTAGCCAGCTTTGTAAAAATTATGGGCCATATTAGCAAGAAGCTCGTTAAAATTATCTCCGTTTTAGCGGCAGAAAACTATCTAACCTGGGCTTCTATTGGAATTCTATAGCGCATATTATCAAGCCCATTATCGCCGCTTTAGCGGCAGTTTCCTGCCGCTAAAACGGAGATAATTTTAACGAGCTTCTTGCTAATATGCCCCAGAATTCCTAGATGTCTAATTCTAGTGCAGCTAGCAAACATTTGTACATGATTAGCAGACATCAAGTGGCACCTAGGGCAGTTAGCAAAGGTTTCTGGTTTCCACTTAGAAATTTTGTATGGGGTGATGTAACAATCAAATAATTTACAATAATGTTGCAGTCTATCCTTTACTACTGATTAAATCAGATATGCCATTTGCAGGGATGTTCTGAACAACTCTATGTTAATATCCATGGCTAACCATTTTGACCATTTATAAAACCATTCTGCTTGCTTATCTCAATAAATAACAGGAACTCCTGATAATACGTCTTGTATCAAAGGGATTAGATGTCATCATGAGCGTGCATAGACTTGGCATACTATGTGATTCGGATTTACTATACTTTTGCAAAAGATAGGCTCTAATCTGCAGATAAAAAACTTGTTTCAGGTGATCTTAAACTAGTTTGTTATATCAGTGAAACTTGTGAGGACTCCGCCTGAATAGAGCTGGATAAAACCAGTAGGTCAGATTTTACCCATGGTGAGTTAGAATTTGCATATAGGCTTCTGCCGGTAGATATTTATTCCAAACTAAATAGGCTGATATCCATGTAGAAAAGGGATATTGCAATCCCCACACATCTGTTGTGACTGAGATGGGAGTATGAGTATAAAGGATAATCGCTCTTGCTCTGTGTATGACGGAGTGGGGGTTGGTGGCTGCTGACCTCTGATGCACTTTCTTTCTGTTTCAAGGGACCACCTTTCCTTATTTGATATGCTCAGCAGGACTGTTCCATATACTCTATCATGTTTTCATTTTTTATTAAATGTAACTATTCAACTATTGGTAGCTCTGGGGTTTCTTGATGCCAGACAGATAAAGCTAAGAATGAATCGAAATAAGAAGACATAAGTACACATGAGCCAACATAAATGGAGACAGATAACATCTAATGTGAAAATTAATCCACCCTGCATTTATTTTCTTTGTTGTCAGGTTGCCTGGGGGAAAGGTGTTTATGTGAATGATTCATCAGCACCATTATGATTGGGCTGGTGCCTGTGCTACATCTATTTTTCTGCTCCAATGACCTCTGCAGCTGCAACAAATGGTTCACTCCCTGCGAGGTCCATCTTCAGCCTGCAGATTATGGGACTTCAGCCAAAGATCAGCAGGCATGAGTAGCCCCGTTAGGAGTGTGCACCTAGGTTGGGCTGGTGTGTAAACATGACCTTACACATGTCTGAACTTTTGTTTACTTTCAGAAACAGTTTATCACGTGGCGAGGGATGCTGTAAGTAGCTAATGAGAATAATTATATGTTCTATTTCGCTGTATTAGCAAATAATCACAGACAGTGTATTCTCTTTCTTCCTGCCACAACAGGGGCACCTTTTCTACTTCTGCAATCATATTGTGGATGGTATAAGAAATCCCATCTCTCGATGCATAACCTCCTTGTTTCCTTGCTGATACCTGTTCGCACTATCTGATGGAAGCCCACACTGCATTATATTGTCAACCCTGCCTCTGGCACACTAGCACTAAACACATCTGATGCCCGAACCAGCCCCAACAAAGGTCCATCAGCACCCTTGTATTTCGTCTCTGCTCCAAAGGCCCTGCAGACTTTCTATAATATTTAGGAAAATAAATGTATTGATCCTGTAACAGCCAAGGGACTGATTTAGAGTTTGCCTGAGAGGGTACTCCATTACAACTGCAATGGAGTACTCTCTGTGTCAAACTGAAGGTCCTCCCTCCTCATCTAGAGTCGGGCAGATTTTCAGTATGTCGATGGCAGACACTGCTCCATCCCCACCACTCACATATACCTCCAATGCCAAAAAAAGTAATGGCTGTCAGAGGTTTTGCCATTTGTCTGCTCGCCCTATTTAGAGTGGGTGGACAAATGCGAAATGTTCATTGTCCATCCCTGCCAGGTAAAACGTCCCATGGTGAGGTTCATTGTTATATTTTATTTTCACAAACAAAATCCCACTTTGGGGTTTTGATTTTGAAAATAAAAAAACATTTGAAGGTTTGATGTACGTCCATCCATCAAACTTTCAAAGCATTTACAGGAACTGTTGTGATGGTGGTTCCTGTAAATGCAAAAGATGTCTGCTGGGCCAGTGGACATATCTAAATTTAGCCAGCAGGTACTCCCTCTGGGCAATGGAGTACTTTACTCTGATGCCCTAACGGTGTAAATTCATGCTTACTGAAGTAAAAATCAGGCCCTAAGTCTGCAACAAGGACTTGATAGAAGGTCTAGTCTGCCTTCCCTTCTTTTTGCTAGGCCTCAAGTCTATTGTTGAGATCAAGGAAACCCATTCACTGCACTGCTGTATCGCAGAGAGGAGATGGAGCGGCAGGTCAGAATCAAGGATGGCTTAATGCTTTTCTGTACCTTGGGCCTGCAGTGATCTGAAGAAGGCAAATGCAGAGCTCAGGTCGACCGTCTCGTTGGCTTTTCTTGGAGTCTAACCCCTGGTCCTTGTGACATTGGCCGAAAGCAGGCGCACCATTCATACATGGAGTGTGGTTCATGGGAGTATGTTTTTAGCATCTAGCAAATGTTTAATGGAATTCCCAAATCCTCACTGTAGGGGAAACCAATAGCTACCATTCTCCAAAAATCACCTGGATGGCATATGTATTTGTAGTGTGTATTGAGAAAGTACAACCTTTATTCTGATCTAACCAAAACACATACAAATATTTTTTTATATCTTGAAATTCAAGGACACATTTTATTTCAATTTTTTTACTTCAATTTTTTCATTAAAGAAATTACAAAACTGAGGGCCTTATCTAGAGGTCAGCAGAAGTGGGACATCTGCCAAATAGTCGCAACTGTCCAATGAACAGTATGAAGAGTATGTTGATGTCAGTGGCACTCTTAAAGTGCCAGATAGGACATCCTCCACTTTTTGATGGATACCCTGCTGTGCCAAATCCTAAATAGAACCCTTAATCTTTATATGAGGCAATATTTAAACAGTATGGTCCTCATATATTTCATACTTTCTCACTTGTGATATCCTTTCAACCCTCTTTCATAAGTTTAGTTTGTTTAGTAATGTCCTTTACAACAGTCATGGAGTCATGTCACAGAGCAAAAGTTTATTTTCTGCCAATTTTTCTCTTTTTCAAGACATCTTTCAATGCTCCTGGGTATTCAAAAAGCTAAATTTGACCAAAGAAAAGTGGTTGAATGGAACTTCACCAAATTTGTCATGAAGATAGACCTTTACTCAAATATTTTACATTTTTTATTGAGTATAAACACATTCAAATACATTCAATAGTTTTCAAGAAAATAGTGTTAAAAGAAGGGTTCGAGTTGGGCATCAAGGGGTTAAAGCTTAGAAAACTTTTAGAGATATCATGGTTCATGAATCCTCTGAAAGGATCTGATTGGCTGCCACACATTGAAGCAGAATGTTGTGGCAGCCATTACCGGACTTGGGGACTCAGCCCAATTTGTTTTTAACGGGTATATAAAAGGTCAGGGTGAGCATACCCTCAACCCTGGCACATGTATTGGAGTACAAAGGCCCCGATAAGTTTAAAATCGATTTTCTCATGAAATCTTCAGATTCTTGAAATCCAATGAGGCTCTCCATTGTGGATTTGAGGATCCCTGGTGGATTCAGGGATACATGGAAGATCCTCAAATCCAGCAGTAGTCAGGGAACCTTGCATGTGTCTGAGACACCAGGGACAGAGAAGCTTGCCCTGGCACTTTGAATGCCATTTTAGATTCACAGAGCCAAAAATATTTATTTTTTATTTTTAAAAAGAGGACTGGTCTGTTAGAATACTACACCATGAGGCCAACCGCCATTTCACCGGCTATGTGCAGCATGTTTGGGCCCCAGTAAAGGTCTGGGCGCAGGGCCTAGCCATAGACCAGGCCCTAAAGCCAACCTCTGCTGGATATGGCTTTCAGCTGTGCACAATGGTGGTTGACCACCAGCAGTGGGTTGTGTGGACAGCCTGGCTAAATCCTTTTCCCGATCCCACACTGGCATGTCAAGCATGCAAGGGTCCACTGCACCAGGGCAGAGAAGCTTATCCTGGATCCATGGATCACAATTTGAGTCCGCGGATCCCCTAAAATATTTTTCTTAATGTTCTGGTTGTACATCAACACTGCAGCCAACTGCCATTGTGCAGGAAATGCATAGCGGGGGTTGGCTGGCCGCAACTTCACCCTTCAAAGATTTCTCCAAAACAATAGGTGAGACTCTGTACTGAAAAGCAAGAGCAAGAGTACATTCTCTATTCATTCATAGTCATTTTAACATACTGTAGACTTTATTATTATGGCATACAATTATTCAGTTGTCCATCCTACGCAATATTGTCAGTTCTGTGGATAAAAATAAATTCTATTGCGATCACCATACTTTGATAAATTCTCTATTTATTATCTGGTCATTTGAGCACCTCTATTAGTCTACAGCAGCCCAAGGCTTGTTTATGGGTATAGTAGGCTCACCCCCCCCCAGGATAAGAGCGCAGTGGGACGATGACATGGACATGCACAGCCATGCATGACTATGAAGCACAGGTGCTGGCTGGCTTAGCGACATAAGTGCAAGCACCCAGCACCTAGCTAGGCAACTGGCAGAGGTGGTGGCAAGTTTCTGGTTCACCAAGGTTAGTCTTTGCTATTTTTATGAGAGGAGTTCGAGGGGCTACTGGAGCAAATGTCATAAGGATATGCCTTTTCCATTTCCTAATTTTAATATCTCATATGGAGTCATGCAAGACGGACACATACATTATAGAAGCTCTAGCATGCTAGAATCTGAAAAGCAACATGCCTTGTGTATGCTGCTACTCTGAACAAGAGTCAATTCACATCTTTCTTGTAGACACTATCAGTGCAGAGTATAGTTCAGGAGAATGGCAAGTCTCAATCATCAAACTACTATGTTGCTGTCGGATGGGTGCCTTTCTGGCCAACAACTAGAAAGACGAGAGAGAGGTAGAGCCAGCTCCTGCATCAAAAGGAATATATGTCTCGAAGGATGAGCTTCCTTCGCTTCTATTCTATGTTTCAACCACTCTGGGTTAAGCCTCCAACGCTCCACAAACAAGCAAAAGTGGGACTTTGGTCTTCCTGGCCCTTCAGGCAGACACTCCTAGGCTGTTCTTGCACCATTCAGGGAGAGATATTTTACCTATGAATATGGTGAGACCTTGAAAAATGTTCAATCTCATACAGTCCCTTGGTTCATGACTCAGTTATACCCCACTTTAGAAGGCCAAAACAGTCATTCCCAAACTTTTCAGGTCAAACTCATATTTTAAAATCTGGTTGAGAGGGTATAAATCCCCTCAGGGAAGTTAACAGTAGCAGAGTATCTCATTGAGAATTTTGAGGAAGAATTCCAAACACAATACAAAACTACAGATGCATTTAGGGACCTATGCAATGCACACATTCCAGCCATGGGTTAAAGGGTTCCTGGCCCTTGGCTGTTAGGATACAGGAGGGGAAGGCCACCCTGCACAGATGAAGACTCCTGTCAAGTTCCTCCCAGACAGTGCATGTAATCATTTAGTGGTTGTCAGGGGTGTTGTTTTAACTTGTTTACAGACAGCCTCACCTACGAGATTGGACTTTGGATTCTGTAAAGTGAGACTGCCTTCTGAAAACGCCGTTCAATAGGCAGATTCTTTTTGTGGCTGAATTGGAGAGCTTCGTCAATAAAGCATTCAAGAGCACAAATCATATCAGACCATTCCATAGAAAATAAATGTTTAATAAATCAGCTATGTATTTTTTCTTGGGGCAGTGGTACCCACCTTCAACCTCCCCCCCCAAAACTGCCATAGGTATAAGCAAAGTAAACTTGTCAGGAGTGGAATAAGTATACTCCTAGCCATGAAAGGCAGAAGCATCAGGACAGTTGGGAGGGGGAGAATTCCAGCACTTCTTCCAGACCTGATTCATAAGGTTCATAATTTTGCTCAGGGCAAAGCTAAACTATTTGCATTCTCAACAATACTGGGTTGTCATTCATTGGATGTCAGCAAATATGCTGATTATTGATAACTTAATAGTAGATGTGGTCAAATCAGCAATACCTAACAAAATACATATGAAGCTAACTTGAACAGATGTCAAATTAGTGGAGTACCTAAATGATTGGACAACACTAATGTAGGAATTGACACACCCCATCTTCATGAAACAAATGAAAAATTACCCCTTGAATTACAATATTGCAAAGAATAAAACAAACTCATTATGTTTCTCAGTGTACGTTAATATTACTTTGCACACAAATAGTGATGTTTGTTTATATATTTGATTACTGCATAATTAATCACATCTGTGCAAAATGTTATTGGAACACACCAACTATTGTTTTTGATTTTTAGATGCTCCCAGACTGATTGTAACAAATTACAGTCTTTTTAGAAATAAAAGCTAATAACGCTATATTAAAAAACAATGGTGGGATGCAGTTCTGGGACGTGACAGAAGTTATTGAAGACTTGTTGGCCTGCCCCTAATTTGTTTATAGAGATAAGACCTGTCTCCTTTATAGGAAGCCTGGTCTAGATCCTTATGACAGGGAGACATTAAGATGGTTTGCTAGTAGAGTGCAACTGAAGAATTTATCATACTAAAGATGTGATCTCTAGGAAATGGCAGAATGGTATAGTCTTGGCAATGATGCGTTCTAGCCTTTCTGGGCCCATAACTTTTCTTTTCCTTTAATTTGGTCCGCCGATAGACCTTGCTTCGTGCCGAGAGGGGTCAGATATAAGGGGTCCAAACAGTCATCCATTGAAGACCAGGAATTGGATAACTGGGCTACAAGCTAGAAATCAGATTCATGTAAATTACTCTCAGAACTATGCTGTAAAGATAAAGGTTTATGACTGCAAGCCCAAATCTCCTAAAGAAATGTATGCGAGCCAGAATTATACATACCAACAGTTCAGTTAAAGCTATGCAGAATAATAGAATTAGTATTTGATGCTCTGAGATCTCTCTAATATGATCTCTCCTGATCATTAATAAATCCTAATTAATAATGCACATTCACTTGGATAGGAATATTGTATTTTAGTTTAGTTTATCAAAGTTTGAGAAAAGGCAAGTGCATCAGTAAATTAGCATCAGATTACAGGACAATTAGGTCAGATTCTAAAAAGATACCAAAGCTCAAGAGTTCAGGAAGGGACATGAAACAAGCCAGTTCAAGCAGTCTCCCAAGAAGTGAGAGACCACCAAGAGCACACAGCGTATGTGTTAGTACCAAAAGGAAGACAGGTGAGTCCGCATCAGGCAAGCCAAGACTGTCAGGGAAGTTCCTCAGAGATTGAATTATCTCATTCGAGTGTCTCCACCTCAGGATCTGTTTGCGTCAGCATGAATGCAAGACTCCATAAGTAAAAAAGTAGCCAGCCCAGACCACTCAGTTCATTGGTCAGTTCGTATAGGATGAGTGTCAGGTGACATAAAGAAGACACAAAATGTAGAGAAATAGGTGGGACAATTACACAGTCCTTAAGCAATCCAGTATATGAAATGTTTAAAGAATGTTCCTTTAGCAAGAGCACATAAGCGAGTTCAAGAGGACAGTTTACCAGGCAGATGTCGGACTGTGACAGAAAATGTAACAAAAAATCTTGTACAGTACATGAGAACACAGGAAAGAAAACACTGTTTCACGTTATTGGTTATTCTGAGAAATTCTCTCATGAGTAGTGGATTAGGCGAGTCAAGAAACTTCACGTATGCAGTCAGGCCTACATTCATTTAAACTGATATAACTAATATAACATAAAATATAGAATTATTAAGCATACGTTCATAGGGCCCGATTCACAGAACTAACTTACGACAAAATCCTAAACTTACTACCATTTTGGTATTCACAGAATTAACTTACTCATTTTGGTATTCACAGAATAAACTTACTCATTTTGGTATTCACAGAAGACACTTACACATTTTGTGTAACTTACACATTTTGTGTAACTTACTCATTTTGTGTAACTTACACATTTTGTGTAACTTACACATTTTGGTATTCACAGAAGGCACTTACTCATTGATGAGTAAGTGCCTTCTGTGAATACCAAAATGAGTAAGTTAATTCTGTGAATACCAAAATTGTTGTAAGTTCATTCTGTGAATACCCAAATGTGTAAGTTCATTCTGTGAATACCAAAATTGTTGTAAGTTCATTCTGTGAATACCCAAATGTGTAAGTTCAATCTGTGAATACCAAAATTGTTGTAAGTTCATTCTGTGAATACCCAAATGTGTAAGTTCATTCTGTGAATACCCAAATGTGTAAATTCATTCTGTGAATACCCAAATGTGTAAGTTCATTCTGTGAGTACCAAAATTGTTGTAAGTTTAGGATTTTGACATAAGTTAGTTCTGTGAATCAGGCCCAGTGGAAATATAAGGATGTTATGATTCTAGTATAACTGATGCACTTGAGATCAATGCTATTTTTCGAATGTACCAAAGTATAAACATATTTCTAAACATAAATTCAGAATATCATTTTAGGTGAATAATATTAGTATATATGCGAAATACAATCTATGAAAGTTTCAGGAATGCATCAATAATTAGGAATGCGTAACACCTAATTTTCTTTTGCCATTTCGGTGCACATGTATACACACACAAAAGATGGATTTCAGTAAAATTCACTATCATAATCAGATTTAATCATAATGTTTGATCAATTCTCATTAGCTATTCACACATATAAATGATATTAAAAATGATTTGAGGTAAACTCCATAACGTGAGAGTTCATCATTTACACGTTTCTAGCACGAATTAATGAAATATAGTACTTAGTCAATTAGTAAACCACAGTCTATATTATTAAAATGAATAATGCCATCTAGGCTACATCTTCTCTGAATGCTTTTACGATGCAGTAACTAAGGGGCCCATTACGATGGCGGGCGGAAGCACTACCGCCGTGCTGGCGGATGCAAAAACCACCAGTTACCGCCCGCATGCCGCAGCCCACACGCCCGCCAAATTACGATGCGAAAAGCAGGCCAAACACCGCCGGCAAGCCAGCAACACCGTCCGCCATCAAAGTGCGCCCGCACACGTAGCGGCGCAGCACAACTGACACACACCGTCCGACGAAACACGTCCCGCCCGGCGCATAAATTACGATGCCGCAAACAAACGGCTCCCACGGCAAAGAGACACCGCACGTGAAAGAGAGGCGGAAACACGGACGCAGAGCACGGACAACGAAGAAGCGGCACCCCGGGCATGAATCCAGCACTGCAGGCCCTTCCCATGCTTCTGCTGATGCACCACCAAGGACGCAACGTACCGCGGAGACGCAGGTAGGCACACACACAACAAGTGCACGCAAACAGCGCACACAGTGCAAGGGCGGAAAAAGCGGACAACCCCCCACCAGCGCGTGCACACTACACATCCACCATTGCATCCACATATGACACACAGGCCAAATCCTAACATCGCAGAACACATGTGTACACACCACCTGGGACTAGGAACCAACCACCCCGTCACGGCCCCAAAGCGCCGATGACGCCACCACACATGCGCACAACGCAGAGGCCAACCGCAGCGCCATGCATGCGTCGCACACAGGGACAGGGACACAACCAAGCAGCACACACATCAGCCCCACCCCGAACGCACATGACACGTGACAGGCCGGCCACAGACATGTCCCCAACGCCCAATTCACGGACAACACCCAACGCCACACAACCGACGCACACATGTCAGTGAAGTCACGCAACAGCAGGACACACCCCAGTGTAACAAACATGGCGAAGCACACAGCGGCGGCAACACCAACTAGGAGAAGCAGGGCCCCTTCGGGAAGAGGAACGCCAGTACCACACTGAAAAACCCATACCACCCTGCCCATATGAACAAGACACATGAAACGGAACACCAAAGAGCCCGGTGACCGACAACAGGTGGCCCAAGAATTACATCCACACACAAGGCCCAACGCAGAGCGGAAAGGCAGGCTGCCGCCCACACAAGGGAGAGCAGACAGCACTGAATGACCTTCCATTCCAACACCGAAACCACAGCCCTACGACAGAAGCCGGTGAATACAGCCATTGTCCAAGAATAGACCAACACAGGCTTGCCGAGGAGACCGACCACAGGGCAGATAGCGCATATCACAGAAGCACACAACGGACGGGGAAGAAAGAAGAAAACACTCCCCCATGTCGGCCACATGCAAGTTAATTGGAAGGAGTCACACAGCACTGACCTTGAACTGTCTGAGAAGCATGTGGGAAGAGGGCCCGTGTCCTCCAAACAAGCCAACAGAACACAAGTCCTGTCTCCCCACGACTACACAGAGCTCACAGCAACCCCGGAGTGTGCACATTGCAGACTGCACACACAGCCGGAGCACGCCACCACAACGCACCGCTGCGAAATGGCAACCGCAACACACCTACCCAACTACGCCGAAGAGCTCAAGCTGTACCAAACCAGCACGATACATACATTGGGATGCGATCTCCTGTCCCTGCTGAACGTAAGTTACCGACTGACTTACCGCATCACATTGTTCAGCTGCGTCATGCCCGTCTTCTACTGTCGGAGGTGTCCCTACCAGCATCCCGTCGAGATATGCCTCTCCAACCCGGCATGTCTGAAGGCGGACCTGCTACCACTACTCCTCCCTCTGGACGCACACGACAGGGCCTGCTCTGCCTATGGGGGCATGGCGTATGTGGCCAACATCGCACGCGCACTGAAATGGAACCACTGTGCCTCCACACGACGGATCATCGAGAACAGCTACATCGAATGTCACCCAGCATGCCCCATCATGGTCCTCCAAGGGACAACCTACGAACAACACCTTGACAGCCACCATCCGCTTCATTGGCTGGCAAACATGTACACCACCAATGACATGGAAGCCCTGCTGGACGGCATCGCATACCTGACAACCTGTAAATACGTCGGACCACAACGCAGGTTCCCCGAGTGACCTATGAAGTCCAACCCCGCACCCATGCTCAGCTTCCGCACGGACTGGCCAGTCACCACCACAACAGCCATACCAAACGACCGGCAACTGTAACCACACCATCAACGACATCGCCATGACATCGGATATGACCGGGACATGCACACTGTTCCCCATCACATCCAGGAACACCGCATGCATCGTGGGAGGCAGTGGCATGGGCTCTGTGCATCGCACCCACATGGACGGAACTGCACGAACAACCAGGACACGACATGGATCCAGCGCACATGGACACACACACCGCTCAGTGGACATGAATAGGTCGCCTGGAGTCTGTGGGTGCTGCACCCCTCCCACCCCCGCCCCGGGAATCCCATACCAGGACCTTTGCATGGACGACAAGTGCATACAACAACAACACGACCCCAGTGACTGTGACATGTCCAGTAACCACCACAGTGCAACAACAAGTGGCACGCCGCTGCATGCACGCAAGCACATGCCCTGATGTCATCTCACATGCACGCGTGCATGAGGAACAACCGCAGCAAACCTGTCACATGGAACTGAGATGGACTGTGCCCATGATGCCGAGCGGTCTGGTAGGCTACATGTATACCGTCTGTGTCAAAGTCCGCAGCTCCGCAGCTATACGTAAATGTACATTAGCACAGCCTTGGCCAAGCAGATGTAACCCCACACCCTATCCCATTTGTAATCATGCTCAGTATATCCTCAATATGTATTCCGCTGCCAGTAGTGTCCACTATACTGCATCACAGAGGACAGAAGACTCAATATAATGTTTGAAACCAGAACTGTCTCCGCTGACTCATTTCACAAGTACGAATGAGAGAGGATGAGAGTATGTGAAGTACACGGCAGTCGTGACATGACCATGTAGTCCACTGGTATTGGATGTCAACGCAAATGAGTAGCACTACTGTGGAAGACACACATGTGTCGTGTGAAGTCGTATGGACACAGTGCTCAGGTGGGTGGGTGCGACGGGTAGATGCGCACATGCCAAGTTGGAGCACGCCGTGTTGGGAGGGCTCATGAACAGTACACCACCGCTTCCCTGGGCATTGTGAGAGGACACCTGTCGGGGGGAG
The DNA here is from genome assembly GCA_963921515.1 of Calotriton arnoldi. Taxonomy (NCBI): domain Eukaryota; kingdom Metazoa; phylum Chordata; class Amphibia; order Caudata; family Salamandridae; genus Calotriton; species Calotriton arnoldi. The sequence goes on from CAWUFW010001379.1 coordinate 2,795,066, forward strand.
TGAACACGTGTGTGCACAGCAGCCGGGCACACGTACAAAGCGGTACCAGGCGCACCTCAGCCCACCCTCTGTGGACGAGCTGGATCCTGTTGTGCGCCCGCCATGCCCCTTGACAAGGCACACACAGCCCCAGTCGACCAGGTGTAACCCCAACATAGTCAATCCGCACAGGCGATACAGGGCACGGGATGGCAGTGGAGCATGGTGTGTGAGAGGTCTCCTCGCGCTCCTCCTGGTCATATCACGCAGGCAATAGAACCTCAACGTCCAGCATGGCAAAAAGTCAAATGGAAGTGTAGGGGACGCACCACAGCACGAGCAGCACTGACGTCACGGGAGGTGGCTCGCACCATCCCATCCATTGCCCATCATACCAACCACGACACATGCCATTGCGACTAAGTGCAAGCGCGTGCGCCACCACCCCTGAGCCCTCCCCAGAGAGGCCAAAGAGTGAATGTGTGGGCCATCAGCCACAGACGGACGCGGCATGGCCGCAAGGGCAGCCACAGCCACTGGGTGTCGCAGGTGGCGGATCCGGAAGGCGAAGACTGTGATGCATAGTCCATGCAGGCCGGGTCTCCATTTGGGGCACCACGCAGGTGGACGGCGTCCCGCCACACATCATACCCTGAGACAGCCCACTCGTGCAACTGGACCCACACATACACTCCTTGCCCTCTCTGGTGCAAGCTTGGGGCTGCCTGTGCAAGCGCTAGCCTCGCAGGTGAGCATGCATATTGGGGGGCGAGGGGAGGACATGAGGGCTGGGGCGAAGATGACTGTATCACTGTCAGTTAGTACAAGGGATGACCCAGATGTGGAAAGGAAGAGACGTGTCCCGTGTGTACTGCAACTAGTCGCCAATCCAACTACCCCCCATGTCCGGAATGTAAGCCCGCACCTAGGCCCGCCCATCCGCCACATCGAACATACCACCAGCACGACAACCTTCCCATTCGAAACACTGACTGGGGGTGGCGACCAGTGAACAATCATGTGTAGCCTACCCACGCGTACATGTGGGCCCTCCATGATCCATGTCACCTGCGGCAAAGACATGACATGCGCAATGAGGGAAGTGAGGAGAGCTGTCCGCCCCACGCGCAGAAGGTGCATCAGCTCCACAGACCCAGCAGCGAGTCCAGCAGGGGTCACATGTGCAGGGGCAGCTGTGCCTGGTGTGAAGGCACATGCATATAGACAGCACATCGACCAATGTGTAGTCTGCCCACATCCACAGTCCATCATCATGCGGACATAGGAATTGAACACAGGGCAACACATCTTAGCTGGTGCACCCACCGTGACCAACAATGCGCAATCATCGACGTACCCGCCCTGTGCATGGCCCCCCACCCAACGGAGGCACATCCAGTGCCACCATCCCACACACACAAGCCTTCCACGGAACATGCTGTGTCCAATGGTCAGTACAGAGTCAGCGCCCATCTGGTGGATCCTGAACAGGAGACACATGCACACACATGCCAGCTCCCACTATGTACGACTGCCACCTGGCACGTGCAATGTAACCTCTCACCTGTGACGTGTGACTGCAAGCACACAGCCGTCTTGGCATGGGGCTGTCAATGTGGACACCAGTCAATGTTTCGGGAGCTGTGATCCGTACAGTGCTGTACATAGGGTGCAGTGCTGACACCTACTACTGTCTCATATCCCCTCGTGCCACAGGTCCCACTTGTATTGGCCGCTCAGCCCGTGCCCACATCGTCGTCGTCGTGTGCCATACTCATCCAGCCTCGGAAGCAGTACCATGCACAGCAGACACTCATGTTGCCGTGGCGTTGCCGCTTGACGAATATGCAGTCAGTCCCCATCAGCACGCCCCGCAAGTCATTGGGGCCTAGATCCCCATGTGCATGCACATGGCAGTGGTATGTCTCACTTGCCATTGCCATTGTTGGGAGACCTGTGTAAGTGTATTGTGGCCGTGCCGTCCCAGCTTGACAGCTGGGCTGTGGCTCATGTGCTTGCTCAGTCATGTCAGTGATGTGTATGCGAAATTGCTATGTGCCGTGTTGCTTTGACATGTGTCCTCTGCCATTTAACCCAGGCGGAGACCGAACATTGACCGCCCATACCAATTGCTGGCGGACATGGACGATACAGAGGTAATCAGGAAGTTTCGGCTGGACAGGCCAACTCTGCATCGACTGTGTGCCATGTTAGAGCCCCATCTCCGTCCCCGCAGGGTGTATCCGACTGCTGTCACCCCCACGGCTAAGGTGATGGCCGCCATGCATTTCTTCGCCACTGGGTCATTCCAGCACACAGTGGGCAGTGGAGGAGGGATGTCCCAGCCCATGTTCAGCAAGGTGCTGAGGGATGTACTGGCAGCCATGATGCTGTACCGGAACAGGTACATCAGATTCCCCAGGGCTCGTGAATTGGCGGCAGTGAAGGGTGCATTCTATGCCCTTGGCAGAATCCCACACGTCGTGGGAGCCATTGACTGCACTCATGTTGGCCTTGTTCCACCACAGGCCACTGAGCACCTGTACCGCAACAGGAAGCACACGCACTCCCTGAATGTGCAAGTGGTGTGCCTTGCGGACATGGTGATCACCCACGTGTGTGCAAAGTTTCCAGGCTCGGCCCATGACGCACACATAATGCGCAACAGCATCTTGCCACGACTGATGGCCAATCTGCAACAGGATCGTGGCTGTATTGTCGGTGAGTATGTGGAGTGGTGTAGCGTGCTGGTTGTGCGATGCTGTCCCCTGTCCAGTTGGAATAGCAACGGTTCTCTGTGTCCCTCACACCCAGGTGACTCTGCGTATCCGAATGGGGCATGGCTGCTCAGTCCATTGAGGAATCCTCGCACCCCAGCAGACGATCGATACAATGAGGCACATGGGAGGACCAGACGTGTGGTCGAGCGTACCTTTGGCCTCCTCAAGTCCAGGTTCAGGTGCCTGGACCGCACCGGGGGTGCACTGGCGTACTCCCCACAGAAGGTGTGCCAGATAGTGGTGGCGTGCTGCATGCTGCACAATCTGGCCATTCGGAAGCAGATCCCCCTCATTGTGGATGACGGAGATCAACCAGGGCCCCAGCCCGCAGACCAGGACAGCTCGAGTGAGGTGGACAGCGGAGAGGAGGAAGCTGGGAATGTGCGCCAGCAGCTCATCGCCCGCTACTTCACTTGACGGTGAGTGTCCATGTACGACGGATGATGTGTCTGTATCTATGCAGGTGTGTGTGTGCTGTGTCAGGGTGGCCGTATGTTCACTGCGTGCAGTGTGTCAACGCTCCATGGCCAGGGTAGTATGCCACTGTTGGTGGCTGTGGCATTGTGCCCTATTGCTCTGTGCGATGTGTGTACATTGCTTGTAGTTGTTGACATGTACTGTGTGATGGGTGTGTGACACACTCATTGAATGTGCTCCTGTTCTGTCTCCCACCCCTAGGTCCCTACAGGCCCTCCGGATTCCATTTCCATGCCACGCATCAGGTGCCTTTCCGCCCAAGGTGGCCGTTGTATTCCGTACAATAAAGACACAGGGCACAAACAGCAGTTAGTGAAAAAGGTGCATTTATTACAAACTGTGACATGTGATTGTGTGTAAGGTGATGACAAAAGTGGTGCGTGCAGTGACAATGAGCTGTCGGTCATGGCTGCGTGATGATCAGGGTGTACCCACTGGTTCTATGTCCATAGTCCAACACACACATGCCATCCAGATGGCTGTGTGGAGTGGGATCGTAGAGCAAGTCAATGCAGTGGCTGGTCAAGGAAGGCTGGCGGAAGGCTGGCTGGCTGCCTCACTTGCGACTGGAGCGTGCGAAGTCCTCCCGGGAGATCTGTTTCCTCTTCGGACGGCCCCTTCCACGTTTGGGAGGGGGTGTGTGGTGGCGACCTGCTGGTGGTGGGTGAGGTGTGCTCACTGGCTGTGGACGCAGGGGAAGTGGACACTGCTGCCCGAGCCTGCGCCCTAGCAGGTGGTGGCGGAGGTGGTGTTGCTGGCCTTGCCTGTGACCCCACCGCCACCACCAGCTGGCCCATGAGGTCCACGAGTTGGTCCATACGGGACACGAATTGGCCCATATGGGCGTCCATGGACCTCAGCACCCCCAGCACCTCCCGCGTGTCAGTAGCAGACCTGGCCCATTGTCCTTGGGCCTCTTCATAGGCCCCAAGGACTCTGTCCATTTGAGGCAGGGCATGGCTCCCAGGGGAGGCTGGCGTTTCCCTGACCCTGCTCCTCCTACCAGTCCTGCTGCCACCGGCCTGCCCACTAGCCACATTGCTCACCACGGTCCTCGCTGTGGCTCCCAGGGTGGATCCAGTCGGCCGGGCCACCACCTGCGCTGGGGCTGGTGCCAGCGAAGACGTGGTGGTGGTGGAGGCGGTGGTGGTCGGTGCGGCGATGGTGGCGGTTGCGGCAGTGGTAGTGGCCGCAATGACCGTGGGTGTGGCCGCAACGACAGTGGCAGCAGGGGACTGGGACTGTTCAGCATCCCTGGATGATGGGTTGGTGGGTAGGAGGGGTCCTGGGGAGCGGCTGGGCCCTGCCACGCCAGATGGGCCAGCTTGGTGGTCCGTGTCCGAAGAGGTGGACAGATCCTCCAGATCCGTGTGTCCTCGTTGGGGGCTTGTAGGCTGGCTGTGCTGGCTGCTGTCTCCATCCCCAGCGTCCAGCAGTTCGTCACCTGTGGAGAGAATGAGATTTGTTATTGTGTTGCACCTGGCGAAGTATGTATTAGTCGTCTGACATTGGCAGTTCGTGCAATCTCGTACATGGGTTTCCCGGAGGCGAGTGTGTGGCTGTGGCATCTGTAGGTGTGTGTGCTAGGCAATGGGACTGTGTGCTGTGCACATGTGGCATGGGACGGATTGGCCATGCCGATGGGTGTGTTGCTTTGCCCCTACTCATTGTGACTCTGGTGTATGCGGGCTCCTGGCCCGTCCTGGGTCTGGTTTGTACTTTGCTTTTGGAGTTCAAATGGAACGCTTAGGAACGCATATGGCAACATGGGGGCCATGCCCCAGATTCGCATTTGGGATGGAATATGCTTTTGGGGTTCAAATGGAACGCTTAGGAACGCATATGGCAACATGGGGGCCATGCCCCAGATTCGCATTTGGGATGGAATATGCTTTTGGGGTTCAAATGGAACGCTTAGGAACGCATATGGCAACATGGGGGCTATGCCCCAGATTCGCATTTGGGAGGGTATATGCTTTTGGGGTACATGCTGTGAGCCATGGGTGCCGAACGTGACATGTGTTGTGGCAGCATGACAGTGCATGGTCTGAGGTGTGTGCATGCCTGACATGCCCTGCATATTTGCTGTCTGTTGTGGTTACTGGACATGGCATTGGACGCATCGTTATGAGTGAGTGATAGTTGTGTGCCAGCCAACGTATTGCAGTTGTCCCATCTCCTTGGTGTGCGTGCTGCCCTGTGCCATGTGCATCACTGCAGTGCTCGGGGGGTGTGGCCCATGTTGTGTGTTGTTGCTCACAGTGTGTCGTGCGCTTAATTGACTTCTGGCACATGGTTGGTCATGGGCATGTGTCTTAGCGTGACTGCTGTATGTGTGGCAGCTGTGCGGATGACATGCCTTTCATGAGACTGGGGCTGACGGATGGGATGGATGGTATGTTGTATGTGCATGGTGTGTCTGTGTGTTTGATGGGTTCAGTGGTGTTCGTGTGCATTTCTGTTGTTCCGCTCTGTTGCGTCTAGTGTTGTTTGTCTTACATAGGCGTAGTTGTGGGGTGTGTGGTTGACAGGCAGTAGGGGCTACATGGACAGGACTTCAATGGTGTTTCGGTTGTGTGTGATGAGTTGCACAGTGGCTGCCGTGTGGGACTATATTCAGTGTGGCTTGTGCATGCAGACGTGGCTCCTTGGGTGTTGCTATGTCTGTGATGGGTCATGTGGGGTGTGAGTCTGCTGTTCATGTCCGTGTGCACATTGTTCACTTGTTCGTGACGGTGGGCGGTGCTGCGTGTTCGTGTGCTACGTGACATGTCCCATGTGTTGGTGGTGTTATGGTCCTCATGCCTCCAGTAATCCAGCCCTGTCCAGTTTCCCACCTGCAAGTTGTTCGTGCGTGCACTGTACTGGATGCCACATGGCTCTTAGCGGGGGTGCTCCATGTTGCAGGTCTGTGGGGGTGGGGGGGTGCAGTGGGTCGTGGGGGTGGCTGTACACCCACTGACACCGATTGCTGTGGACCGTGATGTCTGCCTTTCGGCTGTCGTTGTGCACTGCGGTGGCTGACACGTGGGTGTGGGGTGTGGGGGATGCTCCTCCTTGCTGTGCTGTGGGACTGGGGCCTGGTGTGTGTTGTACTTGGGCTGTCCACCGTCCGACCCACTGCACTTTGTGTTCCTGCCACTTACCTGTTACTTGTCGGTTGGTGCAGCTGTGCCTGACACATGGGTGTGGGGAGTGCTCCACCTTGCTGGTCTGTGGGAGTGGGGGCCTGGTGGGTGTTGTACTTCAGCTGTCCCCCTCCGACCCACTGCACTTTGTGTTCCTGCCACTTACCTGTTACTTGTCAGTTGGTGCAGCTGTGCCTGACACATGGGTGTGGGGAGTGCTCCACCTTGCTGGTCTGTGGGAGTGGGGGCCTGGTGGGTGTTGTACTTCAGCTGTCCCCCTCCGACCCACTGCACTTTGTGTTCCTGCCACTTACCTGTTACTTGTCAGTTGGTGCAGCTGTGGCGGACACATGGGTGTGGTGGGTGCTCGTTGTGGCGCTTCTGGCATATTTGGGGACCTGTTGGTGGTTACGTGGCTGGCTTAGTGTACACATGTCCCCACGCATCTTACAGTTGTTCGGTTTGGCCTGTGTGTGGTAGTGTCTGTTGCATGTGCGTGTGATGTGTTGTGTATTGTGTGCTGGACATGGGGGTGTTTGTCCCTGGGAGCTGTGGCATGGTGGTTGCGCATGTGTGTACATAGCGGTGTGCTGGTATACATTAGTTTGTACTTACCAGCCTCCACTCCCCTGCTAATCCGGCGAGGATCTCCGGATGGATTACGACTCGCACCTTCTCCTCCCACGCTTTGAAGGTCTTAAAGAGCGCGGGATTCCCTCCGCCAGTGACGGCAGCCAGCTCTCTGTTTTTGCCCTCCTTCTTCTTGACCAGGCTCTTTACGTCATTCCAACGTTTGTTTATCTCGGTTCTGTTCCTGGGCAGGGTCCCGACTGCATTGACCTGGTCTACGATCCGGGTCCACATTCTGTTTCTGGTGGCTAGTGGTGTGTGCTGGACCATGTTCCCATAGATTTGTGGGTACACCTTGATGATCTCGTCGACCATGACCGTCAGCTCCATGGGCGTGAACTTGGGCATCCTTTGTGGTGCCATGGTGTTTGTGGTGCTGGTGCGGTGTGTGTTGTGTAATGTGCAGGGGGTTTGTGGTGCCGGTGTTTGGTGGTGGTGGTGGTGGTGGTGGTGGTGGTGTTTGGTGGTGGTGGTGGTGGTGGTGGTGGTTGTGATGTGTGCGTTTCTGTGGTGTGCTGCTGTCCTTGCTGTGTCACTGTGTCCTCTCCTCTCCTCTCTGGTTTGCAATGTAGCAAGGGGTTGTGGTCTGTGGGAGTGCTGCTTTTGTACTCACCTATGTGGGTGTGTCCTCATGGTCTGTTGTTTTCAGGTGTGTTGTGTCTGGGGTTCTGGCCTTTGTATTTTTTGTTTGTCCGGGGGGTGTTTTCGGGATGTGTACTGTGCTTGTGTATTTGTGCGTGCCTTGCTGTGTGGACTTGTTGGCCATGTTGTGTGCTATTGGTTTTGTGTGCGGATGGTTTCTGTGCAGGTACGTGGGCGCCATGGCTTCTGCCGTGTCGATTCTCATCGGCGTTGTTTGCGCTGGCGGGCGGTATATTTGTGGTTTTCCCGCGCTCATGGCGGTGCGATCGTAATTTCACGTGCGGTGTGTCGGCCGTGAGGGCGGGCGGTTTTGTGTTGTCGTGCGTGTTTCCGTCCGTGGCGGGCGGTTTGACTCCGACTCGGACGATGGCGGGCGGTATTTTGTATGATTTTTCCGCCGATGGCGGTTTTCAGTTTGTGTACTCATAATGGCGTGGTCGGTGTTCAGGCGGTGTGTGCGGGCGGATTTTTGCCGCTTCCATGCCTGGCGGATTTTTTTACGCCGGGTATCGTAATGGGCCCCTAAGACAGAGACCTAAATAGCCAAATTTTTAGTTGTTTGCGAAAAGCTTGTTCTGCCGAGCATGCTTTCAGCAGGGTCGGGAGGGAGTTCCAAAGTTTAGCAGCCAAATAGCTGAAAGTAGAGCACCCATTCTAGCTTTCCGGATTCTGGGAACCTTTGCCTGCAAAGTTCGGGATGACCTGAGGGTACGAGAAGGGAGGTAATTAGAGAGCGCAGGTAGCTGGGCCCACTGTTCCACCAGATTTTGTGGCAGTAACACATTGCTTTAAAAGTGACTCTTTTTCGACTGGTAGCCAGTATAAGGTATTGAGTGCTTTTGAGGCTGACGATCTTCTAGGAAGACCTAATGCCAGGCGAGCTGCTGCATTCTGAATGCACTGGAGTCTCAGCAGACTCCCTTTGTTAGTACCCAGATATAGGACATTCTCGTAGTCCAGTTACGATATGACCAGTGCATGCACAATGGTCTTTCTAGCTGATAGAGGCAAAAGGTCAATCAGTTTCCTTAGCATTTTAAGAATGGCGAAGCACTTGCCGGCAACTATTCTGATTTGGTGGTCAAAGGAAAGATCTAAGTCGAACCAAATCCCAAGATTTTTTGTGGTTTTTCTGGGAGTGGGGATCTGACCCAGGGGTGTGGGCCACCATGCCGATGACCATATAGAGGGCGTTTTCCCTACATTCAGCACCTCTGTCTTATTGTCATTTAATTTAAGGCAGTGTTTAGCCATCCAAGTGGCTAGCTCTTCTAAGCATAAGGAGAAGCAGGAGGCTGCAGCTTCAGGGTTTTGAGATAGCGTGACTATAAGTTGTGTGTCATCTGCATATGACACACCAGTCACCTTGTGCCATAACCCAATATACAGGATGAACAAAGTTGGGCTTAAAATTGAGCCCTGAGGGACACCTTGCGCTAAAGGGATACTTTCCGATAGGAAAGGCTTCTGAGACACCTGAAAGCTGCAGTCATGGAGATAGCAAAATAGCCAGCGGAGTGCAGTGCCTACAATCCCACAATGGCTTTGGGAAAGGAGACTATGGAAGACCGTGTCAAAGGCTGCACTTAAGTCGAAAAGGATCAGTGCGGCTGTTTGACCTGCATCAGCGCATTTCCTTAAAGTTTCAGTGGCTAGCATAAGAGCCGATTCCGTCTGCATGTTGTTAATATTACAAAAATATAAAATGCACAAAAACTCCAACATAAGTATAGCATAGATGCCACAACACCATGCCCATACCCAAACCTCTCCCTCTTTACTTGAGTATGGATGGCAGTCAACTCAGCTCCCCTGTGAGTAACCGTTGATGCTGGGGTTTTGCCAAGGGGACTTACTGCCGACAGCTCTATCAAGCCCGAACAGGGAACAGGCCTCTGGAAATAAGGTTTCTTGTTTTGAGTGGCACAGCTGAACCAGCAAAAAGGATTCTGCATGAAAGAAGAGAGAGTCAACTGTAAATCCAAAACAGAGGCCAGCATAAATCAAAACATTAGAAAACCATTTTTACTAAACCAAGTGCCCTATTATTTTCTTCTTATATAAAAGAAGTCTATTTCATATAACTTAGGGCCTGATTATAAGTGCAGCGGGCTTCCGAACGCCACACTCTCGGTGACGCAGCAGTGGCAGTCCACCGTCTGTCGGACTGTTGTACCGGCGGTGGACCACCAGCTGCACCAGGAAACAGTTGTTCCCTGGCAGTGGCGGAGCTACGCCACAATGTGAAATGCTCAGTGGGACTGCGCCAGTCCAGCTGAGCATATTACAAGTTCCATATTACAAGTTCCTGCACCACCAGCCATAGGGATGCATTCAGGGGGCACAACATGGCCCCCTGAATGCTTGCATCCCCAGTTCCAGCACGCATGGACATCACCATTAATGCTATGCTGGAAAATTCTTGCCGTTCCCATTGCGGTGCCTGTTTACCTGGCACCGCCGTGGGAAAAGAAGGACCGTCCGCCTCACACAAGTTCAACTCGTAATAAGGCGGCCGGTCCTTGCACAGCTTTGGCACAGGCGTGCAGGCGGAGAGCTGGCGCAACTGTGCCAAAGTCATAATCATCCCAAGAGTTATATAAGTTATAGGCACAGTATGGATTATTCTATTATACACCTGCATTTGAGTCAGAAATCAGGAAGAGGGTTCTTCAGTAACTAGATTCTCTGAGGGTGGCGTAGACTATAAAAGAAAATGCACAGCACCTAGCCTTAACCTTAACCCACCTTGTGTATTATATTCAGCACTAGGATGTCTCATAGGCAGTGTAGGGGAATGATGTGGGAGACTTTGTAATGTTTTTACTCTCCTCCTTTAGTAGTTAAGTATTATATACACCACATCCTAGCTGCCAAGTGTCAGAGCCGTCAATGGAGGAAATAGACTACTGCACTATAGGTTTCACAAATTGGGGAAAAAGCACTAGGGAATCAATCAATGGATGGGTGAGGGGTTTTAGGGAAAAGATGATAGAGAGAGGGAGAGAGGGAGAGACGCAACATTCAGCCATTTCCATGGGCAAGCACATCTGCTTGAAGATGATAGCTAAGCTAACCTAGTCAAACACTATTTAACAGTCCACAGTCTTCCAAGTTAGTTACCCAGGATGGAATGCAAAATAGGGAGGACACCCCCAGCTCAGAAATGTGCATAGAAATTAAAATTGATACTGCATAAAAATAGTGCAACTTTCTGGCATTGCCCATCTGGGGAACAGGACTGAAGTGCAGAGCAGCAGGGTCATGGAGGTTCCTTGCAAAAGAGATCTGTTGAATAAGAAAAGAAAAAGACTATGGGCCAGTTGCACTTCTTGCTGGTTGCAAAATACTGGCAATACTTGTAAACAGTATTTTTACCACATCTAAACATTTTTACGAACTGATATGTGCCGTTCGGTTGGTTCATAAAAAACAGAGAATTAGATTGAGTCTCAATCTGAGCTATCTCATTATTATTCATTAGGTAGGACGCAAATTCCAACTCAATCCGATTAGCCACAATCACAGGAATGGTGGCCTGTAAGGGTCAGCAAGCCACCATGCCTGCTATTGATTTTCAATAAAGCAAACTTTTTTTAATGCAGCTCATCTACCCAAAAGGAAATGGAGCTGTGATTGAAAACAATTAAAGTTTTCATTTTTTCAAAGTTTTTTTGAGAGTTGGTATTAGTCCCTTGGACCACAGGCTACTTTAAAACATACTTTTTTACATTCACAAAGAAGCTAGAGTCCAAGTGGGCCCCGACCTGTTATGAACGGATTGCCCCCTCCTTAGAGGTGTTGGTATATTTTGATGTTTTGTAACTGGATTGTGATTGCAAAATACTGACACATAAGATAAAAGTTTGGTATTTGGAAGGAACAACTACAACACACCACTTCAAAATACCAAATCGGTATGTATTCTGAAAAACATTTTTTGACTCCCAAAATGGGATTAGTACTTACGAAAATGCATTTTAAAGGTTGCAAATGCCCAATTGGAGGATTTATGACCGTTAAAATGCTTAGTACATCTGGCCCAATATTTGAGAGTCGAGGTAAACATAATTGCCAAGGACTCAGAGCAAGGAGTATAAGCTTGCATACCATTAATAGATAGTTTAATTATGTTTGGTCATCCAAGTAGTCTTGTAACATCTTCCTTATTGTCATAGTTATTCACATTTTCTTTTTCTGGGTTCCTGCACCTGTGTGCTTGATTTATGTTTTGGAACTGCCAAAAGCGAAGTCATCACAGAGGTTGATTGAAGTGATGCTGTTGTTGATTTAGTAGCAGGTGTGTTTTGTAATAGTGATTGTCTTACCACTGGCAGGGGGCTGGTGCCATTGTTGTGACACACTTCTGGACTTGGAGCCACCACCATGCTCTGCAGAGGTTAGTGAAAGTACTACAATTTTTCTTTCCCCTCGAAGTTGCAATCTTTCATCTCCAGTTCAATAGCTTTCTTCACATTACAGTTCTTATAAATGGAGACAACCAATGCTGAAAAAGGGATGAAAGTAGCTTGACCCTGTTTGTACCCTGGGTCCTGTATACTAGGAGGACATGACCTCTTGTTGCAACCTGAGATTTGTATCCAAATGAAGGATTAAGCTGTTGACTAAATCAGCTGCTTCTTCATTGACAAAGTATATGAGTCATCCACTTTACGCGAATGGGTTTGCAGCAAGTGCAACAATGTGATGGCTTGGCTCATGGCAAAATCCTCCTTGCCAACTTCTTGTCTTAAAATCCCAAATAAATAGCATTTAGAAAAAACATTCTATTACATCCCAATTGTCAACCTCCATTGTTGTGGCTTTAGAAGTTGCATTCCCTCGCCTTTGTAACACATAATCATTGATGGCCCTGTGCTGCTCAAACAGACATAGTAGCATGTGTATGGTAGAGTTCCAATGGGCGGAGGCCTCTTGTATGAGGGCTTTTATGAGTTAATGCATGCTGAATCAGTGACAGCTGGTGAACTTTGGAAGTGGTGAACTGTAAGACCAAACCATATAAGTGTCCAAGCAGAGATCAAGGGGTTCTCCCTCAGAGAATCTTTTTTCAAAAATTGGGACAAATAGTACATTTTCCAGCAGTGTTTGGACAAAATATTGAATGAAAAATATTGAGATACAAAAATATTCTGTCAAGAATATCGGGATGTCAAAAATATAATATACGGGAAAATCGAAGATAAGAACATCATTTTAAGTGTTGTTTTTAATACCGTTGTACAAAATAACGATTTAGAAAATATTACTGTATATATTGTTTACAACTGCTATTTTGTATGTATTTTATTGTGGTGTGTGATATTATATGTTTAATATTTATTTTATCTGTGTGTTTAGTAAGATAATTTATTAATTAGGAAAATTTTGAAATTGGCATTTTTTGTTGTATTAATGTGTAAAAATAATGTGTATATATTTTGTTTAGTAGCAGGACGTTGGGGTTTTAGGGGATAAGGGTGGGTAGATTTTTAAAAAGTGAACATTTTAATTTAAATTTAATGTTAATTATTTTAATGGTATGCAAATTAATATTGTAAAATGTATACATTTATTTTGTTACATTCATCATTTTTCTAAATAATAGGTTATAAGCATTTTGAATGCATATATAAATTACATTAAAAGAAAGAATATTTTATTGAAAATTATAGTGTGATTGTTAATTCAAATCAAATCAAATCAAGCTTTATTCGACTATTTGTGAAATAATCATAAAAGCACATTAAAAATCAGTTAAAAATAACATGTTAAAAAGAAGTACATTAACCGGGAAAACTGGGTAAACAACAGCATATAAGGACTAGTAGTTATACAATTTAAAACAGATGATCACATAGAGATGGCCTTTCTACAGGAAAAAACAGACTTTAAAAACGTAGAGACAGATAAAATTACAAGTTCTTCCCCAAGAGATTGCATAACCACAAATGCAGGACGACATTGTCGCAGACCAATTGATCTAAGCATCGGGAGTATCCATCTTTTCCTCTGTACTTGATAAAATTTACAGAAAAATAAAACATGCATAGTGGTCTGTGCTGATAACTCATCACATGGACATCGATTTAACTGTCTAGACCAGTCATTTCTGACTGGGAAGCTGAGTGATCTGTGAATGATGCCCAACCTAAAGCGAGTGAGCAAAAATCTTTCAGTAATCAGATGTAACCAGTTTTAAATAAGGCTGCATCTTGGGAGTAGTCAGGGTATGTTGGTGGGCAAGCACTGTAATTTTAGTAATCTCTTGATTAAATCTAAAGTTTTCAACAAAGTGGAGACAGCTATGTTTAAAAACTTTCCTATTTACATTGATCATGGTGGTAGGGTTATCAAAATATTCCTGATGGCCTAATTTACACAAAAAATCTCTAACATATTTCAGCCATCCTATATGAAGGACCCCAGCTAACCCACAACAGTCGCTAATCGTTTGGCGATTTAAAGTAGTCTTCTCTGAAGTCCATATACGGTGCCAGAGAAGAATTGGTTGGATGCAAATAACATCCGCTATATGTGGTAAACCAAGTTCCATGTGACAATTAAAAGTAGAAACACTCTCCGGGACGGCCAGCAAAATCTGAGAAATCTATTTTCAGCTGTCTGGAGAGCAGTCACGTCAGCATAATCCCAAATGCCCGCCCCATAGGTCGCAATAGCAACGGATTTGGCTTTATAAATTTGAAGTAGTTCTGGGAGAGGCGTTTACCCAATTTCCTACTGAAATTAATCAGGGCTGCCAGGGCCTTTGAAAATAACAATTTCCTTAGCTGGACGGCCTGGGACCATGTGCCAGTACGATCGAATAAGACCCCCAGATAGGAGAAGGTGTTGGAGCATTCTAGACGGTTCTTCTCTAGGAAGAACGTATGGCTATTGTTACTCCCTGATCCGCATTTCAAGATAAAAGTTTTGGAGGTGTTAACTGAGAGGCCCAAGTTAGACATAAAGGGGCCGATTCCGATTCAGGCCGGAAAACGTACCGACCGAATCGGTACGGGAATTTAGTCCGACCGACACGTACCTGCGCTGCCCGATCCGCGTAGTACGATGCAATGCATGTGAATTACGACCGACTCGTACGGAACACAAGCCAAACGACCGAACCACACGGAAACCAGCTATCCGGCCGGAAAACTACTCGAATCGAACCGACCGACACGCACCAGGAATGAACCCGACAGAAACGTACCCTCGAACTCCGACCCGCGCAGTACGATGCAATGCGTGTAAAACCAGACCGAGTCGCACGGAGCTCAAGCCGTACGACCAACACGCATACAAAACAGGGAGCCGAAGCAACCCAATACTCCGCGACCGACGCGTACGCCGCACATGAAACACACCAGAGACACAGCTTGAAAGACTCGGAGAAGCTCGCACGAGCCAACTGCAGCGTCCTACTCGGTCAGAAGAACGTCTCCTACATGCCTAAAAACTACAAAGGAAAAAATACAAAAAAAAGGGCCAAACAAGCAATGACAAAGTCAATAAATACAGGGGAAAAAACATGGAACAAAGACACACCCACAACTTCACCCATATAAAGGCCACAAATCCCTACCATGATCCTTTGCAAATTCAACTGACCTGCCAGCACAGAACACCATCAGACAGCAACCACAGACACACCCACAACTCATCCATCACACAAGCCACACACCATTAGCACCTCCCAAATAGCACCCTCACATACACCCAGCAAAACCTACACTCACCCACCCTCACTTGCACACACACATCAATCCCCACCACCACCCATCACCATGCCCCCAAAGAAGAATCCAAAGTTCCTAGACAGTGAATTGGAAGTCTTGGTAGATGAAATCCTCAGGGTAGAGCCACAGTTGTTTGGTACATTGGTCCAACAGACCCCCATGTCGCAGAAAACCAAGATGTGGGAGAGGATCGTCGACAGGGTGAACGCACAATCACCATGTTTGCGCACAAAGGAAGACATCCAGAACAGGTGGTATGATGTGCGCAGGAGGGTCAAGGACCTAGTCAAGAAGGATTATGCCTTGAGTCATCGCACCGGCAGTGGCCCTCCTGCCAAACCAGTATACCTCAGGCCCTGGGAGGAGAAGGTACGGGCCATCCTACCACCAGAGAGCGTACATGGACTATCAAACATCCCAGAGCCTGGTGAGTACACAACCAATATACCCAATATTGTGTGACAATACACACACATCACTGTCAAGGGGATAGTGAAACCATGCACCGTTAGCAAAGCCACAGTAACCAAAAGATAATCATCCCAAGATGTGTATGTTAGTTAGACAAACACAATACCTGCCATCTCATAGTGATATGTAACTGTGTCATGACATGTACAAACCTAACAACAAATAGAGCAAGGCAGTGGCACAAATCTAACCAACAAACACTGTCAGACACTTTGCCACCACTAGAACACCACCTCACAGGGAAGCTCACTGAAAGGAAGGAATTGTGTGTATGCTGGTGAAGTGAGTGTAGCCAATAGCATGATGGGAGTTGTAGTCACAGATATTGGTCACCCTCACAATTGGCCCATCAACACCACCCTGAACCATGCTCACATCACAGGGAGTGGAAAAGAACTGACAAGATGGCTGACACTGGGTACTGCTGTGGGGAGCACAAGGCCCTGCTGGGAACTGTGCACCAACCAACAGCAGGACACCACTGCCTGACATCCTGAAAGCCAACTTGCACTCCCTGCAATGGAAGCACGTTCCATGGTGGGATATCTGGCTGGGTGGGAAGGAGGACTGACAGCACTGACCATAGTTACCAGCAGCTTTTCTCACACACCCCCTTAACACAAACTCCACACAACTCACCTGGGAGAATGCATT
This sequence comes from Calotriton arnoldi, assembly GCA_963921515.1. NCBI lineage: Eukaryota > Metazoa > Chordata > Amphibia > Caudata > Salamandridae > Calotriton > Calotriton arnoldi. Next base: position 2,811,566 of record CAWUFW010001379.1, read on the forward strand.
GCCTCACACTCTAATTAAATATCCCACAAAGAACCACCACACTGGGTTATGCTGTGTGAAGCACAGGGACACTTTTGGGACTTGTAGCCAAACAAACGCCAGGACAACACTGTCAGCCATCCTGTCAGCACAGGCACACTACCACACAGGGAAGCAGAGTCAAAAGGAAGGAAGTATGGGCAAGCTGGGAAGGGGGGTGTAGGCAATAGCATGATGGGAGTGGTAGTCACAGCCCAACATCCCCCACCCACATGGCCCAGCAAGCTCACACTGAAGCATGCACACCTCACAGGGAGTGAAAAGCCACTTCAAAGATGTCTGACACTGGCCTCAGCTGTGGGGAGCACAAGGCCCTGCTGGGAACTGTGCACCAACAAACAACAGGACGACACTGTCAGCCATCTTGCCATTGCTGTCACACTCACACACAGTGAAGTCCACTCAAAAGGAAGGAAGTATGGGCATGCTGGGAAGGGGGGTGTAGGCAATAGCATGATGGGAGTGGTAGTCACAGCTCAACATCCCCCACCCACATGGCCCAGCAAGCTCACACTGAAGCATGCACACCTCACAGGCAGTGAAAAGCCACTTCTAAGATGTCTGACAATGGTGCTCTGTTGTGGGGAGTACCAGGCCCAGCTGGGAACTGGGCACCAACCAACAGCAGGACACCACTGACTGACATCCTGAGAGTTAACCTGCACCCACTGCAAGGGTGGCATGCTTCATGGTGGGATAACTGGGCTGGGGGAGAAGGAGGTCCGGATGTCAACCAAATACCACCAATGCTGGTCATGCACACACCTCAACATTCACATTGAAATGCTTCAGGTTGGCAGGACAATGTGCTACACCAATATCAACCTCTGACTGTGACAACTTAGGACAATGCAATGTACAGGCCCGCATCTAGAGGTACAGTCACAACTGTCAGGTGTTTGAACCATTGATGCCTGTAGAAACATAACATACATTGTGTGTCTCTTCCAAAAACAGGTGATGATGGGGACACAGTAGCAGATGATGAGGAGTCCCTGTCCCAGGCTGCGGTGGCCCCTGAGCTCTCTGGTGTGGAACAGCCTCTGCCCTCCTCGGATGGCGAAGACCTACCTGGCCCCTCCGGTGTGAGTCATCATGCAGCACCAGCAGGACCACCATCTGCACCCCTGCACCCACTCCTCCAACATCTGCCAACACACAGACCACCCCCGCCGACACGGACAGACCAAGGACACTCAATGACAACAGCACAGGGACCCCGGCCCACCGTGAAGCAACGGACAACAACCCCAGTACCAACCCTCAAGGGGGTCTAGGCTCACCTGTGCGTGCCACCGCAGGTCCTGCACGTGTGGCCAGGGGTGGTGGGAGGGTGGTAGGCAGAGGTCGCTGTTTGCAGAGGGGTCTGGACTGCATGATGACCCACAACTGGTACGCATTGCTGATGCGTACCAGAATAGCACCGGAGAGGTCAGCCAGGTAGTGGGGATCCTCAAGGACATTCAACAGCAGCAGGCTGCCCATCATGCCCACTTGGACTCCCACATGTCCCGTGTGGAGACACACATGTCTCGCATGGAGTCCAAGTGGGACACATTGGAAGAACTGACAGCGGTGCAGAGGGACATATTGACATGCCTCTGCCAGATTAGCACCAACATGGCCTCACCTCCCTGTGTGCCCACAACATCTGGTGCCGCAACAACTGCAACTGCCACAGGGAGGGAGGATGATTCTGGTGGAGAGTCCTCTGCACCGCAGCGGCCTGCACGTGAGGGTCCCCCCCGAAAGAAGAGGGGTCGTCCGAGGAAGGAAAACTGAGAGGCCGATGGCCATGTACATCCCCCAGGAACCCAACACCTGTTCTGGAAGTTCCCCTTTGTGTGCAAACTGTTCACCCTGTCGAATGCAACCCAACTCTCCCACATGACATGGGGAGTTTAAGTTGGACCAATGTATCAGATGACTGTGGACTTTACTCAGGACATTTCTGCTACCAACACTTCCAACTCATCTGGGAACTTTGGATTCCAATCCCAATGTACAGCACCCACCATCCTGTGCACTATCCTCACACATGTATGTAAATAAACTCACTAATACACCATACTTGCCTCTGTTGTGATTCCAACGTTGTTTTTGTCATGGAGATGATGATCTGCTAAATGACACTGTGCATGCTAACTGCTACAGAAAGTTCAACACCGTCATGTGAGTCATGGCGACGTGACACATATGAGGGAGACACACCACTAGGGCTACACAACACATACACACCATGGCCATCTGACTCATCGCCTACACTGATGTTGCCAGGAAATACAGTGGAATGCACAGACACCACACCTATTCAGAGTATGTGTTAACTAGCCCAGAGGTGCAGTAAGCAAATGTCAGTCAGATGTGTGACCACAGACAACGCACATCCCAAAGTGAAGCACAGGTTTATTACACATTTGCAACATGTTGTTTCCACTACAGATGCAAGGTAATCCCACATGGCAGTGGCCACACAGTCACCAAGTGTAGAAGAAATAAAGTCCAGGGGTGTGTGGCACATCACCTGCAGGGAAACGACTGCTTCCAACCTGGAAGTTGAATCATGGTGTTGGGGGATCTGAGTTGATCAAACAACTCTGAAAGTACCCTGTGAAGGACAGACATGGCACACAGTCAAAAGCACTGAAGAACAGGACAGAACTGCAATACTCATGCCCAATACATGTCACAAGATACCTACACAAAACCAAGTCAGCATGTCAACACTGTTGGGGAGTACAGACTACCTGTAAGGACACATCGCTGCACGCATCCAGTCAAGTAGCACATGGCCACACTCAAACAGCAACAGAGCACCACCAACACATATCATGCAAACTCAAATCATTGACATACCAACTCTGTATACTCACATTCAGCTGAAGAAGTTGGTGATGAGCTGTGTGCGGACATCCTCATCATCATCATCATCATCACTGGCATCGTGGCCCAGGCCAGGATCCTCCACAGATGGCAGATGTTGGTCATTGTCATCCAGGATGAGAAGCAACTCCTTCCGCACTGCCAGGTTGTGTAGCATGCAGCAGACGATGACAATCTTGCACACCTTTGCAGGGGCATATGGGAGGGCCCCTCCTGTCTTGTCCAGGCAGCGAAAGCGGCTCTTCAGGATACCAAATGTCCGCTCGATCACTCTCCTGGTCCGACCATGTGCCTCATTGTAGCGCATCTGGGCTGATGTCACAGGGTTCCTGAGGGTGTCAGCAACCACGGCATGTTGGGGTATCCGGAGTCACCTACATACAGACAATTGCACATTAGCTGAGTTGGAAAAGAGGGTGGAATACAACATTGCAGAACACACACAATGGTACAAAGTCAGCACACACCGACAAGCCAGGCACGCTGGTTCTGCATCTGTGACATCATCCTCGGGATGCGACTACTCCTCATTACGTAGGCATCGTGTGCAGAACCGGGAAACGTGCACACACATGTGAGATCCTCATATCTGCAAGACATACCACCAGGGCATTGATAGAATGGTAATGTTTCCTGTTCCTGTATGCCTGCTCATGTGCCTGTGGTGGTACCAAAGCCACATGTGTCCCATCAATGGAGCCGATGACATGTGGCATCCTCCCCAGGGCATAGAAGTCACTCTTGACGTCAGTGAGTTGTTGACGTTTAGGGAAATAGATGTACTGGTTCAAGTATCTCAACATCGCCTCCAAAACATCGCGTAGCACACGGCTGAACATGGTCTGTGACATCCCACCAGCAGACGCCACAGTGGCAAAGAAGTGTAGGGCTGCCATCACCTTCACCTTGGGGGTCAGCGCTGCAGGGTATGGCCGGCCAGGTTGCAAATGTGGGGCCAACTGCGCCGCCAATTCCTCAATAAGCGGCCTGTTGAACCGGTACCGTCGGATGCAGTCACGTTCAACCATGGTTGCAAGGTCAGGGAATGGTCTATGGACAGCTGGTGCCCTGCAGTGCATAGGTGAAGAAAGAAAGATTGTCAGTCACCCCACATATGTGGCATTGACCATACTCAATATCACATGATACATCATTACGAGACGCAAGTATTTGATGTGTGTGCCGTTCTGTATGGACACAGATGGCACCTACATGGCCAACATCTAACATCTCAGTTCAACATGTGTTGACAACAAGTTCCAGGTTGTGCTATGAGAAATCATTCGGCTGTGTCACAGTACCCATGTACTGCTGTCACGTTTGATGCAGCGCGTACAATAAAAACTATTCTCCTCCCAGGTCACTTATAGGTCATCCAGGGGCAAACTATATTTTCTCACATCCACATGACGATGGGGCCCATAAACATCGCCTAACACATACGCACACACCTGGATTTCCTTTACACCTTTATGAAATTCTGTACTCCTAGGAGAAGCATGAGAACTAAATGGAGAACACCATTTATGTACCGCTGGAAGGAGCCGGGATATCTTATTACCTTAACTTGTCGCTTTCTTTTAGTTATTTCTTAAGATATTCCTGCTCATTGTTTTGTCGATGAATCATTCATGTAAAAAATTTGTTCATAGTGATTAAGACCAGCTGAATCACAATAACCAATTACTGATGTCACAATCATTTAGGAAAATAACCACTGACTCATTTTGGTTTAAAGAATCTTAAATTTTATATAATTTTAAAAGCATGAGAAAGAATTTAAACTTTATTCAATTATTCATTCTTAAATTCAAATATTTATTAAGCATAATCAATTTATTGCAGAAAGGAAATTTTTGTCATGAAGCCAAACTCTAATTACCTGCCTACCTCCTAATTTAGACTAATGATTTCTAACCTAAGTTTAAGAATTAGAAATAACCTGATTCTCATACTCAACTGGAAAATTAAGACAGCAACAGCAACTTCAGCTCGTCAGCATCAGCTACTTGCAACCTGTCTCATCTAACAGTCTTTCAGCATCTCCCGCTCAGTAAGGGATCGATCAGGACCACCCAGCACTGGAAGCCACCAACACCAACACGACTCTCCAACTCCGCTCCTGACTGTGACTGCAACTGCGACTGACCCCTCCCACTAAGAGTAGGCCCTCTTATACCCTAATTCTAACTTTGCTAACTAACTGTTGCAACATTAATAACACGCTTTTCTTTCATTGGTCCATGCATGTCATCTTATTCATTCTTTTAATCAAGTTCTCTTGGATCCAATGGTCCTTGGATCATTTCCTTTCCCATACGCTCAAACATGTCTTCATCCGTTTCGATCAGTACATTTGTAACTTCTTTCGATACATTCGAGAACTCCGCAGTCATTGTCCTTTCTCTTAAACTGGTTTCCCACGGGTCTTCTGCTGATCATCACGGCACACTATCAGTTCAATTAGGTCACATCAGCCTTGACCATTTCTCGCATCCTAGCCTCTCAGTAACATCACGAGGTTTAGTTTTTTCTCCGACTTCATCCCGTGTCACATGTCCCCTTGCGCCTGCGCACATCTTCCCACTGGCGGCCATTTTATATCGCCACTCGGTTATACTTTAGAAGCACTAATTTGAGGCAAACAAAACATAATTAAAATAGAGAAAAATAGCCCTTTCGTTTCCCTCCCGTCATCTACGTACCCCAATTAGTTATTACCTAGCAGAAAGCAACATTTAAGCTGTTCCTTACTTACCATCACTATTGTTTTTGCAACGACACGTTTTATTTCTATGAAGCACAAACATGCATTTATTTTTAATTAGTACGCATTTATTTTTACGTTATAATTAGACACACGGACATCCATTAATAGATTATTTAGCACACACATTGGCATGTTACCGTACCCACACATACAGTGTTGATTAATACATTTAAACGAACATTTTATTTAATTAATTATAAAATTTGTTAGGGGTTAAAAAAAATTATTTTCCCTGCTCCATCAACTCCCCCTTTGGTGATTTTTAAATCACCACATAAAACCCAAGTTATACTTCTTTTCAGGCAGCATGTCTTTCATCCTTTGCTTTCTGTTATTTACACATCTGTTTCTTCTTCATCTTGCCTTTTAGTCTCCTTATACATGCTTTCTTTCATTTTCTCCAACTCAATTTCACCCATTTCTCTCTCTCTCTCTTTCATTATTCTGTTATTTCTTTTTATCTTATTTTGTCTTACTTTTCTTTTTATACATGTTATTACTATTTTCAATACCATGGCTAACAGTATTACTATCAGTTGCTATTATTATAACTTTCCCTATCATTAGTCTACTCATTCTGGTCAACCAATTTGCTACCGAAGAAAACCCTCTACCAAGTTTTCCCAAAACACTTTCAACCTCCAGTGGAACTAGTTCTTTGTGCAAATTTGTAATATTTGTAATATACTTCTGTATATTTTCACTTTTATCAGGAATGTAAGTACAACAATGTTGGACTTTCAACATTCCACAGACTCCACCCTCTTTTGCCAAAAGAATATCAAGGGCAAGCCGATTTTGCATCACCATAGCTCTCATGGCAACCATTTCGGTATTTACCATTAAGAACCCTCCTGCAGTATCTGTAGACAAACGATCTACTACTGTGGATAATTTCCGAATTTTAAATGCATTCAAAGATATTCCCACTGCTGGTATTAATGCTCCAAAAATATCACCTACAATTTCTGAAAAACTTTCCCTCTTTCTACGTGTAAAGCTATTAATCATCTTGTATGTTCCCTTTTCTTCTCTGTCCATGTGAAATTTTTTGGAAAGACCAGGCCTACATAGCAAGTTCCATACCAATGGTCCGGTAACCTGTAATAAGCTCTATTCCCACAAATATAATAGATACCTGGAAATATTGGATCTTTTCCACCTTTGAATCCCCAACCTCCCAGAATTTGATAATTGTCATGGCAGATACTGGAACCTACAAAGTAATTGTCATAGACTGTCTTATTTCTCCTAATACACAACTTTCCTGTTTGCGGCCAATCTAATGTCATTGCTGCATTTATCTTTTCCCTTCATGATTTCCTTCCTCAAAGGTCCATAGATGTTTTCCTTCCTCTTTTATTGCTTCTTTTTGAAATTTCATTCTCCTTTCTTCAACCATTTCTAAAAATACTTTTTCTTCTTTCTTTAACTCACAGGTAAGGTTGTTACTAACTATTTGTTCTAACGTTAATTTTCTATGTTCTAAAAGAATTCTCCTAAAACTTTTGCTGGTTTTACTTTGTTAAGTTCTGGTACTACTGGAATGTTTGCAAAAATCTTATCTATATCAGTATAATAAGATTCTAATCTACCTGTTTTATAAAATAAACTTGCTATTACACTACATGTTATTCCATAAGTTAGAGGTAGGTGATGATAAGTCACACCTTCTGACACTGATGCAGGCAACTGCATACAAACATAACAATCTCTCACATCCATTGTCTCTACATATTCATACAACAATTTTGTAAAAACATTTTTTGAAAAGTCTGTTACTGACTTATCCTTATGTAACTCTGCACTACTTCTTAAAATAACTGGTTCTTTAATATTAGTTTCTTTTTCTGGTTTAGTATCATTCTTTGCTTCTATCACAGCTAAACTAATAGGAATTGTGATTGCTAAAACTATCCATATGGTCATTAATAACCCTGTACAAAAGCAGCACATTTTGCACCATCTTTTTATAAACTCACATGTATCTCTTCTATCCCTATTATTTTCCATTTTTCTTTTTTTTTCTATTTGTTAAGTTTCAGAAAATTGTGTCATTACACCTCAGAAATGACTTAGATGCCACTCTGCTCTCAAAAGTCTTTGCTTGGTACTTTCTTTTAATTCTCTCCAGAATTCTTTCGTTGTCACATCCGGTGATTTGTCACATCCAGTAAAATTGTCATGTCCGGCAGAAGCACTATAAGTCTTCACTTCAAGTTTGTTGCATCTCACCTTTTCCCATCCGACTTCTCAGTCTCTGGTTCTCGTGAGTGTTTTCTTCTTCTTTGTAATCTGTCAGTGCAATATACAGCCACTCAGGTGACTTATACTTTGCATTCACTTTCTTTGTCCTTTTGGACTTTTGTAATCTTTTTCCACTTGGTTTTTCTTGTCCCTTTTGACTTGTTACTTCATTCACTTGTTCAGCACTTTCGTCTCCCGCTCTTATTATTCTATACCTCAATTTTCTTATATAGCTGTTGGGCCAATTATCTCCTTTTCTTGGCCTTTTGGCTTCACCTTCTCTTTCTTCTCTTTCTGATTTCCAATTTCTTTTCTTGATTCAGTTTTTGCCTTTTCCTCTTCTCCACTTTCTTCAGTTTCCGTTTCAACTGTTTCACTATTGTCTCTTATTTTGAAACTTATGATCTCGTCATCTCCTACTGGTGGATCTGTCTTCTCCTTCTTGTTTTCCCTTATTACTGTCCCTCCTCGGTGTTCTTCCGATTTGGTGTTTTCCTCCCTTTCTGCTTCTAAATTTCCCTGTTCTTCTGTTTCTCTATCTGTCCCTATTGCTCCTCGGGGTTCTTCTCGATTTTCTAACTTTTTGTGTACTTCTTTCCCTACTTCATCTATTAATATTGTTTCTGAAGGATTTCCACCATAACTTGTACTTGGTTGTTCATCTAACTCAATTTCTTGCTCAGTTTCTTCTCTAATTGGTTTATAACCCCAAGTTCTCTTTAGGAATTCTTCACGGTTTTCAACTGAATCATCAGATTCTGAATTTGTGTCAGATATTTCCAGATGTCGACTTACAGGTCGATCTTCAAGTTCTGGAATTTCTGAATTTCTTTCTTCTTCTTCTTCTTCTTCCTCTTCTTCTCTAGAGGTGTTTGCCGTTGGGGTTTCCAGATGTCGACTTTCAGGTCGATCTTCAAGTTCTGGCACCCTTTCTCTTATCCTTGTTGTCCCAGCCGTTAAACTTTTATCCCACACTTCCAGACGTCGATTCACATGTCGATCAGTAGGTTCTTGAACTCTGATTGTGTGGCTGGCATGGACCCAGTTCTTCACTCCTGCACACTTGACTGCAGTCGTTGTTACTAGGATTACCTGTTGTGGTTCGTCCCAGCGAGGAACTAGACAGTTTCTTCTCCTGTGGATTTTTATACGGACCCAGTCTCCTGGATTCAAGTCGTGGGCTGGTTTTCTTTCAAGAGTGGTCGCATCCGGTCCAACCTGATGAAACACAGAACGCACCACATCAGCCAGTCCCTTGCAATAATCCAGTACTAGATCATCAGTTATAGTTAATAACTTGTTGACAGGTACGTGTGCTTGTCTCATTGCTCGTCCCATGATCATCTCATGAGGACTGAGTCCAGTTTTCTTTTCAGGGATGCTTCTGATGGTCATCAGAACAAGAGGCAGTGCATCCGGCCATTTGAGTCCTGTAGCTTGACACATTTCTCCCAATCTGTTTTTAATTGTTCCATTAATCTGCTCTACTACCCCAGAAGCCTGTGGTCTGTAAGCACAATGTAGTTTTTGTTTAATACTCAATGCTTCACAAATCAATTGGATCAACTCATTTTGAAAATGTGTTCCTCTATCTGTCTCAACCGTGACTGGAAAACCATACCTTGGAATGAATTCTCGCAGCATAAGTTTTGCCACTGTTGTTCCATCATTCCTTCTTGTGGGGTATGCCTCCACCCAACGAGAGAACAAACAGACGACCACTAGAACATATCTTAGTCTGTTACTAGGGGGCATCTCGATAAAGTCTAACTGCATTCTAGTGAATGGACCTCCTTCTCGTCCTATTGTTCCTAGACTCACTACTGTTTTTCTTCCTGGGTTAAACTGCTGACAAATAAGACATCTTTGACAAAGACTTTCAGCAATGGCTCTGAATTTTGGGTTATACCAGGTTTGTCTAAAAAGTCTGATCATTGCATCTCTCCCAATATGAGCTTGTCCATGGTACATCCGTGCCATGTCTGCAATCATGCTATCAGGCATAACTGGTCTTTCATCTCTGTATACCCACACACCATTATTTTCCTGTCTTCTACATCCTGCTTTTATCCAGTAATCTTTTTCCTCATCCCTTGCAGTTTCTTGTAACTGCCTTACTTCATCCCATGTCTCGACAGTATTAGTAAAAAGCAAAGGACAAGAGACATGCTCCCTTTCTCTATTTTTGTTCATGGACACCATGTTCTCTGCACAATATTTAGCGATCTCATCGGCATAATTATTGCCGACGGCTATGTAATCTTCGTTTTTCTTATGCGCTTTGCACTTCACTACAGCTATTTGTTTAGGGAACTGTATCGCCTCAAGCAGCTTTTTAACAAAATCTCCATTTCTGATAGGTGTTCCTGCAGATGTCAAAAATCCTCTTTGTGACCAAATCTGACCGAAGTCATGTTAGATGCCGAAACCATATTGGCTATCGGTCACAATCGTGACTCGTACATTTCTTCCTAATTTACATGCATGAATCAAAGCAATCAGTTCCGCAACTTGTGCAGACCTTATTCCTTTCAGACAAGACGCTTCCATCACAGTTGCCACTGTGCACACTGCGTAAGCTGCGCTTAAAACTCCTTCTTTTGTTCTCAAGCATGAGCCATCCACAAACATGACATAATCAGATTCCTTTAACGGTTCATCTTTTATGTCAGCTCTTGGTTTCGTGCAATATTCCAGCACGTTCAGACAATCATGATCTACTTCGTCCTGTTCAATTATATTTTCCTCATCTGGCAATGATGTAGAAGGATTTACATTCATGCATCTATCTATGGTCACATTTTCAGCACTCAAGATGACTTTTTCGTACTTAGTCAGCCGACTATGTGTCATGTACTGTGTTTTTGTTCTTGTCAAAAGAATTTCTACTGAATGGGGAACATATACTCTCAGTGGATACCCCATCACTATACCTTCACTTTGTTCCAGACTTACACAAGTAGCAGCAACTGCTTTCAGACATCCAGGCAATGCTTTTGCTATAGGATCTAAAACAGCTGAAAAATAAGCGATTGGTCTTTTCATTGTTCCATGTTTTTGTACCAGTACTGAAAATGCACATCCATCTCTTTCACTGCAGTACAACTCAAAATCCTTCTCATAATCAGGCATGCCTAATGCAGGTGCCTCACACAGTTTCTTTTTCAATTCTTTGAAAGATTTCATTTCTTCTTTGTTTAACTCAAAAGGGTCTTTTACATCTTTCTTGGTCAATTTTTGTAATGGTTTTGCAATCAAAGAGAAACCACTTATCCACTGTCGACAATATCCAACCATTCCCAAAAACATTCTTACCTCTCTCTGAGTCATTGGTGCTCTCATTCCTTGAATCATTCTTACTCTTTCTGTCGCTATCTTTCGCACTCCTTTCTCAATTTTATGCCCTAAATACTGGACTTCTTTCTGACAAAACTGTAATTTTGAAGGAGACACTTTATGTCCTCTTTTCTCTAAATGGTTCAGTAAAGCAATTGTATCACTTACACATGCTTCTTTGGTTTTCGATGCCACCAACAGGTCATCGATATACTGCACCATCACTGATTTTTCTGGCATTTTCAAATCTTCCAGAGATTTCTTTAGAATCTGATTAAAGATTGAGGGGCTTTCTGTATACCCCTGAGGAATTCGGCACCATGCCAAAATACGCTCTCCAAACCGGAACGCAAATAATGGCTGGCTATCTGGATGCAAAGGAATAGAGAAAATGCGTGACACAAATCTATCACAGTGTACCACTCAGCTTCATGTGGAATTTGATATAGAATTACTGCAGGGTTTGGCACTATTGGACAACAGGGCACAACTATTTTGTTGATCTTTCTCAAATCCTGTACTATTCTATATGTTCCATTTGGCTTTTTCAGTCCCATAATAGGTGAATTACATGGACTGCTCATGATTTCTTTTAGAATTCCCTGTTCAATCATCTTATTTATCACAGGAGTTATTCCTTCAATTATTTCTGGAGTTAATTTGTACTGTGGCGTATTCGGGTAAGTTGTCCCTTCTTTTACTGTCACTTTTACGGGATCAACTTCTTTCATTAATCCAATGTCTTCTCCTGTAAAATCCCACACACTTTCTTTTACTGCACTTTTTAGTTCTTCTGGAAGTTTTTCTGCATCAAATGCAGGAAACAAACCATTCGTTTCAGGTTCTTGATTCATCAAAGTTACTTTATACAAAACATCTTCATCTGAAGTCTGAAAACCGATTCCATCTGGCGTACAATAAATTGTGCAATTCATCTTGCACAAAAGGTCACGACCCAAAAGATTTACAGGACTACAATCGCACACTACGAATTTATGCATTTTGCTAAAAGAACCAATTTTTACTTCCACCAATTCAGTAAGTGGGGTTTTAATCTGCTGATTGGCTACTCCTACTACTTGGATGTATTCACCTGAGAGAGGAAGGTTTGGAATTTCCACTGATCTAACAGTAGAACGGGTAGCTCCAGTATCGACAAGGAATGTTACATTTGCACCATTCACTTCTCCATCCACAAAGGGACCAGACTGATCTACCTCTAGAGTTGCGCCAAGCACGCACTCTTTCCCCTCTCCTGCGCACCGTCAGAATCTTTCATCCGGGTCATCCTCACTCTGACGCAACCAATACTGAGAAATGTTAGCTGCTCGCGGCAACTGTGTTACCTGCTCTCCTCCGTAGAATCCTGTTTCTGTACTGTATCTTTGCTGGTTAACAGTGTTGGGAAGTGGTGGTTGCGGCACCTGACTTTGTTGAACAACTACCTCATTCTGCACCTGTGGAGTTAATGATTGATGTTCCGGATTAGGTTTAGGTGGGAACTTACACTCGTTTCTCCAATGCCCTAATTTTCCGCAATTATGACATGGCCATTTCTTCTTTGCCTCTTCTAGACTCACTTGACCCTTTCCTTTACCTATGTTCGGTCGCATTTTATTCTGTCCTGTTTCATTTCCATTATTATTGTCCAATTGAGCTTCTTGTTTTTCTGCCACCTTCACCTGTGCCCACATTGCCTTCTCTTTCAACTTACGCTGTTTACTCTCTATTTCATCACTACAATACTTAGCATATCTCAGTACCTCATCTACACTTCCATTCTGCCAGTTTATCATGTGTTGCTTAATCATATCACTTATTTCTTGTTTCAGGCCAAACACAAATCGGTATACAAAATGACTCATGTCTTTTTCACTCAATTCTTCATAACCACTATACTGTTTGAAAACTAATAACAATCGCTCATAATATGCATGTACAGACTCCTTACTTTCCTGTGTAGTTCTATCGATTTTTACCCAATCTGTCTCTTTAGGAGGAATCTTATTCTTCAAAAAGGTAATCACCTTATCGTACTTCTTCATCACATCAGGACCTGGAGCTCCTGTCTTAGGATCTCTTGGATATTCTGTAGTTGGCCAGTCAACTGTAATCTTACATTCTGACCACAAATCTGTTGGTACCACTATGTCAAACAATCCATCTAAATCTATCCACAACACTTTTGAGACTTTTACAAACCTCTCTACTTGTCGGTACCACTCAACTGGCTTCTCTCTTAACTTTGGAAAGTCATTGGTAAATGACAGTATGTCCTGCCTAGTCCAGGGAACATGCACGTAACTACCACCTGGAGTTTCTCTCATGGGGTATTCTTTGGCAACAGATTCTTTTTCAGTTATCATAAAGGCCAATGAACCTTTGTCTGTAGTTTTCTCATTCTTCTTTGTCCATCTAACCTTCCATCTGTCCACATCACCCCATTTTCTCAACAACACAATTAACTCCTTTATCTGTGTCAGCCTTCCTGCCGTGTTCAAATTTTCAATATCCTTTTCACAAAAGTCTACTCTGTATGGTTTCTGCAACGTTTTCACTTTTGCAAAGTCTATTCCAATCTCACTGGCCACTTCTTCTAGTTTGTCATGTAAATTCTTTGCCCTCCATGTAATACTTTTGCACAGAAACATTATTTCATCATCCTGGTAATTTTTTATCTTTTCGGTACCAATTGTTCCTAGAATTAATTCTTCCATATCGATTTTTAACCTAATTACATCTAATGGTTTTTCTTCTGGTTCTTTTATTTTAAATGCCTTCATCCACTCATTTAACTCATCAGGAGTCGGACCTATGGGTGTATTATTTAGTTCTATCCAATTACCACTCTTTTCAGGCGTTTCTGTTGCAGATTCTGTTACCATATGCATTTTCCTACCATTGCACTCATTTACCGTCAAATTTGTAGGTGGACTTGGTCTGTAAGTACTAGCCAAATTACTTGTACTTGCACTTTGTTCCATCCTTTCTTTTTCTCTCTGAAATTGTGAACTCATGGGAATTACCAAAGATCGTTCATCAATTTTCTGATTCTCAAAAACGGGTATTACTGGACCTATTGTTACAGGCACAGTAACTGCTTCCATATTTTTCGTTAATTCTCTAATCTTCTCAGTTAGTTCTTTTGTTGTCCTTGCTAATTCGCTTGCATTGTCGCTTTCTATTCCTTCATTTTGAGAAGTTCTCATTTGTTCTTGTGACCTATTTACTTCAATTCTCTTTTCCGGACTTTTATTTCGCATAGTCTCTATTAGCGGCGCATTTGGTGTCACCACTGTAGAACTCTGCTGATACGGAGGTGGATTTCTATTTAAAATATCTTCCAGCAACTCGTCATCCGTTTCGCTCTCATGCATATACTTTTCTCTCTCTATATGTTTCTTTTTCTCAGTCCGCTTTTTCTTAGTCCCTTCCTCAACTGTAAAAGCTGGAAACAAACCTCCTGTCATGTTAGCACATCTCCATCGTTTTATTCTGTCCTCATGATTTACTCCCCATAATCTTCCAGGCATAAACTCATGATCTCTCATTCCTCTGAATCTCTCTCGTTCATACATCTCATCTTCCCATTCCGTCAAAGCTTCAAACTGTGTTGGTCTAGGTCTAGGTTCCAATTTACACATTTTTTCTCGCAAATTTCGCAAAACCGCTACACTAAATGAACCATTCTCAGGAAAAGCTAAAGCACCATCATTCTTCGTATATTTTGCCCAATTTTCCAACCATATGCACGTATGATATCCATATTTCAGCATCATATGTGAAGCTGCTGATTTCGGCGGAGGAATTACTTGTCCCTCTCTAGTCACAACCTTTTTGTCTTTCTTAAAGAAATTTTTTAATTTTGTTGTCCATGACGTTCTCTCCCTTTCATACTCGTAATACGGCATGTTTTCTATTTATTTTCTCTTCACTCTAACGCTGTTCTGTGTACGGAACTTCGACCAATTACAGCGTGACTCACACTAACGTACCAATCAGAACAATTCCCACCGTCCGCGAACCAACCAATCCTAGCGCGGCACTTTTCTATGTCACTCCTGCTCTGTGTTCACGTGACTAGCGCACTATCCAATCCTAGCGCGGCACTGTTCCACGTCACTTCTACTCTTTACCCCTCCTTTACAAAATTTATCGGCAATTTTTTCTTTTCGCTGTTTTCTTCGTTAGTTACAACAATTAAAACAATTCCATAGTCTGATTCGCTAAACAAAAGTGACAGCTTTGTCCTTTTACACAAGAATCCTGTATTTCCAGTAGGCAGCGCTTACCTCTACCCTACCACAGAATTATGTACTCTCGCCGATAAAGTAGCACTTCCCTCTACCTTACCCTTCTTTCAAACAAACAATTTACTCGTTTCTCTGGGGATAAGACACATGTGGAGACTAGGCTCCTGAGAATTAAGGCCAAAGTTTCACAAGTAAACGTGATTTGCTATTTCAATTACACACTTTTCGTACAGAAAAATCCCTAACATAACACAACCTGCGTTATTACCAAAATGAATTCAGACCATGTACCAAATTCCATGTGACTTCTCTTGCCACACGTGTTCCACTTCCTACATCCCAGAAGCGTGAAAACTCACATATAACATAACGCGACTCAACATATAGTGTTAGTCATCAAATAATCAATAATCAATAAACAATAATCACTAAACTAATCTATAGAAAAACCATAACTCTGCTACCAAGAAATCTGATGCAGCGCGTACAATAAAAACTATTCTCCTCCCAGGTCACTTATAGGTCATCCAGGGGCAAACTATATTTTCTCACATCCACATGACGATGGGGCCCATAAACATCGCCTAACACATACGCACACACCTGGATTTCCTTTACACCTTTATGAAATTCTGTACTCCTAGGAGAAGCATGAGAATTAAATGGAGAACACCATTTATGTACCGCTGGAAGGAGCCGGGATATCTTATTACCTTAACTTGTCGCTTTCTTTTAGTTATTTCTTAAGATATTCCTGCTCATTGTTTTGTCGATGAATCATTCATGTAAAAAATTAGTTCATAGTGATTAAGACCAGCTGAATCACAATAACCAATTACTGATGTCACAATCATTTAGGAAAATAACCACTGACTCATTTTGGTTTAAAGAATCTTAAATTTTATATAATTTTAAAAGCATGAGAAAGAATTTAAACTTTATTCAATTATTCATTCTTAAATTCAAATATTTATTAAGCATAATCAATTTATTGCAGAAAGGAAATTTTTGTCATGAAGCCAAAACTCTAATTACCTGCCTACCTTCCTAATTTAGACTAATGATTTCTAACCTAAGTTTAAGAATTAGAAATAACCTGATTCTCATACTCAACTGGAAAATTAAGACAGCAACAGCAACTTCAGCTCGTCAGCATCAGCTACTTGCAACCCGTCTCATCTAACAGTCTTTCAGCATCTCCCGCTCAGTAAGGGATCGATCAGGACCACCCAGCACTGGAAGCCACCAACACCAACACGACTCTCCAACTCCGCTCCTGACTGTGACTGCAACTGCGACTGACCCCTCCCACTAAGAGTAGGCCCTCTTATACCCTAATTCTAACTTTGCTAACTAACTGTTGCAACATTAATAACACGCTTTTCTTTCATTGGTCCATGCATGTCATCTTATTCATTCTTTTAATCAAGTTCTCTTGGATCCAATGGTCCTTGGATCATTTCCTTTCCCATACGCTCAAACATGTCTTCATCCGTTTCGATCAGTACATTTGTAACTTCTTTCGATACATTCGAGAACTCCGCAGTCATTGTCCTTTCTCTTAAACTGGTTTCCCACGGGTCTTCTGCTGATCATCACGGCACACTATCAGTTCAATTAGGTCACATCAGCCTTGACCATTTCTCGCATCCTAGCCTCTCAGTAACATCACGAGGTTTAGTTTTTTCTCCGACTTCATCCCGTGTCACATGTCCCCTTGCGCCTGCGCACATCTTCCCACTGGCGGCCATTTTATATCGCCACTCGGTTATACTTTAGAAGCACTAATTTGAGGCAAACAAAACATAATTAAAATAGAGAAAAATAGCCCTTTCGTTTCCCTCCCGTCATCTACGTACCCCAATTAGTTATTACCTAGCAGAAAGCAACATTTAAGCTGTTCCTTACTTACCATCACTATTGTTTTTGCAACGACACGTTTTATTTCTATGAAGCACAAACATGCATTTATTTTTAATTAGTACGCATTTATTTTTACGTTATAATTAGACACACGGACATCCATTAATAGATTATTTAGCACACACATTGGCATGTTACCGTACCCACACATACAGTGTTGATTAATACATTTAAACGAACATTTTATTTAATTAATTATAAAATTTGTTAGGGGTTAAAAAAAATTATTTTCCCTGCTCCATCACGTTCCAAACACACACCACAGTGACAAGTGAGGACAGATGTGCCCCAGGCATCACAGCTCTTTGACAGGTAGATTCCCAGGGACCCTGTATTGCCACATGGACACTGGCATGACATGGCGTATCATGTACACGTCAGCAAAACAACCATGACTCCCACAGGTAGTGGCCCCTGTTGCCTCTGCAGGACAGACATGGACGTCTGTGACACACACACGCACAACATCAAAGTCGATGCACAAACAACGTGGATGTGGAGACTGTCTCCCATTGTGCACATGGAATCAGAGACATCTGAAACACAACATGCACACAGACTGTGGAGGGCTATCACAATTGTGGCAATGGGTCACCCTGTGACGTACATACCATCCCACATGGGACTCTGGGTGTATGTGACATAACATACACATACACAACCTGAAGATGTGACCATGCCACATGCTCTGAACTGAACAGTTGCACATCACAGTGGTCATGTGCACAACACACAAAGGATACTGTCCCCATAAACACGTGCACATCCTGGGAGTGGCTGCCCCCAAGTGCCACCCAACAAACCACATGTTGACCCCCATACACACACAGGTAATGCAGCCTTACATTCCTTAGGATACAGTGTGGACAGGCTGTGGTGTTGTAGGTGTGCCCCTGAGTCCCTGGCAAGCAATTGTGGCTGGCATACGTTCACCAGTGACAACCATGGTGACATATGTGAGTGACTTGTACAGGGACGCGTCGTACAGCAATGGACCGATCCGTGTGCACGCATTGGCCATTGCATATGATGTGGACGGATGCGTGTTGTGCTCCGAAATACGCGTTGTACAGCAATGGACCGATCGGTGCGCACGCATTGGCCATTGCATATGATGTGGACGGATGCGTGTTGTTTTCTGAAATACGCGTTGTACAGCAATGGACCGATCGGTGCGCACGCATTGGCCATTGCATATGATGTGGACGGATGCATGTTGTGCTCCGAAATACGCGTTGTACAGCAATGGACCGATCGGTGCGCACGCATTGGCCATTGCATATGATGTGGACGAATGCGTGTTGTTTTTCGAAATACGCGTTGTACAGCAATGGACCGATCGGTGCGCACGCATTGGCTATGGACTGACATGGTAACGGACGCGTTTTCGAAGCTTTTACGAGTCGGATGCAGTGAATTAAGTTGGCCACCCACAACAATGTTGCAAATTCATGGGTGTCATGAAGTTGAACTTTTGAAGGATGCTGTGGGCGTGTATAAGTGGTGCAATTCCATGGATTGGCCAGATTCAGAAGATGCAAACGACTTGGATCTATCACTTTGGACACATGGGACAGTATCTGCCTCTGCAGCACAAATATAATGCTGGCTGTTCCCCTGAGAGCTCACTTGCCTGCACTACATGCTCCAGGACGACATCTGCCACCAGCACTGCTGCTGTCTCTGCATCCTCTGGCTACTGCAATGGCACGTACTGTGGAGAGAGCCCCAGCCTTCAGCACTGAGGAGAACCAGGCCCTGCTGGACAGCCTCCTTCCACAGTACAGCAAGCTGTATGGGAAACCAGGGGAGCAGGTGAGTGTGCTGTCCACTGCCTTACTAATTGTGCATGTTGTCTGACTAGCAAGACTTACAGTGTGTACACCAGTGGCTAGCATGCTCACTGAGTAGTTGTCACCCCCCAACATGTGTAGTTACATGCACTGAACAGGTATAGTCCAGTAACAGTGCATTCCAACAAGGTTTTACTTCCCAGGCAATGATACCATTTAGTAACTGCTGGACAACTGTTCATAGCCATAGTTGCACTACCTGTGTACATCATATGCCCCTGTGATTGAGACATGTATATCCAACTGTGTGATGCACGGATATGTTGCATGTGTAGTAATGGCCTTTTCACTTTGTCATCCTCACAGGTTGATGTCCACCAGAAGCAGGAGATCTGGCTGACCATCGTCCGGGCAGTACGATCTGTGGGGGTCTACAGGCGCAGGATCCGCAACTGCCAGAAGAGGTGGCAGGACCTTCGTGGCTGGACCCGGAGGATCGCAAGGGTCCAGCTGAAGCTGTCGCCTCCTCGCAGGAGGGGCGGACACCGGACCCTGACCCCCCACATGCTCCGGATTCTGGCGGTGGTCTTCCCTGACCTGGATGGGCAGCTGAAGGCCAGACAGCAGCAAGGAGGGGGTAGGTGCTAGCCTTTTCTGTGTACTATGACTAACATGCTCTATGCACTCCTTTAGCCTGGTTCCACTTCCACAGTACAACTGTCTTGTCGTCCTGGACTCATGTCCCTCACTTGTGTCCTGCCCCTTCCTCATCTGATACACAGGTGTGGCCCTTACAGTCTGTGACTTAGGTCACTTGGGTACTATGTACTTGCAGTTACCTGTGGTTCAAGTTGGGGACAGCATCAGTTACAGGAACTTTGTTGTGGGCTGCATGGGTGGTTCAATTGCTCACACAATGGCTGGGATCTGACATTTACTCTGGGTATGGCTTTACAATGTGTTCCAATTGCTGCTCTGACTCACCACATGTCTGGGGTATGTGCCACACACCCATGCTGCAGCAGAGACCAAGGGGGGAGCCTCAGAAGTATGTACATCATGTGTGTGACACATGCATAGCCACATGCCTAGTGTTCAGGGTAATACCATGTTGCACATGGACCAGGACTGTAATGCCTACTCCATACATCGAAGGCACTCTGTTCTCCCACTCCCGTGTGTCAGCATACATATTGGGCATTGTGAAGAGTGCACTCAGGTGTCTGCCTCTGTGTCACCGTGGTGTGGCCTTGCTTTTGGACTCCTGGTGTGTTTAACAATTTGGGGTGGCCAGCCATCTGAGTTGTGACTATAGGATCTGCACATTGGTTAATGCATAGGTCTCTGATCCCTTGACTGTGCACAAAGGTGTATGAAAAATTGAGGTGCAGGCAGCTTTGGTTCATTCTCATAAGACGGTGAAGTGCCCATGTGTATGGATTTGTGTTTGCAGTCACTCAAATGTCTCATTTGATTGATGTGGGATCATCTTAGTCCTCATGATGTGGGTGGCCAGGGGTGCACATGTGCACCTGTCAGCTACAAGGCTTGCATTCCCAAAACGTCCATGATTGTGACACAGTGTAGACTGGTGTTGTGTGTATGCACTGCCCCTGTGACAGGAGACAGTTATGACTGACTTGCCAGACAGGCCTGTGCCATGACATTCAACTCGCAAAGGGTGATCCAGCAGTAGTGTGATATGTCCTGCAAGCACACCATTGTCGCATTGTCTATCAGGACATGAGGACATCATTGTGTCTGGTGATGGAAGCAAAACCCGCATATCGACAGAGACTCTGCCCGTCACTTTTCCTGACACATGTACTGAGTCAGTGGCAGGAGATGGCATGTGTTTGGAGTGACACATTTCTATATGTTCTCTTGGATGTCCAACAACTGTGTATGTGGTGCATGTGTGCACATATGATTAGTCGCATACAACAGGCACCAGACAGATGGGTGAATGGACAGGTAGGATATGTGTGGCATGAATGACTGTCAGGCAGACAATGGGCTTCTTCAAATCAGTGTCAGCACTTATTGCAATGTCTAGCAAATGATGGCAGGGCTTGCTCTGTGATGTGCTGTACTTACTGTGGTGTGTGGGGTCAGTACAGGTGACTAATGTTGCTCTGTTTATCCTGATTGTTTACCTTTTGGTCACTGTGATGATGGGGGTTTAGACCCCATTGCCACAATGTTCAAAATGTGCTTCAGCTATGGACCCCACACTTACCTTTTGGTCACTGTGATGATGGGGGTTTAGACCCCATTACCACAATGTTCAAAATGTGCTTCAGCTATGGACCCCACACTTACCTTTTGGTCACTGTGATGATGGGGGTTTAGACCCCATTGCCACAATGTTCAAAAGGTGCTTCAGCTATGGACCCCACACTTACCTTTTGGTCACTGTGATGATGGGGGTTTAGACCCCATTGCCACAATGTTCAAAAGGTGCTTCAGCTATGGACCCCACACTTACCTTTTGGTCACTGTGATGATGGGGGTTTAGACCCCATTGCCACAGTGGTCATGGTCTGCTTGCATTGTGAAGGCCACACACATTTTTGTGTGACACATGTGATAGGGGGTCACATTGTATGTTCAATGTCATGTTCTGTGTTGTAGGCATTTGACACAGACTACACACTCTTGTCATGATGTTGGGGGGATGTCTTTTGCTGACATTCCTTATGTTGGAGTATGCTGGTTGTGTCATGCATTACCCGTCCTATGAGTGGGGATGGTAGTAGTGACAGGCATCCAGCCCCCCCTGAGTAGGGGTGGTGGTAGTGGTAGGCATCCAGCCCCCATGAGTAGGGGTGGTGGTAGTGGTAGGCATCCAGCCCCCCATGAGTGGGGTGGTGCTTGTGGTAGGCATCCAGGCCCCCATGAGTAGGGGTGGTGGTAGTGGTAGGCATCCAGCCCACCCTGAGTAGGGGTGGTGGTAGTGGTAGGCATCCAGCCCCCCCTGAGTAGGGGTGGTGGTAGGCATCAGCCCCCCCTGAGTAGGGGTGGTGGTAGTGGTAGGCATCCAGGCCCCCATGAGTAGGGGTGGTGGTAGTGGTAGGCATCCAGCCCCCCATGAGTGGGGATGGTGGTAGTGACAGGCATCCAGCCCCCCTGAGTAGGGGTGGTGGTAGTGACAGGCATCCAGCCCCCCCTGAGTAGGGGTGGTGGTAGTGACGGGCATCCAGCCCACCCTGAGTAGGGGTGGTGGTAGTGGTAGGCATCCAGGCCCCCATGAGTAGGGGTGGTGGTAGTGGTAGGCATCCAGCCCCCCCTGAGTAGGGGTGGTGGTAGTGGTAGGGCATCCAGCCCCCATGAGTGGGGTGGTGGTTGTGGTAGGCATCCAGGCCCCCATGAGTAGGGTGGTGGTAGTGGTAGGCATCCAGCCCCCCATGAGTGGGGATGGTGGTAGTGACAGGCATCCAGTCCCCCCTGAGTAGGGGTGGTGGTAGTGACAGGCAACCAGCCCCCCCTGAGTAGGGGTGGTGGTAGTGACAGGCATCCAGCCCCCCCTGAGTAGGGGTGGTGGTAGTGACGGGCATCCAGCCCCCTGAGTAGGGGTGGTGGTAGTGGTAGGCATCCAGGCCCCCATGAGTAGGGGTGGTGGTAGTGGTAGGCATCCAGCCCCCATGAGTGGGGATGGTGGTAGTGACAGGCATCCAGCCCCCCTGAGTAGGGGTGGTGGTAGTGGTAGGCATCCAGGCCCCCATGAGTAGGGGTGGTGGTAGTGGTAGGCATCCAGCCCCGATGAGTGGGGATGGTGGTAGTGACAGGCATGCAGCCCCCCATGAGTGGGGGTGGTGGTAGTGACAGGCATCCAGCCCCCCCTGAGTAGGGGTGGTGGTAGTGGTAGGCATCCAGCCCCCCCTGAGTAGGGGTGGTGGTAGTGGTAGGCATCCAGCCCCCCCTGAGTAGGGGTGGTGGTAGTGGTAGGCATCCAGGCCCCCATGAGTAGGGGTGGTGGTAGTGGTAGGCATCCAGCCCCCCATGAGTGGGGATGGTGGTAGTGACGGGCATCCAGCCCCCCCTGAGTAGGGGTGGTGGTAGTGACAGGCATCCAGCCCCCCTGAGTAGGGGTGGTGGTAGTGAAGGGCATCCAGCCCCCCCTGATTAAGGGTGGTGGTAGTGACAGGCATCCAGCCCCCCCTGAGTAGGGGTGGTGGTAGTGACGGGCATCCAGCCCCCCCTGAGTAGGGGTGGTGGTAGTGGTAGGCATCCAGTCCCCCCTGAGTAGGGGTGGTGGTAGTGGTAGGCATCCAGCCCCCCCTGAGTAGGGGTGGTGGTAGTGGTAGGCATCCAGGCCCCCATGAGTAGGGGTGGTGGTAGTGGTAGGCAACCAGCCCCCCATGAGTGGGGATGGTGGTAGTGACAGGCATCCAGCCCCCCTGAGTAGCGGTGGTGGTAGTGACAGGCATCCAGCCCCCCCTGAGTAGGGGTGGTGGTAGTGGTAGGCATCCAGCCCCCCCTGAGTAGGGGTGGTGGTAGTGGTAGGCATCCAGGCCCCCATGAGTAGGGGTGGTGGTAGTGGTAGTGTATGGCATTGGTGATAGCCATCCCGCCCCTATGGTTCTTCTGTTGCTAGTGTACGTCATTTCTGCATCCCTATGTGTGTGTGACATATGTCGGGTACGTGTCGTTTGTTTGTGTAGTGGGTGTTTGAATTACCGTCTGCGCCGTACGCGTCCGTACCGGTTCCGGTAATAGATGTATAGTATTGGTAGGACCTGCGCGATGGGATTCATGGTTGGTTCGTCTCGTTCGGGTTTCTCGTGGCTTCAACTCGTACTCGTAGCTGGCTTGTTCGTCTCGTAGCCGTGGATCGTCTTGTGGCGCGAATCGGAGCTTATGTGCGGCTCTCCCGGATGCTCTGACGTGCCGGACGTAGCGACCAGTTCGGCACGTACGGAGTGCGCATCGTACTTGTCCGGCCGGAAGGTGCTGTGTATTTACTTCCGTGCGACTCGATTCTGCGTTTCCAGATCCAGCTCGGTCGGGGAACTGGAGATGGAATGGGTACGTACGGCTCGCTCGGAATTTTTGCAGTAATACGCATCGTACTTGCTCGCTCGGCCAACTGTTCGAATCGTTCGGGAAAAACGCGTTTGGCTCGTATTTTTTCCGGACGAATCGTATTCGCTGCGCTTCCGGCCGAGATCGGAATCGACCCCAAAGTTGGCAAAGCTGGATATAACTTTCTGTAGGCTGATCGGGGTGCGGGCCATGAGGGCGCATCATCTGCATACAGGAGCGCAGGGAGTGAGCGCTTCCCCACCAATGGTAGGTCCTGGCACTCGTCTGTCAAAACCTTTCCTAAATTGTTGATATACAGAGTAAATAGGAAAGGTGCCAGGACGCAACCTTGTCTCACTCCTCTTCCAATGATAAAGGAATCAGTGCACTCACCCCCTGCCCCGTAGCGAACCCTGGCCCTAATATAAAATTGTCTCATAAAGGAGATAAGAGAAGTATCCACTCCCATACTCTCCAAAGTCAGCCAGAGGTTTTTGTGGATTACGCAGTCGAAGGCCGCAGTTAGATCCACGAAAGCCAGATAAAGGTTAACCCTTTTGGCCTTGGTGTATTTGCCAATTATTAGGTCCAAATTTAAACATTGATCTAAAGTTCCGAGACCCTTGCGAAAGCCGTATTGGATATCAGTAATTATTAGATGGTCATCTGCCCAGTCCTGTAGTCGGACTAAAAGAACTCTCCCAATTACTTTGACTGTTGAGTCCAATAACGAAATTGGCCTGTAACATGCGGGGTTGTGCCTATCCCCTTTTATAAAAATGGGGACCAGGATTGATTCACTCCAAGTTGGGAGGAAACCAAGCGAACTGCATGCATTAATTACCTGAGTTAAAATGGGTCCCCAGAACTCAATATTATGTTTAAAAAGGTCCACGGGTATACCATCTGGCCCAGGGCCTTACGCCCTTACTCAATGTAATCGCCTCCATTATTTCACCTAGTTCAAATTGGAGATGCGAATGGGGAATTATAAACTGGGGTTCTTCCCTGTCCCCTACCTGTTCACTACTAATTGGTTCAGGGCCAGGTTTATTGTAAAGCTTGGAAAAGTGCTCAACCCATTCGCCCCTCGTTATTGCTATCTCTATAGTTGCCCTCTCCCGGTCTACTAAAAAGGGGGCATTAACCGCGTTCCAGAATGCTGAGGAATCTCTCAGTTCTGACGCTTCACGCAAGGAATTCCATGCTTCATCCTTTAAGAGTTTTTTCTTTAATTTAAGTGCGCGGCGATACTCCCTTCTAGCTTCTTTTATTTCTTGCTGATTTTTAACAGCTCTACGGAGGGCACGTTTGAGAACGGCATGAGCTTTTGAGCAACAGGAATCAAACCATCCCCTCTTTTGCGGGAGTCTATTTCTTGATTTTATATGAAGGGCGTTGCTAACGAACTCTGCAATTTCAGTAAAACCCTCCACAATATCTTTCTGGGGGTTGCCAACACCTAGACACTTATTAATAGCGTCACTGCAGTTTGTAATAACCTTGCTCATAAATAAGTCTGGGTCAAGTTTTTTCCAGCGCAAGGCATAGCCATTTTGTCTGACCAGGGTGATGTCCGCAGCGGGAAGGGTGGTAGGAACCATCCTGCTGACCAACTTACGGTCAACCTTGACACTTATGCTCTGGGCAAAATGATCACTAAGAGAGATATCATGGGTGTGAAAATCCACTAATCTGGAGGCATGTCTTGCTGAGATTAAAATAAAATCTATTATAGAAAACGTCCCTCGACCATTAAAAGTCGGACTAAAAGGGATCAGCGAACTACATAAGTTATTTAAAAAACCCAAGTCCTCTGTAAACATTATTTCGTTTATCAAATCTCCCTGGGTGGAGTGATTAAAATGGGGAAAGCTTGGGTCTTTATCATACTCAAAACCACAAACCCCGTTATCCTCCGGATGACATACGGTGATGTTAAAATCTCCCCCCCAAATAATGAGCAAGTCCTTTGAGGTAGCTGACTGTAACTTGTTAATGTGGGAAGTTATTACCCTCAATATACCAACTAGGTCTTCACGTGGCGCATTGTTGTAAAAATTAACTAATACAATGCCAGTTATTTTATCCACATCAGCCACCAATATTTGGACATAGCGATTAACCACCAGAGTTGCGGTAATCCCGAAGTTTAAGCTATTTGAAACATAGATACACAACCACCCATAGCTCTCCCATGGGTTGATGCTACCGCCGGCGTATGAAATGTTTTGAAGCCATTAATGTGGATGGGGTCAATCAACCAGGTCTCTTGTAGACAAAATACTTCAAAACCCGTGACAAACTCTGACCACAATGGGTTCACAATCTTCGCCTTTAGACCTGCAATGTTCCAAAACATAAAATGACAGGAGATATCCTTCTTAATTCCATTTACAACCTGGGTACTATTTCCAAGGGGAGAAACAATGGGGACCACAAGAGGGATAGTTAAGCTGTC
Source organism: Calotriton arnoldi (assembly GCA_963921515.1). Lineage (NCBI taxonomy): Eukaryota > Metazoa > Chordata > Amphibia > Caudata > Salamandridae > Calotriton > Calotriton arnoldi. The sequence continues at coordinate 2,838,296 of CAWUFW010001379.1, forward strand.
ATCTAGAATATGTACTGGGGGGGCAACCGAGGGCAGAATGTTACTCCTAATCTCAGATCCTACAGTCTCTATCGAAAGATAATTACTGTACCCCTGGTAACCTATTGGGCTAGGGTCTAATGCTAATGGGGCGCAAACAGAGGCTTTAACAGGGCCCATCTCCCTAACTCCTGGTACAAAAGTGCCTGCGTTTATAAAGGCTCTCCCACTTAACACATCCTCACTTAGGGGGGTGATAGAGCATCAATCCACCTGATCTAGGCAGCAGAAGAGGTCAAAACGGTTATGGACTGGGACATTATACATAGAAGAAGGATTTAGTGGGTGTACCCCGTTATGAGGATTTAAACAGTTGGGGTGAGACAATTGATAGAAAAACCCTAGGGGGATCACATTAATCTCACGATTTGAAATGGAGTGGGTACCTGCCCTGGTCAGAATATGATGTACCAGATGTGGGGATTTAAAGGTCAGAATCACGCAGTCCCCTGGTAATGACTTCTGGCCTTTCCCTAGCCAACTGACACGTCTGCCATTTTAAAATTTGAAAAGAGACTATCTAAAGACCCAATTTTAGAACCCAACCAAGATAATGATTTGTTCCTGAGTGACTCCCAGGATTCTACTACCCCAGCTGATAAAACGGGGACATTAGCTAAAATGACCGTGTACGGAGTCACGGCTGGTGGTAGATCCAAGACTATCGTGGACGGGTTGATTACATGATTATAGATGGGGGCTAATGTAGAAGGAATTGAGGAATTAGAGGTTCCTTGAAAGGTTAAAGATTGATGGCCTGTCTTAGGGCCATTGATTCTTGCCTCTGGGGGATGTAGGGAGTCCTTAGCTACAATAGTTGGCATAATCTTAGAAAACCCACCAACATGATCCACCGGAGGTAAGGATGGAATAGTAGATGGATTTATGCGTTCCTTTCCCCAGTTTCGCCCCGATACTGCGGGTTAGTTACTAGAAGTAGTCACCCCACTCTGTGACAGATTATTGGCACTAACATCAGTATGATTACTCCTGCAATAAGCTGCATTATATGCTTCAAGATTAAGGGGCTGTTGAAAATCAGGGAGTTTCCTTAAAAGCTCTTCTATAGCGCCCACTCTACTAGATAAATTACTTAAAATTTCTCTCAAATAGAGATCTAGTGAGTCAAACTTACTATTTAGTAACGCCAAATCGCTGGTGGGCTTAGATCTAGGGCCCTTAATCGCATTACCTTTAATGTCCTTGCTTCAGAACCGACAGAGGCTTGTCCTTAGTTGCCGTTTTTCTCCGCGTTATACATGGGGTCGGTCTGTTCTCAATTACTGCAGCCTCTGGGCACCTGGGGAGGGTATTAATTGTATTTCTTAAATGTTTAGTTGGGGGGTGAGAATCGCTATCTAAATCACTAACGGAAATGTGGTCTGAAAGATTCAGGGCACTACCATTGATAATTACACCACTCCTCGGAGATTTAATACTGGCCGTAGTAAGGGCGAGAGTTCCAGATTCCTCGTTGCCTGTGGAAGGACCTAAGACCGAACCAGCTCTTTCTGTATTAATGGCCTCCTCCACCGAAGTAATCTGTTGCTCTATCGCCCCCATTGCCCCAGTAAGGTAATTTAAAAGGGACTGACGCCCCCCCCCCCTCCTTGTGGGACTTTTTAGGGCCACTCAAAGTTTTCCTTTTCCCCATCTAAATGCTACACCACAGGATAGGCTCAATGTTCAATAAAGAATAAAAGAGTAAAAAGAGACAACAAAACTATACAAGGTTACGGGCTCACCAAGTTCGTAGACTAACGTTCTTTTGTAAAATAATCAGGAGAGTCCACTTGGGGAGAGTCCTCAAGTCTACCACAGTGCGGCAAAGAGCCGTGGCCCAGCCCAGCCTCTGCCGGACTATGACGGGCTAAGACGGGCCCGTCTTGGCCCGGTCTTCGCCCGGGCCGAGCCCGGGCACGCCCCGCGTGCCTCCAGCGCTGCGGGACCTGCTCTGGTGATTTATACGTGCCGCCCACCTCCAGGCACTCCCGATAAAGTGCTGTGTGCTTCGCTCACCCGGCAGGGCTCCGCTTAAATTAAACAGTCTCCTCGCGTTGCAGAGAGGTCTCCCGCGCTGCGTTACCTGCTCTGGTGATTTATACGTGCCGCCCACCTCCAGGCACTCCCGATAAAGTGCTGTGTGCTTCGCTCACCCGTCCCGGGCTCCGCTTAAATTAAACAGTCTCCTCGCGTTGCAGAGAGGTCTCCTGCGCTGTGGGACCTGCTCTGGTGATTTATATGTGCCTCCCACCTCCAGGCACTCCCGATAAAGTGCTATGTGCTTCGCTCACCCGGCAGGGCTCTGCTCAAATTAAACAGTCTCCTCGCGTTGCAGAGAGGTCTCCCGCACTGCGGTACCTGCTCTGGTGATTTATACGTGCCGCCCACCTCCAGGCACTCCCGATAAAGTGCTATGTGCTTCGCTCACCCGTCCCGGGCTCCGCTTAAATTAAACAGTCTCCTCGCGTTGCAGAGAGGTCTCCTGCGCTGTGGGACCTGCTCTGGTGATTTATACGTGCCGCCCACCTCCAGGCACTCCCGATAAAGTGCTGTGTGCTTCGCTCACCCGGCAGGGCTCTGTTCAAATTAAACAGTCTCCTCGCATTGCAGAGAGGTCTCCCGCGCTGCGGGACCTGCTCTGGTGATTTATACGTGCCACCCACCTCCAGGCACTCCCGATAAAGTGCTGTGTGCTTCGCTCACCCGGCAGGGCTCCGCTTAAATTAAACAGTCTCCTCGCGTTGCAGAGAGATCTCCCGCGCTGCGGTACCTGCTCTGGTGATTTATACGTGCCGCCCACCTCCAGGCACTCCCGATAAAGTGCTGTGTGCTTCGCTCACCCGGCCGGGCTCCGCTTAAATTAAACAGTCTCCTCGCGTTGCAGAGAGGTCTCCTGCGCTGCGGGACCTGCTCTGGTGATTTATACATGCCGCCCACCTCCAGGCACTCCTGATAAAGTGCTGTGTGCTTCGCTCACCCGGCAGGGCTCCGCTCAAATTAAACAGTCGTCTCCTCTCGTTGTTAATTCATTTTCAGAACACTTTTCCATAGATGTACTTTCTTGCTTGTAGGTGTAGGCCATATGACTTAGTAATTGCTTTCCTTTCTGGTATGCTATGAATCTTGCTCTTTCTATCATTGTGCATGAAAGTAGTGTAATAGTATAAATAATTACAATTTAAAAATGTTTAAAAGTTTGTTATTTACATATTAAATTATGCAACTACTTTTATTATTTATACTTACATGTATGTTGTTCTTAGATGTTTCACACTTTTTTGCAGCTTTTCCTTTGGGAGTGGAGCAGGTACTTTCTTTTCTGTTGGAAGGAAAAAAGAGCATCAGTTTCATTTTAAATGTTTATTGGTTGGTGGTTTGTAGAGGTTGAGGTCATTAGGTTTTATTTTTATCAATGTTGGAGTGAGTTTCTATTTTATAATAATTTATATATCTTTACATTTAATGTTTTTTTCTGGTTTGTGATTGGTGTTGTTTTTTGGCAGGTTAGCACTTTTTGAAGTATTTTCTTTTAGTAAGGACATGTAAAGAGATAGAAGCTGAAAAGTGTTTTGCTAATTATTTGCTATTTTACAATTTTAATTAAGTAAGTTGTAGTTTAAATATAAGTTTTACTTACTTTGCAAGTTGTCGACTTGCATATATTTCTTTATTAAGGGTCTGGTCAGAGAATCAGCTTTTGTTTATTTTGAAGTATTAAGTTGATCAGGTTTGTGTGCCTTTTATATCGCTGATTTAATTTTTTTGATTTTATTGGTTAAGTTTGTTTATAGTTTGATTTTATTGTTTAGTTTAGTTTTAGTTTGATTTTTTTTCAGTAATGTCCATCTATGGTAAATGCTGATTTAGGTTTTATTTATAATGTTTAATATGCAGTTCGGTAGTTTTTAATATAATTTTATTTATATATATATATTCATTTAGTAATATTTAAATTGTTGTATAAATGTCATTTATGTAAAAAATATTTGGTAATATATTGTTATGTTTTTAGATATATATTTTATTGGGGCGAATTATAATTATTTTGGTGATGTATTATCATTTTTTATTCAAACGTGTTTATATTGTTGAATGTTTATTGCAATTATTTGTTTAACATAAAAAGTGTTTTTTTATGTTTATTAATGATAATGTAATTATTTTGGTGAGATTATTGTTGTTCACATTGTGTGAGGTGATATTTTTTTGACATGTAATATGTTTATTTAAAGGTAACACTATTTTTGTTTCCGATATTTTAGCTTACGATATAAGTAGAAATAGACATTTTTAACAATGCTATTTGTGGTTTTATTCGTTAAGAACAGGAAGGCGATATGTTTGATAACAATATTAACCTTCAGATATTTTTGTGTTTTGATATTGTGCACATCGATATTATGTTAGTGATCCCTTTCCAGCACAATTTCTTTATAAACTTGGTTGAACCAGCAAGAGGACCAGAGTGTGAGGTTACTAGAGAAATTAGTGCAAATGGGTTTGCTAGGTTGCATATATTCAGTTGGTGTCGAGGCTAAAAAGCATAAAATATTCTGCAACTGTTTTGTTGCCCTTTCACCACCAAGTAAATGCACATAAAATATAGAACACACACCTTAAGGGAAGAATAAATACAAGTTACAGTAAACTGTGGGAAATGCAGTTTTATGTTATGACAGCTCAATAGTTCAATATGACCACTGAAGATGACTGTGTGTAACCAAACAGTCGTAAAATTAGTTGGCGCAGTGGGAAATAGTGACATTTATAGTTATAGTGCTACTAGGCCACTGCTTATGAATGAAAGCACTGTATATATGCTACTAACTATTTTAGCATTGTATTAAACAAAGTACAGGCTGCTTCAAAATGAGCAAAAGACATAGAAACCTATTTACAAAAGTAAATTCAAAGTAAATTTAAATGTGTAGAATTAATCTGGTTTAACTTTGTTCTTAAAATGTGTAGCAACTTTACTATTTTTGTCTATTCCCCATTTCCTAGAGTAAAGTTACTTCAAATTGAAGGCTTTCATGTTCCCACCCATTGAAACCGCAACTGGGGTAGAGATTTCCTTATTGATAAGATAGGAGCCATGTAGGTGTCACATCCGGTTTTACGCGCTACCGGGAGTGTTGTGCAGCAGGACTGTAGCGTACTCGCTTCAAGATTTGTTGACTACACTTTAAATTAAGTATTGGAGTGTGCCATTTAACCTACCGGTCCGGAATTAATCGATTTTAGATTTACCTGGTCTCAATTTTAAGACCACATCATGCAGTACCGGCCGTTTTGAATTTACACCGGTTTTAGGTTTTAGAATTTCCTTTTCATATCAGCCCTGAAGAAGTCCAGGGTTACTTTCCCTTTGGACGAAACACGTGTTGGCTGGACCTCGTCGTGATGTTCTAATAAATAACACATAAAAATAGTTGTTTGACATATGTGTACTCACTTGAACTATCGAATGAACAATATAGCGTGTGCATAGGCTTTGTGTGTTGTATATGGACTTTGGTCCACGTTTCAAGGGGTTTTGTGGTTTCTTTCCCCTACCTTGTGCACCGCAGAGATAGCTATAAAGAATACTGGGCGTGATTAAGCGTGCGCCATTTGCCTCCTGGGTAGAAACCGCCACTTGTCTCAGCATTTTGTAGTATGTGAGTAGTAATATTGTAGTACTATTAAAGCACTGCAAAAAAGTTTGTAAATAGGCCTGCTAGCGCTGACGATTAAATAAGTGCTAATACTAAATACTAAAATAATGTTAGTAATATGCAATCAGATTGTACTTAGTACAAGTCTTTTTTAAAAGCTTCCATGAGAAGGTTTGTTTCTTTTTTCCCCCAGCTGCCTCTCCACTGGCTTCACAATACAGGAGACCCCTCCCTTGGTAACAATTTTAGTAAAATTAAATAAGAATGGGAGAATCCACTTTTCCCAATAGATCCTGCCTACTTCAACCACTCTTACAGTCCAGCCACAAGTAATCACTACTTGGAACATAATTATCTGAAAATTGATTGTTTTTATACAAACAATCTATTTCAACTAATGAAGTGAGCAGCTCTCATGTAAATCTGAGCCGGTCTTCTCAAAGCCTGGACCAGGGTCAGCAGTTGGGATAGGGTTTGGCAGCTCATTTTTTCCAGAATGCCTGTTTAATTGAACCTGCATTCTTTTGCTGGACTCGTTGGTCAGGGCCATTGGACTCAGCCAACAGAAAGCTGAAGAGCTGTTCTACTCCATGTGCACTCCTCTCCAGTGGTCTGTGTCCAGTCAATATTGGCATTAAATACAGCTTGGAAAGCTATGAATTAGAGCCTGCACACAGTCTCAGCAGAACTTGAAGAAGTACAGTGCACAGGTTCCAGGGCTCAACTTCCAGCCCACAGCCTCTAATACCAATCTTTTATGGTTTATCTTAGGGTGGGGTCATTGAGCCTCGTTGACCCCTCCAAATCCGGAAACAATTTGGTTCTGATTCCTGATGGACTTGTAGCCACCGGTGCTACAGGGCTTCAGCCTGAAGCACGAGTGTTAACTTTACCACCACATTATGAGGGGATGAATTTCAGTGTCTAAGGACTGCTAGATTGCCAGTCCAACAAATGACAATGGATGGCATCCTGCCTGGTGAGTGACTTACTGCTTTTCCAGACTTACTGTGTTCATTCATATGTGCATCTATCGACAGGCAGGGCAAAGAGAGTGGAGCCCTGGCACCCTCATTGATGAACCCTCACTGTGCTGAATGATGCTAAACTGATTCCAGGATTTGAAGAAAAGGCTGAAATGTGTGAAAATCCTGCATCAAGTGTTCCGAATAGTGTGCACTATGTCTTTTTGAGGACGTCCTGCACAGTTATGTTGACGCAATGAGATAAGCATAGCACTCATCTTCCATGGCTTTGATAATATTGCCACAATTATTAGTGGTAACACATCCAGTGCTGAGACCTCTGGGTTGAAGCCATTCATAGACTTTGATATTGAATTCTTCCAGGTAGACAACAACCATGTTTGCAACAATGCAACTGTTACATGGTGGTAAATGCCTTGAAGAACCATCAGCAATAGTGGTGCCAGCAGCTATTCTTTGTTTAACCTTCATAAAGGAGACACCAGGGGTCGATTCACAACTGCATTTTGTAGTACATTTAGCAGTACAATAGTACTACTCTAGTACTGCAAAATGGTATTCACAAACCTACGTGTGTTGCTCTCTGCCTCTCCTATCTTTCATGTGCACTGATCTCTACCCAACTGTGGAAATCTCCCCATACGTATGTATACATTTTTGTTGCAAATATGGGAAGGATAAATGGGAGTGGCTGGAAAATGGGGAATACTTACTACTAAATGGGACGAATTTAGGGAGGATTTAGGAGGGGCTTAGTGAGGGCTAAGGAGGGGTTTAGAGCAGGACAGTCACCCACCCACAAAAAAGTAAGCAAATCCCTATTCACAAGCTGCACTTCTTAAACTACTACAGCCAAAAACAGAAAAGAACGGTAGTAAATGTTCAGACCCGGAGTAAGTAGTGGTCAACCACTAGTACTGCAACACCCATCCATATAAAATAATAAAATCAGGGACCTAAAATGGCATCTCATAGGAACTAATGTTGAAATAAACTAATTTACTTTGACTTTATAAAAATATATATCATTTCTATTTTAATGTTAAAACACTAAGGGGCCTATTACGATTTCGGGCGGGCTTGCCTCCACCTGACACCGTCTTGGAAACTGGGCTGACTGACCTCCAGTCGGCGGTCCCGACCGCCTCATTCTGATGCATTCGGTCGGATTCTGACATTTCCCTATGGGAGCATGTGTTACGGCCGTAAACCAGCCGTAGTACATGCTCCCATAGGGAAATGTGATGTGGTGTTAATCCCTGCACCCCGTGGCAGGCACCTCAAGGTCCTTGCCACGGGGTGCAGGGATACCAACTGGAGGCCGCAAAGTAAAGGGGGCCCTGCTAGGGGCCCCCATGCATGCTTTCCATGTCAGAAAGGCCAGCATGGAAACCGTCGTCCATTTGGATTACGGGCCGGTTCCGGCTGGTCGATGGGCCCCTTGAGCCCGTTGGAAGCCAGCCGGAATGGACGGCCGGTTTCAATTCCGACTGGGTGAATCAAAATCAGCCAGTCGGAATTGAAACCAAACACGTTGGTTGTAAGGCCTCCGACCTGAGGTCGGAGGCCTTACGACCAACATTGTAATATTTAATAGCCTTTTAAAAATTAAAATAAATTTAACTTTATTTTTATTTAAAACTAAATTAATTTAAATTGCTTCTTTACATAGCTTTTAGTAGTTTGCACTACATGACAAATAAATATAAACATTTTACTTTAGGTGGGATACTGTTTAATTAAATTTTTTTTTTTAAATAATTAATTTAATATGTTTGAATTACTTAAACTAGGAATCCACACTTAATTTAATAGTGTTGTACTATTATTTTATTTTGTTCTACATTTAAAATAAATATATAAAATTAATTTAAATTAATATTTAACATGAAAATATTTTACTATTTTTTTTATGTTTAATCAACTTGTTAAAATTTCCTCATACTTTATAGTATTGAGATCTCTGCCCTGAGGGCAGACACTTCGCCTACATATGAAAAGTTAGTAGTAACAACTTTACACTTGTGAATTTGGCTCCCCCCCCTGATTTAAGGGGATGGAGAGTGTAAGCCTACACTTTGTAGTATATGTACACTTAGAAATGGTGAACAGACAAAAGTAGTAAATGTACTACAAAGTATACAAGTAAATGTACAGGTGTAGATTTATTCCTGTGTAAATTTACCTTTGTATATAGGTCCCATATTCCATAGCTTGATAACAGATCCACATGTTTGTAGTGAAATGAATGGACTGTACATCGCTTTCCTTCTTTGCGTCAGCAACCAATTCTAGCCATTGATGGTGCATTTGTGGCATAGCTTCCTCTCTCTCTCCAAAGACATGCAGCATTGCATGGAAGGAATTGCACAAATATATTCCCTAAATGTGCTGGGCCCAACCATGGGCCTACACACCGCCAATAAAGAAGGAACGAGAATGTAGAGAAGCACTGTCAAAGCCAATAGTTCTTGCCTTTGGGACCTATTGGCTTTGACAATGGTTTTTAGCGATGCTGTGCATCAACAACTTCATAATATTAACAACCATAAATAAGCTGATTTAATAAGCTCCCCACACTTGACACAGAGGCATATTACATTGCACACATGTAGTGCTTCCCAGCAAAGCTTCCTCTCAGTCGCCTGCCTACATTGCTTCTAATAAAGCCCATGAATCACACTGTCATCTCATGCAGGGATGCACTGAAGACCTGCCGGCAAATAAGTGCTAAACGTAAGGTGATATTCATTACATAGATTTTCTTAATTTCTCCATCGTTTTCATGCCGGATTTCACTCCTTTTGACAGAATCACCACAAAGTATAGTTTTCAGAGCTTGGGTTAATTTAGGAAACACGTGTTGTTTTCTGAGCTACCAGCAAGAATTAATATTTTGCCATTAGAATGTAACAAATGTTATTTTACATTAGTATGTGTAAGATGTGCAGTCAAAACAAATATATCATCAAAAGCTAATGGAAATGAAAATGTTTACCACCAGGCGTGATTTCAGGTCCTCATTTACATTCTTACAGAAATTCCATTTCCTATGATGTGGTGCCATGAAATCTTCAAGTACAGTGTACCTATAGGTTAATACAAAATATAATAAACTAAAACAGAGAACGAAGGGCAGATCTGCTGCAGCTAGTCTGATATATGGCGTGTGTAGATACTGTAAAACAACAAACTAGTCAAATAGATTCGACTGTAGGCAGACACTGTGATGGGTTTAATTTCCCAGATAAAGATATACCACATGTGAATGACACACAATGGACCAGTTGAAAAATGACATAGATAAATACCACCGATAGACAGTGACTGTACATGAATATATTATGTAGGTACTGCAGCCTTATGCACTATGTATGCTGAATAGAAATATACCAAAAATACCAGTTATAGAACAAGCACCGACAAACCAGTTTTTCTGGCATTGACAATCTGGTGCAATGATTATTTTTAAAAATGTCTTATTCAAGGCTTGTGACACAAATTAAACAAGCATTGGCAAAGCCAATAGGTCTCGGAGATGCGAGAGCTATTGGCTTTGTCAATGTAATATCTTTTAGCCATGTTATGTAGCAGCCTGGCTGATGTTCAACATGGCTGAAAGTCAGGGGAAAAGGGAAGGGAAGGAGAGGGCAGGCACAGCCAGGGAAAACAGTGTGCGGGGCAGAGTCTGTCATGACTTCCATGGTGCCTTGTGGGTTAGCGCAAGCTAGTAGCAGACAGGCAAAGGAACTATTCTGAATTACTGAGCTTATATATGGTTGGGGGGAGGTGGGTGGATAGTTTATATGAAGGCAGATAACATAGAAAAAAGAATGTCTGGTTCCCCAAGTAGTACATGAATAATCAATGGACAGGTTCATGAAGCCTCGTACATGCCACACAGTTAACACTAGTGCATCTGAAGGTAAAGGGGATGTTGGCAGAACACAGACCTGAACCACTGAGGAGATACTTGCCGGATGACAGTGAATCCAAGAACCCACCCACTCCATTAGAGAACAGCAAATCGGTAGTCTCTCACCCGAATCCGGAGGGTTGGCATGTATGCTGTCTCTCTGAGACCAGGCGTACTAAAAGGCATTAGACTAAGTCCTGGTGCTGTAACAGCTAGCCAGGGAGCAGTAGGGTGAAATATACGCACAGTGCAGTTTATTAAATATGGCAGCCTTCTTGGATTGCTATCACTCATTAGAGAAGAGGCAGCCTCGCTCATTGGTGTAGGTCTTGCATCCTGTAGCAGTGGGTGCTATAATGCAAACTGATAAATTTTTAATCTGTGCAGGATTTAAACACAACATTTATAAAACCAATTAAGAAGTCTCAAAGATGAAAAATGGCAAAAAACGAAAGAGTGAAGATAGCCACACTATCTGGCAACTGTTCCTAGATGCCTGGTGAGAGAAGCAGTTAAATAAAGGGTGAATTGTTCCTTTGAAGTGTTGCATTCCTCGAAGCTGTAATGAAGGAGTTGCAGCGCCACTTGCTTATCACGAGTGCTTATGTAAATGTCACCAAAGGCTTATTTGCAATCCATTTGGAGTTTACGGCGAAGGGAGTGAAACTGCGTGATTATGCATGCCTGAATGCATCATCGCCGTATAGTTTTGTAAGGCGATGCTTCGCGAACGCTGCTTGTCATTGAAGCCCCACTTCTGAGTCAAAAGTCGGCTGCCTGCTAAGATCTGGCAGTACTGTTCAAAATGCATCACTTTTACCAAAAAATACCAGTACCGTCCCTTAAATACAGCAGCGGTGCTATGGGGCGTCGACTCGGTCCCATTAGTGTACAACAGCTTTACTACAAAGTCCCAGCTCTGTCACACTGTAGTTTAAAGCTGCCGCTGAGAACTGCTGGTACTGTCCTAGAAAATTTGGCTGCTCTGCTTGAGAGTACTGGTACAGTCACAATAAAGAATAAAACATTGTTGAGCCTTGTCAGTACTGTCCCTTTTCACGTGTAGCAATTCGGACGAAAAATGAACACGCTGTCATATTGGAAGTATATCAGCCATACTGAAAAGAGGCTCACTGTCCTATTAAAATATATAGCCCATGAGAATTGCTGCTCATGTCCATTCACTATATAGCAGTCCTCTTAACATCTGCAAGTGCTTTTTGCTCATTAGCATCACAGTAACAGTGCTGAGAAGTAATGCCACTGTCCCCAATAATTTATCATAGCACTACTGAGAAGTGCTGGGACTACATCCTGTTCCCTAGAACTGTAAAATGACATATAGTGCCACCTACAAATTATCATAACAGTGATAAACAATCAGCAATGAGGGAGGGGCTGGGGGGACGGCTCAAGCAGCGAAGCGGAAGGGGGTTGGGGGCAGGCAAGCAACACCAGGACATTAATTAAACATAATCCCCTCTCTTTGATGTCAGAGAAAGAAGAGTACACAGACGCCCGCGAAAACCAGAGTCTGACATTTGACCTTGGTCTTTCAATGCACAGCAAATGTGAAGAGATAAGAACAAGATTTACAGGCCTGTTTACAGAAACGGAGCTCGGAGCGAGTAAAAACACGACCGCTGGTGTGAAGTGCTCTTAAAAAAAGAAAAAAGTATTTCCTAAAACAGTTCCTAAAATGAGAGCAGTGGATGGATAGTAGTAATTGGTTCATGCTTTTGAGGAGGGCTAAACACAGGAAGAGTCATGACACATGCATGCCATGGACAAATGGGGAGAAAGAACATAAGAGCGACGTTGGATCCAGCAAATGGGAAGCTTGTGGGCAGGCTGAAGTCCTCAAAGTAAATACAACAGTCTCTTCGAGACGGCGCATGCACTGTCTAGCCAAGACCTAGAAAAGAAGACAAGGAAAACTTTTTGATGCCTAAATGTGGAAATTTTGAACCAAAGAATCCAGATAATTTGAATAGAAGAGCACAGGTGCTCTCAAGCAGTCAGGTGTTCTTGTGATAGGTTCAGACCGCCTTTTTAGATTTAATGCACATCACACAAAAAATGATGTTTATTGGTGCCACGAAAGGAACTATTGGCATTGAATTATTGTAAATGAAACAATGAACTCCTTGTTTCAACACCCTGAGTGCTACACTATCACAATAGAATACTCCCTTTAAATTTTAACAATTTAACTAGGGCGGCCGATGACCAGTTTCCATCTGGTTTATATTAACCTAAAGCATTATAGCAGTGTGTGTTGTATAAGAAAGAAGGAGATAACTCATGGAATAAACCATCTTTAGGCTGTTGGATAATGATCCCAACAGACTAGGCTTTTCACCATCGGTCTGCAGGGATGTTTTTTCACTGAGTGAAGAGTCATATGGCAGGGAACCTAATATGTTTCTACACCTTTCCTTACAGCTACATGTCTCGGGTCCTCGGTTAGAGTTTTGCTAGCCACTCACTAGGTCTCATGATCTGTAAACTAATAATGTGGCCAAGGGACTTTTATAATTCTTTAATAAATTAGGACCAGCAATGGCTAATTTAATCCCCAAGAATAACAAGGAGCAAAGGCTGCATGCAGGCATTCCAACACACACATGGAGAACTGATCTGACTACAGCTTAACGGAAACAGAAAAGAGAGTCCTGATCAAGGATTTAAGTTTGATGCTACCCCTACATACGACCCCTTCAAGTTCTGTCTAGAATTCCAAGAAACTGTACGCAAGATCAAATTACATAATTTCTTTCTTGACAAACCTAAAGATCCCCTTCACTGTTTTTTTACCTGACCTTCGTAAATCTTGTCCAATACGCCCCAGCTGTAGAACCTCAGGTGGCAACATTTGAGCAATTAGTCTTGGAAAAAGTTACCACCATAGAACAGTCTGGAGCAAGGACCTTTCAGGAAATCACAAAGGAAGAAAGGCAAGCCTTAAAATCTCTGCAGGACAACAATAATATAATAATAAAGCCTGCAGACAAAGGTGGCCCATTTTTATCTGGAATTCCATTGACTACAATACAGAAGTAGATCAACTGCTGAACATCAGGCAAAATTATGTTCTACTACAGAAGGACCTCACCCTGGAATTTTATCATTATAAAACAGATGGTACAAAAGGCAGCAGATAAACAATGGATCACCAAGAACAGGAGCTTCTGATTAATTCGGAATCACGAGTCCCTGCTTTCTATATCCTGCCTAAGATACATAAACCAGAGCACCACCCACCAGGGAGACATATTGTCTTGGGATTAATTATATTTTAGAGCTGTTGTCACAATTCACAGATTTTGTTTCTGAGAGAGAGAGTGATTTCACAACTGGCCTATCTCAAAGATACCTTAGATGTTATACATCTGCTTCAAAATCTAGAATTCAACACCAACAAGCTGCTTTTGGTGACTCTCGATATAAAGTTCCTGTATTCAAATATCCCCAAGGATGCCATATTGGGAGTTGCCGTGAGGGTGCTTGTGGCACAGGAGTAGTCCGGTCTACCAGCATACACGCGTCCCGATCCTATGAAGAGACGTAGAAGTCCACATCACAGGACTATGGTTGTGGCCTGAAGACAACGTCCAGAATATATTCCATATCATTTACCGCATGAATTGGATTCATCCGGTCTCTTTAGTGACGGCACTCTGAATTTATCCTTTCGTGCCTAACAATCAGGAAATATCAAGCAAAAATATCTAGAAACAAATTCAAATACCAGTTTGGCACAAACATCATACCCGACATACAGATTGAAAAGGGTTGAAGTCTCGGTCCTTCAAAAAAAAAAAAAAAAAACATTTTTTAAGCACTGATTTGGATCAAACAGTGCATGGAATCTTAATCCAGATTCACACTCCATATTGTAGTAATTGTGTGGCATTCCTGATGAAGGCGCAGAGTGCGCCGAAACGCGCGTAGAAGAAGATCCATTTTACTGCCACTGTTGATGTACTATATGTATTGTGTATTTGTTTTACATTATGTCTAGGAAAGTTTATGTGTTTTATAATCTTTCACGAGATTGTTTATATTGTAATTTGATGTGGTTTTTTGTATTGTTTGATTTTAAGAAACGCACACATGTGCATCCTACGTTTCATTATGTTTTAAACAATTGTGAATTAAAATTATGAACTTTTAAACAATAACTGTTTGGTTACACTGAGTTTAATATATCAATGTGCCTCTGATATCATGGTCTATTGATTGTGTAGATTGAAAATTGCCTAGGGAAGTTCTTTTCATTATGTAGTTCTATGACACACCTCAGACCTTTATCCTACAGTGAATCAAGCTGGAATTGACAAAGAACGTTTCAGAATCCTGCCTGACCTAGCTCTATCTCCAAGTATCAGGTACATGGATGGGTGCAATATTTGCTCCTAGATAAGCATGTATCTATGTGGGTATGTTTGGATCCTACTATAGCTATGATGATTCTAATCATTACTGCCCTCAAATGACCTTGTAGAAAAGATACATTGATGATGGGCTGCATCCCTGGATAGGATCTGAAACTGAATTACATTCATTCCTGCTGTGGCTTAATTAACTTGATCCTCATTTACACTTTATATGGACTATCAGCCATTGCTCAAGAACCTATCTGGTTTTATCAGCTAGGGATGGGCATGTGGTAACATCTGTACATCAAAAGCCCACCCACAGAAGCTCCTTGTTACACTACATGTTGTTTCATCTCAGAGCTCTAAAGGACAATTTACTGGCTAGACAGTTTCTGTGGTATTGGAGAAACTGTTCTGAGACACAGAGATTTGTGGAGCGGTCCACTGAGATACAGCAGCATCTTGTTCAAAGAGTTTACCCTATACGGGTCATCAATCGGGCACAAAGGAGAGCACTCAGCCCTCCCAGACAAGCTTTACTGGAGTGTTTTACTGACGAAGCAATGGAGAAGCACTCAAAACCCAGATCAGAGTGTATTACCTATGACCCCTTGGCCGCACAAGAGTACACTATCATTAGGAAGAACTGGCACTGCATCA
Organism: Calotriton arnoldi; assembly: GCA_963921515.1. Taxonomy (NCBI): domain Eukaryota; kingdom Metazoa; phylum Chordata; class Amphibia; order Caudata; family Salamandridae; genus Calotriton; species Calotriton arnoldi. Next base: position 2,853,939 of record CAWUFW010001379.1, read on the forward strand.
CGCTACCGCTACCGCTACCGCTTTCTTAACCTCAACAAAAGGTTATCACTCCTGTGTGGGCTGTAGTTTCTGTATAATTAATAACATACTAAGAGCGTGGCATTACATGTAAGCCAGACATGGCTCCAGAATAAATTCACCAACTGCAACTCTTGCTTTGTTGTATACAGTATGAAGTGCCCCTGTAGCCTATTTTATATTGGACTCACTACCAGAAAAGTGAAAATATGTATACAAGAATACATGAGCATGATTAGAGCAGGGAGGTTGACTTTTAAAAAGGTTTCACATTTCAAAGAGATACAACATAATCCCACTGACATTGAGTGAACGGTACCGGAACAGATTGACCAGAGACTGGAGGGAGCAGAAACGGCCCTCCTTGGAAAAGAAATCTGCTGGGTTTTTTTCTGAGCAAATAAACAAGTATGGTATGAATAACCAGCTACAGTTGCATTAAATACACAATTAATACCTTGCATGGGATCCATGACTTAGGTCATATAAGCGAGGATGAGAGATTGGAGTGAAAAGTTGCTGTGTCCGGGTTTAACACAGTTGATATTTCATTTGTCTCTAACCTTAGTTGCCCCCGGATGTACGTTCACCTCAGCACCGTGCCCTCACCACGTCTTCAACAAAGCCAGTACAGCCATCGCGCCCCATCTCCGGAAAATAATCAACATCTCCTTCGAGACAGCAACCTTCCCGGAAAGCTGGAAGCACGCCGAGATCACCGCCTTACTCAAGAAACCCAAGGCAGACCCCAAGGACCTCAAGAACTTCCGACCCATCTCTCTGCTCCCGTTCCCCGCGAAGGTCACCGAGAAAATCGTCAACAAACAACTGACCCGCTACCTCCAGGAGAACAACATCCTGGACCCTTCCCAGTCCGGCTTCCGCAGCAACCACAGCACCGAAACCGCCCTCATCGCCGCCACCGATGACATCAGGACCCTGCTAGACAACGGAGAAACAGCAGCCCTCATCCTCCTGGACCTATCAGCCGCCTTCGACACGGTCTGCCACCACACACTACGAACACGCCTTCACGACGCCGGGATCCAAGAGAAGGCCCTGGACTGGACCACATCCTTCCTCTCCGGCAGAACACAAAGCGTCCGCCTCGCCCCTTCCGATCCAAAGCCACCAAGATCATCTGCGGCGTACCCCAAGGCTCCTCCCTCAGCCCAACGCTGTTCAACATCTACATGGCACCCCTCGCCCACGTCGCCCGACAGCACAACCTCAACATCATCTCCTACGCCGACGATATCCAGCTGATCCTCTCCCTCACCAAAGACCCTCACACCGCCAAAGCCCACCTCCATGAAGGAATGAAGGCCGTCGCCGAATGGATGAGTACCAGCCGCCTGAAGCTGAACTCGGACAAGACGGAGGTCCTCATCCCTGGTTCCAACCCTTCAGCATGGGACGACTCCTGGTGGCCAACATCACTGGGAACAGCCCCGACACCCACCGACCACGCACGCAACCTAGGGGTCATCCTCGACCCCACCCTCTCCATGACTAAGCAGGTCAACGCCGTTTCCTCATCCTGCTTCAACACCCTCCGAATGCTCCGCAGGATCTTCAAGTGGATCCCCACCGAAACAAGAAAAACAGTCACCCAGGCCCTCGTCACCAGCAGGCTGGACTACGGAAACGCCCTCTACGCAGGAACGACGGCTAAGCTCCTGAGACGGCTGCAACGCATCCAGAACGCCTCTGCACGTCTTATCCTCGACATCCCCCGACACAGCCACATCACACTCCACCTGAGAGACCTGCACTGGCTCCCTGTCAACAAGAGGATAACCTTCAAGCTCCTCACCCACGCACACAAAGCACTCCACAACTCCGGACCAGCCTACCTCAACAGACGACTCAGCTTCTACACCCCCACCCGCCAGCTCCGCTCCACCAGCCTCGCCCTCGCCACAGTCCCCCGCATCCGGAAAACGACCGCCGGCGGCAGATCCTTCTCCCACCTCGCCGCCAAGACCTGGAACACCCTCCCCACCAACCTTCGGCAGACCCAAGACCTACTGGCCTTCAGAAGACTCCTCAAGACCTGGCTCTTCGATCAGTAGCAGCACCACCCCCTCTTCCCCCAGCGCCTTGAGACCCTCGCGGGTATGTAGTGCGCTTTATAAGTGACATGATTGATTGATTGATTGACTTTGTTCTTTTTGTGAAACATTGCATACACTAGACATTAATTTTTTATTTACCCACATTCAGGTCTGTAACTTTATCATAGTAATTGGTATATCTTTTTCTATTTGGGCCCTAGGTTTTGGGTAGAGGCACACACTTGTCCTTTTCCTGAATTGCTCTCTGCTTAAGTTTGATCCTTTGTTGTCCCTTTCAACATCCACGAGGTATCAACTATATTATCCCCTTTCCTGAGGGTGCCAAATATTAAGGGGGTCATTATGATGGCGGGCGGATCGCCAGCGCCCGGCCGGCGGTGGCGATCCGCCCGCCATCACAACATAATTTTCCCCCCGCCAAATTACTATGGCGGGGGTACCGCGGCAGACGGAAAGTCCGTCCGTCGCTTTTCCGCCAGTCGGCAATCGTCACGATTGCCGGCCGGGCGGAACTCGGGCATAATATGGTGGCGGTGCCTGGAAGGCACCGCCATCCATATTATGATGCCTGGTGGTTCCGGCCTTTTCATGGCGGCGATGCCGCCTTGAAAGGGCTGGCAGGAATTGCTGTGGGGGCCAATTGCGGGCCCCCAGGGGGTCAGGGGGTGGGGGGCTGCAATTGGGGGGTACCTATGGTATCCCCCTACATTGCCATGCTCAAGGTGGCAGGCACCGTGCGGTGCCTGTCACGTTGTGCATGGCAATGCACAACATGCCTTTCTGGCATTGCGGTGGGTGCTGCTTAAAGCAGCACCCGCCGCAATGTTAGTGATGCGGGGTGCGACCGCCAGGGTGGCGGTCGCATCTAATTGGTGGTGCAGGACCGCCGCACCGCTGGCGGCCGGTCCCAGCACCACTAGGGTGGCGGGCGGACTTAAGTCCGCCCACCATCCTAATAGGCTCCTCAGGGTTTAGATGCGCCCCACAACCTTGGCCTTTTGAATATTTTGCCCCTGCCCAGGGTTATTGCTATATAAACATGATTTTTTTTGTTTTATGACAGTCTTGTGCTCTTAATATTTCTGCTCTTTTCCAATATGGCGTTAAAAGTTTGCACTTTACTGTACACATTCACCATTTATCTCTGTGCTCCTCGCAAGATGGCGCTCACTACAATGAGCAGACACACTCTAATCTTTGGGCACGGAAGTGCCAGAACAGTCAATGACTAACCACAATATTTATGGGAGCCGACTGGTGCTACTCCCCTGGTGGGCTCTCTAGCGGTGTGAGAGAATGCCAGCTGTATGCTCTTCAGCTGGAGAGCAATGATTCTTTGTTGTTGTTTCTATGGCTGTGTTTTGTGGCCTGAAAAATGTTCAAATTACACTCAATCAATCAATCAATCAAAACATTTGTAAAGCGCACTACTCACCCGTGAGGGTCTCAAGGCGCTGGGGGGGGGGGGCGGGGCGCTGCTACTGCTCGAATAGCCAGGTCTTGAGAAGCCTCCTGAAGGTTAGTAGGTCCTGGGTCTGCCATAGGAGGATGGGGAGGGAGTTCCAGGTCTTGGCGGCGAGGTGGGAGAACGATCTGCCGCCGGTGGTTGCTCTACGGATGCGGGGGATGGTGGCGAGGGCGAGGTCGGCGGAGCGGAGCTGGCGGTTCGGGGTGTAGAAGGTGAGTCATCTGTTGAGGTATGCTGGTCCGGTGTTGTGGAGTGCCTTGTGTGCGTGGGTGAGGAGCTTGAAGGTGATTCTCTTGTTGACGGGAAGCCAGTGCAGGTCTCTCAGGTGGGGTGTGATGTGGCTGTGGCGAGGGATGTCGAGGATCAGGCGTGCAGAGGCGTTCTGTATGCGTTGTAGTCGTTTCAGGAGTTTGGTCGAGGTTCCTGCGTAGAGGGCGTTTCCGTAGTCCAGCCTGCTGCTGACGAGGGCCTGGGTGACCGTTTTTCTTGTTTCGGTAGGGATCCACCTGTAGATCTTGAGGAGCATGTGGAGGGTGTTGAAGCAAGAGGACAAGACAGCGTTGACTTGCTTGGCCATGGAGAGTGTTGAGTCGAGGGTAAACCCCAGGTTGCGTGCGTGGTTGGTGGGTGTCGGTGCTGCTCCCAGTGCGGTCGGCCACCAGGAGTCGTCCCAGGCTGAGGGGGTGGAGCCGAGGATGAGGACCTCCGTCTTGTCTGAGTTCAGCTTCAGACGGCTGTTCTTCATCCACTCGGCGACGGCTTTCATTCCTTCGTGGAGGTTGGTTTTGGCGGTGAGGGGGTCCTTGGTGAGGGAGAGGATCAGCTGGGTGTCGTCGGCGTACAAGATGATGTTGAGGTCGTGTAGTCGGGCGACGCGGGCGAGCGGTGCCATGTAGACGTTGAACAAAGTCGGGCTGAGGGATGATCCTTGGGGTACGCCGCAGATGATCTCGGAGGCTTCGGAACGGAAAGGGGGGAGGCGGATGCTCTGGGTTCTGCCGGAGAGGAAGGAGGTGGTCCATTCCAGAGCCTTGCCTCGGATTCCTGCGTTGTGGAGGCGTGTGCGTAGGGTGCGGTGGCAGACAGTGTCGAAGGCGGCTGATAGGTCCAGGAGGATGAGGGCCGCGGTTTCGCCGTTGTCCAGCAGGGCCCTGATGTCATCGGTGGCGGCGATGAAGGCAGTTTCGGTACTGTGATTGCTGCGGAACCCGGACTGGGACGGGTCCAGGATGTTGTTCTCCTCGAGGTAGCGGGTCAGCTGTCTGTTGACGGTCTTCTCGATGACCTTCACCGGGAACGGGAGCAGGGAGATGGGCCGGAAGTTCTTGAGGTCCCTCGGATTCGCCTTGGGTTTCTTGAGTAACGCGTTGATCTTGGCGTGCTTCCAGCTCTCCGGGAAGGTCACGGTCTCGAAGGAGATGTTGATGGCCTTGCGGAGATGGGGTGCGATGGTGGCGCTAGCTTTGTTGAAGATGTGGTGTGGGCATGGGTCTGACGGAGAGCCGGAGTGGATGGTGTTCATGATTTTGACGGTGTCGTCGTCGTTTATGTTGGTCCAGGTGAGCAGGGGATCGATGTGGGTGGTGGCCGTGGGGTCTGAGGTGTCGGTGGCTGTCGAGGCGGTCAGGTTGTTGAAGCTGTCGTGGATGTCTGCGATCTTGCGATGGAAGAAGGTGGCAAGGGAGTCGCACAGGTCTTGCGATGGTGGGATGTTGTTGGTGTTGGAGCTGGGGTTGGAGAGTTCCTTCACGATGTTGAAGAGCTCTTTGTTGTTGTGTGCATTGTTGTCGAGGCGGTCCTTGAAGGAGGCCCTTTTGGCGTATCTGATGAGGTGATGGTGTCTGCGGATGGCGTTCTTGTGGGCTGTGTAGCTCTCCGGTGTCTGTTTGCGGTGCCATTTCTTCTCTAGTTTTCTGCATGTTTGCTTGGAGGCCTGGAGGTCCGCGTTGAACCAGCTGGCTTTCTTGTCGGTGCGTCTATTGGAGGGTTTCTTGATCGGGGGAGGGTGTTGGCGCAGTCGTCGATCCAACGCCTGAGGTTGCTGGCGGCGGTGTCGGGGTCGGTGGGGTCGGTGGGTGGGCTTCGGGCGAGGGTGGTGTTTAGCTGGTCTTTGGTGATTTTGCTCCAGCTGCGGCGGGGGATCTGTTGGGTGTGGTGGTGCGTGGTGGGTTTCTGGAAGGTGAAGTGGATGAAGCGATGGTCGGTCCAGTGGAGTTCGGTGGTGTGGCAGAAGGTGACGTGGGAGCTTGCGGAGAAGATGTGGTCAAGCGTGTGGCCGGCGGCGTGGGTGGGCGTTGTGACGAGGTGTCTGAGTCCAAGGTTGGCGAGGTTGTCGATCAGGGTGGTGGAGTTGGTGTCGTTGTTCTCGAGGTGGAAGTTCAGGTCTCCGAGGAGGATGTAGTCTGTGGAGGCAAGGGCGTGCGTGCTGACGAAGTCGGCGATGGAGTCGCTGAACTGAGGCCGGGTTCCGGGGGGTCTGTAGACGAGAGTACCTCTGAGGGTGGTGTTGGGATCAGTGTGGATCTGGAAGTGCAGGTGTTCGGCGGTGCGGAGGGTGTCGTCGGAGCTAGTCGAGACCCTGAGGGTGTTCTTGTGGATGATGGCGATTCCACCTCCTACTCCGTTGGTGCGGTCCCTGCGGGTGATCTTGTAGCCGTCCGGGATGGCTATGGCGATGTCGGGCGCAGAGGAGGCATTCATCCAGGTCTCCGTCAGGAAGGCGACGTCCGGGGAGGATGTGTCGAGCAGGTCCCAGAGTTCGACAGCGTGTTTGCGTGCGGAGCGGGTGTTTAGTAGAATGCATCTGAGGTGGTTGCGCCCTTTCCCGGTGGGCGGTTTGGCGGCTCGGAGGCTAGTGAAGCTGCAGTTCCGGCAGGAGAAGGGCCCGAGGGGGCGCTTCGGGGCGGCCAGGAAGCAGGTGTATGGTTGTGCAGAGTTGAGTGCGAGGAGGGTGCTGGTGTCGTAGTGGCGTCGTTCATCGTGGCGGTCGCAGGGACCAGGGATCCTGGTGCCTGGCGCAGTCCAGGTGCGGACAGACGCAGACGGGCTTGCCTTAGGCGCGCAGCCGCGCAGCGGCCGCCTTATAAGGGGAGGTGGGAGGGAGGAGCAGCTGGGAGGCGGGAGCGGGGCGGCGAATGGGCAATCAGGGGGGCAGGGCCGCAGGGGACGCAGCGGCGGGAAAAAACGGGTGGAACAGGGGCACAGAGGCAAGGGGCAATGCAGGGGTACAGAAGACAAACAAATGGGCACAACAGTGAGCGCAAAAAGCACAGCAGATACAACAGGAAGAAAGCTTACAACAGGAAAGAAAAAGTTAGGCTAATGCGGAGAAGTAACACACCTGAGGCAGACGAGCCTCGAACCAGCAGCAGCGGCGGAGGCAGCGGCCAGGGGACACGGACACACAGGCGGAGCTGTGTGGCGTGGGGGAGCGACCTGCCTGAAGACAGGGTCAAGGGTCGCTCTCCTCACCGCGCAGCAGCCGCCATATAAGGGGAGGTGGGAGGGAGGAGCAGCTGGGAGGCGGGAGTGGGGCGGCGAATGGGCGATCAGGGGGCGGGGCCGCAGGGGACGCAGCGGCGGGAAAAAACGGGTGGAACAGGGGCACAGAGGCAAGGGGCAATGCAGGGGTACAGAAGACAAACAAATGGGCACAACAGTGAGCGCAAAAAGCACAGCAGATACAACAGGAAGAAAGCTTACAACAGGAAAGAAAAAGTTAGGCTAATGCGGAGAAGTAACACACCTGAGGCAAAGGAGCCTCGAACCAGCAGCAGCGGTGGAGGCAGCGGCCAGGGGACACGGACACACAGGCGGAGCTGTGCGGCATGGGGGAGCGACCTGCCTGAAGACAGGGTCAAGGGCCGCTCAAAGGTGAATGTTTTTAAAAAGAGGCTTCATTGAAAATAATTTGTGACAATCACTATAATTAAACATTGCAATGTGTGTATTTATGAAATATACATTTGATTGTAGTTATTGGTGACTTTTTGATAAAGCCAATAGGTATATATACACACACTGGCGGTCACCAGTAGGTAGTTATAGTTAGGACCATGTCACTGTTTGACGAATCTTCACAAAAATTTCCCAAAAATGTGTCATAGTGAGTCTTGTTGCGCATGGAAAGTTTTGGGATGAACTGTCAAGCAGGGCAGAGAAAAGGGGGTGTAAAACAAAGTGTGTTTCCCCGTGTTACTTCTCATAGGACCTTTGAACACGACTACAGCCTGAACTGCTGGACGGAATTACACCAAATTTGGCAGAAAGCTAGCTTTTGGTCCGGAGATTGTGCTTTTTGTTATTTGGTGTAAATCTGTTCAGTAGTTGTTGAGAAATGGTATAAAAGACCATCTGGTAAGGGCAGCCCTCCCCAGTACCAAAAGTAATCCCACATTAAGAGAGGTTTGGGGGTTACCGCCTGTAATAAGTCATTTCAAATGTGGTGGATGCAGCGTTTGCCACCTCACTGCGGATACAAAAAAATGTGTGCATGCAAACATTGATGTCACTCTGACTAATTTCTCTAACTGTAACACTGTCAATGTTATATATGCTATTTTTTGCCCGTGTAACCTAATTTATGTGGGTCAAACGACGCAAAAAATCAGGATCCGGATTTGCCAGCACAGAAGCCGGGTACGTTGCAGAACACCGAATGCACCACTTGTTGAACACTTCACTGCCCTTAACCACACTGAAGATGAGATAAGGTGGCAAGTGATCACAGTGATTCATCAACCCCCCAGAAGTACGAACATTGCGGGCATCCTCAATAAAGAGGAGCTAAAATGGATCATATGAACGGACAGTCTCCACACTGGACTAAATCGCTTGGAGGACTGGTCCAATTTGCTTTAAGCCCACTAGTCGCACTGCCCAATTATGGATCTCTGTTCTGTTATTACTCTTACTTATGATTCCGTGTCTCGCTGTAGCTTGTTACTCTATATCATCTACAATGTTCACCATCTGCATAACTGTATTATCTGTGCACCTGGGGATTTCCCTTACTGTTTTAAATTAATCCCCTTACACTCACTAGTCCTCTCGCAATATACTGTTGTCACTAGGAAGCCTTGCTCTCCGTACCTCTATCTTTCTATTTTGCTGCCATTTTTCCTTGTCTTATTCTCGCTCCTTTCCTTTCCTTAACTACTCCAATCTTGACTCTCTCTCCAACCCTACACTCCTCTGACTCTCGTCACCCTATTTCTCTAATTATTTTCGTTATTCTATTATGCAATCTGCACTCTATATTTCCTTGTATGGTAATTTAAACATTATCCTTGCTGCTCTTATTACTTCTAATTGTTTTAATATTTCATTCCCTTCAATTTCCCCCTTGCGCGCCCCCACCCTGGGGTCCACTACACTTTCCTACCTCCTTGGTCCCCCCACCCTCTATGCTCGTCTACCTACGTCTATACACATTACTCCCTTCCAATATGGCCGCCCATGCTTCTCAACCCTTCCATTTGAATTACTCGCGCCTTCGGATTACGTCATATCCGGGCGCCACTCACACATAGAGCCCTCAGATGCCTCCGAACTCATTCGGATTCTCCGATACTGGTTGAGCCCACGCATTGCTCGTTTCCCCTATCGCGGCTTGAGTACACGGAGCACCCGGCTTGCTGCCCCTTATTCCGGAAACATTGCCTATTCAGGTAAGCGCATAATCTGGGTGACGGACTGATTTAGTTTTGAGCGTCACATTCGTCCATTTACAGACCCTTCCCTTTCCCATTTAGGCTTGGATACTCATCTGCTCCACTGGCCTCGCACGTCAGGGTTCCCGGACGGGAACTTCTTTACCCTCCATTGCCTCCGACTTGATGTCGGCCGAGGCCCCCTAATTTTCATACCTCTCCGGTAAGAGTTTGACTTTATAATTGCTCCCCCATTCTAGATATCCGTTTCCGCGCAGTGTCTTTAATCTCTTCTCCCCTTATTCCCAGGCTGCTCGCCCCACCATTGCCTCCTATCCTTCTGGTATTCCGAGGCTGCACTCGACTTACCCTACCAGTAAGTCCTCTTGCAATTTTTCAATTTACTTTAGTATCTCCCCAGCATGTCTTACCGAACCGGGTCACTTGACCTCCTCTCCCTTATTTCACCCAATTTTGCCCGCATGCACGGTACATCCGATCTCACTTGCGCATTTCACACCCTGCCTTACTGCCACTTCACTCCTCGAGTGACACCACTCGTCCATAATCCCGCCTTTGCAATTTTTGGTTTTCTCTTTACGGCTCAAGCTAAATTTTGGCTTACTGCCACTTCACTCCTCGAGTGACACCACTCGTCCATAATCCCGCCATTGCAATTTTTGGTTTTCTCTTCACGGCTCTAGCTTAATTTTGGGAATATCTATTTTTTTACTTATGTAACATGCCCGTTAGAACACATCACCGTATGTACGACTTGCGCCTACCAACCTATCCCTTTAATTAATATTCAGGCCACATCATCTAGCGCCTTTCTTTTGTCTGGCCTCTACCTTGCCCCGTGCGTAATATATCACACTGTCATGTCTCTTGCGTTATTTTCTGGCATAATCTGCGATTTTCTCCAATCTGGCACCCCACACCTCGATAACCAGATTGTTACCTTTTTAACCATGCATGACCTTGCCTCCTTGTTATACTTTTTAATCTAACACTTTTTAACTTAATTCCTTCCTCCTTTTCTCCACACCCTTTCCCCATTACCTTCCTTTCCTTTATACTTATCCAGGCAACTTCCCAGGCACTTGTTTTATCGCTTAGTCCTGATGAGATCCCTATACCTCAATTGGGATCGAAACGTCGTCGACACATACATCTTCAACTCTATACTATAATTTGTATCTAATTGTGGAGTATGAGATGTAACTCTGATTGTGACTTTTTGTTTATCTACATTTTCACAAATTGAAAAGTCACTTTTTAAGTCACTTGCCTGTGGTAAGGAAATCGGCTGATTTCCCTTTACCCTGTCACGTCTTGCTCACTCACTCTTTTTTGTATATTATCTCTGCGTTGAACTTAATTGTTAATTAAACTCCTTATTTTTCATCGATACATTCGTAATCCCAATTTTGATTACTAAATTGTGATATTGTATTTATTTAACTTGTATGGGACCACTGTTTTCTTTAGCATACGTCCACCCTTGGTCCCTTCAGACCTTCAGGGTCTCCGTGTTCCCTTTTTTGGCCTTGGGACTCTGATCATTTTACCACTGTTAAGCAGTGCTAAAGTGCATGCGCTTCTTGCCTAAACATTGTCAGATTGGTGTATACCTGATTTGCATAGCTAGCTTATCTATAAGTCCCTTGTAAAGTAGCACACCATATACCCTGAGTCTGTAATCTAAATGCTGCTAGTGGGCCTGCAGCACTGATTGTGCCACCAACACAAGTAGCCTTTCAAACCTGTGTCAGGCCTGCCATTGCAAGGCTTGTGTGTGCAGTTTACTGCCACTTCAACTTGGCATTTAAACCACTCGAAAAGCCTTAAATCCCCTTTTATTACACGTAGGTCACCCCTACGGTGGGCCGTAGGTAGCCCTAAGGGCATTGTGCTATGTAAATAAAAGGTAGGGCATGTACTTTTAAGTTGTACATGTCCTGGTAGTGAAAAACAGCTAAATTAGTTTTTCACCACTGTGAGGCCTACTCCTCTCATAGGCTAGCATTGGGAATTCCTTAAAACCCTTTAAGATGTCATTCCTGATTAGGAAGGAGTAGCTAAATCATGTTTCATATCTTTGGAATGTTAATGATAAATACTCTGTAGTGGTAAAGTTGGATTTGACATTGCTATTTTAGAAATGCCACTTTTAGAAAGTGGACATTTCTCTGCTCTAAACTTTGCTCTGTGTGCCTGCAGCCTGTCTCCAATACACGTCTGGGCTGGGTGACAGCTATACTTGGTGCATTCCCTCTAGACAGTCACAAACACAGGAAGGTGAGGCTCATCTGCATTCTGAGCACTCATCTGCATACATCTGCATTCTGATGGGTCTTCTTGGGCAGGGAGGAGTGGTAGAGGCTAACACTTACACTGCAATAGGTGGTGTCCTATCCACATACAAAGTACTGATTCACACCCCCACAGCCTGGCAAACAGGGAAGGGTTGAAAGGGATCCTTGTTCACTCCAGAGAGTTGCTTTGAAGTCACCTCCTACATCGAAGGCACTTTTGGTATATGTACTGGGGCTCTGACCCTACCAAATCAGTACACTGCTTGAACTGGTAAGAACTCTGCTGGAATAAAGACTGCTGTGCTGGAAGGATTGCCACTCTGCCTTGACTGACTGTTCTGAAGAACTGCTTCTCTGCTTTGCTGAGCTGCCCTGCTGCCTGCTGATCTCTGCCCTGCAGAGTACAAGGACTGGACCCATCTCACTTGAACCCAGAGTCACCCCAAGGGCTTGCTGGCTTGCCTCCTGTTTTCTGAAGTCTCAGGGATACAAAAGACTTCTTGAAATCTGGCTGGTGCTTCTGGACTTTGCCACCTGTGAGTCCTACACTTGCCTGAGGTGCCCCCTCCAGTCCTGGGCCTCAGAACTGTGTTTTTGTTATAGCTGATTTCTGTAAAAACCGACGTATCGCTCCAACTGCGTGAGAAATTCTGCTGCATCGTCCTTCAATGCTGATGCAGCGGCTGCTCGACGACAGCGGATCCACAGCCTGCGTGGCTCGATGACGACGCATTGCATTCACTTCAATGGAGGCTATCTATATCGACACTTGCTCCTGCCAAGGTATTTTTTCAGCGGGACCTGTCTGGGTCCTGTAGCCAGCCTGCCCTCCATCGCGGTCGGCCTGAACTTTGGAGTTACACTGGTTCCTTGCGACCTCAAGTAACCATTTGACCACTCGTGGCTTCTAAGCACTATTTTTGGTTTGTTCTTTAAAAAATTCATATCTCAACTTCTACTTATTGGATTTTTGCCACTTTGGTCTTGTTTTACTCAGATAAATATTCTCTATTTTTCTAAACCTTTTAGTGGTGTATTCATTGTGTTACTGTGTGTGTGTGTGTGTGTGTGTGTGTGTGTGTGTGTGTGCGTGTTGCACAAATACTTTACACATTGCCTCTTAAGTTAAGCCTGCCTGCTCTGTGGCAAGGTACCAGATGGTGAGCACAGCTTAATTAAAAGTGTGTATCTAGCTTACCCTGACTAGGAATGTGGTCCCAACTTGGACAGGGTGCAAACCTCTGCCAAATAGAGACCCAATTTCGAACAATTCACTTCATTTCTTCACTGCTTCAGTCCAAGAGGAGTGCATCTTCTTGTTGTTCTTCAGTTTTCCTGAGCTATACAGCCAAGAACCACAGGTCAGAGCAACTTGGACTGCTCCCATAGATTTGTTGATTGCAGCTCAGACAGAGCTTTACATATTTTCTTGTGCCATGGAAACAGCAATAACAAAGAAAAGGAAGGGGGCATGTGCAGGTTTCACTCAGGTAGGGAATACCTACTCAGAACAAAGGAATGGGATGTCGGCCTCCCCATCCATCAGAAAAAGCAGGTTTCATAGAGAGGGACTGGAGAATGAGCATGTTTAGGCTAGAATGTCTAACATGTATTGTTATGTGCCTGGGTTAGGACCATGTAGCGAAGCTGCTCATTTCTTACATTGTCCTCTTTTTCACAGTAACATTTCTGCTGTGACCTTTTGCACATATTCACGTGTGTGACAATGTTGGATCAGTTTCTCTGAAACTACTTCTGTTTATACATCTGGCTTCGCATAACATTATCATATGTCTTGAACACCATATAGAAGGCCTTTACGCACTAATGTCGTTCTATCTTTATCCACGGGCGACAGGGCTATCTACATATCCATAACATTGCTTATCTATATGCACATCGCAAGGATGCTTTTTATTATAAATAATCAGCATCTCATAGGATTAGCAGAGGAGGCACTTCAGCTGACACCTAAAATCCCTGCATGCTGAGACTTCACCATGCTGCGTTCTGACATCTCCATAATGGGTGTCTAGTTCGTGACAAGGACGGGGTCCTACATTCTCTCCCGCCAGGTAATGGGGCTGGATCGTCCCTTGAGAGGATTCTTGGCTTCACTCACTAGGTATACACAGAGTAGGGTTGGCATAGTTGGAGTACGCCTGATTACTGTCTTGTATTATATGCCTGCATATATACTCTGTCTTAGCACCATGGTAGAACTGTATCTGCTATTTACTCTTTTGTTGCTTGTAATCACCTTCATCTGCTTCTGTCTACTGATTATCGCAGCACATGTATTTTAAACAAGAATAACGTTGGTTCAATAAATATATTGAAAACGTCCCAGTGTGTATTCTCTGAGCGAGAGGTTCTGATCTGTTACCACGATCTCTGAGGGGTCAGGGTTGTCATGTTCATTTTTTGCCAGAAACCCTTTGCTCCCTGGTAGGGTTAGAGGGGTTTATGGTGGCACTGTGAGCTAGCTGGTCTCTAGGCCAACATATCCTGCGGGGTGCTTGGAATCAGTCTAGGCACTCATCCAAAGTTTATGTTGTCCAACAAACGCTGTGATCTTACGGATTAGTGGGAACTACACAACAGTATAAAGCACACTTTGCAAAACTGCCGAAACGTATCCCTCCATTCACCAAGGATCTGAAAAGCACACTAAATTCACAACACACACACATATACTTCATGCCAGAACTACACGTATGGAAGGCAAGGTACCCCACTTATAGGATGTAGACTGATCCCCTCCTGTTTAGAGAACCCTTTACTTGGAAACTATATCAGGAGGCAACGGAAAGTATAATGACACACCCATAGTTAGTAGAGATTATTCCTTCCACTGTAAGTACTGTATATTACATGATCTAGCAGGAGGGAAAAGCCATGACCCACCGACAGGGCTAGGCTCCCTCTAGAAATCTTGGCAGTACAGACATTTCACACATCTAATTACTGCACATAAGGCTAAAATTCCAGTCCCACTACCTTAAGCAACTGCATTCTACCTTATATGTCATTGACTGACCTAAATACAACAGAAAAGGAGAACCTTAAGTTGTGTGACATGCATTCCTCGATTCCAATCCAAGCTCTGAGGCAGGAGATTGGATTGACAAGTGCCTTTGTAACAACTTTAGGCTCAGTGATACTATGAGGCCATCAACTGACCTCTTCCCCAGAAGGCTCTCCGCAGGAACTTCTAAAGCAAGATCCTTTAGCAAGGTCCTTCCATAAAAAAAATCTCGTTCATGCGCTAAAAATATGTGGTCTTTCTCAAAACTGTTTCTTTGATCAGACCTATAGCTACCTCTAAAAGATATAGTGCCCTGTGTAGTTTTGATTTGAACAGAGAATACTGTATAACATTATTTAACTATGGAGTGACAGTAGCACAGGCCATAGTCAATAGAATGCAACCCTATCTAGAACATAGGATATGGAGAACATTTCTAATGTTAAGATTTAATGGTCTTCCTCTAAGAGTCACAACAGGGGTGAGGGTGGGCATTCATTTAGTAGAACAAATTTGTCTTCTCTGTACAAGCGTGTCAGACACCGTTCAAGGAGCGACGGGATAACGAGGGACAACTACGCCTCAGCTGTGGGGGCTGGCATTGTTTGCCTTTGATATCCAGGGGTCTGTCATACTTTGGATCTGGAAAATGGGCCTCTTCAGCACTTGAATCTCAGTGGTAGCGAAGGCGAACAGTTACAGGGTTCTTAGAGCGGTTGTGGGGGAGGGGCACAACCTTAGAACTCAACATCCACCCATTTGCCACTAACTGAGCGCCCAAACCAGTGCTTTACTTCAAAAAGAAACGTACTTTAATACAAAGCCTTACCATGGAAAACTACACAGGTAATAATAGCAGGTACAATACAATGCACTGGTTTTGGGTTACTGAGCCTTGGGCTACTGCCCACTTCTACCCTTTACCCAAATTTCTCTGCTCTTGTGAGCCTAGGAAGCCCTCCCCCCCCAAGGCTTAGAGTGTCTGCTCTGCATCAATTAAGGCTCAGGTGCAGATTACCCCAGTTTAGTAATGAGGCACTCAATTTGGTACAGTCCCCTCTACAATCTCACTACAATGAATGTTTCCGTGTTCTCTCTGTGGCCAGCGAGGGAACCAGAAACACGTGTCTCTGCTCATTACCACTTCTGGGAGGAGATGAAACAGCTGCAGGAGCAGTCTTTAGTCCTGCTAGGCCATGGTATGGGGAGGTGGCAGGACCCACTGCCTGAAATCCTTTGCTAAACACAGGTGGTGGGTGTTGGTAGGGGATATGGCAAATATTGGACCCACTTCTTTGTTGCATGATGATGCATAGCTGGTGAATCGCCTCTTGGATAGGAGCCAAAGTGGCCCATTGACAACCAGGGGGCACACTTCTGGAATGTGGCGACTACCAGGGGCCCAGTTTTTAGTCACAGCGACAAAGTTTGCTCCCAAAATGGAAAACACAGACCTCCATTAGTCTGACTTACTCATGCACTCAATGCATGTACCACATTGGCCGCATACACAAACACACACAGCATGCATTTAAGATGTTAGCACTACCATCTGGGTTAGCGCGTAGAAGAGGAACTTTAAATGGGTCGGCCAGTTGGGCTACACTCTAGTAACATAGATTAAAAGGTCTGGTCACAACTATGGATTCACAAAACCTGGCACAGTGCCATTACTGCTGTAGATTCTAAACCCAGAGCAGGGATAGGAGTCAAGTGTCAGTAAAATGATGACACGCTTGATGTGGCCCTCCAAGTCACAGGGTGGGTCCAGAACTTCATTCATAACTGGCCTGGGCCTGTGCTCCCACATTAGATTAGTGTAATACTTGGGTCAAAATCAAAAACCAATATACCAGGGGAACACCATGCAGGGAACATTCCCTTACCAACACAGTGGCGCCCAGGATCTTAGTCATGTGGTTTTTACTTGTCGGGTTTTAAGAACACAGCACAGAGCCTTTTTATGTCCATTCATCTTTAAAATAGAAATGTATATTTTTAGGCAGGGTTCTAACATTCATGCTGCCTCCTTGTAGTGGGTTTGTTTTACAATCACAATGTTACGTCAATGTTTTCAGAATGTTAGTGTTTAAACAATGTTGGCCCATGCATGCTGGCTGAGGGTTCGATGGGCAATGTCAGTTGCTGATCGACATTCGTGCCGGAGACACGCTCCATGTCGTGGGTAAAGTTTATGCATAAATAAATACTCATCTTTCCTGAAGTACGGCTCTCGAGTGGTAACTTCTCAATCACCACATTTGGCGACGATTTGGGATTTACTTCACCCACCGACGATCGAATCCCACGCAGTGAGAATAATTTTCAGCCAGCTCTCAGCGGGGACACTCCAACCACCTCCGGACAGACGGACGTACGAAGCAGTTGGACACACGAGTTTGGCCCTCGCTTGAGTCTGAATGTGGTTCAATGCTGTTTTCTTCGTATTCACGGTAGGATCTGTAATTTTGGAGTGTCTGGCGAGTGGCAGGTCTTGCGCTTTCGTGGCTGACTGGGCGGGTCAGGCCTCGCGCTTCCTCACGCGCACCTTTGACTGTGGCTGGCTGGCCTCGCGCTTCCTCGTGCGCACCTTTGACTGTGGCTGGCTGTGCTAGTGAGGCTCTTGCGCACTTCCACGCGCATTTTGACTTTAACGGGTACTCTGCACGAGGTCCCTTAGTCTCGCACTTAGCTCGCGCACCTCTGGCGTTGCACTGCTGGGACCCTCGTGCATCCTCGCATGCATGAATAACGGTGTCTCCTGCCTGCATCAGTGATTCGCACGCCACGCATTACTGGAAGGCGCATCTTAGTGCGTAGGCTTAGGGGTCATGCCTTCCTGCACGTACGCTACGCAGGACGGCCATATTGGAAGGGAACTTCACACAGTCTTGGGCACGGTGACGCGCGCACACCAGCAATAGTGACCCGCACACCATTGGTTTTGATCACTTACATGCACCAGCTGTTTCGTTAACAGTGTTACAACTACGCATTTCCTGATTAAGTTAGCTCAGCCTTGGCACGGTGACGCACACACCAGTCGTCTTCATCTCTAGTGCGCACCAACCGTAACCAGCATTTCAATGAAGCATTTTCTGATTTAATTAAAGGGACAGTAATTGAGGATCAGCGTGTCACGGTGATACGCACACCTTATTTTAATTCACTTTCTACATTCCACGGTGTGTTTCGGTGACACACACACACCATTTCGAGTAAGATCTAAAAAGAAATCATCTTTAGAGAATCAGAGTGTCACAGTGACGCGCATACTGTCATAACATTTTTCCTTCCATCATCGGTGACACGCACACCTTAGAGTCCGGCAATTTACTTCATTATCCTATTGGAACAGTATATCGAACAATATTAAATTGTTGTTTGTTCTATTACACATTTTAGGGGTGTTACAAATTAATTTAAAAAAATCTGTAATTGATGTCTTTCCAGAGGGTAGGAATAATGTCTTCACCTCATCAAATCACACAACCTCTGCCATTTTTGGGGAAGCCAGGTAAACCTGTTATGGTCAGAATGGTTCAGATTATTTGAAAACCATTTAGTGGCCATTGATGCAACAGAGTATTCTCCTTCTCGTAAATTTGCTCTACTGTTTGGGAGTCTGGGTCAAGGTTCACAACGTATTGTTGATAGTTTGGCCCCAATACTTCCTCCTCAAGGGCAATCTGGGGACAGGCAATGGAATATCTATTTGGAAGCGATTGCTAGGTTAAAGAAGCAGTTTTCTGACTCTTCGAATATTATGCTTGAAAGGCATCATTTTATAAACGTAAACAAATGGAAGATGAGAAAGTTGAGGAGTGTTTATCTGCTTTGAGGGTGTTGGCAACTTCCTGTGGTTTCGGACCATTATTAGATGATTACATTAGAGACCAGTTCGTATTTAATTGTGCTTCCCACAAGATTAAGGAAAGAATTTTAAGTTGTAAAAACCCTTCACTATCTGAAGTAATCGACTTAGCTTTAAGTATAGAAAGAACTGTAAATTCAACAAAGGCAAAGCTGGCTGGGTCAACACCTAAGGTGAACATGGCGTCTTCTCCAGAGGAGTTCAGTGAGGATGGATTGTATGCTGTGGGTCCAAAGGATAAATCCCAGAAACCTTTTCAAAAGAAAGGCGAACATTTTTGTTATAGGTGTGGGTCTAAATTTCACTTCAGCAATTTTCAAGACTGTCCGGCTTTAGGTAAACATTGCTCCATTTGCAAAAAGGTTGGGCATTTCCAAAAAGTCTGCAAAAGTCAAAAGAAACCTTTGAAGGTGGGCAGCGTGGATGTAGAAATGGATTTATGTACTGAATCTCTCAACAATGTGTTGTTAACTCTGGACTATAAAGATGATCTTGTGGAAATAAAAGGTCCGTTGTGTGAAGCTACCATCAATGGCATCGAGATCAAAGTCATGGCAGACTCTGGTTCACCCATAACAATTCTTCGTGATTCTACCTTTTATGAAAAGTGGGGTGAAGGTGTTACTTTGTCTAAAACGGATGTGAATCCCAAGGCCTTCAGAGAAAAGGATATTGACATGGTGGGATTCTTCATGGGCAAACTACAAGTTATGGGTCAAGAAATCTGTACTAAAGTGTATGTGGCAGTCAAGGGAAAGAGCATAGTTGGGTGGAAAGACCTGGCCCGAATGGTTCTATACTTGGTACCTGGGGATGACAATCTGAAAAGATGAAGAACAACGAGGTGTAGTTCTCAGCTGTAGATTTATTGGGGAGTACAGAGAGCCGTCCCTAGTACATCTCAGGCACAGGTAGCAACTGCCAGAGCGTCCAGGGAATGTTGAGCACAACACTCCAGGTGACATCACGGAATGCTCACAGGCCTCTGACATGATCACATCACCACACCTCCCCCCTTTTGATGAGAAAACATAAAGTGAAGGCAGGGAAAAGGGGAAGGGTTACAGAAAGGAAAGGAGGAAGCAGGTGGAAGACTGGAACAAGCTAAAAGGAAAACAAGCAATAAAACTTAGGCATAGCCCTGTACAAACAATAGAACTTAGGCATAATCTTGTAGTTTTCGTGGTCTAACAAAGACTCTGGTACTTTTCCTAACACCATCCCCCCTTGAAACATTTTGGTTGTCTGTGACAGATTCAGAAGGAATGGAAGGATCCTTGGCGACACGAGAGGTGCTCCACCAGTTTCCATTAGACAACTTAACAGCGTTTTTTCGCATTTCTACATTGTTGTGAATCAAGAAATTTAGAAAAACCTTTTCTTACTGAGACAGGATTTTTGACCCTGACCCATTCTCCAACACGGAGTCTATGAGTTCCTTTCGTGGTGGAGAATTGAGTAAGGTTTTGAACAAACTTCATTTGAAGTTTTCCTTGCAGATTCCCACATGCACCTCATGTCGCAACCAAGATGGAATGCTTTAACCATCCAAAGGGATACACTTGGGAAGACGCTTTTCTGCCCCTCATAAGTTCAAACGGAGAAAAATTGGTAGCTACACGGGGTGAAATGCGATATGACCAGACAAGGTCTTTCACAGCTTGGAAAACGCAGGACTTAGACCTGAAAGCTGCTTGCACACATTCCACCACTACCCTGTTAAACCTCTCAGTTTTACCATTACTTTGTGGATGGTAGAGTGGAGTCCTAGTATGTTTGATGCTGCAGGAATGTAGAAATGAGGTCATTTCATGTGAAACGAATTGAACACCGTTGTCTGTGAGAATTTCCTCAGGATAACCTTCCCTGCGAAAAATGGCGTTCAAACAGTTAATGACACTCTTAGAATCGGGTGTAGAAATGGGTTCGACCTCCACCCACCTGGACAAGTGGTCGATGAGTACTAAAAAGTATTTGGACCTAGAGGGGAGGACATGGAATGGTCCGAGAAAATCCATACCAAGCTTTTGCCATGCTCTGCCAGGAGGAGGTACGGGAGATTCAACTGTACCTTCAAGTACTAAGACTTTGTCGCTGGCGTTACAACGTGAACATTGCCTCACCAAGTCATCAATTTGCACATCCATTCTGGGCCACCAAAAGTCATTCCTGACTTTCCTCTTTGTAATGGTTGCTCCGAGATGACCAGAATGTGCAGCTAGAATGATTTTCTCTCGATAACAAGAAGGAGGAACGAGCTTATCGCCTCTGACGACTTTTCCACCTTCCACTGAAAGTTCGTCACTAACTTTCCAGAACATCTGAAGATCGGGTGAGAGACACCTCTCCTTTGGCCGAGTGGAGAGGTGTGGTGCAGCGGCCAGGGCAGCTGACTTTGCAGCACAGGGCTCACGGTTCAATCCCCGGCTCCGGCGGCAGCTCAGCTCAGCACCTTGTGACTCTGGGCAATAGCTCACTTAATTTCCACGACGGCCCCCAGCGCCTTGAGACCCGTAAGGGTGAGTAGTTCGCGCTTTACAAATACGGATTTTGGCCAGCCTTTCTTAATCAAAGATGCAACCTCCTTGAGAATAGAATCCTTATCAATTTGCGTAATCCAGTCATCTTCTGCAAAAGATAAGTTGTCTTGGCCAATAAGTGCCACGAAGCATTCTTCAACCTCAGTTTCCCAGTCTTGCTCGTCAGTGTCAGGGATGGGAAGTCTAGATAAGCAGTCTGCTCTACAGTTCTTTCCTCCAGGAATGTATTCTACAGTGAAGGTGTATTCCAAGAGTTTTGTTGATAAACGTGCTAGACGAGCCGTAGTGCGCTTGATGTTTTTACCTGAAAGAATGTCGACCAAAGGACGATGGTCGGTCTTGAGAGTAAAAGATCTGCCCCACACATATTGTTTGAATTTTTCAATGCTCCATACGCAGGCCAAAAGTTCTTTTTCAATGACGGAATATTTCCGTTCAACAGGGCGAAGAGTCCTGGAAGCGAATCCAACAGTGTCTTCTTTTCCATTAGCGTGTTGTGAGAGAACAGCTCCCAGACCATACTCGGAGGCATCCACAGTGATGATGGTTTGCTTCCCTTCTACGAATGCTTGCAAAGCAGGAGCTTGCACTATGTGATCTTTGATGGACTGAAACTCTTTTTGGCACTCCTCAGACCATATATAGGTTGATCCTTTCTTTAGTAGTGCCCTGAAACATTCTGTGGTTTTGGCGAAGTCCCTCATAAATTTCGAATAGAATTCACAGAGTTCTAGGAAGGACATGAGTTGTTCTTTGTTTTGAGGAGGAGGTGCATCAACTATACTTTTTATGAGACCTGGTCTGGGTTTGATACCTTGTTCGGAGATGACATGGCCTAGATACTCAATTTCCTTGACCTTGAAGGTACACTTGTTTTTTGTAGGGTGACCCCCTGTTCGCTAGGACATTGAATACTTGATCAAGGACAGAATCATGCTCAGCTTCAGTTTTGGAGAAAATGAGAATGTCGTCTTGGAAAACAACAACATGTGGATTGTGATGGAACATTTCAGTCATCAACCTTTGAAATACGGCGGCAGCCGAAGCAAGACCAAAGGGAAGGCGACAAAATTGAAATACACCATCTGGGGTGACAAAAGCTGTGAGATGGAGTACAGAGAGCCGTCCCTAGTACATCTCAGGCACAGGTAGCAACTGCCAGAGCGTCCAGGGAATGTTGAGCACAACACTCCAGGTGACATCACGGAATGCTCACAGGCCTCTGACATGATCACATCACCACACAATCCTATAAGGACAAGGGAGATGTCGGTGTGTAATGTGAATGAACCTAGGATTGATCTCATGGAGCTGTTAGCTGAATTTCGCAATGTGTTCAGCGATCAGGTGGGTCTGGTGAAAGGTGTGGAACATAAAATTAGATTGTTGCCTGGGGCTCAACCTGTTGTCCATAAGGTTCGCCTGTGCCTTTGAGTGTGAAGGGTGAGTTAAAATCTATGCTTGAGGATTTATATTCACAGGGCATAATACAACCCACGTAGTCGTCACAATGGGTCGCGCCCATTGTAGTCGCTCGAAAAAAGACTGGTGAGATTAGGTTGTGTGCGGACCTCAGGGGTCTAAACAAAAACATTATGGTGGACTGTCATCCTCTTCCTAGGATACACAAACTTTTAGCAACTTTAGGAGGGGCCAAATGGTTTTCCTTGATCGATCTAAAGTCGGCCTATCATCAGGTCCCATTGTCCAAGGAGTCTCAGGAACTGACTACCTTTGTAACACCGTTTGGGGCATACAAGTTCCTGAGACTTCCCTTCGTCCTGGCATCGGCTGCCAGCGTTTTTCAGAGATTGATGGACACACTGTTTCAGAACATGAAAGGGGTACAGGCGTACTTGGGCGACATTTTGATATTCGCTAAAAGTCTGGAGGAACATTATGAGTTGGTGAAAAAAGTGTTGGCTATCTTGGGAGAATGTGGCATGACTGTAAGAGAGGACAAGTGCAAGTTTGGTGTGAACGAATTGGAATACTTGGGACATACGGTATCTGAGTCATGTATCAAACCAAAATTTTCGGTGGTTAGGGCATTGAAATAAGCAAGAGCACCTTGTGATAAAGACACCCTTTGCTCTTTCTTGGGGTTGGCGGAGTATTACGCCAGGTTTGTTGTCAACTATGCTCAGGTTGTGGAACCCCTTCGTGCTTTACTTAATAAGGGCCAAAGGTTTTTGTGGTCGGAGGAGCTGAATGAGGTTTTTACAAGAGTGAAAGAATTGATTGCTTCTGCTCAAGCTCTCCATGCTTTTCGAGATGACTGCACCTCAATTATAACTGTGGATGCCAGCATGAATGGTTTGGGGATGGTTCTGAGTCAGAGGGTGAATGGCAGAGAACAGTCAGTAGCTTTTGCATCAAGGTCTCTCAAACAGTTTGAACGTCACTACAGTACCTTTGAGCGAGAGGCTTTAGCCTGTGTTTGGGCGGCTCAAAAATTTTAAATGTATATTTGGGGACGCAAATTCGTAATCTTCACTGACCACAAGCCTCTTTCTTTTATCTTTAGCAAGGTCACTGGTAGTACTATGTCTGCAAGATTGACCAGACTAGTTTCAAAACTTCAGGAGTATAATTTTGAAATGAAACACATTTCAGGAGTAAGGAATTTTCGTGCTGATTGTTTGTCTAGGGTGCTAATGGAGAAGGATGATGAAGAAGATCTAGTTGAGGAAGATGTTGAATGTGTGGTGGTGGTGGATGCAATTGAAGAATGGAGTTCAGTGATTTCTGAGAATGAAGGAAGGGAGGCTAGTTTGAATGATGCTGTGCTATCCAAGGTGCTGGAATATTCTTCTAAGATGTGGCCTGAGGTGAGAAATTTGTCTGGGGATTTAAGGAATTTCGCTCAGGTGGCAGATGAGCTATCCGTGAAGGATAACATTGTTACAAGGGGGGACAAGTTCATTCCTCCAGCTGACCTGCGAAATTCCATAATAAGGAAGGCTCACAAGGGTCACATGGGAGTCACCAAAACAAGCATGAGAGTTAAACAACACTATTGGTGGCCCGGCATCGACTCCCAAGTCAGAAATGTGGTGGATAGTTGCGAGGAGTGTTTGTTGTCGGACAAACACTGGAAGACAGCATACTCACCTCTGCATCTGACTCAGTTTCCTGGGGCAGCTTGGGAAAAAGTGGGGTTGGACTTTGCGGGTCCTTACAATGTGTTGCCAAATGAGATGAGGTACCTCATTTTGGCTATGGATTATTATTCAAAATGGATGTATTATAAATTAGTGGAATCACCTGATACAGATAATACTATCACATTTTGAAGAAGGTATTTTTGCTGGAAGGGGCTCCTTGTGCTTTAGTTACAGACAATGGCCCACATTTTGTGTCTGATAAGATACGTAAATTTTTGGACTTGCAAGATATAAAACACATCAAGTTGTACTCACCTACTTCTAATGGGCTCATGGAGCGTGGTAATAAGATTCTGAAGGTAGGGATTCAGTCAACAATCGCTTCCTGCTTGGATGTTGGAAAATTTCTGGAGGAGAAAGTGTGGAATTATATTACGTCTCCCCTTTGCACCACTGAGGTCACTCCTTTTGAACTGCTAAGGGGCAGAAAGGCTCACTCAACCGTATTTCCTTCTTGGTTGGGGAGGAAAAAGTCAGGAAATGTAAAGGAATGTGTTAGTGCTGGCAAACAAAGTTAAGGAAAAGCAATGGCGCATGAAGGAAACGTTTGACAGGAAACACTGTTTGGGGGACAAAGAAATTTCAGTTGGTGATTGGGTAATGATCAAAAAACCCTTTAAAGTTATGAAAGGAAGTTCTGTATTTTCAAGTCCTGTTCAGGTTAGCAGGGTTAGCAAGGGTGCAGCTTTCTTGGAAGGAAAAGGATGGTGGAACAAGAGGCAGTTGGTGAAGGTGACGCATGAGCAAGCCAAGATTATTAGTAAGGAAAGACTCTTTGGAGGTGCAGGATAATGGGTGGACTCATTGGCTGCAGCCAGAAGTGAGGGTCGCGCCTGCTGCTGAGATCGAAAGGCTGGCCATTGGTGGGTCTATAGGGAGCGCTTCAACTGTGAACCCGTCCACCTCTGGTCACGGTGGCAGTGTGAGAAGAGCTCCGGCTAGGTTTAAGGATTTTGTTACATATTGATTTGTTTTTGTGATAAGTGGGGCAGGTGATGTAGTGGGTTTGTTTTACAATCACAATGTTACCTCAATGTTTTCAGAATGTTAGTGTTTAAACAATGTTGGTTCGTGCATGGAGTGTGTGCTGGCTGAGGGTTCGATGGGCAATGTCAGTTGCTGATCGACCTTCGTCCCGGAGACACGCTCCATGTCGTGGATGAAGTTTATGCATAAATAAATACTCATCTTTCCTGAAGTACTGCTCTCGAGTGGTAACTTCTCAATCACCACACTCCTGTAAAAGGGCAAGTCAGCTATGTTTTTATTTTTATTTTAATTTGTTGGAAAGTTGTATTGAATTAATGTATGTTGATGTTGATCCTAATTGGAAACATGTTTAAACATTAGATTGATGCAATTCCAGAAATCCAACAACGCCATCTTTAGATTCGCCAAAAGACTGGGTCATAAACCGGCTAAGGAGATTTTATGTATTTATAAGAGCAAGAGTGTCTCAGTGGTAACCTTCGGGGCTGGGGTCTGGGGACATGTGAATTGCAAATCGCTACAAATAACGGAAAATAAGTTTGTAAGGAGACTCCTATCAGTGCCCCAGAGCTCCCCTGTTGCCTTTTGTCATGACGAAGTAGGAATGAGTTACCTGAAAGCTCACATTGCACTACAACCGCTGTTGCTCTGGTTAAACATTTGTAAAAATCCTGAGGCTACCCTCTGTAGGACAATATTAGTTGACTGCATGGGAATGGATAAAAGCCTAGATATACCGTGGCTAAGATATATCAAAATTAATTTTACTAAAATGGGAGTCATAGAATACTATACAAACCCAGACACCCTAAAGAAGGTTTCACCTGCCTCTATTATTTTTTTTTTTTACGGAGTTTTATATAGCGCGAACTTGACCCGAATCGGGTATCAGAGCGCTTTACATAGCACCAGTTGCGTTACATGAGGACACATTCATTTTTGTTAGGCACGGGGAGATTAAGTGATTTGCCCAGAATCACAGGATGTTCAGCGTCATTGCCGAGACTCGAACCCAGTTCCCCAGATTCGAGCCCGACCACCCTAGTTTACAGCAAACAGATACTATCTGTAATATGCCTAATCATCCAGAGCCCTTCGTCCAGCAAAAAAGAGAACCTGCACTTTATTTACAAATTGATCTAAATGAAAGACGAAAATTTTTGCTGACTAGGTTACGGCTAAAAATAATTCATTACCTAGTCGCTATTCCTATACGAGGTACATGGTTTGCATCACTTCCAGTTTGCACCTGTGATAGCCGTTCATATCAAAGCACTATGCACTCTGTCTTATTCTGTAGTTTCTATACCCCCCAGAGGAAGCAATTTATTCGCCCACTTCTACTTACTGCTGGGATTAGAAACCATAAACTGGCAATGGAATATTTACTCTCATTAGAATCAATTGAAATTATATACTGTCTTTTAAATTATCTTTTTATCGCTTTTAAGATTCGTAGCAAATATTAACTACTGCTCAACAATGTATATTCTCTGTGTATGTACACCTGTTTTCTTTTTAAAGTTTTAACTGTAAATATGTATGTGAAACATTTTATGGCTCTCTCTAAGAGTCGAATAAAGAATTTTCTGTCTGTCTGTCTAATGCCTTTGTTTTTTAACAGTGATAAATTTCTAATTGTGGTTGTGTTGATCTTAGTCAAAGTCAAAAACAATAAGGTTTTAATACCTGAGTGGAGTGTGGCCAAAGTAAGCAGCTGCTGCTTCTGGTTGCAGAGGACCACATTTTTCACTTTCAAGTATTTTTTCAGAAATGTCTCCAACGTTGCGCTTAGAAAAATAGGCTTTTTTTCTTTCTTTTTTTTTAAAGGGTACAGTCTGTCAGACTCAAGAACTTTGCACAATGGCGCTCATCGAAGCCAGGTATATTTTATCCCCTTTTCATGTTTAGCCAGGACATGCCACAAATGCGCCTTGTACGTCGCTGTCATCTGCATCAACTCTAATTTCTTTCTTTTTTATTCTAAGCATTTAGGGTTGATCTCATTTTCATGATGCTCGGGTTGTGTTACATGCCTTTGCTGCTGAAGATCTATTTCGAAGACATCAAACTGTAGCCCGGTTTGCTCAAATTGTAAATAACATGTCACAGAGATCTGGCAAAATTTGCATGCTCGGATCCAATCTTCGTCGCAGCACCGAGAAATAAACATGTTTTTGAGCGGAGAAGTGACATTTGGCCGAGGATGTCCTTCAGGGACCTTTTCATTATTAATGATGCCAGAGAGCACTGCGCACGAGCTCTGCTCGCTGCCTGGAAAAGCCTGCAGATGGGTCTGAACATGACGGGCGCGTGCAGCCCCGAGCAAGGAAGACTGGAGAACTCTGAGCAGACCTGCAAGTTTAAGTCTGTCTACACTTTGCCTTCTTAAGCCTCGGTTCTAGTTATAGTGCTGAGAAGAAAAGTTGCGCTGCAGGCTTTTAATAGTTTTTTGAACGGATCATGCTGTATTTTATCACAAAACACATGAAGAGGGCAGCTTGCACTGCTTATCTGGGCATCTCTTCGATAAAGGGCAATGGACATCTGGGGGCATATTTACAACAAAGTGGCGAAGCGTGTCGTTAAGCCAAGAAGGCTAATGACACGCTCCTTCACTTTAGAAACACAGGGCTGCACCATATTCAGAAGAATATGGTGCAGCCCTGCGTTTCCCCCTGCGCTGGCACTGAATATAGCTGCCTAGCACCAACGCAGGCACCCTGGCACCATAGTGCAAGGGTGTCTGCGTTGAAGGGAAGATTGTTTATGTGCAGGAAGGTCTCTCTTCCTGCACATAAAACATCTTTAAATGCACCATAGTGAAAGGGTGTCTGCGTTGAGGGGGAAGATTGTTTATGTTCAGGAAGGTCTCCTTCCTGCACATAAACAATCTTTAAATGCTTAATGCAACACACATAGAAGTTGCAAAATTTCATTTTTTAGTGATTGTTTATGTGCAGGAAGGGAGACCTTCCTGCACATAAACAATCATTGATGTTTTTCTGTTTCCATGTCTGCTGCACAAAGCTGCACACATGGAAACAGCAAAAACGAGGAGAAATAAAGCATTTCTCCTCGTTTCGCCTGTTTAAGACCAGGTTTTCCCTGGGCTTAGTTTTGGCACTGCCTCCTATTTACACCACCCTTGTAAATAGGGGGCAGCATCAAAATCAATGGGTGTTGCGGTGGAACGCCCACGGCAACACCCATCGCCCTCCCCTTTCACGGTAAGGACAGCGCGAAAGGGTGCCTTATTTACAAGGCAGTGTTAAGCCACGTTAAGTAGCTTAACGCTGCCTTGTAAATAAGGCGAAGCCCCTATTGCCACTACACAACGTTACTAAAAGTGACGTTGTGGTGGCAATAGGGGGTTGTAAATATGCCCCCTGCTGTCGCCAAAGCGTGAAATAAACGCTACTTTAATGTTCAAGACAGGACTCTCACAGGTGTGTATTGTGGTGTGCGGGAAAATGCAGGTGCGCACAGCGCATTGATAACTGGACTCGCCTGTCTTGTTTTACACAGGACCCGAACCGCCGAGTCTCAACCTTCCATTTCATCATGCAATCTACGTCACCTCACCTAAACCACTGCCTCCCACTTTGCAGGGGGAACTCTGGGCCATACCTCTCGAGGCGGCATACCCTGCGGGGGTCAAGCCTAAACGCTACATTTCACTTCCTCCCAAATATATAAAATGTTCAAAACAAACAATCAACAGTTCACAACGTAGGGTATGGCTCATCCAGACCTACTCACAACTCAAAGTTCCTGTAACTGGTAGAAGGAACAGGAGGAGCCCTTAGGTTATAGTAACCATGGTCCCTCAGAGACAGAGTCACTAGAGGCTCCAGCCCCCTGAAGCAGTAGAGCTCCATTGGGTATTGACCAGACTATCGGCTCCATCCTCACAACACTTTGGGGCCGATTCCGATCTCGGTCGGAGGCGCACCCAATACCATTCGGTCGGGAAAAAAGCCATGCGAATGCCTGTTTCCCGACCGAACCGTACATCATACCGAACGAGTAAGTACGATGCGCACAACAGCACAGAATCCGGCAGAGTCGTACTCACCCAATCCAGGTCCTGTTCTCCGACCGAGGCGAATCCGGAAACGCAGAATCGAGTCGCACAGAAGGGAAAATGCAGCCCCGTCCGGCCGGACAAGTACGATGCGCTTCCGTACGCGCCGAACCCGTCGCTACGTCCGGCACGTCAAAGCTTCCGGGAGAGGCGCACATAAGCTCCGATTCGCGCCACAACACAATCCACGGCTACGAGGCGAACACGCCAGCGACGAGGACGACGCGAAGCAACGAGAAAGACGAACGACACGAACCAACCATGAATCCCTTCGTCCCGATCCTACCAATATTCTACATTTACCACCGGAACAGGCACGGACGCGTACGGCGCAGAAGGTAAGTCAGACACCAACCACAAAACATATACAACACGTACACGACACCACACACACACAGAGGGATGCAGAAATTACTTACACCAGCAACAGCAGCACCATAGGGGCGGGATGCCCATCACCAATGCCACATATGCACACAGGGGCCTGGATGCGCACCACCACTACCACCCCTACCCAGGGGGCTGGATGCCTACCACTACTACCACCCTTACCCAGGGGGTGCCGGATGCCCACCACTACTACCACCCTTACCCAGGGGGGCTGGATGCCTACCACTACTACCACCCTTACCCAGGGGGTGCCGGATGCCCACCACTACTACCACCCTTACCCAGGGGGCTGGATGCCTACCACAACTACCACCCTTACCCAGGGGGGCTGGATGCCTACCACTACTACCACCCTTACCCAGGGGGGCTGGATGCCTACCACTACTACCACCCTTACCCAGGGGGGGCTGGATGCCCACCACTACTACCACCCTTACCCAGGGGGGCTGGATGCCTACCACAACTACCACCCTTACCCAGGGGGGGCTGGATGCCTACCACTACTACCACCCTTACCCAGGGGGGTGCCGGATGCCCACCACTACTACCACCCTTACCCAGGGGGGGCTGGATGCCTACCACAACTAACACCCTTACCCAGGGGGGGCTGGATGCCTACCACTACTATCACCTCTACCCATGGGGGCTGGATGCCTACCACCAACACCACCCCCACTCATAGGATGGACAATGCATGACACAACCAGCACACCACAACCTAGGGAATGCAAGAAAAAGACATCCCCCCAACACCATGACAAGCGTGTGTAGGCTGTGTCACATGCCTACAACACTGAACATGACTTTGAACATACAATGTGACCCCCTATCACATGTGCCACACATATATGTGTGTGTCCCCCACAATGCAAGCAGGCCATGACCAATGTGGCAATGGGGTCCAAACCCCCATCATCACAGTGACCAAAATGTAAGTGTGGGGTCCATAGCTGAAGCACATATTGAACATTGTGGCAATGGGGTCCAAACCCCCATCATCACAGTGACCAAAAGGTAAGTGTGGGGTCCATAGCTGAAGCACATTTTGAACATTGTGGCAATGGGGTCCAAACCCCCATCATCACAGTGACCAAAATGTAAGTGTTGACAAAGAAAAAGCTGCAACTGCCAAACTGCATGGATGATTCCTGGTCACAGAACATAAAACACATCAGTGGCAAAGTAGTGCATGTGTCCCATTGCAACATAGATTGGGGGAGGCAAATACTGCAGTGCAAATAAGACATACCTTTGGCCATGTGCAGACAAACAACACCCATGGGGGCTGACACAGTCAACATTCATCAATGCCACAATGACAGAAGTGACCATCAGAATGCAGACCCACATATTTGCACCAATGGGCACACAAATGCAGATACCCTGTGGAGACTGTAGATGTGAGGTGAACAGATACCATAGCATGGCAGCAATGGGACACACAAACCATTATCATTGTGCTGACTGATGACCTAGGAGTCCCAGGGACAGCAGGGGAAACCCAACAAACCACATACAGCCAATGGCACACCTAAGATATGCCAATGCAGTGGTGCAGATGCACAAACACAAACAGGCAGACCCACACTGCACATCAAACACAACAGGTGAGGGGGGGTGTGCCAGTGTCCCCAGGCAACCACACAACACATGAGGAGGCCTGAATACCAATCATACAGATGTGCATACAGTGCCACACAAAGGTAACTCATGGATCCAAATCCCCTATGTGGGCAATCAGGCATTGTCAGATGAGAGGGAGCACAAATCACACATGTCACACAGGCACGTAGGAATAGCAACTGACACAGCAAGATACAGACACACCACAGCACTACCCCCAGGGCCCCCACAATGTGGTGACCCTGGGCTGCATTACAATCCCACTGTGATGACAAAGCTAAATGTCGTTCACACTGTGAACCACAGTCATGTGTCCTGAGCAACAAACTACCATCACACCTACACAAGCACAAATCAATCAGCACGCCAGTAAGCCAAGGCCAACATGGAGGCAGGGGTCTAGCCGGGCAACAACTCTCATCTGCACACACTCAACACCACACACCTCGACCTCCAACAATGTGCAGCAGTGAAGCACACATGCACTGGTGACATTGCACATGCACCCATGACAATTCCAGGGTGGTGGGTGGGAACCAAGGTGCAGAAACACATCAGAACATGGCCACTCAACAAGACTCCTGAATGTCTGACACACTGCACACTACGCTGTACATGGACATGACGGCAATACCACACCAACCAATGGGATCCCAGCCACAGTCACACACCAATGAAGAAGCCAAGGTCACCCACAAAGAAGACACATAGACAACAACCAACATTGCAGCCCGGACCCTGAGGAGTGCCAGCAGTCACACACACAATGTGTCACAATCACTGAAAGATAACACAAACTGGAAATCACATGACAGGTGCAAACAACAAGTGCCAAGGAAACCTGACTGTGACCCATCTGCGTCTGCACACAAACTCAGCCCTGACAGCAAACACACCTATGGGTGACACCCTGATGACCAGTAATGTGCATTGCACCCACATCACAGAGAACCCAGGGAGAAGACTTTGGGGGAACATAGGTCAACTCAGCAAGCATCACAAACAGGTACAACACTAGGGATCACAGCATGCACAGCAAAACGGAAGTGAACACACAGACATGCTCATACAACACACACCTTGGGCGCAGGCAATGTCACAGGAGTACACACTGCCATGAGGGGTCCACTCCTGTGTGAGGAAAGCTGTGCCATATGTTGCCTCAGTAGGGCCACATCATGTCAGCTGAGCACTTGGTCACACAATCAACAATTAGCACCAAATGAAGGCTCCTGTCACATCAGGCTGGTCATGGAAGTGCCCACGAAATCATCAGCACAGATCCAACACACTTGTATAGCAATGTTGCACTGACAACACAGATGAGTCCTTCCCCATTGATGCCCAAACCTGCATGTCCAGTGGAGATGGCCACACGGTCAGGGAAGTAGACGAATTGAACAATGGCAGGCACAACAGATGTGCAGGGGTGGAAGCCACAGATGTGAAATTGCTAATGTAAGTAGGAAATCCCATTGCCAAATACTGAACACATGACACCCTCAGATGCTGCTATGGATGACATGGATACACCACAGGATAGGACACGTTCCCCCTGGACCACATGTGTTCCTGCACAGTAACACTTCATTATCTTGAGACCAAATATCACCATCACTGCAGCAAGGGCATGGTTAGCATCATCAACAACATGTACATCAGAAGCATAAGCACTAGAGAACAGAAAGTTGCTTTATTCAGCATATGTGTTTATAAAAGTGAAAGTCCAGAATAAACACAAAGGCCAATGGCCAGTCCATTGTCAAAGTCTAAACAGGGTGACAGTGGCAGATGTCACCCTACGCATGCCTGCACTGCACAAAACCAGGGACAATCCACTAGGAGGGGCAACCGGGGGGGCAGGCCAGGCACCGCAGGGACAGGATCAGGGCTCACCAGGAGGAAGCAGGGAAGGGGTGGTGGGTGCTGGCGAGCCACTGACAACTGCAGTGGAGGTGTCTGACATGGTGTGTGCCGGCACAACTGGGGGGCATGACTCAGATGTTGTGGGTGCCGGCACGACTGCAGTGGACCCTGCAGATGGAGTGGACAGGTCCGCCACTGCAGTGCCCAAGTCAGACAGGGTGGTAGTGGACTCCACTGCAGTGCCTACCACCAGGGGAGGAGAATGGGGAACAGGCAAGGTGGGCTGGACAGAGGGGGAGGACACCCTCACCACATCAGTGGCACAGACAAGCGCAGCGGGGGGTGTGGTGCCGGGAGAGCAAGTGGCAGGGGGAGAAGGCCGGATCCTCTTGGGGATGGTATATCTGTGGGTGGGGGAACCTGGGGCAGGGTGTGGTGGGGGCACCTGTGGAGTGGGGGCCTGAGGGATGGAGGAAGGAGACCTGGTGCCTGATCTGCAGGGCGGCGGCGGGGTCTTGCTCTTACGACTCCGGGGGGACTTGCGGGTGGG